>JALMLS010000612.1:0-600000 GCA_038496445.1 Trichosphaerium sp. ATCC 40318
ACAGACGAGTGCGCATACATAATTTGTTCAACGCTTTTTCTCATTCCTGTCAAGTCGCAAAACCAACGTCAGAGGAGATACTATTAGAAATTAAACAGCTACAAAACCCAAAAGAAAGCAGCACGGCCAGACAACACTTAGCCAAGCGTTTAGCCAAATTTTTAGTACTAGTACTACCCTTTGCGCGTAGCGGGTCAGTTTTTAGGGCCAATTGGGGCTCTTTTTTTATTATTATTATGAAATTCCAGTTGTAGACTTGTTAATTATCACCAAAAATCTCTCTCTCTCACACCAACATAGATGAACCAAAGGTCGGTATGGCTGAAAGATTAATAGAGCTCGTACACAAGAGATTTTAGTCATGTCACTTGAAAAAGCAATACAAATAGAGGTGCGCTTTGCACTCATTTTCTTTTGTATTTGGGTTCATTGCGCTGGCGACTGACATTTTTTGTTGTTGTAGAAAGCGGCGGTATGACAATCGCGGATGGTTCTCGTAAGCGCACTTTTGGAGGTGTCTTCTTTAGATGTGTCAAATATAATTTACCACGTTCTCAACGTAAAATAGTAGAGTACGACCACATGTCTTCAATAGCTTTATCAACGAGAATTTAATTAATTTGTTGTAATTTTGGAAATGATTTTTTTTTTGACACTTTTTGAACAGGCTGTTTGGGAGCAAGCTACAGGCGAAGTAATCAAGAAAATCCAGAAAAAAGCAAAGTCCAATCACGGTAATCACGCACAAATGTACAAACTGAGTTCTGCTGCTTTTTGTACATAAACCAGCCTGACGTTTTTTTTTTTCATTACGCACTAGCCAACCAAAAACAATAAATAAGCTTGACTGCCAACGATTGTGTACTCTCTTTTTTTTGATGGTAAGTTTTTTGCTGCAGTATTATTTTTGTTTGCCAGTATTTAAGGTGTAGGAACTTGTGCTAGACTCACTAGCCTATGGTTGTAATATTATAGTGAACAGCATAGCGTTGAAAAAAATTGTATTTGTTCAAGGGAATTGTTGTTTCACTCGCGGTTAATAATTACAAACAACCCCAGAACGCCAATGAGGGCGAATTTGAGTGAAGGATAATCGTTCATGATGATTGTTATTTGTCCTATGTATGGTAGGTACCTAAGATGTCAGTGAGTACTACATGGGCCATAATAACAAGTTAACCACAACACGAAGTACTTACCCTTTTGCTCTTCCTATGATGTGCTTGCGTTCCAACCACATTTGGCCTGGATTATATAATCCTCTATATTGCGTAAGGATATATAGAGAGTGGCCTCAAGTTACGACAAGAGGGGTAGGTAGCGAGAAAACGAAATAACATTGTTTTTTCTTTTTCGAAAATTGTTTTCTTGTGGTGGTAGGGTATTTACAACGTACCTGTCATCAATGTCGTTGTTGTCACCTTTCGTCAATAAGTTTATTGAGCCATCTTCTTTTTCATGAACTTGCAACACGCGATGCACAATAGGGATCGCTTTGCCCTATTTTTACGCTACGTCAGTACTGGTTTGTTTTCGCGCATTGCAAAAATAAAAAAAAAATAAAAGTTTTCCATTGCCGCTTTTACACGCTAACTCACCTCGAGACGGAATTACGACGATTTCACCTATCTGATTGGTGCGTCGCTTTGGTAAAGAAACAAAAGGTCTCCACGGTAAAATGCAGGTTCCATACTACCGCTAAAAGGAAAGTTAACGTGAATACATTGTTGTCGTATCTGTACACGCCCAACGCCCGTGTCAAATCCGCAAAAACAAAAAACTTTGTTTTAAAAAGTCAAATTTACACCAAAACGCCGTGCGCACGTACCTAAGAACTACCACGATGGGGCTTTCGCTACCAGTTAATACTATGAGCGATTTCCATATCATTAGCGCCGTACATACGATTAAACCAAAATTTATGGCGTGTTGTAGTACCTAGAACAAACGCGCTATGATTTAGAGGTTGTATGCGAAAGTATTGCTGAGTCATCGTGCTGTCGTACCATGCGGGGTGTCATGCGAGACACTCTACCAGCGCTTTCATTAAAAAGGTCTGAGAAAACGTTCATTGCGTTGTGGGACCGTTGTGATTTTCTGAATGTATTTTTACTTTCGCAGACTGAAACGTCAGTTGGAAAGTATTATTGTGTCTTTAGACCATGTGTTAAATAACAAACATAGTGAGTGTAACAAATAATAAATAAATGATAAAAAGTTTAGTGATTGTTTGCAAAAAATTAAAGGCTCTAACCCTAATTGTAAATTGTTATTTAGGGCTAGGGTTAGGTTTACAACCCTAATGATTATTGTGTGTTTTTGTTTAGGGTTAGGGTTAGGTTTACAACCTTATATAATTATAGGGTTTGCAATATTTTATGTGTAGTAGTTAGGGTTAGGGCTAGGCCTTTGGTTTTTTTGCAAACAATCATTAAACAGCTTTTATCATTTGTTTATTATTTGTTACACTCACTATGTTTGTTATTTAACACATGGTCTAAAGACACAATAATACTTTCCAACTGACGTTTCAGTCTGCGAAAGTAAAAATACATTCAGAAAATCACAACCGGTCCCACAACGCAATGAACGTTTTCTCAGACCTTTTTAATGAAAGCGCTGGTAGCGTGTCTCGCATGACACCCCGCATGGTACGACAGCACGATGACTCAGCAATACTTTCGCATACAACCTCTAAATCATAGCGCGTTTGTTCTAGGTACTACAACACGCCATAAATTTTGGTTTAATCGTATGTACGGCGCTAATGATATGGAAATCGCTCATAGTATTAACTGGTAGCGAAAGCCCCATCGTGGTAGTTCTTAGGTACGTGCGCACGGCGTTTTGGTGTAAATTTGACTTTTTAAAACAAAGTTTTTTGTTTTTGCGGATTTGACACGGGCGTTGGGCGTGTACAGATACGACAACAATGTATTCACGTTAACTTTCCTTTTAGCGGTAGTATGGAACCTGCATTTTACCGTGGAGACCTTTTGTTTCTTTACCAAAGCGACGCACCAATCAGAATAGGTGAAATCGTCGTATTCCGTCTCGAGGTGAGTTAGTGTGTAAAGCGGCAATGGAAAACTTTTATTTTTTTTTATTTTTGCAATGCGCGAAAACAAACCAGTACTGACGTAGCGTAAAAATAGGGCAAAGCGATCCCTATTGTGCATCGCGTGTTGCAAGTTCATGAAAAAGAAGATGGCTCAATAAACTTATTGACGAAAGGTGACAACAACGACATTGATGACAGGTACGTTGTAAATACCCTACCACCACAAGAAAAACAATTTTCGAAAAAAGAAAAAACAATGTTATTTCGTTTTCTCGCTACCTACCCCCTCTTG
This sequence comes from Trichosphaerium sp. ATCC 40318, assembly GCA_038496445.1. Classification (NCBI taxonomy): domain Eukaryota; phylum Discosea; class Flabellinia; family Trichosidae; genus Trichosphaerium; species Trichosphaerium sp. ATCC 40318. Next base: position 3,354 of record JALMLS010000612.1, read on the forward strand.
TCGTAACTTGAGGCCACTCTCTATATATCCTTACGCAATATAGAGGATTATATAATCCAGGCCAAATGTGGTTGGAACGCAAGCACATCATAGGAAGAGCAAAAGGGTAAGTACTTCGTGTTGTGGTTAACTTGTTATTATGGCCCATGTAGTACTCACTGACATCTTAGGTACCTACCATACATAGGACAAATAACAATCATCATGAACGATTATCCTTCACTCAAATTCGCCCTCATTGGCGTTCTGGGGTTGTTTGTAATTATTAACCGCGAGTGAAACAACAATTCCCTTGAACAAATACAATTTTTTTCAACGCTATGCTGTTCACTATAATATTACAACCATAGGCCAGTGAGTCTAGCACAAGTTCCTACACCTTAAATACTGGCAAACAAAAATAATACTGCAGCAAAAACTTACCAGCAAAAAAAAAAAGAGAGTACACAATCGTTGGCAGTCAAACTTATTTATTGTTTTTGGTTGGCTAGTGCGTAATGAAAAAAAAAACGTCAGGCTGGTTTATGTACAAAAAGCAGCAGAACTCAGTTTGTACATTTGTGCGTGATTACCGTGATTGGACTTTGCTTTTTTCTGGATTTTCTTGATTACTTCGCCTGTAGCTTGCTCCCAAACAGCCCTGTTCAAAAAGTGTCAAAAAAAAAATCATTTCCAAAATTACAACAAATTAATTAAATTCTCGTTGATAAAGCTATTGAAGACATGTGGTCGTACTCTACTATTTTACGTTGAGAACGTGGTAAATTATATTTGACACATCTAAAGAAGACACCTCCAAAAGTGCGCTTACGAGAACCATCCGCGATTGTCATACCGCCGCTTTCCTACAACAACAAAAAAATGTCAGTCGCCAGCGCAATGAACCCAATACAAAAGAAAATGAGTGCAAAGCGCACCTCTATTTGTATTGCTTTTTCAAGTGACATGACTAAAATCTCTTGTGGTACGAGCTCTATTAATCTTTCAGCCATACCGACCTTTGGTTCATCTATGTTGGTGTGAGAGAGAGAGATTTTTGGTGATAATTAACAAGTCTACAACTGGAATTTCATAATAATAATAAAAAAAGAGCCCCAATTGGCCCTAAAAACTGACCCGCTACGCGCAAAGGGTAGTACTAGTACCTAAAAATTTGGCTAAACGCTTGGCTAAGTGTTGTCTGGCCGTGCTGCTTTCTTTTGGGTTTTGTAGCTGTTTAATTTCTAATAGTATCTCCTCTGACGTTGGTTTTGCGACTTGACAGGAATGAGAAAAAGCGTTGAACAAATTATGTATGCGCACTCGTCTGTAAGACCTTCACGCGTGTAGTCCTAACTTCCTCAAGCTTCGTTGTAGGGGGTTCGGCTGTTTTTCGTTGCTTCACAGTGTATGGGTTGTAGCGTCTCTTGTTCTTCTTACGACGCATTTTACCGTTTGTTGGCGCATTTTTGTTATTTTTTGGTGCTGTAGAATTGTCTACATCCATAGAATCTCCACGATTGCTGGCCATTTGTGTGTGTCTAATTGTAAGTGTAAAAATGTACTAATTGACCATCGGCGAGCTTAATTTTTTGACCTGATTTAATTTCTTTCTTTAAATTACGCCCAAAAGTAACGACGCGGTTAACCCGTTTAGCGCCACAAAAATGATAGACAGCCTAATACGGCATAAAACTTTGTTCAAAAGATTATTTGTGGCTTTTGTCGTTTTAACAACTGTCGCTATATTCATATATTTCGTTACGCAAACAGCTGAGCCAACGCGTATCGAAAAGTTATTGTCTGCAATGTCCATGGACGAAAAAATCGGACAAATGACTCAGGTACGCCTACAAATCGGTCAACTACCCTTCATTCTGGTTAAAACGGGTAATGTAGCTCACAATTGGCGCACTGTTGAAGGAAGGCACTCTGGATATTGACCCAGAGAAGCTACAGATGGCAACAAAGAAATACATGGTGGGCATGTGATAATAAACAAGAAATTTCCATTTTAGATATTTCCCACATAACCAAATGGATGCTAACGTTACTCATCACCAGGTTCTTTCTTCAACTCACCCTTTTCTGAGAGCCTAGTGCAAGGTACGGCACATAAAAACTTCAACGACCTTTTATTTGACTTTTGTTACCATTTTAGGCCTAGAGTCGTGGAATGTGTCATCGTGGCTTCATTTTACAACATCACTTCAAAAAGCATCAGTAGGTATGTACCCCCCACTCTATACCAACATCCGTTATGCATAGTCTCACATGTGACATAGAAAACTCACCCAATAAGATTCCTATGCTCTACGCGTTAGATAGTATGCACGGGGCTAACTATGTAAAGAGCACGTGATTAACAGTAAACACAAAACCCTTCCACGTTTTAACATCTTTTTTCCTTTAGATGCCACATTGTTCCCACACGTGAGTGCAACCGATTCGTGTTGTAATAGTCTAAGTTGTATTGTTTAGAATTTAGGATTGGCAGCAACATTCAATCCATCCCTTGTAGCGAAAGCGGGAGTAATAACCACCAAAGATACATAGTGCGGTTTTTTCGGCATAATCTACTACTGGTAAAAACTTTTGAATAACATCACCCTCTTTAGCGCTGCTGGAGTGCCGTGGGTATTTGCTCCCGTAAATGATCTAGGCGTACAACCGCTGTGGCCAAGATTCTACGAAACTGTATAAACACCCACATGCTATTTTTTTTCTTTCTTACGATTGTTTGAGTGGGGAGAAGACCCTTACCTATCTTCAGTCATGGCTGATGCTGTTGTAAAAGGTATTGAGGACTACAAAATAGATGGAACTAAACGAACCGCTTCATGTGCAAAGCACTATCTTGGATACTCGGATCCACAAAACGGCAAAGATAGAAATCCTGTCTGGGTAAAAACAATTCGGAATTGGGTTTTATTTTTAAGTGTTAATTCTTCTACCCGTAGATACCAGATAACATGTTGAAGCGATACTATGTACCTCCTTTCAACGCTTCAGTACGTGCAGGTACAACAACCGTGATGATAAACAGCGGGTCGCTCAATGGTGTTCCTATACACAGGTGCGCTGGTCAAAGTATTTTACCTGCTAACTAATTGTTTAAGTTCATACAAGTACCTTACAACACTTCTACGAGACGAACTTGGATTTGAAGGTATGTGTAATAGTACATGATTATTTGTGCGTTGTCATTGATATATGATAATATAGGCGTCGCTGTTACTGATTGGGAGGCACGGATCATTATGCTAAAACTGAATGTCACTAACGATATTTAAATGCAGGATATATTGAAGCTTTTCTATTTTCATAAAGTGGCTCCAACAGTCAAAGATGCACGCAACAACTAAAAACTAACACCTCTTTTTTCGCTTCTTTGTGTAATATTCCAAATCAGGCAGTATTAATGGCAATCAACGCCGGTGTAGACATGTCAATGGATCCAATGACTTATACCTTCTCTGATTTACTCAAAGAGCTAGTGAATGAAGGCAAAGTATCAGAGGAGCGCATAGACTTGAGCGTAAAGTACGTATTGTCTAATACAACCAACAAAAAAAAAAACTAAAAGAGCAACCTAGACGTATTCTTGTACTCAAAGAAAAACTTGGCCTTCTGGACGACCCGTACCCAGACCTTGAGAATCCGTACACTCTAAAGTATTATCCACATTATTAAAAATCGCGTTTAGTAACATCGCAAGTGTTGGTAGTCTTGAGGACTACCAAACATCAGAGGAAATTACGCGTGAAACAATAACGCTTTTAAAAAATAACGAAGACGTTCTCCCAATACAGCCTGATTTTTCTGGAAATATTCTTGTCACTGGTCCAGCTGTGCGTTGATCGGTTACCTATTTTTGCAGAAGTTTTAATGGTCAAAGATAGGCAAATAGTCTTGTTATACAGAATGGAGGATGGTATGACATATTTGTTCCAAAGTAAAAATGTTATGCCTCACAAAATTTACTTCGTGTTAGGACCATACACTGGCAAGGCGCTTTTAATGACGGTGAATTTTCGCGTGGAGCAACCATATTCGATGGCATGCAGAGTGAATTCAGTTCTGCTAATGTGACATATGTTGAGGTATCAAACTAATAGCTATCAGTTGAACGATCACTCGCACATTGTTCCTAATATTTGGTTGTAGGGTTGTAATTTAACACATCTGACAGACTCCGAGAAAGCCTACCAAGCAGCTGCTGCAGCATCCTATGTTGTAGTTTGTCTTGGAGAAGAACCAATGGCAGAGTTCCTTGGAGATATTGACGACTTGTACAGCAACCACAACCCCTTAGGTTTTTTTTGTTAACCAATCATCCTTTTAAGGACATTTTCTGAAGCACAACTTAATTTCGTGACCGGTTTATCCATGTCACCAGCAAAGATAATTTTGGGTAAGCTCTTCTTACTTTTTATTTGCTAAACAACATATGCTTACGCATCACCCATAGTATTGATTGAAGCCAGACCTCGATTATTTACACGTGTGGAACAATTGACTAACGCAGTCATCATGGCTTATCTTCCTGGATCTGGTCAGATTCTACTACTTTTTTTTTTGCTCACTTTCGGGTTAGCTGGAGGCACTGCAATATCAGAAGTAATTTCTGGAAAAGTGAATCCAAGCGGGAAACTGCCAATTACTTACCCTGCTTACGTGAACGATATTCGTGTGCCATACTATCACAAACCAACTGCTTTGACCAATCCACTTTACACATTTGGACATGGACTCAGTTACACAACTTTCTCATATACTAATCTGACTGTACAGTCTCAAGTACGTTCTCTTTACCTATTTTTTTTTTCTCTACTTTCCCTGACGCTGCACTAAGTTCACATTGGGGAGCAATGTGTCTGTTAGTGTAATAGTAGAGAATAACGGTACAGTAACCGGTGATGAAACAGTTATACTGGTACGTCTTTTGTTGGTTTTTGTACTTATAATTCAAAACTAAATACTTATCAAATACTAGTATTTGAGTGACGTGGTGGCGTCTGTAGTACCCGAAGTGAAAATGATGAAAGCTTTTGAGAAAATAACATTGGAGCCTGGTCAAACACAAAAGGTGGAATTCACTCTAACACCATGGGACTTTATGTTTGTCGATCAAGAACAAAACTATGTAACTGAACAGGGAATGTTCCTTATAACTACAGGCCACGTACAGGCAAACACGACTTTGGTGTGAAAATACAACCCAAAAAGAACTAACAACAAATTTGTTTTAATAACACAAATTTTTTTTGTACATGCCTATCTTTGACTATGCCGCTTAATCATACTCTCACAACAAATATCTGGTGGCCGTGCAGTGTGTGGGACAGATTGACACTGCTTTTTGCTTTGACTGTTCTTTGACTCGAAAAGTTTTTCGGTGCTGTTGTTGGGGCTTGTACCCTTTTTTTTTTTATCAGCAAATTGTTTTTGGAACATCATGTCATACAGAGATAGAGACGTATTTATCGTTGGCGCTTGTAGAACACCTATTGGCCGAGGGAAAAGTAATGGTGCCTTACATAACTACCATCCCGTCGATTTGTTGGCGCATACCTTGAAAGGCGTTGTAAAACAGTATGTAGACCGGGGGAACTTCAAAAATACCATTATACTTACAAAATCCGTTTAAATACGCTAAATACAATGTACACGTTTTAACGCGAACTAACGTACTTCCCAGAGCAAACTTCCCACCTTCTCAGGTCGAAGATGTCATTGGAGGCATCGTATCTCCCCTACGCGAGCAAGGTGCTAATGTACCACGTCTAGGTAAACCCAAATAAAATTGTGACATTTTTGTAATGCTATTTTTTTTTTTTAGCCGCATTAAAGGCAGGTTTCCCACAAGAAGTCCCAGCAGTACAACTAAACAGAATGTGTGGTAGTTCTCAACAATGCATTCATTTTGCGTCCCAAGCTATCGGTAGTGGTACGTCCTTGTGAAATATATAAAATACAAACCCAATCACGTGCTCATCATTTTGGGCTAATCTCTTAATTAGGTGACATGGACGCTGTCATTGCCTGTGGCGTGGAGATGATGTCAGTTGTTAAAATGGGAAGTGATAATAACTTGATGGAGCATCCTGAACTTGTCACTTCGTTGCCATTTCAGTTATATCATCAAGTGCGTAACCGTTTTTTTTACCCTTTTTTTTTGTTTTTGTATTTGGCGTGAATCTTGCAAGGTAGGAATATCGTCTCACTCTTAAAGTTTTAGGGGCAATCCGCTGAGCTCATTTGCGAAAAGTACTCATTGACTCGCCCAGAGTTAGATGCGTTTTCTGGCAAAAGCCATGAAAAGTGTGCGGAAGCAATAAAGAGAGGATTATTCAAGAACCAGATCCTACCAACCCCCGTTAAAGACAAGGATGGAAAAACTTTCCTTATGACAAACGATGAAGGTATCCGCGTTCCAGTTAACTACGATAAAATGAAGCGATTACCAACAGGTACAAACGTCAAACCACAAAAATATATAATTTTTTCGTGCTAATATTTGTTCTTAAACAGTATTCAAACAAAACGGAGTTGTTACAGCTGCCAATGCCAGTCAAGTATCAGATGGCGCTGCTGCTGTACTACTTGTATCCGGAAAGAAGTTAAAAGAACTCAAACTGAAGCCTTTGGCACGTGTCATCACATGTGTGGTTGTCGGTTCGGATCCTGAGCTCATGGTACATTTGATTTGTGAACATTCCCCTACTTGGTACCTTACTCCTCTCTAGCTTACTGGACCTATTCCTGCTACTCAAAAAGCATTAAAACGCGCAAACATGACCATTAATGACATTGACATTGTAGAAATTAATGAGGTACAACGCTAGTGTTAAAAATTCAACAACAATGTAACGTTTCACATAGGCATTTGCGCCTGTTGTTTTGGCCTGGGCCAAAACCTTGAAGCCTGATATGGATAGAGTAAATCCTAATGGAGGTGCTATCGCTCACGGACACCCACTGGGTGCTACAGGGTACCGGCTTTAAAAAAAAAAATTTTGAACCTGCTATTTTAATTAACTTTTTTGTTAAGCTGTGTTCTCATGACAAAACTTGTACATGAATTGAACAGAACTGGAAAACAGTTCGGTTTGGAGACCATGTGCATCGGCCACGGTATGGCCACTTGCACCATCGTACAAAACTGTAACAGTGTATCCAAACTTTAAATAAAAACCTCTTATGTACTCCCTAAATTAGCTGCTTGACACCCCAACGTGGCAAACTATTTCTCACACGACCTTCACCCAGCCATTAGTTACGGGTGGTAGGATTTAAGCGAACTTGCTATTAGTAAGTAGGTCGCTTCAGTGAACTCTCCGGCTTGTACCAATAAAAAAAGAAACCACGAGCGATGAATCTGTTCCTGTTGTCTATATTACCTTCTATTCTTGCCAAATTTCTATGTGACAAGCATTTGTGCGCGATGGCAATTGAGGTAATTGGTGGGCTTTACGCAACGCACTCTAAAGAGCAAAGAAACAATAAAAAGGCACCTTTCGAATCAACTGGCACATGTCACGGTTATAAAAGCGTGCCGTACCATCACGCAATTGCCAAATGGATGCGCACGTCCATAAACAACTACAACTGGGCTGTGAAGGTACGTTTCGTTTCTTTCTACTTCTTCTTCTAAATTAAATGTCACAAACGATTTAAAAGGTCGCTGATGCCGTTGACAAAGAATACACAAAGCGTTACAAGCGCATACACTCCAGTAGAGCGCACATTGAATGGTTCAAAGCCAATACACCAGACCTAATGGGTGTAGACACACCACTGTCTAAGACCGCCACGTAAGAGCGTAACCGTTTGCGTTGATTTTGTTTACGTTTTTTTTTTTGCAGATACGCCACAACAGGCATCCCAGAAGGCTGTACACCATTTCCACTGTGCATGCCAAAGAAGTATTGCTCAGACAACGCTGTTAAATCGTACCAAGCGTACGTTATAGGAGAAAAGACCCATTTCGCCAAATGGAACCACACATCAACACCACAGTGGTACATTGAAGGTGTCAAGCGAAAGAGAGCACTAGAATACGACTCTGAGCCACAAATACTTAAAGCGAAAAAACGTCGCAAGAAAACAGTAGCGACACAAGATGCGTTTGTTGGCGCCTAGCCATTTTTAAAAGGCCACTCGGAAACAAAAAGTAAATACAATAAACTAAGTTGCGAAAGAATTTTTCACAAAAAGACTTTGTTCAGACTATCTTTGTTCTATCTAAATTCCCACTTCAGTCACAGCACTAGATAATTACAATATGGAAGACAGCGAAGGAAAGAAGATTGATTTATACATCCCTAGAAAATGGTGCGTATGTTGTTTTGGAGAAAAAAACAGCCGAAATATGTCGCAATCGCGACCATAATACAAGCTGAAGCTAAATACGCATTAATTGGTTGTTATCTAATTTTTTTTTTCTTTTAGCTCAGCATCTAACAGAACAATTGCTGCTAAAGATCACGCAGCCGTACAAATTAACATCGGCAAACTAAATGAAGACGGTGTTTTCACAGGTTCTTTTACTCCTGTCGCTATCTGCGGGTTCTTGCGTAAACGTGGTCGCGGTGACGAAGCTTTCAACAGAGTCGCCACAGAGCAAGGTTTTCTCAACGGCGTGTACAACTATTAAAAGTGTATCCACGCTAAATAATAGTATTAAAGCGTAATGTAATTATTAAATGCGCGTTGAAAAGGATAAGGATTCAAGTTTTAATTTGAACAAAAAAAACAACAAAAAAAAAAATTTTTGACACACGGGGTCAGTATCATTTGCTTTGCGAGTTTGTTAGTACAAAGCAGAATTCTGTGTATGTCATGGCGCCAAAGAACAAGTTTTTGGCGCGGGGGGTTAAGTTGAACGACAAAGTTTAAGCTAAATTGGTACAGTCAACGTGTCACACTCAAAGTCAGCAACCTCACTAGGTAACACTATTTCGCAATTTTGCGCAAAAACTCTCTTTTTTGCGCCTTGTCTTTTTTATTTATTGTTTGCAGCGCCAAAGTACTTATTGGTATCGTTTTTTTGCCTTGTTTTGGCTTGAATCTGTTAATTAGACTATAGCGTACCGCCATGGAGAGCGTAGATGAAGTGCTAGATTACATACGAACTGCCAGTGGCGGCAGTTTCGAACTAAGTGAACTTTGCTACCTATTTTGTTTTCTACTGTCGTATCCGCTCTCATTGATACACAGGTACGTCGTGAGACATAATTATTACGTAGTTGCCAATAGCGCTACCATTTCTGTAAATCATACATAAGTGACGGTTTACAAATAGGCAAATACCTTCGACAACCATAAAACACCTATTCACTACTGTTTCTGGAGTTTCCTTCTTGATGATTGTATTTGGCCCTTATCAATGGCTTCACCAGCTTGCATCATCAACAGGAGTGTACCTCGTACGTTTTCGACCTAAACGGAAATTCCATTAAAAAAAAAAATGCAGTGAAACTAAACAGCCCTCTGTAGATTATGTGGCTTCTTAGCAAGCGCTACGCACACCACATTGCAAACATATTTATTTGGGGTTATATTATGGCTTTGCAAGGTTATAGAGTGCTCTATCTAGGCAGTGGACTCGATATTAGCAGTACATATTTTTTTTAAACTTCCCACATAAGAATTAGCGCTTTCAGAAAAGTCGTTATAACATACCTATGTACTGTATTCACCTAACATGTTTTGTCTGCAGTGATTCAAATGTTATTGACTCTAAGGTTGATGGCCTTTGCATGGAATGTGTATGATGGAGATCAGTTAAACAAGAACAAAGATATCCATCGTACGTCAAAATAGTCCTCTTTTGTTTTTCAAACTCACCCTTTTTTTTTTTTAGCGGACTTTAAACCAAACGCTGTTAGGAAAATGCCTTCTATTATAGAATTCTACGGGTTCTGCTTTTTGTTCACATCAGTATTGGCTGGACCTATCATTGAATTTAACAAATACATGGCAATGACTGATTTATCTCTATATGACAACGCTGAGACGAAAGGTACCTGAGTAATATTTTCTTCTAGTAATAATCGATATGTCCAGGCAAAAATCCACCTGCATTGTTACCTTCACTTTCATGTGTACTACAAGCAATCGTTTGGATGAGTTTACATCTTGTATGGCTACAATTATTCCCGTGGAAGTGGGTTCTTCATGATGACTTTATTCAACATCCAAGCATTGCTTACAAATGGTTCTATACCTGGTTGGGTATGGTCGGTATTCGTTTTTATTACTACTTTGCGTGGAAGATCTCTGAGGTACTACAAACAAAATACGCCATTTTCCTGACATTTCTGTCATTTATTTATGACATTTTTTTCTTTTTTTTTTTTCAATTATTTATTATTTGTGTTTCAACTGTTGTAACTCAGGGCGCCAATGTGTTGATCGGATTGGGTTGGCAAAAGGACAAAGAAGGCGTTGTTAACTACAACGGTACCCAGAATATCAAGATAGTCATGTGGGAAACAGCACAAAGTATTCGTGATTTGGCTCTATCTTGGAATGTATCAGTTGCCACTAATTTGAGATTGTATTGTTACTTGCGCGTCCCAGCAGGTACTCTTTATATAAACAACTTACTATTTAGATCCTTATTATTACACTCCTAGGTAAGAATGGGAGGCCAACAAACTTTGCCTTGTATGCTACAAACGTATTGAGTGCATTATGGCATGGCCTATACCCAGGCACGTAATTATAAAATGTTGATAATTTTTTTTTGAATTTTGTTGGCGCTCTTTTACCGTCGTTGTGGCTCTTTTAACCAAAGATGGATTTTTTTTTTCACTAAATATTGTATGTTGTAGGTTATTTATTCGCCTTTTTCTTCTTCGCACTTTGCACTGATATTGGTCGACGTTTCCGTAAACGATTCCGTCCTTACTTTGTCTATAATTCTGGGGACAAGAAAAAAGAGCGTCCACGTGAGCCTTGGAAGACGTTGTACAACTTGTTTGGCATCTTTGTCACTCACGCAATCTTGCACTACAACTTTATGCCATTTGCTTTGCTGAACTGGGCTGACATTTACCATTTTTACAACGACGGATTACACTGGGCTGGACATATTATTATGCTTACCACATTGTTTACGCTTATTCTATTGGATACAGTGTGCCCTGTAAGGAAGCCACGTCGTGCCAGCGATAAAACCCAAAAAAAAGAGTAAAAAAAATATTACACTGGTTGGGAGGCAATGCCTTCGACCGTTTTTGGTTCCACCAGAAAAAAAAATCATGGGTTAATGTTTTATTCGTTACACTTCCTGAACAATCTTGACTGGGATTGCTCCTGCGTTATTCAACAAGTTTGTTTTGTTTGAATTACGCAAGCACTCGGCTTGTAGAAGGTTACAAAATGGTTTGTACAGTTGCTGTTTTTAAAAATCGCTAAACTGATGTAGATTCAGTATTTTATTGTACAAAACCGCCAAGGTAAGACGCGTATGGCGAAATGGTACTCGTCGTACAACGACGATGAAAAACAAAGGCTTATTACGGATATACACCGCGCCGTTACCTCCAGAGACAGCAAATTCACTAATTTTGTGGAGGTGCGTCATTGTGTGGCATGTTTTAGATAACCAACAGTACCAATTGTAGTTTAGACGCCATAAACTCGTGTACAGACGCTATGCAGGATTATATTTTTGCTTAGTAATCGAATTGACAGACAATGAGCTTGCAGCACTTGAAAGCATTCATCTATTTGTAGAGATACTTGACTTGTACTTTCGTAATGTCTGCGAGTTGGACTTGGTCTTTAATTTTTGGAAGGTAGGTGTTTGTCACTGGACTGTAGCTCCTCCAAGATTCAAAAAAAAAAAAAAAAACGCAACATGTCGTGTTTTTTTCTGCAACAACAAGACGGAGTTTCTCTTATCGGCTTTAGGTTTTCGCCATACTGGATGAGGTGTTTCTTGCTGGTGAAATTGTAGAGACATCTAAGCAAGCAGTACTTGACAGGATGAAACAGATTGACAAGCAGGAGTGACAGCCAAAACAAAGTCACAAACACCATATTTGGCGTTTTCAATTGTAACAGTATTAAAAAACTCAAAACAAATCAAGGATATGTATGTTGCAACGTAACAATCACTTTCTCCGCGTTCTGGACTTTTTTGGACTTTATCTTTATTTGTTGTGAGCAACTCCGAGGCCTTCTAAAACAAATCACAGGTCTTTGTATATGGCATAAAATCTTGTGGTTAGAGTTATTTTGGCAGACAGTCAAGTCTTTGCGTACGCAAAACACATATAATTAAAACTCTAAAAACAAAGGGTAGATAAACGAAGAAAACAGCGTTAATGGAGCTAAATATACGCGAAGTAGATGTGTTAACTTCCTTGGTTCCAAAAACTGGCAAGGCGCCGTGGTTTACGTCTAGGGAACTGAGGAGAGTAGGATTCATAACTACGACGCTAAAACGGTTTGTTGTGTTGTACAGCTATTTCAAACGGCTTACGTTTCCTCAGAAGCTACTCTTCATCGAGTATATTAAACCTGATGGTTATTCGAGCAATAGACAGGTGGAGAAGCGAGGTATGTTTAAAATTCTTGATATGGAATTCAGCCTTTATTTGCGATATTCTGTACACGTACTGTTTCAATATGTCCACAACAAACAACAACAAAGCCAAAAACCAACACCTTTTTTTTTTTTTGGAGGTAGAAAATTCAAGCCACTTACTCCTTTCAGGAGAGATGCTACAATTACGCTACTTTGAATAAACTAGAGTGGCATTGGGGTATGGCGCCACGCAGTGAAAGTTTTGAAATAGACGGCGTCTTGAGGCGAGGAAGCCACAGAAGGAGTGTCTTTTTATCGCCGCGGTCTCTGCAAAAGCTTACAGGCAATTCAAGGACATCAACGCCCACAAGAACTCCAAGAAAATCCAAAAATACCAAATCCAATGATGCTCCAAGATCGCTTACACGCGTACACCAAAAGTCTTCAACCCAGAGAGTTTATTTGCAAAGTGGATTTAGGTCATCGTCATCTCCTTCTATGTTTGCAAAGCAGGTTTGTGTTTCAAATATTCAGTTTTATTGCAGACCTCGTTGCTGACTTGTGGTGTGAAGGATAGCCCTGGTATGCGAAAGCAACAGTCGGCAAGGAAACAGCAAATTACAACAAAGAAGTCTTTTAGAGACCCTTCAAAGCGTACTAAGAGACGCAGTTCTAAGAGACGACGAGGTAATTCGCAACCAGAGAGGATGCAACCTCCACATACTGGTAAAGCAGATAGTACAAACGCTAGACGTCAAGGTGTTGGTATACCTATTACGTCCACACGTGGACTCAGCACGAATTCATCATCAAGTGCTTTGGGTAGGTCTTCTTCTCCAAGTGCTAGAGCACGAGGTGGTAGACCATCACCTGAACTACTTCACCAGCTGTTAGAAATCGGGTATGTGGAATGCTTGGCTGTTTTTTTTTAGAAAATACTCTTAATTACACAAGTGGTAATACAACACCAAAATTTCTTGCTTACACTGTGTCTCTAGGAAACATAAAATAAAGAATCGACATCGCCGATCGCACAGTGTGTCTCTTGGAGTACGCGCAGGCGAATCAGCTAGTACGTGTTTACTTGAGCTACATTTGGATATCTTTGTCTTTTTTTTGCTGACTGCTTTCTCTAGATGCAAATCTTAATAACCAAGAACGCTCTTCTAGTGTTAAGACTAAACGAAAAAGATCAGCGTTGGTATCAGTATTTTCCCATCGGTCTTCAAAGCAAACTAAAGCAAAAAAAAAAGAGAACAGTAAATAGGAAAAAATAATAGGAAACTTTCCCGTATGGGAGGATTAGGTCTGCCGATATAATAGGCAGTGTTGTACAATAGGAGCGCTAGTAGTATGCGCATTTTAAAAGGCAAAAAAAAAACACTACTAAACTTGTAATAAATTATCATAAACGCGGTCAATAACCAAATTTTTGTTGTTTGGTTATTCCTTGCATGGCTGTGAAAATTGATCTACTTTATATATTATCAAGGAGTGCAATACTTATTGATTTGTGCCATTTTGGGAAGAAAACACGTGACGGTTTTCTTTAAATAAGATACTATTTTGGCGTATTTCATGAAATTTATTAGTCCACCCGTTCGTATCCTGTGCCTCGTTTTCTGAACATAAAAAATACAATGGCAGCTGCTAATCCGCCTGCTGCCATCACAATAGCAATGATTATACCAGCAATGGCACTTCCACTAATACCTGTAACAAAAAGGGTCAGTCAATGAGCTTTTTCTTGTTTTTTTGTGTTTACCCGAACTCTTTGCAGTAGGGGCTGCTGGCACTGGCACGGGTTGTGGCGGAGCTACTGGAGCTTTAGGAGCCATTGTAGGAGTTACTGGCATCGTTGGTACTATAGGAGCTACTGGAGCTTTAGGGGCCATTGTAGGAGTCACTGGCATTGTTGGTGCTGTAGGAGCTACTGGAGCTTTAGGAGCCATTGTAGGAGTTACTGGCATCGTTGGTACTGTAGGAGCCACTGGAGTTATTGTAGGAGCCATTGTGGGAGTTAATGTGGTAGGCATCGTTGGAGCTGAAGGACCCATTGTAGGCTGTACTGGTGCAACAGGCTGTGTAGGTGTTATTGAAGGTTGTGTAGGAGAGACTGGAGATACAGGTGTTGCAGGAGCGACAGGTTGCTCTGTAGGCGTCACGGGTTGTTGTGTAGGTGTTACAGGGGCAACTGGCTGCTCGGTTGGCGTCACAGGTTGTTCAGTTGGTGTCACCGGTTGTTCAGTTGGTGTTACAGGTTGCTCTGTTGGTGTCACAGGCTGTTCAGTTGGTGCCACAGGTTGTTCTGTAGGTGTAACAGGTTGTTCTGTAGGTGCAACAGGTTGTTCAGTTGGCGTCACGGGTTGTTGTGTTGGTGTTACAGGTTGTTCTGTGGGTGTCACAGGTTGTTCTGTTGGTGTTACAGGTTGCTCTGTAGGCGTCACAGGTTGTTCAGTAGGTGTCACAGGTTGTTCAGTAGGTGTCACAGGTTGTTCAGTTGGTGTTACAGGTTGCTCTGTTGGTGTCACAGGCTGTTCAGTTGGTGCCACAGGTTGTTCTGTAGGTGTCACAGGCTGCTCTGTTGGCGTCACAGGTTGTTCAGTTGGTGCTACAGGTTGTTCAGTTGGTGTCACAGGTTGTTCAGTTGGTGTTACAGGTTGTTCTGTAGGTGTTACAGGTTGTTCAGTTGGCGTCACAGGTTGTTCAGTTGGTGTCACTGGTTGTTCAGTAGGTGTCACTGGTTGTTCAGTTGGCGTCACGGGTTGTTCTGTAGGCGTTACGGGTTGTTGTGTTGGAGTTACCGGTGCTGTAGTCGGCGTTATAGGTGCAATAGGGGCAACCGGTGCAACAGGCGCAAAGGGTGCAGTTGGCGCAACAGGCACAATAGGCGCAACCGGCGCAATGGGAGCAGTAGGCGCAACAGGAGCAGTAGGCGCAACAGGAGCGGTAGGCGCAACAGGAGCAGTAGGCGCAACAGGCACAATAGGCGCAACAGGTGCAGTAGGTGCTATAGGCTAAAGTAGTGTAAGAATCACGTGAGAAATAAAAATTCCAAAAACTGTTTGGGTTTTTCCAAAACAAATTTTCCTGAATATTTGTGCAAACGCGCCAAATTTTAACGTTCCATACGTGTAGCATGCGATCACTAGCGAGTGATCCCTTTTAAGCGACGGCGAAAAATAAATAAACCCAGAAAAAGTTGTATGGACTGTGGGCGAGCGCGAGGGTAGCGCAAAAAAGTTTTTTAAGTAATGTGTAGCTGTGTACCTGAGAGTGGCACGTGATTAAGAAAGTTAGCAGAAACGTAATGGCCAACTGGAATGCATTAAATGACATTTACAATATGATACGCCAAAGGGGGTAATGGGGAACTGTTTCGTGTGGGTGTTAGGTCAAGAGTTGGTGTAGTACGAAGAAATTCGCCAGAACCATGTCTTGTGTTAAACAAGTTTAAATTGTCATTAACGTAGTGCACTTTATCAATGCTTGAGCATCCTTCTATCCTTGCTTACGACAATCAAGTTTGACGCTCTCTATGGTAAAAAGAGTCATGTCGTTTTATGTAACGCCGTAGATGACCTACGGCAGCGGTAGTAAGCTGAAAACAATTGTTTATTCGCCACCTTTTCAACCAACATTTCTGGATACAAACATTTATTGTACAATTTTTTTTAGAGATGCTAATGAACAAAAGAAAGTATTTTTATGATCGTGCAGTCATGTTGCGTTCACACTTAGCTGTCCTGCGCTCATTATACGCAACTTTTGTGTCCCTGACAATAGCATTAGTAGGATAAGATATTTGTTAAACTGGTACCCATTTGTCTAGGTGCATTAATCGGTATATGGCCTGTTAGTATCGTAGCACCGTATCCAATAGGAAGATCCACTTGTGGTTTATAATACATTATTGTTGCTGCCAGTGAGTCAATACATCTATCCCACCAGTATGGTATAGGCACAATACATATGCCTAAAAGAGGGACAATGACAAAATGTCGGTTGTATACTGTATCCGTATGTACCTAGCTCTTGACATTGACGTGATTTCTCTTCGTCTCGTATTGTGTAGGTCATGGCTACACCTGTCGCAGCATGGTTGTCGTAGTAATGGTGTTCACCTAATTCAATGTTAGTGAAAAAAAAGAGAGGGGTGTTTGCCTTGGTATTCTATTGCCAGGTCCAAGGCTGGTATATACGCATCTACGCTTAGAGTGTGACCTGATGAGTACCGACTATCAAGGTTGTGTTCTTCGTTGATTTCTAATAGAGGAAAGAGCTGAGCAAGAAGGTCTAATAGAACCCTTTGTACAGCACGCTTCTTGACATAACCAAAATGTTGCCACACCCAAGGTACCTCTGGATAGAGATGTGATAAGGCGTAGGGGAAGAAAGGCACTACGCCCCAGCCACCGCCTTTCAGAAGTTGATCTTTTGAGACTCGATACCTACAGGGGTTTAGTCTCATTGGCTAAGGAAACGGTGTTCTATACCATTTATCCGGCTGGTTCAAATTGTATTTCTCTTTCAGCTTCTTCAAGAAAGTCACTTGTGTTTGTTTTTGAGACCACGATGCTATAACTTCTGATTTTCTTTAAATAGGCGGGTGAGCGATAGATCTCATAAAAGCAACAGGGATATGTACTTAAAATTATCTTTATTCCATTTGAAGGAAGGGTATATCGCTGCCAATGCTTTGGTATAAGATCTATCGTACCTAAAGGTAAGTTAGGTTGTCACAGGAGTTGTAAGAGGGGAAACCCTGAATTACTACAAATCACGTGCATTGTTGATATGATCTGTCCTGCGCCTGATTCCCATACTTTTTTACTTGAAATATAGTACCAGTCGTCGATTGACTTGACGGACAAAGCTTCACCTACATCATCAAATCTCCCACGCTGATTATATAAATCTTGCCAAGCACCTGTTGGCGCTCCCCTTGACTCAGAGGTAAGACGAGGTTGTACAAGACTATGTTAATACTATACCTGAAGCGCCAAGGCTTCCAATCGTACTGAGGGAAGATACTACGAAGAATATTGGCCACAGAACCGTGTCTATATATGTTAGTGTTGGGACGAAACTATTGAAGGTAAGATTCAGAAGCCATACAGAGCGAGTATACGTCCAGCTATATACTGCAGGTCGTCGTTTACAATGTTATACCAATCATCAAGTATCTTCAATTGGTATTTATCTGCTATATTTAGCATTCTATCTCTCTGGTTGTCAAGGCTTTGCCAATAGT
Organism: Trichosphaerium sp. ATCC 40318; assembly: GCA_038496445.1. Lineage (NCBI taxonomy): Eukaryota > Discosea > Flabellinia > Trichosidae > Trichosphaerium > Trichosphaerium sp. ATCC 40318. The sequence continues at coordinate 21,131 of JALMLS010000612.1, forward strand.
TTACGGGAACATCACTTTTAGTTGGATTAGCAAAAACCAAATTCGTACTACAACACTTACGCCAGTAGTTGTGCATCCCAATCATTATGCGGATATACAGCCACAAGTGCACGCCAAATGGATCTCTTGTAGCTATCAGAGAAATCAACATAAGAGACAAAAGTCTTTCGTTTCGCACAGATCCATAATGTTAGAGCAACCAAAGTTGTCAAAGTCTACGCCATTAACATCATACCAATCATCCAAAACAAAAACGTCTAGGTACTCAGCTGCCTCATCGAACACTCTCCTTTGATTGCGAACATCCTGCCAGTATCCTTGTGACACGCTTCTATAAAATTAAAAAAAGTTAGAGATAGGCATACTCTTTCTGGAGTCACGTGACATATTTTTTTTTTCCGCAAAGTTGGAACTAACATGTAAAATAAACGTGACTTACACAAATTGCCACGGGATCCACTTGTGTTCTGGAAACACACCCTGCATTATGCTGCCAACAGACCAATTGTATCTATAATTTAAAGTGAGCAGTGTTGGCAAAGTCAAAAGACCTACCTGTCGGCGATTCCTTTCGCCCCATAGCGATATAGCGATTTCAGTTGTACTTTATACCAATCATCCATTATTTTGAGGCCAAGGCTCTTTGCTACTGACTGCATTTTCTCTTGTTGATTCTTTATACTGTTCCAGTAGCCATAAGGAGCAGAACTAAGGCAAAGATATTGGTATTGGAGTTATAAAACCGTTAAAAGGATGTCGTACTACAAAATACTCGGATAGTTCACGCTTGGACGTGATTTTAGCGGTTCTACGTGTTATTAGGTGCGTCCCAGCGGTTATTTATGTATGTACTTGATTTTCTAATCTTTTTAGTCCGTGCATACGCTCTACGATATTCCTGCGCGTATCTACGCATGTACGTAGAGTTTTACACCGTAATAAGACTATTAAAGCCAGATACGCTTGAAACGTCACCAGTAAGTATTTTTTATGTGTACATCCATGTTATACGTCAAAATACCCAGTGGCGTTTGTTCCAACCTTAACCTTTTTTATTCAATTACTTTCTCGTAGGCATCTTTGCAGAAATAACTTTTTTTTTTGTTTGTTTGCGTAGCTGTAAGCTGCGTCACGACACTAGTATGCTAGCCTCGAAAGATAAAAATGTTGGTGAATCTTGACCAATGTCTAACAATTCCTGACATTACTAAATGTTTATTGCGTAATACTGTTGTGATTATGCAACAATCGAGTGAAATATTGTCTGAGTGCTTTTTTAGACTCATCGCACATTGCTCGCTTTCTAGGTTGCCACGTGGTCAGTATAAAGTAGTTCTCTTCGTGAATCCTGTCATCAAGCTCAGTTATAACTTTACTTTTCATCTTTGGGGGGATGGTATCGAGCCCGGTTACAACTACTAGTGGGTGGTATCCTAATAATTCACGTTAAGGATCAGAAATGCACATGAATTTTTATTACTTTCAAGCCGGCGTATCATGTTTGATAAATTCACAATAAATCCTACTGCCTCTGGCACTATCACGAGTTTGCGTTCAGAAGGGTACAGCCATTGAAAACCCCACGTTGCTGGAATTCTACAAAATCTGTTAACAACCCAACCAGAGTGTAGTTAAACAAGACGTACTCCATATCCTTTAAAAGCTCAGACGCGCTGATAACGATAGTCACCATATCTATTTTATTATCCGGAACTACGTATTGGTTTAATTTTTCTGTAATGTGCTCTTGTTTTAGATCAACTTCCTGAGAGGCAGATTAAAAACAAAAACCGTTGGTGAACTTTTGGACTCACTACTTCAAACCCTTTTAACAGACTTCTAACGATTAGGTTTTTGTCTTGGGAGAGTTTGGAAGAAAAACGATAACCAGTTGTATCAAAAATTGACAATTGCTTTACAGCAAATTTGCTGTGACTAGTTTCGCACGTAATAGGGCTACCATCAACTCTAAAAACCTAAAAGCTATTTTGAGTATTATTGGACTTCACAGTTCCTGTACCTTTTTTTTTTCGTAAAAGGCAGTTCCTTCAGCCACAGTTCTGCCAGTGAGTGCTATAGTCTGGTCGCCATCACAAAACTCTTTGAATATACTGTTTATTAGAGATGACTTGCCACTGTGTGGTCTCCCCAATAGCATTAGGTTAAGGTTTGTATGCTCTACAACTTTTCGTTTATCTTCTGCCATGTTGTGTCACGTGATATTTTTTTCAACTTATTTACTACAATTGACCAAAATTGTAGAATAGTAAACCAAAGCAAACCAAGACGAGTTCCTAACTTGTTGGCACGCCAAATTATCATGAGAGCTAGTAAACGGATTTTTATCGCGTCTTCGTTTGAAAATGTTTTTAACGATCTCGTTGAAGTACGTACGCCTTTATGACCTTCTTTGTTCTCTATCCCTTCTGTTTTTTTATGTTTGTACAGTATGTAGACAAGAAAAAGTATCATGTAGCAAAAGAACCTTCGTATGACAACGCATTCAACCTCTTCGTGTTTGTGGTTAGAACAGATTTTCCAATGACGATTAAACTGTTCAGCAATGAGAAAGACAGTTATTTTTCGGACGAAATGAAAATCTTAAACACATTACCAAGTATGTCTTTATTGTCGAGTGCAACACATGTTAAGGAATTTGCAAATAGAACCTCTTTCAAAGGACAAATTTCGATTGGTATTTTTAGCAAGTGACAAGGGCGCAGACACCAAATTGAGGCAGTCTTCCTTTCTAAAGGAGATCAAGTGCGATTTTTAAGCTTACCTTCACCATTGTTGTTTACTTTTGACCCTAGAACGCGGTTTCCTTTCCTTAATGAGTTTAAAGATGTGCGCATATGTAATTCCAGAGGGTTTACGAATTTGTATAGAAAGAAGATACCTTCAGAGCTCAGGATCAAGTGCGTAGAAACGGGACTTTTGAATTTACTTTTACAATTCATGTATCTTCGGTTGCTTTGGTTAATATGCTGTATCTTTGTATCTATCCCTATGTTATTTGGTCTTCGTTTAAAAAGTCTACAAGAACTAGGAGTGTCATCTGATTTGGAACAAAACAAACACAGTACCACCCAAAATATAGATGTTTAATCTATGATTGCCTAAATCTTTTTTTTCTTATCTCCAAAAACAAATCCTAACGCCTAAAAAACAGTTAAAAAGCCTTCAAAACCGATCCACACCTGCTTTCATTCAAGGTGAATTTTGTTACCTTTCCGGAAAGTATACATTATCTTTAACGCCACCTAATACCGGTATTACAAAAATTCCCTGCGTTGGTTATGTTGTTTGACATTTCATGTTGTGTAAACACTAAACAAGATAAGCTAGCGAAAAAAAAGTCAGTTTCAGTTCTGTTAACTTTGTAAGCTCACTAATGCCACGTGTGTTCGTACATGCTTCCATGAAGGATGTAACGAAAGAAATCATATCTGTACGAGTAAGAGAATCCAAGTTTACTTCTCACAAAGTTAGAGATACTCTAAGGCTTATTTTGGGTTTTCACTGGCTAAAGAGCCCAGCATAGACAACGATTTTAACATTTTTGTATTTGAAATGAGAGCTAATTTCACAGATAAGCTCTTTAAAGATGCCGATGGCGCTTTTTGTGCCTACAGACAACAAATGCACGCTCTGGCTGCCTGTTACCCCGATAATAAACTCAAAGCCACTAAATTCCGTCTCGTACTCTATGCAACAGACGAAAAGGCATCCTACAGACTGTCGAACACCTCAATAGAAGATTGGAGGTACCAAGATTTTGTTTTTTCCCATATTTATCCTTATAACCGTACAGAACACGTGATGTGACAATTGACTTGTTTGAACAAATAAGTTGTTGTACTGAAAGCGTCAACACTCGTATCTTTCTTCCTCGTGCATTCTCGCTACCGTTCTTTAGCAAGTTCTATATTTATTGTGCTATACCAATTGGAGTAGCAGCATCTTTGACAATATTGTATTTCAACCGAAATAGTGTGTTTAAGGTTTTGGCATTTATTACATCACTGTTGTTTCGGCCAAAGCAAGTTCCACCAATAGATAAACAAGCCATTTCAGAAGCTGAGGTGGTTAATACAACAGAATCAACAAGCGACACCAGTGACATTATAGACCACCAGCAGTCGGATATGGTTTCGGATGTGGTTGAAACGAATATAAACATACTGAACGACACCTCAACGAGTGATATTATAGAGCATCAGCAGTCAGTAGTAGAAACAAATATAAATGTACACGAAATGCGAACAGCGCAGTACACAAGTGTTGAACTAGCTAAGCGTATGGAATATTATTTCTCTCCAGCCTTCTCAGAGGGGTGATGAATTAAAATCGCTGTATGTTGGAGTGTATTACCATAAAAAAATAAAATTACTTCCAATGTGGATAAACAAAAAAAAAAAAAAAAAAGAGATTCTAAGGGTTATATTACATTTATTCAACTTCTTCTACAGTTGGTTGTTTTGGCTGTCCAGCACCGGCATTTGGTTGATTCGGTGCTTGATGAAGCTTTGCCATTACTTTGTTGACCTTCTCTTCGAGTTGAGTACGCCTTGTGTTGTATGTATCAGCACTTTCGTTTGGATTGTTTTCAGTAAATCGAATTGCATCCAAGACTTCTTCTTCAAGTGTAGATACCTCCTCTGGCGCAAGTTTCTCCTTTATATTCTTTTCTTCAAGTGTAGAGCGTGCATGGAAAGCGTAATTCTCGAGGTTATTCTTTGCTTCCACACGTTGCAATGCTTTCTCATCATCTTCTTTGAATTTCTCAGCTTCGGCAACCATTCTATCAATATCTTCTTTTGTCAGATTACCTGTTTGCGCTTGAATCTCGATACTCTTTGAGTTACCATTTGCTTCGTCTTTAGCACTCACTGTGAGAATACCGTTTGAGTCAATGGAATAAGATACTGTTATCTTTGGTACACCACGAGGAGCTGGAGGGATGTTCGTCAGGTTGAATTGACCAAGTGCTCTGTTGTCCTTTGTGAACCTTCTTTCTCCTTCAAACACTTGAATTGTAACGGCTGGTTGGTTATCGGCAGCTGTAGTGAAATGTTGTTCTTTGGTTGTTGGTATTTTCGTGTTTCTTGGAATTAGAGTCGTCATGATACCACCTGCGGTCTCCAATCCCATACTCAAAGGAGCGACATCGATGAGAACAATGTCGTCCAATATTTTGTCTTTTTTGCCAGCAATGATCGCAGCTTGAACAGCGGCACCATAAGCAACGGCTTCATCTGGATTGATAGATTTGTTGAGTTTCTTTCCGTTGAAATAATCAGAGAGCATCTTCTGTATTTTTGGAATACGCGTAGATCCGCCAACCAGAATGATTTCGTGAATACTGTGTTTGTCCATCTTGGCATCTCTGAGAACTTGTTCAACTGGTTGAAGAGTTTGCTTGAAAAGATCCATGTTGAGCTCCTCAAAACGCGCTCTTGAAAGTTTCGTAAAAAAGTCTGTGCCTTGATATAGCGCGTCAATTTCGATAGATGCCATTGTAGCATTTGAAAGTGTTCTCTTTGCGCGTTCACATGCTGTACGGAGACGTCTTAGTGCACGGTCGTTGTTTGAAATATCGAGGTTGTGTTTGCGTTTGAACTCTTTGATGAAATGATCCACGACTCTGTTGTCAAAATCTTCGCCACCCAAATGAGTATTGCCAGCTGTGGCGCGTACCTCAGTGACACCTTCATCGAGGGTCAAAAGACTGACATCAAAAGTACCACCACCCAAATCAAAAACTAGAACATTTCTCTCGCCTTTGTTTGCTGTGTCGAGTCCATAAGCAAGTGCTGCCGCTGTAGGTTCGTTGATAATTCTTCGGATATTGAGCCCTGCAATGATACCAGCGTCTTTTGTAGACTTACGCTGGGCGTCGTTAAAATAGGCAGGGACTGTGACAACGGCATCTGTGACTTTTTGTCCAAGGTAGTTCTCCGCTGTTTGCTTCATCTTTGAAAGTACCATGGCGCTGATTTCTTCTGGTGTAAAAGTCTTGAGTTGATTTTTGAAAGTGACTTGAACGTGTGGCTTTCCGTCTTTGTTGATAACTTTGAAGGCCCAGTGTTTGGCATCGCTCTGAACTGACTGGTCATTGAATTTACGTCCAATCAATCTCTTTGCATCAAAAACAGTGTTGGCTGGATTCATTGCTGCTTGGTTCTTTGCCGCTTCACCAATAAGACGTTCTGTATCTCCAAACGAAACATAACTTGGAGTTGTTCTGTTACCGTTGTCATTGGCGATGATATCGACTTTACCATTGTTGTAGTGACCGACACAAGAATATGTCGTTCCGAGGTCAATTCCGATGCATGGTCCAGTTATTTTTGTAGATTGAGTCATGTTGATGTTTTGTTGTGTTGTTTGTATTGTTTTTTAAATAATGATGTTCTTTATGAGAAGTGCGAAAATCAACGAGATTTCTGTGGAATTTCCACTAAATCCCAGCTGAAACTTATCGAATGTTATCTCGACTATTGTTCTAAAATCTATCTCTGTGTGTTCACTGAACTTTTTTTGGGGTACAGTATTCACGTGCCGACGCGATAGAGACTTGTACCAACAAAAATAACTATTTTTTTGAAACAAAAGTTGATGCTTTTGAAAGCTTGTTTGATTTACCAGTTTGACTTTGTGAACAGTTTGTAACATCGCCAAAGCCACCTTAGACACGGCAAACAACACCGTGGCAGCAGAACCGAGTTTTAGGACCGCATCAAAATCAGTTAAATTTCTATTTCATCGATTTTATTGGTTTTCATTGTTTGGTTCAATCCCACAATTCTTTGTTAGAAATACGCCATGTACAAAACTGAAATTATGTTTAAAAGTAATCTCGTTCGATTATGGCTCAAGCATATAGCTAGCCAACCCCATTGCGCACCAGTCGAAGATTCACTGGTCGCATGGGTTATCACCCCCCCATTTCTCAAATCACTCCAGCCGCAGCCATTGCACCAATTAAGCGAGGGGATTATCCGAGCAGCAATGCATATAATTTATTATCATGGCACCGAGTTACTTCTTTTTTTGTATCAACACGCGATCCTTGTCAAAACGGGCAAGGGGCTGGCTTAAAAACCAGTCAAACTGTAAAGAAAAAACTAAAATAGCAACACAACTTTCGGTAGTTTGAGCTTGTGAACTTTGCTAACGCAATTTATTTCTATTGTTGAGTTTAAATAAAAACTAGCTTACAAGTGGCTGAGGCACTTCATCGTTTGGCTCTGTAGCGTAACTTGTATTCTGTACGTGGATACTGTCTGTTTCTGTTGGATTTGCTTCCGAATATCCACGTGGTACAGGCCAGTAACCCCATATCAGTAAGTAAACCTAAGGACGAGATAATTAAACACCCACTGAGAAAGTTAACACTTAAAAAAAAAGGTCTCGTACGTATACGTTGTACATAGTTGTGTAGAAGATAGTCCCAATTGCTTTTAATTTAGGTTAAGTAAAAATACAAAACGTTTCTTAAAAATCATTGTTATAAGGATACTGTCCCTTCCAAATGGACCGACTGTTCCTCTAAATATACCAACAACAATGCTTAACAGGCATATTCCTGTTGGTACAGCAAAAAACATGAATCTAAAGCAGTAAGTAATGACATAGTGTGCTGTAACTAGTAAACTAATTACCTTGATGATAAGTATCTGCTCTCTAAAACCTTAGGTACAGTAACTACGATCAAAATGGATAACGCAAACATATAAACTACAACGAGAGACATTAGTATAATACAAAGGGGAAACTCGATATTTTGGTTCAACTTGACGAGAAAAACGAACGTACAAATATACAAGACAGCCACAATGTAATACATTATCTAAAAAATCCAGTAAATAAACTGCTAAGTGTACTGATAAACCGTACTTGTATACCCGTTATATGATCTGCAATAGCAAAGATAGGAATTAATCGATCGTGGATGCTAAAAACGTAAGGGATTTGATCAACAGAAACACTGTAAACTCTTGTACCTGCTCCAACAGTACCTTGATAAACAATCAACAAATATTTAAATAAACTACTTTGACGCACAAAATTAGCGCTGCAAGCGCATACAAAAACACAAAGATAACTTTAGGAACGTGAATCCATTTGAATGAAACCGTTTTTTCTTCCTAACAAGTTGATTTAGAAAATATCTCATTGTGTAGTTTGTACCAAACGTATCTTGTCAGCCATGAATAACCAAAATAAAAACAGTGTGCAAGTAAAAATCAGATCAAGTAGGGATCCAATAAATACCATTATCCAGCTACCTAAACAGTGTGGTGAGATCAATAATACTTCTTTAGAACGTACGTGCTAGAAACTCAAATCCAAACAGAGGATCTTTGTAAAGTTAAAAAGCAAATTACCACCTTTGGATTAATGCGGGCGTACTGTTGTAGCATATGAGCGCTGATACTAACACTAGTGTCATACGTTGCTCCCATTGCTTTTGGTTATGTTCTATTGTTCTCAATCTGATATAATAAACAATTGCTGCTGCAACACCTAAAACACTGCGTAAGACAATGCTGTTGATTAAGATACTCTCGTTAGCTAACTTACTGGCAATGAGAAACAGCGTCTTAAAAGCGATCCACATTGAAAAGAATTTTGGGTTACCCCTAAGGAACTACAGAGCATGTGAGGCCAGTAGTTGAAGTAAATATTACCTCAAATTTGAAATCACCAAGCGATGTGTTCCTTGCGTTATCTAAGCGTATACGAACTTGATACGAGTCGTATTGTGGCGCTTCTTCTGAAATTAGAGTAAATCCAATACATTCTTGCGTCTAAAAGCACAGTGTTAGCGAAACAACATTAACAAAAAAACAGTTTCGGTGTCACGTGTTGTTCCAAAAAATTAAACCGTCAAAAAAGCTGTACCTTGAAACGGCACGATAACTCTACATTTTCGGTGTAGTCTTCTACTATAGATGTCCAAGCGGTATCACCATCATCTTTACCTGCCATAGACACTGCCAAACTTACCTTGACGTCAAATACTAGCATTTGGTATTAGCTAAAAAATAATTTTAATTACAACTGTACCCAACGCTGGTGTATTGGTGTCTTTGTATGGGAATAGGTTTAAAAACCAGTGTTGGTTTAGATTATGGATATCAAAAGTGTAATTTTTGGACCATGCCCCTGTAGTGAGCTGTACACCGTTACACTCATCTGTCCAACTTTTTTTTGGTTAGTACATAATCATTTACGACCAGGTTCGCTCAAAACGACTAAACGTACAAGTGACTAGAATCAGGGCATTCATAGGCGAAGTGGCTTTGAGATTCCAATAGATTTGGACCTGTGACATGTTAGTTAACCGTTTAATCTTGCGATATTGGAAGTGTACTAGTAGCGTACCTGCGGCACCAATGATAATTGCTATTAAAAGCACTGCAGCGCAAACTGCGCCAGCAATAATGAAATGGTACAATGGAGATACATCTACGCGCAACGTGTACTTCATCGCGAGCGTTTAACCTTTAGGGCTGTCGCAATAAACGCTTAACTGCTTCAATTCTCTGAATTGATTTTCATAAGATCTGGTTGTATTGAGCTACGCAAATGACTGACGACATAAAAGTTGGAGTAGTATGCACTACAAAGGGAGCATCAATAACAATGCCGTATTGGATCGCATATCACTTGTCTATTGGGTTTTCAAAGGTAAATTAGTCATTATGACGCGTATACGCACTTCTTAATGCCGTTTAAAACTGAAACGCATCAATTTCGCTCTAAATCCAATATTGCGCGTTCATTAACACTGCTGAAGGTTTATTTGTTCTTTGACGACACCAAAGATCCTGGTAGGCAGCAAACACAACAATTGGTACTAACTCGGGTCGTATAGCACGTCAACTTGTAGAAAGCTGTCATTTTCCACCAGAGAAGGTACGTGACAAATGACAAGCGCTTATTTAAAGCTACAATTTCAACACGTGCAGTATATCTAACCTACGGTCCTCAGCTCGCCATCTTCATAGATAGACAACAGCAACAGAGAGAACTTCCAGGCTATAAACGTCTTGAAAAGTTCCTCTCAGATGAGGTGCAGGCGCGTCAACAGCTTAATGCAGAAGATGGTAAGCACAGTTGCATGTAATTGCGCTAACAAAGTCATGGTCATGTTAACTTCCTTTAGCAATGTGCATGGCTATTAAGGATGGCTTGGATTGGATGCTACATGTAGACTCAGATGAGCTTTTCTACACCACAACAAGTGAGCTTAAAGCATCTTCCACGTTATCTAAACATTTGCTGTTAAAAGGTGTTCAACAAGTTTTTTTGCGTCTCAATAAAAAGAATGTGGGTGCAATGACTTTCTGCAACTACGAGGGCGTACCAGCTGAAACAGATGTAGAAAATTTTTTCACGCACGTGATCTGAATCTATGGAAGAACAAGTCAACAGCCACTTATTTTCACTTAGATCTGTGACTTTGTTCCGAAAACACTTCGCACATCTCAAGCCTGGGCCTGAGACTCAAAATTGCATAAAGTTCTGGAATGATAGAACTAATAGAGGTCAATACTTAATATCCTATGATGTTGGTAAATCAGCTGCGCGCACAGTACCAGTACGCACCTTCACTCCAATTAATCTTTAGAGTACTTCTAACTTTTTAATAGGGTACAACGCCTGCTGGGGTACATCATTGGAAACTACCTGAGGACACCAACCTCAAGACATGTTCGGTACGACCGACGCACATAAAACTGATTCGCTAAAATCACTGCAAGGCAATCATGGATGCACGTAACTTTACCACAGAGAAGGCTCTTCCTTGCGAAGATGCTGTAATTCTACGTATGCACAACCGTTTCTTCCGTTTAACGTGTTACGCGTTCAAGTCACTAACTGTTATGTAGATTATGTAGTTTGTGGTTTTACTTGGTGGAAACTAAAGTACGGTATCTTGGACGTATTTCCAAACCACTGGTTTGGTGGTAAACTTAAAATAACGGCGTGCTTCCATTTGGACTCACGTGATATTTATTTAAAGCGTGATGTACCAGCAATGAGGAAATTTTATAAACAACATATCGTACTTGATGATAAACAAGAAATACAGAAACAGATTGATCTTGGGATGTGTATAGATGTCTCACAAGTAAAGAATATTTTAGGCAAATGCAATATTGATATTGGCGATGCCACAGTAGCGAGCTGCGTACCTGTAATAAATCAGAGTAACGCTGTGGTTGATGCAAAAGAACAAGATGGTCCAGAATCGACAGTGAATACACTGACACTTGCACGCCAAGCCCAGATTTCTTCTGTGCTCTCTCTGGTTGCAAACCATATGTCTAATACTAAATAAACACCAGGAAAAGAATAACAAAAGCCAAAATTGTTTGCTGTTTAGGTTTAGATGGAGGGAAAACCTAGCCAGAGTTTAGTCCATCGTCTAAGCAGTTAGTGATTGGTAAGAACGTGAGACGGTGTTTGGCCTAAATTTGGTACAGCAAATTCCACGCAAGGCCTAGAACCCAAAGTCTATAAGAAATGAGCTGGGGAGTGAAGCGGCGGTGGAGGGTGTTGCTGACATGTTTATTGACTAGTTTTACAGGTCACAGAGAAGTTGCACGATAAAGAGTGCAATTGGAAAGTGAATGGTCAAACTACCTCCCTTTTCACGGTTGCAAAAATGAAACGCGCCGAAATTTATCAATATTGTCAGAACTGTTTTGACTTATTTCAGTACTCCCTACTGAGATTATTTTGCATATATTTGCGTCAAACACCCTAGGTTTTTCGTTTGCAATAGTTTCAAAGCTCTCAAAGCTCTTTAGACAAATACTAAACAAAAATGGTTCCTACTGGCACCAAATGTACCTTAATACTCCAAAGAAGGAGAGCCACACATGGGACTTTGTTCAGCAAGGGTTCTTTGGTTGTGATGAAGACAAACTTAAAGTTACACCCACAGGAAAATATTCATTGAGCTCAGATGAAGACAGTGTATCAGCAGAGGAACTTCCTTCATTTGTTGGTGAAAAGCTAGCATCATATTGGAGAGACCGTTGTAGAGTTCTTTTAATTGGTGCTGCATGGGAGAAGTTATTCACTGGATTACATGAGTCTTTTGAATGTAGTCCATTTGAACCGTTTTTATTACAATTGCAAGAAGATGATGTCATTGAAGATGCTCTGATAGCATTTTTCAAAAAAATGGAAGTTGAAGATATTGATACTGAAACTGACAATACTACAGTAGATATGTTAATAACAGAGGAGTTGGATGGATATTCCGGAGAGAAGGAAGCGGATACCAAACTTGTTGAAGGGGTAAAGAATATTTGTGATTCTCAAAAATGGGGATTGACAAACTATGGTTGTTATCCAATCCTTCATCTGGAAGCCTAATAACAACAAACATGTGAAATACAGAGAGTGTTTTCATTGAATAGCGCATCGGGTATTCATCGGACAAACTTTAAGCATCACGTGACACACTTGTTAGTATTCAATGAATCAAATCCTCGAGACTTCTCGTCTAACATATCGTTACACGTACTAAACTAACTCAATAAATGGCTTGCGTTTGTTTGTTTTCAAATCCACTTGTGTAGTGAAGGAAAAAAAATAGTCTCGTGTAAATTTCAATATTGCGTTTAAGCGCAGCGAAAATATCTCAAAGTAATTGATTCACTCACACAATGCCTCAACTGCGTGATAAAAAACGTCTCGGTTTTTACATTGTAGTAGGCACCTGCGCAATCGTTATGCTTTTGGAGTTTTATGCCGAGATTAAGCTGTCAAGCCTTTATAAAACTTCACAGCCTCAAAAACATCAGAACGATATCCTCATAGGCGTGATCACGTGCTCAGCGTTATTTAATTCGCGATACCACATTATAAACCAGACTTGGTTAAAACGATGGCCACGTACAAATATACTATTTGTAAGGTACGTAGTACTCATTTTTGACAAGCTACGCTGTGCCCGAGAATCCATAACGCCATGTTTTTCATAATTAGATTACAACAGATCCTATATCCCGGCAAGTCGGTTTTAGATAAATAAGGCTTTTGGGGAGCCGTATAAAGGATCAATCTTTTTAATTCAGATATTTGTGTCGCTTTTTTTTTTTTGACGTTGGGATAGTGACAAAAATAAAACAAGTGGTGTAGTAGCAGATCCAACTATTCCATTGTCGATAGCATCCATAGATAATGGTACACAGGTTTGGTGCGCCAATATTTTTGTGAAGACTACGAACCCACTGAAGTATTTATTTTCTCTTTAGCTCCCACAGAAGAGGAGGAGTATCGTGTAAACTCATTTTCCTTGTGGAACAATTTCTTGAAACTGATTTGTACGTGAGCACCAACAATTTGTTGTTTTAACAACCTTCAATAAAACAGTAAGTGGCTTGTACGGCTTGTGGATGATGTGTGGATACACCCAAGAAATATAAAAACGTACTTAAATGAAAAGGATCCTACCCAACACTGGTGGATAGGTACGTGCAAAATATATCTAAGACCACCTTCTTGGCTGCCAGTAAGTATTATGTAAGGTCAGAGACTATTCTTCGATGAGATAGCGACATATTGGCACGCAGAAGAGCAAAGGGGGAAGAAGCCAGTCTCACCATTCCTTGGTGGAGGTTCAGGTGTACTATTTTTAGTATCACATTCTAAGCACCTACTAAAACAACAATACTAGGATGGATTATGAGCCGAAAGACAGCTCAATTACTTTACGATTTTCGGCATATTTTTTGGCAGCATAACTATATGGTCCTAGCGGATGATTTAGCTTTCGGTACCAGATCTTGTCTTTATTTTTTCGGTTTGTTTGACTTCTTGCAGGCTCCTTTATGAATACTATGGTTGATAGTAGGAAACACCCATACACTAATGTTGGTGATATTGATTCACCTTTCATGGCTATGAACAATTTAGACACAGACCTTACACTTTGGCATAACTTGACTTATTTTTGCAAGTACAAACAACAAGCAATGATGTATCACCTAAATTCTGACATGAAAAAAATGTTTAAGTTTGAAGAAGCGATAGAAAATGCTGAACTGCGTTGTGTAAAATAAGATATATATTGTTTGTTTAACTTTATGGTATTTCCTTCACAAGATCTGAGAACCCTGGTTTACTTCTTATTTTTTTCTCTTTGCCTTCTTGCTTGCCTCATAGTATTTTGTAAAATTACATAATTTGGCCATAAAATAGATTTGGAGACTGAAAAAAAAGATTGGTAATTGAAAGGTTTGTTTTTTCAAGCATGAACATAGTTTGAAGTTGTTTTAGTTTTTATTCGACTTGTATGGCTCGTATTGTACAATAACGAGGAGACATTATATTCGCATCTAAATCATCACCAGTTTGATTACTATTCAATAGAGGCACTAAATCTATAGCTCGAGGTTGTCCGGAGCTGATATTTTCCACTAAATCTTTAATATCTCCTCGCCACCAGTACGGAACCTGAACAACATCTATACCGTACTGCTTACATATAGATAACTTTTCTATATCTCTTGCTTCAAATATAGTTGTAGGCAATGTGTTGGAGGTGACCTCATGGTAATGGTGCTCACCTTAGCACAACGTTAGAACCGAGGTTGAAAATAAACCAAAAGCACCTTGATATTCAAAGGCAATATTGTGCTCAGGTAAAAACACGTCTACTGTTATTTCTTGACCTGTGGATGGATGCCCACAAATAGAATGTTCCTCTAAGATTTGCGCCTGAGGTAGCCACGCTCGGATCATTCCAACCAAAAATCTGTACACAAATGAGATTTGAAAACGAGTAATGTGGATACCTTTGGCTTGATTTTTTTGAGCGCAGATTGAAGTGAGATGACTGCCACTTGTATTTTGGGTACATCATCTGTAATGCTTTTGGCATACGACTATACATTGATGTACCGCCATAAGATTGCATTTGGTCCTGTGAGACTCGATACCTACAAACAACAATTAGCAAAGTAATGCCTTATTTACCTTTTGACGCTTTTGTACCACTGACTTGGAGCAGATATTTGAAGCTTATCGCTAACCCTGTTCAAAAAACTCATTTGATTCCTCTTTTTTAGCCAATATCCATACGGGATATTATTACTAAATGACAACCTTTAATTACGTCAGAAGATTATTATAGACATAACAGAAAAGTTTTCAATTGTTACTAACCCTGTCCAATCGTATTGTGGGAACACTGACTTGAGTGCCTTTGCTAGGTCATTACTGTACCTATTATTTTGTCAAATAAAAAATACATAGAGTAGCTAGAAACGACATACCTTGTCAATAGTGAAGCGCCGCCCTTAGAAATGACATCTTTTACTAAAACATTCCGAAAATCGGTCACTGTTTTTATTGCTAGTCTTTCAGCGATATCATGAAACCTCATAAGTTGATTGTATTTGCTCAACCAATATCCATCAGGAACAGACCTACAATAGATTATTACATTCAAAAAACAGGTGATTTTCATTTAAAAAAAATCTTACATTCTTGGCCATTCTCTATCAGGATATAACGCCTTGAGTGCCAGACGAACTGAATTTTTGTACATTCTGTAAAATTAGTTAAAAGGACATTTCTATATGTAGTGGACTTTCGTGTAAATTAAGTAACCATTCATTTGAAAAACAGAAAAAAAGGAGAATTCTCTTGGCTATCTCATTTGACAATTTGTGAAAATAATCGTGCCTATCAACAAAATTCCTTACACCCATCTGAGGGTTTAATGTACATATAGAAACACCGTGCCAATCGTCCAGTGTCTTAAAACCTTTGACTTTCGCAATAGCATTCATTTTTCCTCTTTGGTTATCTTCAGACCGCCAAAACTTGTAAGGTTTGTACCTACAATAAAATTACAAACAATCACGTGATATATTGTGTATCTAGAAAAAAAAATAGAAAAAATTGAGATGCGTACTTGAAAGACCACGTGTCAAAATCATAACGTGGATACATTGAAGTAACAGACTTGAACACAGACTTTGTGTACCTAAAATAATGTAAGTGAAAAAAAAACAATCTACAAAAATAGATTTGCTTACTTTCTCATTTTGTTGCCACCAAAACGAATAAAATACGATCTTTTGACATTATACCAGTCATCCATAGTCTTGTAACCCAGTGCTTGACCAATTTTTTCAAACGTACGTTTGTCTTCACTTAATACAAGAGTTAATAAAAAGAATACTATGTATGCACGTGCACTGCCGCTTTGGTCTTTGAAGTACTAGTGGCATTGTGCACTTTGCCCTTATCTCTGAAAGTAGCTGAGTAACAGAATCTACAACGTGAAACAGTATTACCTATTGCTAGTGTACGCTCTCTTGCGTTCTGCGCGTTCTCTAGCGCTATGGAGCTGTTTTAGCTTAACGAACTTGTTCGCATTAAACTGATAGTCGGGATATGCATGATTTAGCGCTTTTCTTAGCGAACTACCGAATTCCCTGTTAAAAAGGCTAAATAATTTCGAACTAGTACAAAACTGTTTCTATAGCTCATACTTTACCACAAATGAAGCTCCTGCATCAATTGCGCGCTCAGCAGATACTAAATACCAATCGTGGCGCACTTTTACATCTAAACGCTCGCCAACTTCGTTAAACCGCTCGCGTTGATTTTTCCTACTCTTCCAATACCCTCTACAAGCTGTTTACTTGATTTTATCTTCAACCACCGCTACGTGCCTTGGTTTACGCAGTAACTTTGTCTTACAAGCCAAACACACATTCATACAACGACCATTTTGGTTTTTAGTTTGCAGTTTAGTCAACAACCCAAAACTTTCCTTTTTTTTTATTATTCAGGTTCAGACACGGGATGCTGTACGCGCTCGTTGTTGGTTCTGTTCCACTGTTTTCCGTCAGAGAAAAAAATACGTAGTAGTCTAACTTTGGTTGTGATTCATTGGTTTTTAGTGTTGGTGGTTAATAGACAATGCGACAGGCTTTTGGACAGAGGCAGATCTTTTTTATTTTCGTTTTAGTTTCACTAACGCGTCAAAAACTGCAGTGTCATTTTCTTGTCTCTGTGACGCTTGCGTACACCGTTTCGAGCCCTCAGATTTGAACAGATATTTCCATTAAGAAAGGGCACATAACGCTCTATTTTAGATGATAGAACCATAGATTTCGTTGTCATTGATGTGTCGTAGTGAAGTATTAGAGGATCGCTCCCTGATATATCACTCAAGCTTGCTATGAATTGTTTGAAATCATTCAAGCTTTCATTAAACGCCGAACCACGTGTTCGTTTTGCTAATAGAATAGTAAGCATCCATAAACAGAACGAAATGAAAAAAAAAAAATTGTGTTACCACACAACGCGTACCTTTGCTTCTCTTGCTGCCTATCTGCCAAAATGTAAAGATTGGTGTATCGCTAATGAGATACTTGGGCCGTAGTCTGGCCTATAAATCGTAGAGTTAGAGTTTTACCGGCCAGTGAGCAGTCTCATTGAGAGTTTGATTGTTTTCGTACTTGTTTGTCCAATTTGAAGTGTAATAGATACTTGTAGAGCTCTGGTTCACCGGACATTTTTTAGTAGTCTTTGCCTGTTGCTTTGGTTGTCTGAAAATAAAAAAAAAAATCAAATAAAACTGCACAAAATAGCCAATACAAATGTGAGCAAGGTTGCTTATCACTTGCCAGTAAATGTTACTGCAAACAATACAAAAAAGATAAACTGCACTAGGATTCTATCAAAAACAAAACAATCAAGGCACATTTAATTGTGAGGGTAAGCTAGCGCTGCGTAATATTTGTTCGTAAAAATAAAAAAGCAAAATTGAAAGTACTAAACATGTGTCAATGACAGTGAAAAACACGTGTCACAACCTTAGCCTTGCAAAAAAAGTCGAAAAAAAAATGAAAAAAAAAAAAGACAAAGTTTTTTGAGTTTTCTTGTGCAGTTTTCTTTATTTGCCCGGTGGATAATCTCTTGTGGAGAGCTATGCAAGGCTCTTACAATGCAATTGCGTGACTGTGCATTTTCACATACAAACCATTCTATTCGGTAGTGTTTAAACTTAACAACTATATTGGAATGGCGTGCAGTTCTTGTTGATGTCGACATACAATAGAAAACAGTGTTCAATAAAAGTATGTCGCTCATACAAGAAGTCATGTTCGAAAAATAAAAAAAAGTTTTCAGCGGAGATAGAAAAAATAACGCACATGTCAATTGTCACATTTAATTGATGATATTTATTTACTTGTAGCACTATTTATACGTCCCCACAACACCTTAATCCTACGCGCGTTAGCGCCAAGATCAGATCTACCAACTCGACTAGCTGAACGCGCATCAACGCGACAAACGCCTGCAATAACGAATCAGCATTTATTTACTAAAAAATAAGCATCGCACGTGGCGATGTGTTTCAAACCTACAAAAAAAAAAGCGCATAAACAAAATAGGTACCTGGGCTAGTCTCTTTAACTTGTACCACAGTGTCATCTGTAAATTTAAAAAAGGAGGTCACAGCAGTAAAGTAGGCAGTGTGTTTATCTTCTTGAGCTGATTCAAGCGTCCATTTTTCCTTGGGCGTTGATTGTTTTATTGCTTGCAGTACAGCTAAAAATCAGTTAATGTATGCGTACAGCGAGAGGAAAAGGAGTATTTGTGTGCGTTTAGGGTTGTTTTCTATGCTTGTTAACAATACGGTACGCACCATTGAATACAGCATCTGCAGAGCCTTTTACGAACAGTGGCGCCAGTTCTGGGTGTTTTTTCTTCTGTAGCATAACGTTTTTGGCTGGAAACGACTTATTTTTATGTGGAAACGCGATAGGCGCGTCAGGGCATGTCGTAACGTCATTTATAATAATCATATTGCTTCTGAGTATAACTAATGCTAGTACAACTACAAGCATCGCAAAGCCATACATGAACCATTCCATCACTAAATATATTGAATGCTGACCTTTAAACAAAACGTGAGTCTGTTTGACGAACTGACAAGTACGGTCTTTGTGGTTAAAAATCTGTTGATTCCCAAAAATAATGTGAAAGTTCACTCACCGTGCCACAGATTTCAGCCAGTCGAGTTGTAAAATAGGTTGATACCTTGAACAGCAATCACATACAACACCATTTTACAATGGTAAGTGCAGTTGGTTTACGTAATTGACTTTCAAAGACATCAGCAAAAAAGGGTAAAACAATCATTGTTCCTTTTTCTCCTCATCAAGTTTATCTAATCGACGCTTTGTATCACGACCAAATATGAATATATTTTGTTGTTGTTGTGGCGTTGAAGTTATAAGAGATAAGGAAAAAGCAGACGATAAGATCATCTTGACAAACAAAAAAACACGGTTAAGGGTAAGTTGTAATCACGTGATACTCTTTTTGAGGTTCTTTTTCCTCGCTTTGTACTTTGTGTAGTAAATTTTTACAAGGAAATTGACGCCGAAGATGACGCTTATATGAAGTCTCACAGGACAATGGAAACGTCTTCCGAAGATAAAGTTTGCTGGTAATTCTTTTTTTGTAATTCTTTTTCTTTTTCTTTTTTTTTTCAAAATTTCGCACGCAAACGTTCTCTCTCTTCACGTGCTATGCCTTTTAATGCTGAAATAATTTTCTTAGTGTTTTTTTGTATTAAAAGGTACACTGTAGGTTACGTAAGCTACCAGTGGACGTCCAGCATGTTGTGTTCAATGTCGATAAGGAAGTACGCAAAAACAACCAAAAAAAAAAAACGTTTTCAGTCTCAAATTGCCAAAAGATATTCGAAATTCCTGGCGAGATCACGTGTGTAGTGATTTTTTGAGTCGGTCGTCGTTTTTTAACTACGTCACAACGCTGTTTGATTTATTTCTTTGCGAAATATAACGAGCGTATTGTACAATCAAATCTTTAGCGTGACACAAAAACTTGTACAAAAATCACGTGACCCTTTTTTTTTTTTTTGATTTTTTGGAGCGTTTTCTGAAACCCTCTTTTAGATTTTCCTTAAATGGCCTGTCTTATGTTCAGAGACTGCTCAATCATCTCGTTTTATAAACAGCTTTGATACATACGAGAAATTTGGTCTATGGAAGCGGTTCAAAGGAGATTTACTGATAGAATCACAGTGGTTTAATGGAAACAGAAAAGAAGGAGAAAGAAGAGAATGGGATGAAAACGGATGCTTGAAGGTCATTGAAAATTACGTAGGGAATAAACGTGAAGGTATTCAGAAGAAATATCACGAGAACGGACAGATGGAGACACATTGTTCTTTCAAGAAAGGAAAAATGCATGGATCTTTCAAGCAATGGTCAGAAGGAGGTCAGTTATTATGCCAATGCTCTTATAATGGTGGACTAAGAGATGGTGAGTATACAGAGTGGTATGACGCACATATAACAAAAGCACCTGAGAAACCATCATTGTCTTCGTCTTCTATTGATGATAGCATTTCTGTTTCTGTTTTTTCTGATGAAGAGTCTTTCGCAACTATCATGACTGAGAGTGCATACCCTATGCAGATTAAGAAACGTGTATTTTATGTATATGGTATGAAAGAAGGTGAAGGAGAGTACTTTTTACCAAACGGAGAATTAGAAAAGCGTGTCATGTACAAACACAATGACGTTGTCATGTAAAAAAAAAAAAAAAAAAGGAATTCTTTCAGATAATAATATGTAACTATCCAGTTTATTTATTTACAATCAATAACACTTTATGACAAGTTTCAGCTTGTAGTTTCTGATACTTCACCATTAACGTCTGTTTTTGTTTCTACCATGTCACTCTTGTTATCAACATCATTAGTATTCCCACCCTCGTTTGTCTCACCACCAGCATCCTTACCGCCTTCATTAGTTTTAGAGTTATTACTACTTTCCTCATTTGCGTCTACACCGTTAGTAGAGTCATCAAGCTTTACTTGGGGTTGGACATCAGAAACAATGGTTTCATCTCCACTTTTATTTCCATTCACGGTTGTCGTTGTTTCGGCATCCTTTGCTCCTTCTTCATCATTGCTTTCCTTACCCCAAGAACGTGGTATTTCAGGTGGTTTTGTAAGTACAACAGTCCTTGGTCTCGATTTCAATTTAGGCGAAGAATTAATTAGCGTATTGCCTTCAATAACAGGTGCGTGAGTCACTTCTTTGCCATCAACATCACCGTTTACTGATATCTCAGACTTACTCGCAGGCGGTTTACCTTCTAGAGTACATATTTTGTCTTTGAGGGCAGCATTTGTAGCCTCCATAACAGTAAGACGCGCTTCAAGATCATTAAGCTTTTTTTTCATTTCTGTCGCTCTGTTGGTTTGACGCATATACTTGCTCAGTAGGTTCTTATCGTGTCGTAAAAAGTATGAGGACCACACCTCCAGTACAAGTAGGGAAGTGTTTGGTATTATAGCCACAGGAGCAGGAGATACACTAGTCAGAAAATAAACAAAGTTATAGAGAACATTTTTGATTTGTTTCTTCAAAAACATCACGTGATTTACAACAAAAATTTTGGTGTAGGACACAAAAAAAAATATGGCAAAGGTTTCTCGCAAGAAACCTAGGAGAAGATTTGAAAAAAAAAACCGCCGTACAAAGCATTATTGCGAAGATTGGAGTCTTTAACAGGAGGGCTGTACATCGGGTTCTTGAACCTATAGCGGTGAGATAATGTGCTACTTTAAGCAAAGAGAAATATGACATACCTTTGAAAACCGCTTTTTCTGTGTAGGTACGTCCAAAGTGAATTTGTGTATTCACGCACCTATTTTGAAATTAAGCTTTTTTTGCACTGGTGGGAAAACTGTTGTACAGCTTACCTGACAGATAGAACGCTCTTTGGCGTTATTTACAAGGAATGTACCGAATCGCAAACAATGTGCTTCATCAATGATAGCTATCAAAAATGTCTCATTAAACTCAAAAGCAGCTGGGAACTGTTTCATAAGCTACCATAAAAATTAGATTGTGAAGAACCAACTGGGTGTAATTTGACAACACTCAAGTCGTACTTGATGGACACAGTCTAAAAATTGCAAGAAAACAGGAGATTCTTCAGTATCATCAGCACGACCATTATGACCTACAAACCAAAAAAAGACAATGAGTAAACTGTTTCTAGTTTTTTGTTTTTTGTCGTACCAAGCCTGTTTCTAAACTTGTGACCAATTGTTATCCACTCCTTTTCTACTAGTATACAAAACCCTGTGATTGACCTGAAAAAACCTTAGCAAAGCAAACAATAGCAAACCACAAAGCCAATGAGTACCGATAAAAAGGGTCAAGCATCAACATTGTTAAAGAGCACGTCTGAGATGTACGGTCCCAACCATCGCTACAATGTACCAAAACCGATACAGTATCAGAAAGTAAACGACATGCAACAACTGCGCTGTCAAGCACCCTAAAAGAATATCAATGATTTATTTATTGTAAACAGAAAAAAACGACGTACATTTTTACATGTGAGAGCCACGCAGAGTTTTCTACTTTAGTGTACCACGTCGCGTCATTTCCTTTCAAACCGTCTTCAACAGCTGCACGCATATCTGAAAGGCTATTTCGCATAACGTGAATATTTTGGATACCTTCAAACGAGTGTTATTAAAGATACTATGCACTTGTTCACTAGATAAAAAAGTCGTACCTTGAAATAACAGTTTAATGTTTTTGTAATTGCTCGAAGACTCATAGCCTGATCCCATTGCTTGATTCGCCATTGCATTCACACTTGCTCGTCTATCAGTACGCGATCGAATAGTGTCATATATAATATATGTGATATAGAAGAGGTTACGCACCGTGGTCTACTATCAAGGACAAACAGAGGTTTTGTTGTATTTTTATTAGCACTCCAAATGCAACTGTCATAAAATCCTTAGCAGTTACGACACTAATCGATTTGGTACCTTAACATAAATTCATCTTCTGTAGATCTCTTATTTGAAACACCCACTCGAGGTTGACTACTCCTACACAAGGCAGCCTAAACAGAATTTAGCAAATATCCAATTGTTTAAGCTTTGGTTTACCTTCGTCTTTGGATGGATCCAACTCAAAATAGGCGCCCTTCCTTTCGTTCTAAAAGCCACTCCTTTGCCAAAACTTGCATCCCCAACTGTGCTTGGAATGAATAGTATTTGAGGATACGTCTACAAAAAAAACTGTTAAGAAAGGATAATTTTCTCGTGTTTTCAAAACAAACTAACTTTACAAGTAGTGAAACCTTCGTTTATATTTGTTTTTCGCCATTTCTTGTCGTTATAAACACCAATACGCGTGTACTCCCTTTAAAATAATAAGCACGTGGTTCATCCACTAAGAAGTAAAAAAACACGTACTTTTCGATATCGTAAATGCTCCATCCATCAATGTTTACATTACAATCACTCCTTAGCGTCGTTTGTGTATTTGAAGTCTCTACAATACTAATTTTTAGAAAATGTCACTATGTATCACGTGATTGAAATACCCATTGTTGTTGAATGCTTCCACTTTGGTCTGAAAAAATAAGCAAACGTTGTTCTTGGGTCAACTGGAACTGACAAAGATACAATTCGGTCCTGAAATAATTTTAGCACGCTAGTGACTCCATAAGTTGTACTGCACCTTCAAGCTATTCCTTTGTTTATCACCTGTGCACATCAACCTAAAACTTGGCCTAAAATCCTTGCGATGAACAATAAGACCTGTGGAAGTCTAGGATAGAGTTAATAACCAAAAAATAGCCATCTTTTGGTTGTACCCTCTCTACTTTTGCCACCATACCATGTTGTACCAAACTATACTCTTTGGCTTGTGCTTGACGATTATGTACAATAAAAACAAGTTTGTAATTCGTAGCAAACAAGGTGCCTAACGCCGTCAGTCAATCTGTAAAACGGCCAGAATAATATTGAAAAAAAAAGTAAAATTACCAATCTCACGACGTCCAAAAATATACTTTACGTACCTAGAACGCCTGGAGGTTTCGTGTAATATGATATACCATGCTCCCAGAAAACGACTTTTTCACCTATTCGTGTGAGATGTATAGAGGAAAACGAGAAAAAAAATCAAAGATTTTTAGGTCCGTTGATTAAAATGTCACATTTTGTCTGTTTTTTATGTTACCTTGTAACATGACATTCTTTGGCGTTACCAGTTGGCTGTAATAGTCCGCTTCTCTATTTTCGAGGCGCGTGTGCGCGTTTGGCTTTGGTTGTGTATTAGCTCTTGTTCCCTTTGGAGAGAATATAATCTTATGGCCTTTTACGCGTTTTAGTGTCATTTGTTATTTAAAATGATACACACGCACCTGAAACGAGTACTTCGTGGTCAGAAACACGATAAACATCATTTCCTAGCGGTGTGCCAAACCGTCTGCCAACAGGAAGCTCATTTAAAGAGAATAATATTTTACCAGAGTCTGGCTTGTCTGCATCTGCTACTTCAGCGCCCTGTATACTTTAAACACAATTATACGCGTATACGAAAATTTCATACCCTATTCGCAAGCTGTTGTGCGTCAGCGAACAGCAGATGCTCATTTTCTTTGGTTACATCAGCCATCCGCAGTTGTGGATTGTTTAGGACGGCTGGAACAGATTTGACTGTAGGAATCGTTTACCAACTTCATTCAAAATTTGTTGTTTTTATTTTCTACTGAACATTGATTTTCTTTTTTCTTTGGTCACTTTTTGAGTGGTATAATGTTACAAAGGGTTAAGTAATTATTTACATTTTACATTTTCTGGGTTTCCGTACTCCACTCTTTTCTACAACCGCTCATTTTTGCAAATTTTATCCGATTTTCTAGGTGAAGAAAAAAGCCAAACTACAGTTGAGATAAACTTTTTTGAAGCATCTTGATTCTTGGGTTGATGGCATTGTAATCAATACCAACTTCTTTTTCACTTGTAGCTATCAAGTTTATATAATTTGCAGGAAAGTAACCCATCTTGCCCTAATCAAGGTGTTAACCAAATAATACAAACAACAAAACGAAGAAACAGATTTTGGATTCTAGTGTCTTTCAAATTGAATAAAAAAAACGTACGTCACAATCTCCGTACCACCAACCATCACTATTAGTCTAAAAATATCACGTGAGAAAAAAAAATTATCACGTGGTTCAACATTTAAAACAAAAAGTGTATTACCTGCATGATCGTCACAATGTCGCCAACAGAAAGGTTCATCTCCTCACTGCTTCGAGCAGTGTAATCCCATAATACTTTACCCTGTGACAAGTGATTACCAGAACCCTGTAAAGAATCGTAAGGCAAAAGTTTAGGTCAGGAAACAAAATAGTACAATTGTAAATGTTCGTCGTTTCATTCTATTGGACTGTTGTCTTCTTATTGCAATAGTATTTATATTACCAGTAGAAGCAGCTTTTATGGTATTCTCCACTTTGGTAATTTCAGCCTTTTTATAAAGGGCGTCCCTCATTTGTTGTTTTTCTTTCTCTAATCTTTTAAATAATTCTAATTTACGCCTAAAACAACACTCATTACTACCCAATCCAATGTTTTAATACAAAAGGCAAAGGATCTAAACGTACCTTTCACTTTCAGTTTCAGCCTTGTCTGCTTCGAGTTTAGCTTTTTCGGCCTCAACTTGAGCCTCAAACAGCTTTCTTTGTTCTTCAAGAGCCTATAACAACAAGTTCAATCAACAAAAATTCCTATGAGGAATAGTTGCAAAACCAACAAAAAAAAAAATCGTACGCGTTTCTCTTCGAGTAGTTGACGCTGAGCAATTTCTATTTGAGTGTTCTAAACACCGCGTTATTCAGTAAAAAATTATTGCTCCTCAAGAAATTTTTTGTTCTGTTTGGGTGGCGTACCACTCGAGTTAGAGCGATTTTACGATGTGAGCTGCCATCCACTGATTGCGCTCGTTTTTTCCCTTTTGTTTTAAAGAAGTTGAGATCAAATCGTCTGGATCTCTCTTTGCGTGGTTTTTTATAAGTTGATGTTGATGATATTCCTTCCTCTGCTTCTCGTTCCTTTCTTATCTGTTCTGCCCTTTACGGAGTGTCAGTGCCTCTTGATGTTGTGATCTTAGTAAACAAAACGCACCTCTTCGCCATAGAAACTGTAACACTGCCAGTTTCTGTAGTGTCACCTCGTGGCGTTGCGCCAGCAGTTTCTAAAAACTTCGTGAGCAAAAGTATAAAAAAAATTGAGTTCTAAATCAGTTCATACGCGCTCTCGAAAGCTGTCTCTCTCTCTTTAATCTTTCGGCACGTTCTCTAAATTCCGTTACGCTAGTAAAAAAAACCTCGCTACGTACTTCCAGGATTCTTTCTTGGGCGAATCGGCATTATACGTCAACCTTGATCGCGCTGAAACACTCTAAAAAAAATTTGTAAACATTTACGTAAAAAAATTAAATTCATAACACCATCTACACAGGCATAGCGTTTAAGAACAGAACTCAATGGAGTCCGGAGAATCAGATAATGCGCCTTACCTTTGAGTGAAGTGATAACGATCTACCACTCTTCTTTGTCCTCTTTTTAGATTTCTTCTCCTTCTCTGTCTTGAGGAAGCTCGTAATCTTTGAACTGCTCACGGATCTCTTACGTTGATGAGTACGCCTTGCTTCAGTCTTGGACATTGGTTTTCTTGTCGGTAAGTTCGCGTTACTGTTAGAGCGTTGGTTAAGCTTTCGTTTATTTGTTTGCGTCAACTCTTCATTTTTCGGTTTTTCAGAGTCTCCTTCAACACGTGTTGTAGTATTCTCAACGGTAACCTCAAGGTCTGGAATTTCCACTTTAACTGGCGCTTCCTCGACTTCTTCGTCTTGCGGGTTAGTTTGGCCCTCTTCGTCTTTAGTAGCATCTACTTTATTATTGTACTTGGTTATATCCTTCCAAAACGCTAATTTTGATCGCACGGACATGCTTGCGTTATAGGCAAAGGCTGAAAATAAATGTGCACAGAATAATGCATTAAAACTTGGTACTTATACTCTACGTGAAGTAACTGCGCTAGGTACATGCAATTTCGTCGCTAATGCGCACATACAGTGCTGACAAGCCAAACTTTTCGAGTACAACCCACGGAGACAACGGAGGAAAACAGATTCGCGTCATAACAGTACTGGACCAAATACGTCTGTTATGAAATTGTTGGACTGTAACTTATTTGCACTGTTTGATTTCATTTCGTCAATACTTAGCATCATTGCCGCGTCAGTTGTAGAAAAACGACTGAGAAAACAAAATGAATACAGGAAATCGTTACCGCAATTCATTTGCCTGTCAGACGTGGGGAGCGCCACTGGTAGAGAAAACAAGCACAAAAGGGTATAACAAACATGTAAAGTCTGTAAAGTGTTTTCTTAACGTCTTTAGCAAAGCGGCAGGCTCTAAACGTAAACCTAACTATCTCAGACCAAAGTTTTTTAAAACTGGTACGCAATTGGTTTCAGACGCTCTCAATGCCCTCTTACGGTATAATTAGGCGTAGCGAGCCAAGCCAGCGGCAGTTCATACATTGAGAATGGTAAAACAAAAGTAATGTGTTCCGTTTTCGGTCCACAGGAACTACCACAGGTACGTGATAGTTACCGCCACAAAGATTGAAGATTTGATTTGATCTAACAAAAAGAAACTATTACACGCCATGTATTTACGTTTTACCCACAGGAATGGAGTACAAAGGCACAAATATCTGTAAATTTTAAATTCTGCGTCTTTGCCAAATCGTGCGTGGACAACGGACAGCAAATTCAATTCTAACCATTGATAAGCAAACGTGGTGAGTATCAACAAACAGACGAGGAAATTCGCTGTGGTCAAATCGTCAGACAAGCAGTAGAGGTACAAAATTGTTTTCTTTTTTAAATTGCTGTTAACGCGGATGCAATTAGGTGTCAGTAGTACGTGAAAAGTTTCCGAGGAGTTTAATTGAAATTGACATCCTAATTGTTGAAGAAGACGGTGGCGCTATTGCCACAGCCATACAAGTATGCTTGACTATAGACAAACATGTTTTTATCAATTGAAGTTTTTCTAACTTTATGTAGGCCGCTTCTCTTGCTCTTGCAGATGCAGCCATCCCACAATACGATTTAGTAGCAGCTGTTAGTGCTGTAGTGATTAATCCAGATAAACCTATAGCCCTTCTAGATCCAAATGCGTCGGAAGAGCGCGACCAAATAGCTAGCGTTATGGTGGCTTATATGCCGGGTATTGAAGAGGTTACACACGTTGTTACTACAGGTGACATGTCGTGTAGTACTGCTGTTGATATTCTAGACTTGTGTACATCTGGTTGTGGTAAGATAAAAGACCTAATGGTTACGTATTTGCTAGATAAAGCCAAGCAAACTCAAAAAAAATAGTTAAAAAATACGAAAAAAAAAAGATAAATAAAACATTGTAGACCAATTACTCTTGTTTGTTTTAGTTTGTAAAAAGCAATGCCAAATCCTTAGCACATCTTTGTATTCTGAGAAGGATGCGAAAGATTAAAGAATGGCGCTTAGCAGTGTTGAACACTGTACGTAGGAATTTTTTTGGATGTTCGGTGAATGGCGGTCAAGAAAGTGGTGACGTACCTAATCTATTTCTCTATTCCACCTTAAACACACCATGGCGGCTTCAATAGCAATACCTAATCTATCAGCACCAATTGACGACGAGGGATACACAGTCTCTTTTACTTACGACGATGACAAGGGATTCATGGAGTTTTTTAACACATACGGGTACTGTAGTAATGACAAGGGTTCTTTTACACGCTCTAATATAGCGTTTACGTAGGTTTGTCGTAATTCGCGATGTATTAACCCCAGAGGCCTGTGACGCCACTGTTTCTGAAATATATGATATTCTAGAAGGTAAAAACCTGCGGGGAGCAAAGAAATACGCCAAAAACCGTTTTGATAGACGAGACCGCTCTACATGGCAGTATTGGCCAGAGGGTGGCATCGAGCACTACGGGAGTATGCAAGTACGTACAAATGTTAACGTATTCAGTTAACACACCGAAGACTTACTTTTTTTTTAGCGTGCCTCGATTTTTTCAAACCAATTTGTTCAGAATAGACAAAATCCTAAAATTCATGCAGTCTGGGCGAAGCTCTTAGGCGATGACCGTCTTATCATCAACCATGGTATGTCAACTACACTCTGAACTATTTTCTAATTAATTTAAAACAAGATCGAGCATGTTTCTTCCGTCCTACGTGTAAAGTACCTGATGAGACAGGTAACACAACTGACAGGCCTAAATGGAAGACGAGAGCAAACCTGCATCTTGATTTGAACCCAAGCCAATACTTACATCCGAGTCCTAAGTTACAACATGGAGAACTAGACAACTTGACATATGACCGGATAAACAACTTTATTAACGAGAATAATGCACCTCACAAGTCTGACAAAATCAGCTGTCAAGGTTCTTTGAACCTTCTTGATAACAGAGACTATGATGGTGGGTTTCAGGTAGGCCAACTTTGTAACGATACTTTATTTGAAGATTGTCTTGTAACTTTTCGAAAAAATGACCTTTCATTCGCTACCACCGGAGCAAAAACGGGCAGATTTAATGTTGCACTATTTATGCACTGTTGTGTACAAAAAGCGGCTATTTTTCTTCAAATATTTTGTGGTACCAATCTGATTGTTTTTTTTGTACGAAGTGCGTTCCTGGATTTCATACGATTTTTGATGACTATTTTCGTGATTTCAAAAACCCTCAAAGACCATCAGTTTCGTTCCCACGTAACTCTCCTATACATAAGTACGGCCAACGTATATCATCTCGAAAAGGAAGTATGATAATATGGAACCAGGTACATACTTTCTATCACGAAATTATTTTTTCATTGATAAATTATTAACACGCTCTAGACGTTACCTCATGGTTCATTGCCTAACAATAGTACCACACCTCGTGTAGCACAATTTATAAGATTATTCCGAGAATCAGAGTTAACAAGGTCATACACCCGCACCAAGAAGCGTGCTGCTCAAGTAAGAAAGTATACGTCAAAGCAACCAGTTTCGCCATTAGGTAAAATACTGTTCGGTTACGAAGCTGACGCAAACATGTGAGCATGTAAAACAAAAAAATAAATAGTGTACAGTTCCCCAACCCAAATACCTGACGTTTTGTTACGCTGTAAATGAACATTCAACGCACTGATTTTTTCCTCAAGATTTTTTCAACAACGTTTATTTAGTTCAACTGTTCAGTTTACAACTCATTCAGCTGGTGCTGCTTCTTCTTGTGCGGCTTCACAGGATTCTTCTTGCACAGGCTGGATTGTCATCTCTTGAGCATCTTCCTCTACAGGTTGAATAGTGGCTTCACCTTCTTCTTGTACTGGCTGGATTGTCATCTCTTGAGCATCTTCTTCTACAGGTTGGATTGTCATCTCTTGAGCATCTTCCTCTACAGGTTGAATTGTCATCTCTTGAGCATCTTCTTCTACAGGTTGGATAGTAGCTTCTTGTGCAGGTGCAGGGGCTAATAAAGGGTTACTCTCGTTCATGTTTGAAAATTTTACCTGATAATGTGTTCAACCAAGCTTTGTAGTCGTATCCGTCCTTTGAAAAGAATGAGTTACTGTGAAAGTCACGGTTTAAGTACGTACTCCTTTAGCAGGCATAGCAGACTTGAGATACGCGATTTGGTCATCTGGAATCTGCGCAGTGCGCATATCGGCCTCAGTGATAAAGTCCTTACCATCAGCAATAATAGCAAATGATTCTTCAAGGTCTTTTGAGTCTGCAGCACTTCCGTATAATCTGGTCATGTACTCTACGAATTTATCGTAGATGACTACAAGTGGCTCACCGCTTGACAACTACAAATAGAATGTCAGATAACCAAAAAACTCGAAAAACTTTTTGTTACCTCTTCCCAGATAAGATCGAATTTTTTATCGCTTCCTTCGAAGTCAATGTTTACTACACCCAAACTAGACATAAGAGATTTGAATTCCAAACGTCCCAAAGCGCCACTTTGGTCAGTATCGAAGTGATCGAAAGTAGCTAGAAAGCGTTAAATTAGGTTACAAATAATAATACATACTTTTGAACTCTTGGAGTTGCTCAGCCGATACTTGTCCTTGGGAAGCAACAGCTGCGAGTGTGCTCTCAAGGAACGACAAACGGTTGACGTATGATCTCTTGAGCTGGTCGTATGTGAAAAGCAAGTCATCATACTCGTGATCAGTGAATTCGTTTTCTTTGCGAAAAGTCAGTATCCTGAAAAAAAAAATATAATTACAAACCTTCAATGTTGGCGGCATTGCATGCGTCTTCAGCTGCCTATAAATATCTTTAGGGACTTGAAATGGCATGAAATAAAGTACTTTGATAGCAGGAAGCTTCTCGTCAAGAGATTGAAGGATGGCGTAGTGTGCTTTGAATTGTTGAAGTGATTCCTCAGATGCTTCGCCTGTTTCAGACAAACTCTGGGCTTGCTTCTTCAAAGCACGGTCAAATTCATTTGCAACATCAGCGAAAGCCTTTCTCAAACCGTCTAAGATACTTCTCAAAGTAGTGTTAAGGGCTTGTCGGCGTTTTCCTTCAGCTGCCAAGAGCTCGTCGAAATTATCACGTGTATCACTATTTTATAAACAGTCAGATTATCACGTCTAGTCGATCAACTTTTTGACTTACTTTACGGAAAGTCCTTGTGGAGGTACGTATGGAGGACGTTGCATACTTCCTAGTTTCAATTGGATGTTGCCAAACAAAGCAGCCAAGCTGTTCTGCTCAGCGACCCATTCGCGCTTCTCAGTCTTTTTGTACTTTCTACAAACAAGTTAGGTTAAACATATTGATATGTAAGTAAACATTATACGTACCTGAGATTTGCGATTTGGGCTTTGGTAGAGGTGTAGTCGTTGCCAAGATCAGCCTCGACAAAGGAAGCTCCTTTTGCCTTAACGTTTGCATTAAGAGCACGTGCACGTTTCTCGTAGTCAGTTTCAAGTTTGAAAATATCCTCGGCTTGCTTGGAGTATTGTGCAATACGCTTTCCAGCTACTTCTGCGTTATCTTGAGAAGCAAATACCTGGTTTAAGGAAGTTAGTCAATGATTTGGTACTGTCCGATTTTTTGGTTCTTACCTTGTAGAGCTGTGCGACGTATGTCATGATGGAGCGCTCGTCAGGTCGTGGCATGCTTACAATATCTTCGGCGTCAAGGAGCTGTGGGATACCCAAGTGCTTCTCTGCAACGTCAAAGGCGTTTTTCAAGTTAGCGAGAGGATCATCTGCGGACAAGGAATCGTAGTCAATGAGCTCCTATATAAGGGATTAAAAAGCGGATGGTTACTAGAATTTTCACTTACAGGTCTGTGTCTGTGAATGAGAGCGTTGAAAGCAAGACCTAGTTGATGTGAGCGCACTGAAGTCACTTTTTTATTCTGTTTTTTTACGTACCATCTGCGAAACTGTCGTGGAAATTTTGAACATCAACGTTGTCTATAAAAATAAAATTAGGCTCTATTATAACGATTAAAGGCTGTTATATAAGTACCATAAGGTTCTGTCTTTCTTTGACACCACAGCAACAAACCTTGTTTCAAGGATAAACCCTTAAAAAAAGTTAACAAAACAAAAATCGTTTTAAATAAACCGTTTAACGCACATCCTCGCCGAGATCAGGGATAACAAAACGAAGAATGAGGGTCCAGATCATTCCTAAAGAGAATCTTTTAGGAGATTATTTGTTTACAACAAAAACAGAAAAACCACTTACCAAGTGTTTGTACGCGGTTTCCATCAACAATCTATTGCTTCTGTTCAATTTAAAAGTAAGATAAAGCAAAACTTACCTCTGTTGGCCCAATGTACGCCAATTTTACATCATGCTCTTTGATAAACTTAAGAGCGAGCACTAAATATTGGTATGAGTTTATGCTATAAAGCAAAAGATTATGGTTGTATTAATAAATCACAAAACCCTTTTTTTAACGCACCAAGATTTTCAATTTTTTGAACTCTCAGTCTCGGTTTTTTGACGTACTTTCTGATCTAAAAAAAGAATACAACGTTTAGTACCACGTGACAAAAAAAATTTCCGGAGCGGAGAAAAAAAAACCGGTTAATGACTTTAAACACTTACAGTATCGCCGTCAGAGATAATCTCTAGCAAGTTTATCAAGTTAACGCCGTCTTTGAAGCCTTCGAGGACCTTGCAGGATTTAGTGGACGATTTAAAACCGGAGGGCGCACCGTCTCCATTTTCAAACCACGTTTACCGAGGTGCATGTTCGCCCAATTGGTGCTATAACAAACAATCAACAAAATGGTTGAAAAGCGTAATGCCCAAAATAAAACACAAAAGAACAGCAAAAGTTTCGCTAAAAACCGCGGTTTAGAGCTTCCAATAAACGTTTGAAGCGCTAAAGTAGTCTTGCGTAGTGACAAAGACAACACATAAAGGTTAGCAGAGGCCGTACAATGTCTTGGTCTGGACTTCTTCCCATTTCTTAATGGTGTCTGAGTTTGACGCATAGTTCTCGCGCTGGGCTCCTGAGGTCGCTTTCTCTGGCTGTTGTTCGGACATGTTTGATGGTGGATTGGCCTTTAAACAAATTAATATAGTGAAAGAGAAGATGTACGTACCTTCAACTGTTGTAGTCGCTCAAAAATAACGGTAGTTCACAGCAATACACATTTCATTTACGCAACCAGCACTTAACCTAAATTCTTAGCTTAACTTTAAACTGATTTTCACGCACTGTGGACGCCTTCGTCCACTATTTTATACGCCTTTGATATCAACACGGTATAACAGCAATTGAACTTTCAAGTTGAGTACGTAGTTAGAAATTGTAGCAATCTTTTTTGGCTAATCTAGTTACTGGTGTTTAGAAATACAATGGCGTACTGTTTCAAAACTTTTGCTATCGTTTTTCTTGTATTAGCAGTTTTAATTGGATTAAGACTAAAGACACTCGGTGCTTTCGACGAGTTACCCTCTGACGATCACGGCGAATGGAAGCATTGTGAAGTTGTAGAGGGAGTACCAGCCTCAGAGGACTTGGTAGTGTCCACCACTTCTGACAAAGGTACGCTCCTTTAGACACAATTTGTTGCAACAATAGCCATCACTACGTTGCTAGCATCCAACCAAGAATGTTGTCAAGTGATGACAAACTTGTAGTATGCATTTTTTCGGTGGAATTTATTGTCCCATTGTACTTTTTTTTTGTCATCATAGTACACGGGTTGATCAATAATTATAGTGTATATTACATCGTTAAATTTTCCTGCAATGATTGATACGGGTGAACTACCTCCAGGATTTATTTTCGCTTATAATGGGAAAGATGTCAAAGAAATGTCACTGTCTGGCTATGATGTATGTATAGTAAACCTCTTCTATTCCGATTAACATAGTGCTAAGGGCCAAAATTTCAAGCCACATGGCTTGTCACTCATTGAACAAGACAGCGTTGAGTACTTGTTTGTTGTTGATCATGGATACAATGATGACAATCACGCTGTTGTTATTTTCAAAATTCAAGACAATGAACTCGTACAGCATAATGTCATCAATTCTCCTCTATTTAGATCGTTGAATACTGTAGTCGGTGTATCACTTGACGAGTTTTATGCCGTGAATGATCACTATTACGATATGTTTAGTAACCAGCTTATGAACTTTATCGAAGACTTTTTGGGACTTAACTGGGCGTTTGCTGTGAGATGGAAGAAAGGCGAGGGTGTCACAATCGCTGCCAAAGACTTTTCTTCGCCTTCTCCTGGTATAGAATTTAGTAAAGGTAAGCTCTTCCTAGCACATACTTTAGAAGGGACTGTTTCTCAGTATGACACAACGACTGGAAATCTAGAATTTACACTCGATATTGGTACTGGTCCTGACAATCTACACTTTGATGCAGAAGGCCGCCTTTGGGTTGGATCCCACATGAATATAATAAACACTTTCAACCACCTCCTGAAAGGCGAAAAGGGGTGTTCGCAAGTTATCTACATAGAAACCGACGGAGACAACTTCGACTTATCCAGAAATGCTAAAGTTACCGAAGTTTATCGTTCCTGCTCTGGTCCTGTATCTGGTACTTCTACAGGTGCCTTATACAAGAAAATGCTATTACTAGGCACCATGAGAGATGGGTTTGGAGTATGTAACAAATAAAGACATGTCAATAAAAATTGTTAAAAAATCTTGAATTTTCTCTGTAAATATTGACAATCGCACCACAAGTGACCAAACATGCCTCGATTGCGAAAAAAGGATTCTAAACGATCTACAGCCAATTCTCTGGATTCCAAGCTCAATCTATCAGTAAATCAGAAGATACTAGCGGAAATAAATGGGCTCTACACGAATGAAACCAAAGGTGCACACAAGGCTTACAAAAACCATTGAGACTAATACAAGATACCGTAGGGCTTCAAACGACAGCATCTAATATTGGTTTGCAAGATATCAAAGCGCCACCAAAAAAGATCACCGTCATGATATGCGGTAACCACAGTAGTGGTAAATCAAGCTTTGTTAACTGGTATATTGACGAACATATTCAAAAAACCGGTGTAGCTATTGAAACACAGGCGCGAATCATTCCTTGACTACCCAATAGTGCTTACGTAGCGTAGAAATTTACTTTAGTGACGAGCGGGAGAAAACGCGAATCACTCCAGGTACCCGCGCAACGCATAGATTTTATGAAGACAAACAGCTGACACTTGAAAGGGAGCCACGTCATTGCACTTTTGGGGAAACAGGCTCAAAGACATTACTGACTTTAGAGGCATGCCGGAGTACCTTGAAACAGAGGTAATCAAGCGTTTTTTATTACTTTTTCAAAAGTCTACTGCCGGTAAACGTTTTCGCGGCATTTCTACGTTGATAATGCTCAAAACTCTAGGTCGCTGTATCAGCTGCTAGGAAGTTTCCTATGTGTAACTTCATTGACACTCCGGGATTGGTTGACGGGTGAGTCGTATTTTGGTCCTACTCTATTAAAAATTTGCTTACTGTTACTAGTGAATTTCAGTACCCTTGTGACGTAGATGACATTATCCTTTACCTTGCTGATTTTGCTGACTTGGTGCTAGGTACATTTTTATGATTTTTTTCTTTTCGTGTTTTGTTTGCACTCTTTGGAGGATCTTCTCAGTTGTTTGAGTTATCTAACATTTTAATAGTATTTTTTGATCCAATGGGACAGGCTTTGTGTAAGAGAACGAGTACGTGATTTCTGACAGTCTAGTTTTTTTGGTTTCTTTTTATTTTATTTCTGGCAAAGCCTTTTTACAATGTTTGTAGTGGCTGTTGTATCACGCTTGAATGAAAATCATGGTGCAAAGATGAGATTCTTTTTATCAAAAGCTGATAGCGTACGTGAATACATAGTCAATTTATTTATAAATTCTACAGTACTATCAACTCAAGGTTTTCTTTGTGGTTTTTTACTGAATAATTGTTTTACTCGAAGTCAAGATTAATTTTTTAAATAGTTTGAAAAACAAGAAGATTGCCAAAAGGTTTTGATTCAGATTACTCAAAACTTGACCTCTGTCTTGAACAACACTCAGTTCACGTTGCCTACAATCTACGTACCAAAAGATGACGTAAAGGTTCCAATACATAACGCCATAAATGATCTGTGCCTTGATATTGAGAGGACACTTACGCAATCCGTTCAAACAGCATTGAACTCTCTAGAAACTGATTGCAAGCAAATAGAGTCTAAAATTGATGAGTACGTCAAAAGTGTCAAAATTAGAACAGCAATGTGTCACTTTCGTTCTGTGAAATCATTTTGATTTTTTAATGGAGTATTAACTTGTTTGGATAAACCTTATCTCTAATCTTTTGTAGTATTGTTGAGAACGAATTACTCAAGAAGAAGGCAAACAGTAAAGCAAGAAACATGGGAATTATGTACTTTATGATTTCTATGTCAATTGGCAAGTTTTTACCTTCTTCCCATCTTATTTGATGTTTTTGTTTGTAAATTTTTTATTAGGTTTGATGATGCCAATCATGTACATACTTGGTCTTTTGGAATCCAGTTTGAAGGATTACCCAGCTGTACACAAATTCACCAAAGATTTTGAGGCAACTATTGACTCTATTCGTGCGTCTTTGGTTTTTCTTTAATTAATTATCTCTTATTGTACTCACCATTTGGCTTTAGCGGATGAATATCGATTATACTTTTATGGTGGATTGACGTTTTTAACTTTATTCTTCCTTCTCTTATCATACGTACGTTGCTCTCTCAACAACTTACTCATTATTACAAAAAAAATCATATTTTGTTTATTGACTGTGTTCAACGTTTGTCATTTACATGTTATGTAGTTTACTTGGTCTTATAAAAAAACTATACCTGCTAGCAAACTCAAAATTTTGAGCGAACAACGCACATTCGTAAAGCAAAAGGTTATGGACAAAAGAAAAGGTATGTTGTGTACAAAGAAAAGTTTTGTTTATTTATAATTTCGTCTAATCATTTTATGTACAGAGCTCTACAAGACATTCTTCAAACAACTTGATGCCAACTACGACGGTTGAAGTTTCTTCTTGTTTTAAGACAAGAGCAGAAAATATTTGTACTCCAATACATTGATTGTATGACGACCTCAAAGCCAAAGAGTATCTTGTGTTTGAAGGGTTTTTTTTTTAATAGTTTCTTGGATTTTCGTCTTTTTTTTTGGATTTTGTTCATACTGGAGGGATAGCAAAAATAGATAAATCAACTTCCCTCATTTCTTCGTTCTTGTCATTAGGATTAGGTAAAAGACAATGAAACTGTAAGTGACCATCTTGCTGCCATTGCTTGTATTCACCTTCTTTTTTACCTGAAACAAATGTACACAAAATAGCAAGTTGGCCATTAGGATGCCACTGTTTGTGAATACCTTGACGTTCACCGTCGACATAAAAATTATGAACAGCCAATGTACCATCTGTATACCATTGTTTACACTCCCCAGTTATTGTGCCGTTAGTATACGTGATTTGTACGTGTAATTGACCGTTTATGTGCCATTGACGATATAATCCATGTTTCTTATCATTCTCCATTGTTGTATCAACATGCAATTGTCCATTATTGTGCCTGTAGCATTTTGAGTTAGGCACGAAACCAAACAGAAAAAATATGAGAAAAGGTCTGACGCGATTGAGGTGTGATCACAACAAAAGATTTTTTTTTGACATTTTTGATAAAATGATTTACCATTGTTGATGACGTCCGTGTTTCTCCCCATTCTTATAAATACACTCAACATGCTTCTGTCCACCTGAATACCATTGTTGATAAGATCCTTCTCTTTTTCCATTCTCGTAAACACACTGAATGTGAAGGTTACCGTTGTAGTGCCTTCGTAACAAGATAAATTAGAAAAAGAAGTTTTTAGTGGGAATCACTAACTCACCATTGTTTGTGTTCGCCTTGTTTTTTGCCGTTGTGATAGAGGCAAGACATGTACGTATTTCCGTTACTTGACCATTGTTTCCACAAGCCCTCACGTTCACCTTGGTTGTAATGACATACCAGCTCGATTTGACCATTTTCATGCCACTGATTTACTCTGCCGTGTTTTCTTCCATTGTCGTAGCTACTTGATACGTACACTTGCCCGTTGTCATACCATCTGTTGTATGTGCCGTGTTGCTGTCCATCTTTGAATGTACACTGGATACGCACTTTGTTCTCTTTCCAATGCTTCCACACGCCATGTTTCTGATAGAATACGTTGAATCTTGTAGCTTGAGCGTAATGTGTTGACAACAGAGGTATTTTTATGAAAGCTTCTCTGCCGAACGAACAAATAAGCCAAATGAGCTCCGTAGGCAACCAAGAAAAGCTTTGAGGTGTCAGTTTGACGATGTAAAAATACTGGCGTACTCTTTTCTGCTCTTTACTTGGTTCTTTACCTTGCGCCGTTTTAATTCAATGACTTTGCGTTGTGTTAATGCGTTCGGTTCTGACATTTGGATACAACCAAGCTAAACGTCGCACAAACCGAAATCAGGGCGTCTAACGAACAACGCAAGAAGACGAACAAAATAAAAACATTGACTAATGATCAGCAAGAGTGTTCTATTGCTGCCTTCAAGATTTATTTTTGTATGTACAAAGCTATAGTTACAAACCAAAGCACAATAGTGCTTGTTGTGAGAGGGTTACTTATGTCTCTTATTGAAGTGCGGCCAAAATTTCCTCCAGCATGGTTGTCATTTGCTCTTCCTTTTCTATCATAACTTATTGCGCGTGTTAGAAACAAAGAGTGCTGTAGCGAACGGTTTTTGTGATTTGTACCTGGTAACTTTTGTATGAGCGCGTTGTACGCTTTTCTGCTTGAACCGCCTTTCTGAGTAGCGTTTAGTGCTGTATTGTGATGCGTATTTGAGTACGGAAATTGTGCTTTTTTTACAATTTTTATTTTAACTGCTTTGGAACTGGTACCTTACGCCTCCTATCGCGTGGGGATGTGCTTTTCTTGCGGCTTTTTTGAGAACTTGGTGCCTCCAATCGAAGCCCAGAAGTAAATGATTGCGACCGGGGGTTGTTTGGCTTGCTAAACACGCTATCGTGATAGTTGTCAGAGGTTGAAAGCTTGGATGTATCCATATTTACTAGTTAACGTTGCTAGGACACAAAGTGCACTGATTGCTAACAGTACCGCTAGCAGACAGTGAAAATCCGTTTTTAGGCGATTTGTGACTTAACCATTCGTCAATATTCTGAACGTACTTGACATTGAAATAAGACATTACGACGCTGTACAACGACCTGGTTACGTACTATACGATCTGGTAGTACTTACGTTTAACTGTGGCTCTGCTGGTAGAGTAAAAGGTTGTAAGAAACCGCTTCAAAAAACATCAGATGCAAGACTACAAAATTCAAAGCGTACTCTAGCACTTCCTGTGTAAGGAATAGCCCTTCAAACTCCCCGTGCTTTGGGTTTAAGGTCTGAGATTTGACTACGCTACTTTTTGTAAGCTGGCTGACAAGATGTAGCAAAGACGCACTCTACAGCAGCAACAGGTTTATCTATGAGATCTTCTTCGAGAATCTCGCCTTCTTCCAGTTCATATTTACGTGTTGCCATGTTTGTTGCTTTATGAAATGAAAAAAAAGTACCCAATTTACTCCGTGTGACTTGTAACCATAACATTTTTATGCTCTGAATAGATGCTATCTACACATTAACTACAGCGTCACTACACTATCAGTTTTTATCCCGCCGGTGTCGCCCTAACAAAACGGGGGATAACCTCAAAAAGGTCAAAGCAAAAAATTCCGAATTAGAGCATTGCATTGGCTACTCAGATCAGACATTTCAAGTCTCACCACTGCAACTTAGGTTATTAATCTAAGAAGAGCCAGAATCTACGGCCCCTTGTGCGGGTACGACATTTGTTGTGTTGTTGAAGGAATGTCCATGACGCCCTACTGCTACCCTAACCATCCGCCCAGCAGCAGTTCTTCAAGGATAGGACAGTGGGTCTTCCGTCTCGAGGCCGCATCCTGTTCCGGTACCTATTAAACCCTTTTTTTTTCTTTTAACCTCTTCAATTGCAAACAAAAAAAAAAAGTGGGACAAGAAAAACTGCATTAAAACGGATCAAAATCACCTCAAGCTGTTCGCATGGTAAATGCGGACACTCTGTGGCTTCGTTTTAGTAAAGGATTGCAACAAGTGTGTTTATTTGTGGATATTTCTGTGAAAAACGTCGCTTGGCAATGATAACAACCTCCAGAATGTGCAAAGAGTCTTTATGAATACTAGACGCGTTACGAACAATGACGGCAAACTTTAGCAAGAAACGGTTTCAGTCTTAAACGCAGTGCAAGTGAGTTCATACAATTGCGCTAGGGGCACCACAATCCATTTCACCAGCAGCGACAGAATAACCTACAACAGTGTCAGCACCTACAACAAAAACAACATTTACTGTTAGGATAGACGGAGATATTGTGACACTTCCACTCAACACAACGTTCGACGAGATAGAGGTCATATTCCTAAATGGTGCATTACCAATCAATGTTTCTCATTGTTGTTTGAATAGTTGATCCATACGCTAATGACTCGCCATACCAGTAATTAACAGGCCTAAAACTTGTAAAATAGAGCTGTTGCCATTGTCCGAATATCTCTCGGATTAGCGTTACATACATTTGAAACCTGCTTTGATTCTATTCTTCGAAATGGTAACTTCACATTATTCACGTATGCACGACCGTGCATAGCTAGTATTGATGTTGAAGTTAAAAGCCCAGAGCTGTGAATGAACAAATACTTATCCTAACCGTCATAAACATGACAACATTTATTAAAACAGTTTAGCAAAAGTTATCGGAGTTTGTAATATACAAAGTTCCCTAACTTCCCCCAAAGGGATTGTTGTCACGTGACACCCAGACACTGTATTACTACCGTGAGGGTTTTTGTTGACAGCACCGTTTTGAACAGTGTAATATCTGCAACTATGCTACGTATAGCACGAGATGTATCAGTTTGAACTGAATTGGATTTAATCACCAGTCTAGCTTACGCTATTAGGATAGTATTTCACTATCTACCAACATCACTGGGAGTGTTGTCACACAATTTCCCCAGCAGCACAACGTATTGATTGGGGAATAGTGATCAGCTATTATTATTTGAACCCATTGCTGGCCAACGCTATTAATTGCTTGCTGGGGTGATTACAATACCACTGTGGATATAATCCATGGGTCCGGCACCCTTACGATGGATGTGAGATGCAAAGGCTTTTTATTTGTGGTTGCACGAGCATATTTTTATTGTGGTTTGCTGTAAGCGCTCATGAAAGGCCTAATTGACTTGCTAGAAGCTTCTTAGGCAAACAGCGTTTGAAAGCGTGCTAATTTAAGTTGTTTGCAACATGGAGAGGCTAATCATTACTGCAGATGATAGTTAGCTCTACTAACAGACATGGGGTAATAATTGGCGCAGTCTTACATTATAGGAAGAAAAATTCGGTGGTCGAATAAATCAAACATTTTTTAGTGCAATTTGTGTAATATTCTAGTATTTATTTTGTAAATAACGCTTTTTTTTTGACATGGATTGATTTCTCACAAGTTCCTGTATTGTTCATAGGTGAAGTTTTCAAATGGATTTTCTTTTGCAGTGTCTTCAGTAAACTGCGGTTCTCTTAAGAAACGCCTATCAACTTTTGAAGGTGGAATTCCTGTTTTTGCTTCTCTAGTATTTAAGATATCAAATGCGTCATCCTTTGTTTGTGGTACGCCTAATGATTTATCCTCATACTTCTTGGGCAGAACGACTGTACCTAAACAGAATACTATGAGCTTTCATTGTAACTTTTTATTACATTGCTTTGGCGTACTTGTCGTGTTAGTATTTTGGAGTGTTTGAGGATTGGTTAGCCAAGGAGCGTGAGCTACTACATCTGGTATGTAAGGTTTTGTAGGTGGAATTCCAGTCCTAATTTCGCGCTTGTTCATCGCTGGGGGATCCAGGGAAACTAAAGGTAAGGGCGCAGGCTTTGTTGGAGGTATACCTGTTCGAACTTCGCGCATGTTCATGTGAGGGTTGATTGAAGGATTACTCGGCTGTGTTGTTGACACGATATTCGATGCTAAAAGTTGTGGTTGTGCATCAAAGGATATTAGATGTTCTTCATTGTTTGTTGCTGGAATTTTCTTAGGTTGCAAAAAATCCAAAGCTACCTTTGTAGGAGGGATACCCGTTCTTGTTTCTTTAGTGGTGGAATTTGTTGTTGAGTTGTTTTTGATAGATAAATTAACAGTGTTTTTAGGTGTTAAGTTTGCGTTCGCATGATGCTTATTTTTCATTCCAAGCATGCCTTTATCATGAAGTTCTTTAGGTGCTTGATTTCCGGTACAAATCTATGAAAAAAATTAAAAATACAATTTTCTCTTGGTTACGTTTATCCACAGAAAAAAAATACTTACTTCGTGCCATACTGTTATTCTTGGTTTTTTGCCGTACAAGATTCTATGGTTGCCAGGAGGAATAGAACCTCGTGACATTCTTTTGGTGGCGTATCCACACCACATGACGGCACTTTTTGGATGTATATCTATCCATTGATCATCGATGGGATCGTGAAGCTGTAAGCCTTTGCTTGTCGAACCGAGATTCAAAGCGAAAAGTCCTTGATTGATTGAGAGTCAGCAAAGTAAAAAAGTCAAGACGAGAGAAAAGTATACCTGGGTCATTGTGTGCAATGCAGTTCATTGGAGGGATACTTCGTTTCTATCCATAATGGTTAGCAACAAAACGGCGTTTCATGAGATCACGTGCCGTGTTGCTATTGTAGTAATGAGCGAAATCAAGCATGCCATACTTTGGTTTTGTATCATTGGTTTCGAGCATTGGTAACTTCTCACGTTTCCACAAATCTGATACACTACATCCAAAGAGAGTCTCGCACAAAGCATACATCATCTGATACATTATCGAGTCTGTTAAACGGCTTAATCTAGCTAGAGTATCTTGCAGTTCGGGTGGATACAAAGCTGTGTCGATGTATCTGTACGAAAGTGAGAATTATTGTAATCATGCTAAACATTGCTTTTTATGCTATGAATGTGTACCTTCCTGTGAGTATACGGAAGCTTTCTTTATGGGGCACAGCTACATAAAAAATAGTTAGCACGT
Source organism: Trichosphaerium sp. ATCC 40318 (assembly GCA_038496445.1). Classification (NCBI taxonomy): domain Eukaryota; phylum Discosea; class Flabellinia; family Trichosidae; genus Trichosphaerium; species Trichosphaerium sp. ATCC 40318. Next base: position 64,747 of record JALMLS010000612.1, read on the forward strand.
TGGCGAACTTTATTTGAAAAACCCAAAATGGTGCTAACGGTTTTTCAACGGTTTGGGTAATATAAATTTAAATATGGACATAGTACCATTGTAACCCATTACTGTGGGATAGTGAAAGGATTCTTTATGGGATTTAGTGCGTTTGAAGAATAGCTCAGCCGCGTTCAGGCTAGACATTGTAATCTGTTTTAAATGTTCCGGTAGGTTCATCACAGCCCATCCACGACGTTTTAGTAATCTGTGAAGCTTGGTTATTTCTGCTGTATCTTGATTTAGTATTTTAATGAGCTCTATGGGTCCTACATGCGCCTAGATGCTGTTAACACAAAATAACTACTGATTCTGTAATACCAGAGTACCACCTTGACCCACAAGGCTTGATGCTTTCATAACGCTAGGACGTACTGTCACGGTGTTTTTTTTGCCTTTTGAAAATTCAGCGAAAATGAAGCTTAACCATTCGAAAGTGTACAAGGTTCTCAGTTAGAGTGAATAACAGATACGCTATGTAAACAGTTTATGCGCTATGAAGATCATACTGAGTCCAGTCTAGCAAGTAGTTTTTTCTTTACAGTTTGACTGGTTTTTAAGCCAGCCCCTTGCCCGTTTTGACAAGGATCGCGTGTTGATACAAAAAAAGAAGTAACTCAGTGCCATGATAATAAATTATATGCATTGCTGCTCGGATAGTCCCCTCGCTTAATTGGTGCAATGGCTGCGGCTGGAGTGATTTGAGAAATGGGGGTGTGATAACCCATGCGACCAGTGAATCTTCGACTGGTGCGCAATGGGTTGGCTAGCTATATGCTTGAGCCATAATCGAACGAGATTACTTTTAAGCATAATTTCAGTTTTGTACATGGCGTATTTCTAACAAAGAATTGTGGGATTGAACCAAACAATGAAAACCAATAAAATAGAAATTTAACTGATTTTGATGCGGTCTTAAAACTCGGTTCTGCTGCCACAGTGTTGTTTGCCGTGTCTGAGGTGGCTTTGGCGATGTTACAAACTATTCACAAAGGCAAACTGGTAAATCAAACAAGCGTTCAAAAGCATCAACTTTTGTTTTCAAAAATAGTTATTTTTGTTTGGTACAATTCTCTTTGTCGCGTTAGGCAAGTGAATACTGTACCCCAAAAAAAAGTTCAGTGAACACACAAAGATAGATTTTAGAACAATAGTCGAGATAACATTCGATAAGTTTCAGCTGGGATTTAGTGGAAATTCCACAGAAATCTCGTTGATTTTCGCACTTCTCATAAAGAATCGCTTCAAAAACAACATCATTATTTAAAAAACAATACAAACAACACAACAAAACATCAACATGACTCAATCTACAAAAATAACTGGACCATGCATCGGCATTGACCTCGGAACGACATATTCTTGTGTCGGTCACTACAACAATGGTAAAGTCGATATCATCGCCAATGACAACGGTAACAGAACAACTCCAAGTTATGTTTCGTTTGGAGATACAGAACGTCTTATTGGTGAAGCGGCAAAGAACCAAGCAGCAATGAATCCAGCCAACACTGTTTTTGATGCAAAGAGATTGATTGGACGTAAATTCAATGACCAGTCAGTTCAGAGCGATGCCAAACACTGGGCCTTCAAAGTTATCAACAAAGACGGAAAGCCACACGTTCAAGTCACTTTCAAAAATCAACTCAAGACATTTACACCAGAAGAAATCAGCGCCATGGTACTTTCAAAGATGAAGCAAACAGCGGAGAACTACCTTGGACAGAAAGTCACAGATGCCGTTGTCACAGTCCCTGCCTATTTTAACGACGCCCAGCGTAAGTCTACAAAAGACGCTGGTATCATTGCAGGGCTCAATATCCGAAGAATTATCAACGAACCTACAGCGGCAGCACTTGCTTATGGACTCGACACAGCAAACAAAGGCGAGAGAAATGTTCTAGTTTTTGATTTGGGTGGTGGTACTTTTGATGTCAGTCTTTTGACCCTCGATGAAGGTGTCACTGAGGTACGCGCCACAGCTGGCAATACTCATTTGGGTGGCGAAGATTTTGACAACAGAGTCGTTGATCATTTCATCAAAGAGTTCAAACGCAAACACAACCTCGATATTTCAAACAACGACCGTGCCCTAAGGCGTCTCCGTACAGCATGTGAACGCGCAAAGAGAACACTTTCAAATGCTACAATGGCATCTATCGAAATTGACGCGCTATATCAAGGCACAGACTTTTTTACGAAACTTTCAAGAGCGCGTTTTGAGGAGCTCAACATGGATCTTTTCAAGCAAACTCTTCAACCAGTTGAACAAGTTCTCAGAGATGCCAAGATGGACAAACACAGTATTCACGAAATCATTCTGGTTGGCGGATCTACGCGTATTCCAAAAATACAGAAGATGCTCTCTGATTATTTCAACGGAAAGAAACTCAACAAATCTATCAATCCAGATGAAGCCGTTGCTTATGGTGCCGCTGTTCAAGCTGCGATCATTGCTGGCAAAAAAGACAAAATATTGGACGACATTGTTCTCATTGATGTCGCTCCTTTGAGTATGGGATTGGAGACCGCAGGTGGTATCATGACGACTCTAATTCCAAGAAACACGAAAATACCAACCACCAAAGAACAACATTTCACTACAGCTGCCGATAACCAACCAGCCGTTGCAATTCAAGTGTTTGAAGGAGAAAGAAGGTTCACAAAGGACAACAGAGCACTTGGTCAATTCAACCTGACGAACATTCCTCCAGCTCCTCGTGGTGTACCAAAGATAACAGTATCTTATTCCATTGACTCAAACGGTATTCTCACAGTGAGTGCTAAAGACGAAGCAAATGGTAACTCAAAGAGTATCGAGATTCAAGCGCAAACAGGCAATCTGACAAAAGAAGATATTGATAGAATGGTTGCCGAAGCTGAGAAATTCAAAGAAGATGATGAGAAAGCATTACAACGTGTGGAAGCAAAGAATAACCTCGAGAATTACGCTTTCCATGCACGCTCTACACTTGAAGAAAAGAATATAAAGGAGAAACTTGCACCAGAGGAGATATCCACACTTGAAGAAGAAGTCTTGGATGCAATTCGATTTACTGAAAACAATCCAAACGAAAGTGCTGATACATACAACACAAGGCGTACTCAACTAGAAGAGAAGGTCAACAAAGTAATGGCAAAGATTCATCAAGCATCGAATCAACCAAATGCCGGTGCTGGAGAGCCAAAACAACCAACTGTAGAAGAAGTTGAATAAATGTAATATAACCCTTAGAATCTCTTCATTTTCTTCTTTTTTTTCTTATCTCGAACGCATTCAAAATTTAATCTATGTAGTTAGTTAGTACTGTTCAAACTTACCCTTTTCTTCATTTAAAAGTACTTTGGGTTTTTTTCACCTCTATGTAAATGATCAAGCCTTCACGACCTCGACCAATCTTTTATAGGAAGTACGTTGAACCATGTAGCATGTACAATTTGCACTGTTAAAAAACGCAATCTACAAAGAGAGTGATTTATTTCAATGAATAGCTACATTGGTCGCTTCAGTAGTACAATTCCACGTTCCATCTGGTAGATACTGTGTAAAACCGACAGTATCTGGATTTGTTAAATCATATTGACATCCAGGTAAAGTTGTACCAGGTGTTTTCACCAAATACTTGTTCGTGGTTTCCAAACGAACGCTTAAATTAGGATATGGTGTTGCTTTAGACCATACAGCGTAGTTGAAATTGTCTTCCTTCTTCCATGCAAGGCCAACAGAGAAAGGAAATTGAGAAGGAAGAAAGGGAGGAAAGTTGACGATAACAGAGTTATTGTCATTTGGCCTTGGAGGGTCATCTGTTATCTCTAGATTAAAGCTTGATTGTATGATGCTCACTTGGTATGTACGTCCTGGTTGTAGAGGTAGATGGGAGGAAACAGAGTCTCCTTTAAGAAAACGTTAACTATTTAATGAAAAGCGGTTATTTAACATTGCAGACGCACCTAGCGACACGTAAAGGTAGTCTTGTGTATTGTAGGGTTTAAAACGCCATAAAAATCCTACTGGTAGTTTTTGTGAATAGCCAGCTGGTTTATTGGCTGCTGGGGTTGCTCCTCGGTAAGTCACGAACCGAAATATCTCAAAAGTGAACGTTGATGCGCTGTTATTTCGCACTACTAGCTGTACACCATCCGTGAGGATAACCACAGAGAATATGGCAAAGATTACTACACCTGCACGGAATGTCATAACACTTTTGGTGTTTTTAAGCTCTTTCCTTGACTTAACATTCAATTCAAAACCGTTCGTTCCTGCCTCCCAATAACAAATTATGAACTTCAGATGCAACGCAAACGAGTGGTTAATATTAAGAGAACGCCATTCTCCTTATGGTTAGGTATTTGGAAGCCACGAAGCCTTTTTACTTTAAGATTTATTTCTCGTTTTTTTCTTTTTTTCTTCAAATTACAAATTAAGCTAGATCTCGTATATGCTTGTTTACTATGTCATAGCTGTCCCTTTAGAAGCGCTTTCACGTCTCCAAAATGTGAAAAATCCGCTCTTTGGACGTTGCTGTGTTGATCTCTTTGTGTTGATCAATTTGCTCACTAAATCGTCTTTGTATTTCCATTTTTGAACTTTAGCAAGCTGTATACGATGAAGGCGCTTGGCTGTGAATGTAAAGTCAATTGATTCAAGAAGAACTGATTGATCTACATTATAAGCAGGGTCTAGTACAATAGCAGACATAACATTATCTAGGAAGGAACTTAATCAAGAACAACGCAACAACAAGCATAAAAAAAACTGGAGTAAAAACATGTGCAATGCCACTTTTTTTTGTAGTCTTCAGCCTTTTTGTACCTGGTATAGGAGTATCGAACTCGTCGCAATTTAGGTTATACATCGAAAATACTTGTTTGAGTTGTACAAGTGTCAAATCAGGACAGATACCTTTCGAGTTTGTTAAGTAAACCACATAAGATATTCTTGGGTACCTTTTTTGAATGATGGCTTTATGACATTGGCTTTATTAGAAAGAGCGAGCAGACACGTAAGTTGGTAAGTTTCTTTCATGTATTCTTCCATTTTCGGTATCATTTTCGTTCCTAGTAGTACGTGAGCAAAAGTTCAGTTCACCCGTATACTAAATTTCTCTCACCTTTGTCAAGGTTTGTTAGCTCTGCGTTCAGTAGACTGAGGTGCATCTTAGTCTTTACAGCAACAGGGAACGAGCATAGATCACGATGAAGTAGTATTGTATTAAATATAATCTGGTTCATCAGTGAAAACATTTGAGCAAAGAACTGAGAAGCAATACTACTTTGAACACGACTTCTCTACACAAAAAAAGTTAACGGATCATTTAGCTCACAGCCACCGAGTGAAGCGTACCTGTAGGTAAGCCAAATACCTCTTCAAATATAATTTAATGTTATCTACAGATGCTTGAGCATTGCCACTTACGAGGTGCAAGAGCTAAGGAACGTTTAAGAATTAATGTTTTGTTTTTTTTGCAAATTATGGAGGTATGTACGTGTGGCTTTATGCTTGATATGAGCTTGTTACCCATCGAAGAGAATGTACGCAGTAGTAACCTGCCAAGTGTGTATATCATTTTTTTAATTCTATTCTCAGCCAGTTCGTCTCTTGCTAGTCCTGGACGCTCCACTGCCAAGCTCTAAAAAGGTACCATTAACAAACACGAATTTCGTCCTTTTGTAACATACTTGGCGAATGAGATGTAGTAGAGATGCTACTGTACTCAACCAGAAAGCCATTAAGGCAGAATCTTGTTCACTAGCCTTTAAGGAGTTGTTAGAATCTAAAGTGCAAAAAGTATGCTGTTTACCTTGATGCTCTCATTTAATGCCTTTGGTACATAGGATAGTATACGAGATGACTGTAGTACGGTACTTTGATCACCTGTAGTTAAGCACTTCCAATAAACCAAGCATCTGAAAATTACAAAAGCAGGTGTAGGTATTTCGTTAACGAAACAAAACTCTCCATTCTCCTCTAGTAAAAAAATTAGTTCCAAAAAATAACCACAAACAATGTTTTGTCAAAAAAACTCTGTTGTAAAAGTGGTTTGTACCGAACTGACAACGAATCGCATTATCTACCAGCATCTTCTGAGAAGTAAAGCCAGTTGACCCCAATTCAGATTCTAACGTCTTAGTTATATAAGCTTCAGTATTGGCTTTCTAAACAGAAACCAAATGTAAGTAAATAAATAAAATGATTTTGCAATTACCGAAAGAGTTTCATGCTTGGCAAACCCGTTTCCAGTATTTCCATTTGAACCATTCGAAGGACTGTCAAATACATTCCTTACATCACGCCTTTGGCGTAAGGTTTTTATTAGCTTATCATTCTCTCTACGAAGTGTAGCTAACTTATCAATAAGAGAAGCTTGATTCTTATCCTAATTCGTCGTTAAATTAGTGCACAAGGGATACTCGGCACTGGGTCAAAAAAACAAGTTAAAGAGTTTATCCTGACTACAACGCTGAAAAATCGCGTTCTCAGTCTAGATTGTAGGTGACAGGCGATGCAAAACGATTTTCTTTTGACAGTTGTTTGTTCGTTTTTTTTTGGCGTACGTCAAGTTTGTCATCTTGGTCCGTGAGTCCTCTTCCTTGTCTGTTACCAACAGTAGCATATTGAGCTGCCGAAAAACTTGGTTTCTCATGCATTGATGTGATATCTACAGATGTAGGTCGACGAGATTTTGTTGTCTTTAGAGTATTGTATTTATCTGCAAGGCTCTTGTACTTTGCACGCCAAAGGTGAGCTTCTTCTTTGTTTTCATCACCAGCATCAGGAGATGCAATAGAAACACGTTTCTTAGACTTACTTTCCTTTGTATCATCGTCATCAGAGTTGTTAGACAAGAGGAAATTATCTTCAGTTGGTGGAGACTCAAGAGCACGTCTTGGTTTAGGAGACTCAAACATAGTCATCAATGATGATTTCTTCTTTTTGTGTGAAGATTCCTTTTTGATTGGCTTCTCGTCATCAACTAGAACATCTATCTGGTCTTCATGATGTGCTACTGATCGTTCACGTGCTTCTTCAAGGCGCGAAATGTGTTCAGCGCGTTGAATTTCTTGTTCTTCGCGCCATTGCTCCTCTCTTTCGTTTGACTCATTTCTTAGCTTGTCTAGCTCGTCTTGATGCTCTTGCTTTAACCTTTCTATTTCTGCTTGATGCATACGCTTCATTTCTTCCATTTCTTTTTGTAAAGAAATGATTTGTTCATCCTTATCGTCAAGTTGCGCTTCAAACTTTGCTGTTTTCTCCTCAAATACTTCGGCTGTTTCATTTTTCTCACGCTTGGACTCTTCAAGTTCATTCCTGGCTTTCTCCAGTAATCCTTTTAACCTTTCATCAGCCTATTGCGTGAGTCAAAAGAATCCTTCTAATTTTTGGAAAGGAAAGAAAGAAATAACAAAGAAAGTTCTTGCTTGTTAGTGCGTATTTTTATATACCTGACTTTGCTTCTTTTTGATCTCCGCCTTCTCTTTTTGTTCAGCTTCAATTCGAAGTGCTTTTGCCTTATACATTTCTAGCTCTTCCTCAATTCTTCTCTTTTCTTCAGCTTCTGTCTGGAACTTTGTTTCAAGCAACTGTGCACGCTTTTCAAGCTGTCTTTTTTGCTGTACAATATTTGAAAGTTGTCTCGCTTCAACCTTAAGTGCACGAAGCAATCGCCTAATACAAATTTAGCTGCCAAACAAACCAAACAAGAAAGAATAAAAGAAGTCGTACACTGCTTGTTTACGTCTCCACAAACACTGTGCGTGTACTGCACCTTTTTTCAATCTTGAGAAATACTTCCTGGCAACATAACCACGCCAATGTGCTGAAATCGAAGTAGCAGCTCTTTCGCGCCTGTATTCCACCAAAAGGAGCTGGGCATTATGTCTTCGACATGCTGTAAAAACCAAGTCAGTCAAATTGTTAAACTCAGACTAATATATAACCTTGTTGAAGTAGTAAAGCAGCGTTCAAACATGTGGAGAGGTGTACTCTAGCGTTATACGATCGTACAACCTACGATCAAAATAAGAAATGGCAGGAACCTATTAAAAGCAAAAACTAAGGCATACAGTTTGCAATGTTGTGGCGGCTTGTGTTTGGCGTTTATCGGACACAAATTCGTATGCTAAGCTTCTCTTCCATACTGAAAACCATTAGATATTTAGCGCCTTACTTTATGGTACTATGGAAAACCGGACGTACAAGACTGTATCAAATGAATACATCTTTTGGTTTCAACGTAAATACGCCTCTGTCTGAAGCATCGCCAGTTCTTTTGTATGATTGTCACAGCCTGTGATAATCTCTCTGTTCTTTTTTGTTCTAACTCAGCGAGTTCACCTTAAATAAAAATAAGAAACAATAATCGCAAATGACACGTACCTGTCTTCATGAAAATCTTTGTAATACCAAATCTAACACGTGCAGGGTCTAGTCCTATCCTCTCAGCTAGAAGTTCAACTGCGTCTTTGTAACCACTGGCAGTGGGTCGAGGAAAGTTCTTTATGAGGAGGTTATACCTATTACATACTGTGAAAAAACAACTCGTAAAAAAAAAACAATTAGTACCGGTTAAAGAAAAAGTCATATTTCCTTCGCGTTGGAAAACCTGCTCTACAAATACGTATTGATTCAATAACACCACCACATCTTAGCTGCAACAATGGTTAGACGAAAACATTCCAAGTGACTTAAAAGCCTGAGTACCTGACGAAGAACTGTATTCTTGTTGAACAACAAAGGTTGTTTTTCTTCGTTGGGCTTAATACATCTAATGTAATGTGGAGAGGTTCCGTGAATAGTCTTCATTAGAGTTGATAAAGAATCCTAGAGATTACATCAAAGCAAGAAACTACCAAACTACCTGAAAGCTACCTTGAATTGTAATGCAACACTCTGTAATCCATACTTGCGTCCTCGAGATTTTGCTCCTCGTCTACCACCTTTACGACTAGGAGGAGCTTCCACCTTCTTCTGCACTGGTGCTTTGAGACCTTTGACAAACTTGTTCGCACTCTTTGTTATGAGTATAAGTTGTAAAGGAATGACGAAATCTTTGTTCTTTATAAGAAAGGAATCAGATGAATAGGTCACTAAAACTCATGCTTAGTATTCACGTGATAAGAATTCTTGAAAACCAAAAATTACGTACCATCTCCTGCATAATGTTTGATACCGAACTCCAAGTTAGAGAATCGTGGTTTATAAAAATTAGGCTCTTTGCCAACGTTATTGTAAAGTTTTCTATGAAAGAAATTTGTAAGCAAAAGTTCTGAAGGGTATGTCTTATGTGAGCGTACTGTGTGAACGTGTCAGCAGTTGCCTAGTGAGTTGTAAGATTGAGTTTCAAGAGGATGAGTTGAGTGTTACCTTTGGGAAACGACACTCTTCGTCTAATATTTTTAGGATGCCCATAGGTTGTTCTATCAAGTCCAAGCAAGGTTGGTTATCATTGAACGCAATATCAGTCCATCCAATTTTTTCTTTCTTGTACTCTTCTTGTTCAAGTTTAAATATATGCTAGTCATAACATTTGAGTACACCATTTTACATGAATACTTATAAGGTACCTGATTAAATTGTTGTTGAAGTACTTCATTAGCATAGTTGATACAAAATTGTTCAAAGCTGTTTGTCAGAAACGTTTCAAACCCATAAATATCTAGACAAGAATCAATTGAATGGCGTTTTATAGGCTCATTAATTGTTATGCTGTCTTACCTAGCACGCCAATAAAGTTCTCCATCTTCCCTGATGTATTGTTTATACTCTTGTTTATACGCAAAACAAGCCTATAGCGTAATGAGATTTTTAGTTAAATCATTTTTTGGTTTACCAGTCAAATAGTCTGGAGTACAACAACATTGACAATGAATCCCTTGCGCCTTCAGCATCTCCCACCTTAAGTGGCAAAAAGTACACTTCGTTTCCAGCGCTTACTTTACGCTGTGTGAAAGTTTTTGACATATCAGCAGCAGGCATGCCCTAGTACATAAAACATTTTAGAAACCACAATATTTGGATAGAAAACGAACCAATAAGTCTGCAGCAATATTCACGGATTCCTCATTGACTATAACAGCTTCATCATCCGAAGCGGGTTCAAAACTAAGCAGTAAAGTTACATATAGTCACTGTACAAACATCTATCACGCACGTGATATTACCAATGTGAAGAATTGCAGCCAAAACACTAAAACAAACATTTGAGCAATCTTTCAGAAAAAGGTTTTGTGGTACCTGAAAATATTTTCTTGCTCCTCTTCTGTAATACCAAGTACTGATAGTGCTTCTATTGTTCTTTCAAATACTTTAGCATCATCAACGTGAGGAATATCAATATTATCGCTTTGATTTAAATAGTGAAATGTAGAAGCTGTATCAAGTTGAAATTTCTCAAAAAGCTCATCTGATGCTCCGGCACAAAGCTATTTATTTGTAAGACGTTTTGTCTTCAGGAAAAAAACATCACACGTGGCTTACCTGATAAAAAATGTGATAATTTCTTTCGCCTGTTCCTATTTTGACCAGACGAGACTTTTCGAGTAGATACGTTCTTAGATTAGCACCAATAATGTTCCCTTTACGATCAAATTGAACCTCTAACCACTTACCAAAACGACTAGAGTTATCGTTCCTGCAAAAGAAAACCCGATTAACATTACAAACCTTCCGAAAAAAATACGAACCTCAAAGTCTGGGCGTTACCAAATGCCTCTAGTATTGGAGTGCTTTTAACTACCTTGTACTCTATCGATCTCTCTGATGTAGTACCCATTGCAGCAAAATAACGCAGCAAGAACTAGCGCATCCTTGTGAATACAAGGTGTCAAAACCAAAGAGGTACGTACTTTTGTTGTCTGTAATAGATAAAATTTAGTTCACAGAATAATTCGGAAAAAAACAGGACATTGTGACAGGTGTCATTCAAAATAGAACGCAATGTCACTTTTTTTTTTTTTTTGATAAGGTCGTACCTCCGTCTTACCTGCTCCAGACTCTCCTGAAACAAGTATGGACTGATTACTTCTCTCTGTTAACATGGAACGATAAGCTTGCTCAGCAAGAGAGTATACCTAACAAAGATGTTAAAGAGTCTCGAATAGGAATCGTCAAAATTCTGTTTGCTGTCTCGTACGTGTGGCTGTAGTTTATCGATTGGTTGTTGAGCATACCCACGCATGTATTCATCTTGATAAATAGGCAATTGCTACAATTTTGTGGGTTAAGAATTAACTGTAAAAAGTGATTTTTGTTTTTATTTTAAACGCGTGTAGTACCTGGTACGGGTTCAGTGCTATCAAAATAGTAGAAGAGAAGGTGTAAATCTGGTTTTGACGATACCGCTGCTCGAGATTGTGTAATACTGCTGGCTCATGCTGTAGATGTAGAGTGAGTAGCGTGGCAATTTGTAGTATTTGACGTACGAGCAAAGAAAGTACAGTAAGATCATCTGTACCTTCTAGTATCTTTGGATTACGCCCATAAAGGCTATCTACAGGTACATCTACATACTGTAGACAAAATTTTTTAGCGAAAAGTGTCAATTCTAGCTTAGTACTTCATCGTCTTCCGTTAGTATCGTTATTTTATCTACTTTACCATCTTTAAATACTACGGGATCCTCTACAATTTTTGTAGTCAGTATTTTAAAGCATTTTGGCTTTATAAAGCAATAGTGCTGCGTGACATACCAACAACTGCGGCTGTAAATACTTCCTCAGGTTCGGGGTTATGTGCGTCTCCTGGGTACTTCTCGACAAGCCAAACGCGTGCCCCTTTAACAAATGGTTCTGACATTTACCTTTAAAATGCTACCATTTGCTCCCGAGATGCGTTTGTGATGATTTTAAAGGCGTGCACTATCAATTCACATTACCAGCGTCACAAACCCTTTTTATCATTACGGTATGACGCCATTTCATGATGTTTTACGCGCCAATGGCTGTACAAATAATGTACTGTCGTTTCACCTGTATTTGTCATATCGCGCGTATTGCGATCAGTAAATGATATCTGAGCGTAAAGAGTAACCCTTATGCAATATCAACAAGCACTCGGAGTTTATTTTGCGTCACAAAAGTCTATGCATGTCACAAAATACCTTATCACGCGTAAAGAGTTGGTGTTATTGCTACACTTGTTATAAAGTACTTTATATTAAGATAGGGAAAAACTAATAGCGCCAGGCAATATGCGCGTACGTAACGTCGTTGCCGCACAAAGCCGAAAAATAGGTATGATGGCGCTTAAAATATGAATGTACGCAGTTAAAAAACACAATCAGGCAATACTGCCCACAAAACACCAAATCGCCACTGGAATGACGTAAGAAACCAAAGATATTTTTTTGATAACCATTTGGCGCCTAAACTGAATATTCAAACAACGAATGACTGGTATGGTGTTTCTAACTTGGACGTTAAACGAAATGGTGGTAGAGGCATTTTATTCAAGTAAGGAGCAATGACAAAGCAAAACGATTCTCAAAAAAAGCAAAAAAACGTTTGACTTTTTGTGGATGTTTGACGAAATAACTAAGTGTCTTGTTATCTTTTAGGCACAGTGACTCCATATTAGTGGCTCTGAGAACCATTTATCCAGAAACAGAGTGGTCTGAATTGCAATTAAAGCACGTGCGGTGAAATAATAAAGATTTGCAAATAACAGGATTTTTTTTAAGTCGAGTGCCAAAGAGTTACTTGGATAACGTTGCAACACTAAAACAATTGATGGAATCTATAGGTTCTAAAATTGGTATCCAGTCCATGGAGCACTGGTACAATGTCACACTCGAAGACATTGTGCGTCATGGCGGAGGAAGAATAGTAGAGAGGTACTTTAAACAAAAAAGTCCTCAACAGGCACTTTCTTACATGCTCTAGGTATGACAAGTCTATATCTCGTGCCCTCAAATCTATCTTCCCCGAGATAAAGTGGATCGAATGGAAATTTAAGTATGTAATAACTTTGTCTGGCACCAGCTCATAAGATTCTTATTTATTTCTAGGCATGCGCCTTTGGGGTATTGGCAAAACATGGAAAATCAGCGTAATAAGATGGACTTTGCGAGCCAAGAGCTCAATTACAAGACAGTTGATGACTGGGAAAGGGTAAATCGCAGGTCTTTAATAAAGCACGTTGGTCTTGGCCTTTTAAATGAGTATGTTGGCATCCTTCAGACAATGTTCTAATAGTTTCTTGAGATACAACAATTCAGGTTCCAAAGCGCTAAGAGCTATCTATCCTGCACACTCATGGGATCACATACGATCGAGGTACCTGTGATACATCATTTAACGATCTAACTATCAGTAGGAGAAGCTCAGGGCACTGGCAAACCAAACAAAATGTTATTAATTTCCTGCAAAGTATGAGAAAAAAACGAGCTTTGAAACTAAAGTGTTTAGATACTGAAAGGTTGTTGGGTATAAAGAATCCTAATGAATGGTATCGTGTATCTAAAAAACAACTTATGAAACTTGGTGGTTCAGGTGTACTTAACGGACAGTTCCCACAATGCCTACGTTACGTGTATCCAACACAAAACTGGAAAATGGAGCAGTTCAGCAAACGAGAAAAGCGATCATACCAAAGGTATTGTTAATGCCACTACAATCTTATTAAGATTATAAGGATTCTCTTCATTCTTTCTGCACGTGCCTTAACGCCGTTTGAAGTACTTGAAGACGCTAATATTGCTGAACGAATTGGTTCAGTTCTGCCTGTAATTGTTGACGTCTTTGTACCAGCACTCAGCCTTGCACTCGAATATCAAGGTACGTCACTATCTCCACTTACAAATGAGTTGATTACACATATTTATTAATCTATTAGGAGAGCATCATTACCATGATAACATAGCGTTATATGGGTCTGCGAGCTTCCAAAAATCTCGAGATGACGTCAAACATCAAATGTGTAAATCGGCTGGTAACAAACTTTGTTTTTTTGCTTTAACACCACGTCAATTTATTAAAAAGATACCTGTAGGTATTTCCCTTATAAAAATACCTTACTGGTGGGACTTCAAGATTAACAGTCTGAAAGCTACAATCACCTATTTCAGGTAATTCCTTTTGTTTGTTTTTTGCACTTTTTTCTTGATTTTTCTTTGTGTTTGTTTTGCCTGTTACTCAAACAACATTTGCAGGCCGGATATATTGCTCACTATGTCAAAAAAATCAAGGCCTGTTATAGAACCTAGTCTTGCTCAACGTAAAGGATACTTTAAGTGATGAATAACAAGTGCTACATCTAAGAGGTTCAACACCGAATTGTAAACCTACGATCGATTCTCATTGTGAAATCACACTGTGCTAAACATGTGAAAAGCATCAGGCAAATGGGACAGGATGAGTGGTCCCCCAAGGTCAAAAAAAAACTAGCTTCGCTAATGAGACACTCCTTAATCCAATTAAAAGGCTCACTGTTTCTACACGCTGTGTAGTTCAAAAAAAGACCTGGAGCAAGTAAATCAAATAAACACAGTTTTTAAGTGACTGACCTCTAACTAATGTGATTAAACAGTTTTGTTGATTAATAGTAGCACATCACTTGCAAGTTACTTAATTAACAAATTCAAATATATTGAAGTAAACTAACGTTGACTATAGCTAAAGAAATCAAACTAAACAATTATTCGATTTTGTATTGAAACACATGTGAATTGGAAGAATTTATGAAGAAACTTGAACATGACATAGAACACGCTAATAGCTCAGTTAACACTAAGTATGTTGTACCTCTTTTGAATGCACTTAATACTTCTTTCATAAACTACGTTCTAGACATAGACATGATTCAAAGGTACTGCTTTATCCACATATTGAAATACATAAACAAATTATCAAAAGATTGGCGAATAATTATAAAGTAAAGCTAGCAAACTTGTGAGCACTCTTCCTGCCTTCAGAAACATAAAGTTTGAAATCATGGCTTTTATGGCGTCACCAGTATGTGGAATATTTTCATCGGTATTCAAACATTTTTTCGGCATGCCATTGAAGACATATACTGGATAATTGGAAGCAAGGTCAGTTCACTGTACACATGATAGATGATTAAATAGTTGTACAAAACTACTTGAATCATGACTCACGATAGAACACGCAAATTGCTTTTCTACAATCAACACTAAGTTCTTGATTTCTTGAAGTGATTACCTTTTTTTTGAGAAGCCACGGTCATGATGATTTAGAGTTACAGCTTGAGAAGATAGAATATTCCTAATATTTTGGTCTGCACCCGCCATATACCGAGATTTGAGGCCATAAGATGTAAAGTTGAGTGGAAGCGGGCCATCCATTTTGAAGTATCCCATAGCTTTTGGATCCTACGCTTTGTTAATACTCCTTACGCCTTTTGACATCAATCCAAATCACACCTCACTAACAACAGCTCCAAATAACTCCAGGCCTAGACAATGTCCAATAATAACAAAGTAACCTCCATTGTCCACATCCTAATAGCTCGTGAGGTAGTATCATTTCAAAAGCAATATTATTGCACAATGTCATACCTCTTTCATCCATGATAGAAATAATTTTCCAACTCTGTACAGGTCTGATGACGGAGACAATGATGCGGCACCACCAGGGAAAAATACCTGTTCAACAGACAACATGTCAAGAAAATGTCGTAAACATTTCGGAATAATAATAAAACAAGGTTGCTTACACCGCTAAGGGCCTCAAAATAGTATCGAAGTTCTTCAGTAGATGCTGTAGAGCTTTAGTGCGTTAAGAAGCAAGAAAACGGAATTTGCAATTCAAAACGTCATGCTGGATACAGTATTGGTACTGTGCGAGCCCCAGATGCTTCTAGAAACTGAAAAGAACGTATTAAGATCAGTTGGAATAAAGGTAGACGTACTTTTGGGTACGAAGCCGGGAAATACTGACCTCGCTTCGACTCTTGCGTAACAACCCCAAAAATTGGACTATCATTAAGTGCATATACTAAAATCGATTAAATAAGCAATCGTGCAACGACTGCACCTGCAACCACAAGTAATACGCCAAGGGCTGCCTTGGACATGTTTAGAATATTTAAGAGACATTGACCGGAGGAATACTGTTCTGGGTTTTGCTCCCGCATGGCACTACAGACACTTTAAGAATAAATCAGTCTTTGGTTTGACGAGTGCAATGTTGTTTACACCAAGCATCCTAAAGCCAACTGTTAACAACGCTGAAGAACATAAGATACCTGCCTAGTAGTTTCCTGCTCATTTATGTGACATCTGACCTCTTGTTTGCTGTACATCAAAGCCTTGAACTACCTCGCAGGCCTTTGTTTTGTAAAACGACAAATTATCTTTGCGTCAAGTGTACTTAGCTAAAATGAGTACTATAGACTTGTTGAAGTATTGGCGGTTCAAACATGTTTCATGAAACGCCACCTTCCTTTATAAGTCTTACAAAGAAACATGAATAAACCCTTGTGGAGAGAGAAATTTATGTTTCAATAGTGATTTTATTCTTATTCACAGTTTAGTTTGAACTATTGGTGAAAAAGGGAACAGTATTTTTTCATACGAAAAAAAACAAGCTTTTACCCTTATACACCACCATAGTCCATCTGAAGTTGTATACTTGTAGAAAGCTGTCTTAGGACTTGTTCTGGGTCAGGGCCCTTGTTTATGATTGAGCACACTTCCAAGTACTACAACCACGCATTAGACAACATTAAAAATACTGCCAAAAAAAGTTAAAAGGTTACCTCTAGTCCCTTTTCTAGTGCCCATTTACGTGCAAAGCCAGAGTTAAAATTGCTATGTTTGCCTCCTGCTTGATCGGACTTTAGTCCTACAATGATAACCTTGAGATTTGTTTGTCCAAAGTTATCAGCATCTAAATACCACTGTCTTGCAGCTAAAAAAACAATTAACAACTAAAAATAAAAACAAAACTTTCTTTTCATTTGAGGCAAAGAAGAAGCTCTGTACCTTGAAATGACAGTTTATCACTAACATCAAAGCATATCACAGCACCTAATAAGTACTTGGATGCATGAACAAAAGGATGCTTGTCACTACAACAGTTATACACAGCATACAATCCGGTACAAAAAAAGTAGGTAAAAATAAAGAACAAATGTACCTGTCATAAGCAGGGTCTCCACCTCCTGCTCTCACCCTAAGTCAAGGTTGTTATGTAATCACCTAAGTTGATGGCCACTCTTGTTACATAGCGTACCGTTGTAATGCTTTTAATTCGAGTTTGACGCTTCTTTTCTTTTTACCGATTTTGCTTAAAATTACACTCGCCCATTCAGGCGTAATTTGAAATTTCTACGCGTGGTAAGCGATATTCTGATTAATAACAGTTTTTAAGGGCAGTTGAACAAAGTTATGAATTTCTTCCTTTCCGCATCATCACGTACCGGTTTTTCTTCATAGGCGCCGTAAACAGGTGTAACGTACCTATTGAGTTGAATTGACATTTGTACCAAAGGAAACAATATTTGAACGGTTACCAACGTACTTGGAGTACTCAAAGTACTTTTTTTTGTTCGCAGAGCTTATATCTTTGGATTTAAAGCACAATTTGTTAATGAAAGTGCTCTTACCTTTAAATTGTTACTGCAAGGCCTCTAATAAATAATACACGCTGCGAGAGCGTATTATGGCCATTTCTAGATTTAACGACATACCTACTCCCGGTGCACCAGTAACGTATATTCTGTACTTGTAGTCGTATGACATTACGAAGGGATAAGTTTTAACGCGTAGTAAACGACTTGCGTTGAACTAGCGGTTTTTTTGTCAATTGTTCATTTTTTATTGTGACATTCATGAAACACGTAAGACCTTCGGAACTTTAGATTTGAACATAAACAACCCTTTTTGGGGATTTATTAAAAATACATATAGAGGTAGAGCCAAGCCATACTACTTACTGGTTGAAGGTAACACGTGCTTTGTTCACTAATTGAAACCTCATATTTTTTTACAGAATTTCAACATTGTGTGCTATGTTCTCCAGAGCTGATACCTTGGTGCTATCAAGCTGATTCATTATCACATCTAATTCAGTGGTCCATTCACCAAACTCTCTGTGATTTACAGCCTTGAATATGTATTTACCACTCTTCCCTGATGATTCACGTGATTGGCTTAAAGAAACAAGTTGGAATTCATGTTTTTCCAAATGTTGAATGCCCATCATTAAAGAATCAACTTGAAGATACAGTATAGGGCTACCAAACTAATAAAAGTGTAAAAAACAACAATAAGGCTAAACCGCACTTTTTTTAGGTGACCCACAAAAAAATGTACAAGAAAAATAAAGTTGATAAAAGAGCTTTACCTGGTGTGCATGTGTTGCTTTTAGGAAACCGAATAAAGCGTTATTCTTTAGTTGAAAGTATAACAGACGCTTTGTGTGACTATCACTTGTTGTTAACTCTAGATAACCTGATACTGAAGGTTTAAAGAAGAACTCTGGCATCATAAATGTGCTCGCCTACAAAATCCGTTAACAAACTCTCATTGATTATTTGGTTCGTACTTTTTGTGCTTCTTCTAGAGCTTCTTTTTGTTTCTTGATTGCAGAAAGCCATCTATTTTTCTCAGATACAGTATTAGCAGTAAATAACAAGCTATCTTCCATTGGATTAACCCACATTTGAATAGTGTTAACAACGCCTAAAAGAAAAATAAGATAAACAACTCATTTGCATCCAATAACGTGGATGTTAACTGGAATAGGGTGGCTATATTAGTGCGTACCCATTTCAGGAGCATCTGGGATGTCATGAAGAACAACGTCTTTTAAGTGAAAAGTGGCATGCACGTTTAGAGCATAAGAGTTTTCTCCTTCGGTCTCATGTTTTTTCATTAAATGGCTACGCTTCTTCGAGGTATCATGATGATCATTATCAATAGTAATAACAAGCATTGTAGATAACAGATGACAAGTATAATTCGCTTGTTGAACTGTCCCATGTTGTGATGACAACCCTTGTAGGGTACCGTCCATGATCCATTCTTCTTTAAAATCATCCAAATTCTAACGATAATGAGACAACAATTGGTTTGTTGTTTTCGAAATCACGTGGTAAAGAAAAAATTCTTTGATGTAAGGGTGTAACGTACCAAAAAGCTAAGATCCACTTTTCTTGTAAGTTCCATAGCCTTACTATGCGCTTGTGATGAGTTGTATGCCTTTTTCCCTTTTTTGATAAAATTTTTGATTTCTTCAATTGTTTCTTTTACAAGCTCGCTTTCTTCAACATCTTCATGTGGTATCTTTCTAAGAAGCTCCTACATGATATAATTAACGTTTCAGACTCTTTATTTATATCGCTTTTTTTTTGTACCTCATGAAGGTCAATCAGCGTCTCTCCGTGCTTGTACTTTAGGAAGTTAGTATTTTAATCATCGAAAAATCGTACTATTTTCTTAAGTAGTGCCTCCAAGCTATAATCAACCTCTTCGAGTTCGGTACGTAAGATAATAGCAGTGTCACGTTCAAAGTCAGAAACTGACTAGATGTTTATGTTAGGATACAAAAGTTATCGGTGGTTTTTTCAATCCAAAAGAGTAAAAAAAGGTGACTGTTCTCTTTTAGCACGTACGTCTAGGAACTGGTCCAATTCCTTTTTTTTATGTCTTGTCTTTTCTATAAGTTCATATGCTATTTCAGCATTTGCAGGATCAAGAAACTGACCGTAGCACTGTAAATATCTTGCCTATAAACAAAAAATCAGCAAAAAAAAAAAAGCAAATTTGAACCCTTTAAAAGTACTTGCATTACGCTTATAAACATCAGCTACAGTTTTTACAAAATTATATCGTAGAACATGGTCTTCTAGTCTTGCCAAATGTCCATATGTTTTTCTATACATATCGATAACTTTACCAAAAATAGTATCCAAAGCTTCAGAAGAGAAGTATTTACTCTTTTTCAATGGCATTAGGTATCCCTTTTGGTAAAAACATGAGCGACATTGGCTATTCTCATCTTATTTAGTAGACGTACCTTTACAAGAACACCAAGGTTATTCAAGTTTTCGCGTTCATACAAGAGAATCTAAAGTTAAAGTTTAGCAAACAAAAAAAATTGCAACGTTTCCAAAAACCCAACAAGGTTGCTCCTATCCTCTGTTTGTGTTCATTCTTACCTCTTTATTTGCTACATAAAGACTTGCTTCTTCCTCTAAACGAGATTTTTGTTCTGGTTCTTGTATCCCGCGCTCAACACCATCTATAAAAGAATTAAAACGAAGACCATCAAAGAAAGAGTTCAGCTTACGTTCGACTTGACCAGGTATCCAACCTCCTTCTCCTGCTAATACGGTAATATCGGCTTCTTCTGATACTCTGCGCTTTGCATTACCGTTACTTTGCAAAGGTTTAAGATCTTCAATAAGTTCTACAATCTTGCGAACATTTTTAGCTTTCGCAAGTTCATAGCAAGTTTTAGCAACTCTGTCTTCAAACTACAAAATATCAGTCAGCATTTAAATTTTGTGACAGTTTTTTTAAGTCACGTACAGTGAACTCTTTATATGGGTCTGCTCCTGACTCCAATAGTTTCTTTACAGCCACAACATTTTGATTTGAAATAGCGTAAAACAAAGGCGTTGCAGCTTGACTTAAAAAAAACACGTGTTAGGATTATACGTTTTGTGGAGTTTTTTTCTCACCTCGTGATGGCATTGATATCCACACCGTTCATAAGGAACAGGTCCAATAAAAACCCATAGCTCTGTAAAGCAAGTAGATGTATTGGTGCCTCTATTACAGTGGTTGTAAGTGCGTTTATATCCATTTTGTGAACGACTAACAACTTCCGGAACAACTTATGACAGTTAGCATAGGTTCTCGTAAGGATTTTGTTGCCGTACTCTCAAGTAAGATATGTATTTGCTCATGTGTAGTTTATCCGCACTGGCAAGGTAATGCATTATTGTCATGCTATTTGTGAGTACGTTCTTATTTGGCGAAGCACCAGCAGCAAGAAGCATGAGGCAGGCTTCGAAGTTCTATCCAAAACTTAGATGAAAAACACAATAAAAAAAATAATAGTACTTGGTGCTTCGCAGCCAATAGCAGTGGCGTAAGACCTTCGATATCTGATTGCCTTTGGTTTAAATCTGATCTCTTTTTGCATTTAATTGTGAGCTTCAGTTTCTCTGTTGAACCACTTATGCATTCTTTCTCAAGCAAAGGATCAACTCCAGTAGGCTTACAGAATCTTTAGTACAAGAAGAGAAAACACATCTTCTTACGCTTGCAGAAGTCCAGCTTGACCTCATTGCACTCGAGTTAATAATGGTTGATTCTGGTCTTGCTTTTTTGTATTTTTTTGGGATATCTATGGAATTTGTTGGAGACACGCTCATACTCAACCGCTGTTTTTTTTTCTGCAACACAAAAAATTAGAAAAAAATAAAATGAACTATTCTAGGCTTACAACAGACGCTGACCGCCTTGTTTTCGTTGAGCTGAAAAACTCTTTTGACCTGGGCGATACTCTTTCTGTTTTACTCCTTTGTCGCACTAAATGGGTTTGGTACTTGCATAACCGAGGTGAATGGGTCCTTTAAGAAACGTACTGTGAGATGAGGTTGAGAAATACTCTCCAGACCCACTGCTACTCTGTGAAAGTCTGTTCTTAAAGTACAGTTCCAAATCTTCATCTCGGCTTGCATTCGATACATTATGAAGTAATTTAATATGACTTTGAACCTAGCAGAAGCAGTGAGGATTTTGTGTTCAACAAATAAATACTGTGTGAACGGGAAAAAAAAAAAAAGGAACTAAATACTTTTTTTCGAGCACGTGACGTACAGCGCTCAAGTTGTTTTGTTCTATTAGATCATCGACTGCAAACACTTCATAGTCAAACATATGTAATCTGTCCTTACAGAAAAGAATATACTTGCTCACGTTATCAGCTGCAACGTCTGAGGTTTCAATTCTCGCGTTTGGTATCAGTGTGTTTATCAAACTAGTGTTTTTAGTAGGTAAGGATAAAATATGGTAAGAATATTCGGTACATACTCGCATAGAAGTCTACCATCACCCAATAATTCGATTGTACTTTTAGACTTCAAGCATCTCTAAATTTCACGTTAAAATTTCTCACGGTTTATTTTATGTTGCTGCTATTGGCGTGCCTCCAAGTGGTCGGGAAGTAATTGCTGAATCCAGTATAAAAGATCTTTTTCAAGTGCACTCTCTTGGCCTACTGCAGGAGTACTCTGTCACGTGATTTTAGTAAAAATAAACGTATAAAGTTGAATTAAATCGATTTAAAAATGTACATCTGTGATCGTTGGGCTACGAGATTTATTCTTCTTCCAAACATCATCATTATCATGGAACCGCTTCTGACTTCCAACAGCATCAATAACCTGTAGTTTTAAATCAAAAGAAGAAGTATACCAAAAAAAAGAGTGCAAAGCACGTTTTTCACATGAAAAAACGAACTGAACGCTATCCTGCTTCAAAAAAGAAAACACTGCAAAAAAACAGACGTTCAATTGGTTTTACAAAAAAGGCACTTACTTTTCTCTCAAAAAGCTGTTGCATCAAACTACATGCTTCTCCTCTACTAATAGTACCATAATGGCTTGTTATTTTATCCAACGCCGCACTACCTTACGGAGAATATTTTAGCGTGCTAGTACATCAAAACATGAAAAGGAACCTGTGAAGCTGTGTGGTATAGGTTTAAACCCTTTTCGGTGTGTCTTCAACTCTAAATTCCGATGCTCAAATAAGAACTGCTCTAGCACGTGACAATCAGGTGGTTCGACCTATTTATCACGTGTTAACGATCGTTTGTTTTTAACAATAATATTTTCTTTTAAGAGTGTACTGGATTTTCATGGAGAGGTTCTAATGTTCCTCCACGTGCTGATTTAGAATCATTATGCCATTTCTAACGTTATTTGGTGTTTGCCGCACATTTATTTTAAACAAGGATAAAAAGCCATACCTCTGAGCCACTGTTACTTATCCTTCTTTTAACCTTACGTGATTTTCTTAGCTTCTTCCTTATAGATGCTTTTACACCCTTGCTCTTTGTCTTAAACGATCGTAAATACGTTTCCGGTATCAAATAACGTACATGAGAGTGCTCAGGGGTGCTCATGAGGTATTTTCTTCTTCTAGAATCACAATAAACTGAAGTAACATAGTTTGGTTTCTTTGAAAACAAAAGGAACGGACCAAACCGAGTTTTACATCCCACTTTACGAACAGGATTTGGCTAAATCCTTAGTACTTCAGAAACCATTACACGCAAAACAAAGCAGTGGAAACGAAAGTCCGGGTTTTCGCCAAGTTTCAAAGACTACAGAGTATTGCGGAACTATTCATTTTTTCTTTTTGTTTACAATGTTCAAATATCAACAAAGGGTTGTGTTGAGTGTACTCTTCATAGGAACTGGATGTTATTAATAAATATGAGGGTTCAAGGGATCAAAACGAGGTGCTCTCCGGGTCGTATTCTTGATCAAGATGCTCCTCTCTATCATTCTAAATAACCAGTTGGATTTGCCGAAAAAATATTTGGGTTTGTTGTAAAACAAGCACTTTTTGTCAATGGCTTACCTTAGCTTTTGAAAAAGCGTTATTAAAGACACAAACAACATCCGTGAGCTGCTTCTTGCATACTCCATAAAGCTTTTTCTATGTACTGGATCGGCTGATGTAAAACTGCCTGTGGTGGATTCAAGGCGTGCCTTACGTGTTGATTAGCGTGCATACACTGCTATGGTTGTATTATTACGTGATGGCTTATCTGGAGAGAAAAGTATTCCAGTTGGGATTCTGCGACTTCCATGTCGCTGAGTGTTGCCTTAGGTAGGGCCTGTTGATTGCGTATACGCTCTTGGACTTTCAGGATGATGGCTTGTTGTAGCACTGGCGCGTTTTAGTAAAAACGTTCTCGGACGTTATGTTTACCTCTTATGGTATTGATGGTATTAGGTAGCAGTGCATTAGTCGTTACGAAGCTGACTTGCTTTGATACAGTCCTGCAGTAGCGTTATTGACGTATTTATACTTAAACATACCTAAGACTCCTCCATGGGCGTGGTATTAACGAAGCCGTTATCTTCTGCGTTGAAGTTCTAGCAACCGAGGGTAAATACGAGAATATAATTCGTGTGACATCTAAAGGAAGGTTGGAGAAGTAATCAGCTTGCATCGTTGGGCGGTTGTGGCGACTGACAGCGACTCTGACAGAAATTTCGTGTTAAGTCAACAATTGAAGTCACTACGCTCTCAAGTGACATGTTACGTATTCGGGGTTGTGCGTTTACCACAAGAAACGCAAAGTGTACGGTTTTCAGTTATTGTACGTTTAATTAAGAGGTAGATCATAAAATACAACGCAACAATGTGCCTAACACGCGTTACTGCCATTCAAAACCAAATAATTCATCATTACCGAAATTAACCGTCTGCCTGGACTTGAACGAAACGCTCGTGTGCTCAAATCCTGTACGTCGCTTTGTAGAAGTTCAACTGACAAAAAAAAACTGCATGCCAAGCGAATGTAGGCCTTATTAACAGCATACTTTCTCGTTTTTCTCTAAATAAGTTTGAATAGTTTCCCGAGAAGCCAGAGTGGTTTGAAGACGATGAAGATATTACAGACGTAGCTGAGTCCCTCCCAGAAGTCCAGAAAGAGCTAGAGGGACTTAGTGTCGCTTTCAAGACTGTGGGAGAGTTAAGAAAATTAACTTGGAATCATTGGATGCAAATTACTCAGGAGTACAGTATGTCACGTGTTGAGGATTTTTTAGATTTATTCTTACATGTGAATAGACTCAAGAATGGATACTAAAGGTGATACATTCGAACAAGTACGAAAGAATATATTCAGAGGCGTACCAGCAGCTCCAGCAAAAGTTGATTTACTATCACGTGAGTTTTAACTTTTTTTGTTGTTCTCATGGTATACGTAGCACCACATAAGATATATTACAGGCCTCATTTAGACCATTTTGTTAAGGAGATTAAAGAAATGGAAAATGTTCAAATGTATCTATACACTGCTGCTTCAAAGGCGTTTGCTGATACAGTAACAAATAACTTTGCACCAGATTTCTTTACAAAGAAGCTTTACAAGGATACAGTACATGAACAAGGAGGAAACAAGCCTTTGTCTAATTTAGGCACTCCTATAGAACGTACAATACTAGTAGATAACACAGAAAAGTACTTGAAAGGACAAGAAGAGGTAAACAACCAACTCTTGGTGATGTTTTTTTTTTTTGACTTTGCTTTTTTCTCTTCTAGAATGGTATTCTCGTACCGGACTTTTATGGTTTCGATTTCCAAATGGAAAATGATGCTGCTTTATTACATGTTCTATCTGTCGTTCAGGCAGTAAGTGGAGAAGAAGATATAAGACCAAAATTAAAAACATTAAATGATTTGTACAAGACTGAACAAGACGGTAGTCAATATGCTGTTCGTGAAAGGTACTATAAAGAAAACATCAAAGTAGTTCAATGAGATCTATCACCCAATATTGAGCTTATCCACACGTGTACCAATAAAATTGCTTTTCTCCATACGTGTTGCAAAACAATGATCCATTAATAAATCCATAGTCTGCTTATTATTGCTATCTACAACGTACCCTCCAAGTCTTAATGCAATTATACAAGGGTCTAACAGTACAACAAAAATTATGTCAATGGTAAACCAAAAGCTGTCAATACTCTATGCATAGTAAGTTGGCAGTATACTAACAACTGTGTTAAAGAAAAAACTGTATCGGATTATACATGCGAAGAAGGTTAACATAAATAGATGGAGTGCATGTGATTAGCTTTAACTGTCCAAATTTCAAGGTGCAAAACTAAATGTCAACAACAACTTTTGTTTGGTTCAAAATCTATATTTACAAGAAGGAAAAGTAGTAGGAGTACCTCCTACTACAAAAGAAGGCTATTGTGGGACAATATAAACAAATTAATAAATTAATATTAATCTAATCATTGACGTCTAGTGCCAAATCAGGATCAAACTCAAGCTCTTTCATGTAGTCCATAAAACCGTCAATAAATTGACCAGCAAATTCACGTATTACTTCTATGGCAACTCTCTTTTCTACAGCTTTTTCTCCTGTTAATCTAAAATGCCTCTAAAAAAAAGTAAGATATTTCAGTTTTACAACATTATAAGGTGTTTTATAGTGTATCTGTTATATCCATATTACTTACAGCGCCTGTGCGTATTACTAGATCGATAAAATCTTGGATTTTAATCCCGTATGTTCTACCAATTTTTAAAGTCTATCAAAGTGTCTATTAGTTTATAATACGATTGAAAAACGCTATTTCTAGCGGTTTTGAGACATTTTAGTGGTTTTAAAGAATAAAAACCGGTTTAGAAAATTAGTCTTTCGATTGCTGATCACTTACGTCGTACAAGACGTTTAGGCACGCTTGGTTTAGGTATATACGCCTTTTACCCTTTCCTGACGTAGAATTATCAATACGCCTCTTTTCTTCCATGCCTGTTCCAAAAAGCTTATAAAACCTATTAACATAGCGCCATTAGTCATAACTGGTATTGATTGGGTTGTTTATACTCACCACTTAACAAAAGCCTGTTTGCCGTTGGGTTTATTAACGTAAATCCATATTTGTATTGTACAAAAGCCTTGGAACTGTTTCTAACCAGAAATATATTAAATAGAGCCTTTGGACCAAAACGGTTTTTTTGTTGATGGATACGCACCAAAAAATCAACGTGCGCTTTGTTCTTACGCTCCATATCTAAGTAGAGCGTGACAAACTCAATTATCTCCCTCACGTAAAATTTGCCATTCTTTGATTTGTCCATCACAAATAGGCATCCTAAGTGCGTAGGATCTAATGGTATCGTTTCACTAGGTACTTCTATTTGTAATAATCCCTCAATAGTCCGCAAAAAAGGTTAGTCCACTAATTACTACGCAAAAAAGCAGCCGTACCAAGTAGTTCTTTGGTTTTCTATCTCTAGAGCGTATGCGCTCATACTCTTGTTGAATATATCTATCATATGGTAGACCGTTTCCCATATGTACAACAGAGGCCCAGTTCCAGAGGCCAGTTACAGGCTATACTTTACTTTACTTTACTTTTATTCCGGTCAAGATTCAGTTTGACGGTCTTACAAATTTGTTTTTACAACTGTTTTGTCCTCCCATCTTCATCCACTTGTCGCCAGGGCCCCTGATAGGGGTCTCACATAAAGTTAGCCCATGATATTCATCATCGACCAAGGTAGACCAGACTGTGTAGAATACCTGCCCAGCTCGGACCGCGCACTAGCTCCGTATGGAGGCGTAGCTAGTCAGTGTTAGTAATGTTGAGTTTTTTATATAGCTCATGAAACATGATGTTTCTTTTATCGTAGACGCGTTTGTGGCCGTTCAGTATTCGGAGTTGCAGCTGTTTGAGTTTGTCTTTGATGTATTTCGGGTCATATCCTGCATATTTACATGCTTCAACTGTGTTGGTTAAGATGTATGCTCCTGTGTACGCTTCTCTAGCGTATTTAGTTTTTTTTGCTTTTTTGTTTTTTCGTTTCTTGGTGTTGCGGAGGTTTTTATTGACGTAGTTTTTGATTTCCTCTGTATTTTCTGTACGTACATCTTCAGTTGCTTTACAATGGTTGATTATGTGATCTGTATCTTCTTTGTGGTGCCCGCATAGTATGCAGCTGGGTTCCTTGTATTTTTTGTTGAAGTAGTCAGTGTTGTGTGGTCCAGTGGCTTTATTTAGTGTGTATCTGCCACTTAGGTTGTTGTTTCGCAGTTTAAATTGGAAGGTGGTGATGTTGTCCATTAGTGGCATTTTGTCGTTGATGACTTGATTGGATATCTTATGCTCAACTTGTGTCAGGATTGGGAGTTTGGCATTCATGTCTTTTTCATGTATTTGGTTACTGATGTTTCTGATCCGTTTACGGATGTTTCCTTCAATGATTTCATTATCATTGTATAAGGTGTAGTTGAAGGCTACTCGTCTATTCGGCGTTGGAGGCTTCTTCAAGTATGTTCCTTCCTTTGCTAGGGTGTCCGCTTCTTCGTTTCCGTGAAGAATCCATTCTATGTTTTTACCAAATTGTTTCTCAAGTGCTTTAAGTTCTTTGTTTAGGAGTTCCAGCTTCTTAGGTTGGTTTGCGTATTTCTTTCTTTTTTCTTCTACATGACTGGGTACTTTCCAGAATTTTGTGTATGATTTATGTTTGTCTCTTTGTTTGATTGTTTGTAGGATTTCTATGATGAGTGATGCATTGTACGCATTCATTCTTTGAGAGTGTTTCCATTTGTGCCAGTTTTCGACCGCCGTGATGACGTATTTGGAGTCTGTGAAGAGGTTGATGTTTGAGGTCTGGTGTGTGTTTTTGAGTGCCCAGAGTGCAGCTTCTAGCTTGGCTGCGTCAACTGTGTTTCCGGTAATGCATGGTAGCGCTACATTGTTAGGGGAGCTTCTATTGAAGTACACTCCGAAGCCTGCTGTGTCGCTGTGTTCCATCTTGGAGCCGTCTGTCCATATGTCCACTGTTTTGCTGGGTTCAGTGGGTGGTTCCCATTTCTTATATATTTCGTAGTGTTGTGGTTGTTTGATTTTGAGGTGATTTCGTATTTTTCCATTTCTTTTTGAGATCAGTGCTTTCAGTTGGTTTATGTAAGTTGGTGTGACGTATTGTATGATTTCAGCACTTGTTCTGATTTTGTTGTTTATCGTTATATCAGCCCATGTTGTATTGCTTTTAACTCCGATGCGTTTGAGAATCATTTTTTCTTTTCTTGTGACACTGTTTATTATTGTTCTATATTGCGCTTTGGTTGATACGCAATTAATTTTGAGTTCCTGGAGCATTTTGGTATACGTTGTTATTCTGTCGTCATTTATTTCTTTGGCTGCTATTAGTGGTAGGGATGTGTTGTTTTCTGTGTATTTCTCCCTTCCCATTTTGTTTAGATATTTGTTATCGTTAAGTCTTTGTTTTGTGGTGTTGGCTGCCAGGTCTGTTTTTGGTGCGTTGAGTGCAAATATGTGTGTGGTGGCGATGAAGCTAGTCTGGTTTGCCGTTTTGGGCGGTATGACGCCTAATCCTCCTTTTTCCGTATCTATCCATAGCTGCGCCTGTTTTGTGTAGTAGGTAGTAGATAGTGAGTGGAGTATCGCTTTCGCTAGCCTGTTTCTTAACATGTATGTTTGTTTGTAGGGCATTTCGTAGAAGTTGCAGTGGAATTGATAAGCCGGATTGATGATGTTGTTTACGATGTCTATGCGAGCTTGTATGGGCATTCGCTTATTTTTAATGATGCTTAGACCCCTATCATAGTTTTTGATCGCTGCATTTTGGTCTCTGGTCCAGTCAAGTTGGGTATTTATGTGTATTCCAAGGTATCTATATGATTTTTTGTTTCCTACATTGTCTATTTGGATTATTTTGTTGTCGTGTTGGAAGGTTATTGGTTCATCTGTGTCGAGTCCAGTCATGTACTTTGTTTTCTTTAGGTTCACTGATATACCATTGTGTTTAGTGAACTTGAAGAATTCTATGAGCATTAATTTTAGGTTTTCTCTGGACTTGGCTATGAAGACTAGGTCATCACAGTATGCTAGGAGAGGTATGTGTAGGTTTGCGTTGTTGCAGAATCTGTATCCATTTATGTTTTTTCGGATGTGTTCGATAATAGGGTTGAGCACAATGATGAAGAGAAGGGGCGAGAGGACGTCTCCTTGTCTAACTCCATTTTTGATTTCGAATTGTTCAGATAGTCCATTATTGGTGAGGATTTTGGCCTTTCCACTTAGAAATGTTCCTTCTATGGCTTTTATGAACGGTTCTGGGGTGCCATGTACTCTAGGGTTTGTCTGATGCTCCAGTGTTCTATGCTGTCAAACGCTTTTGATATGTCTACGTATGTTAGATGTATGTCTTTTGATTTGTATTCAAGTTTGTTATCTTCAAGAATGTTTGTGAGGTTGATGACGTGTCCAATGGTGGATTTGTTTTTCCTGAATCCGTTCTGTAGTTTGGATAGGAGTTGGTTCTTTTCCATGTATTCATACAGTCGGTTATGTAGTATACGTGTGTATATCTTGTGTTGTATGGCTAATAAAGCTATGGGTCTGTAATTTTTTGGGTTTGTTTTGGATTGTCCCTTTTTGTGTATGAGGTAGAGTATTGAGATTCTCCAGGCTTCTGGTGTGGTTCCTTTGTCGAAGCAGTGTTTCATAACTGCTTCTAGTATTTGGTGATATCTCGGAGAGAGGCTGGTTATGATTTCTGTGGTGATTTTATCTTCGCCTGGTTGCTTTCCCTTTTTGGTATCTTCTACCGCCTTAATGTATTCAGCATGCGAGATAGGATTGGTGTTTATTTTGATGTTTATCTTGGGTTTGTTCTTTAGCCAGTTTGGGATGTTATCAGGTTTTGGCGAGCATTTCTGGAGGATCTCCTTCCATGTATTCGCGAAGATGTTCATTATTTCTCTTGGGTTGACTGTGTATTCTTCTGTTATGGGGTCTTGCAGGAGGTTAGTGGTTGACCTATGTCGTCTTTGCAAGAGTCTGTCAAAGAAGGATTTGGGATCGTTGTGGTATTTATTTATTAAGTTTGTGACTCTCTTTTGGATGAGTTTTCTCTCTATGATGGCAGTTCTTTTGTTTACTAGTTTAGTAAGACGGTTTTTCGACCACTTTAATTTGCTTGTGATCTTATGTAGGTTGGTGACGTATTCTGGTAATGGAGGTGGTTCATTGTCGGTGTTCTTTTTGATGGTGCCTAGCACCTTGCTTAATGTTTGTTCAGCTTTGTTTAACATTTTTGGCGTTAAGTTGTAGTCTTGTAGGTCTATCTTTCTAATGATTCGGAGTGCGAGTGATTTAGCTGTTTTTAGTTGTCTTAGTTTTTTGTCTGAATATGATTTTCTTTTCTTCTTTGATCTTACGCCTAGTTCTGTCTCGCAGGTTTCGTATATGTGTTTGTTTATCAGTTTTACTAGGAGGGTAGGTGACGTATTTTCTGTATTTATCAGTTTTGCAAATTCTCTTTCTATTTCTGGGGTTGTGTTGATATTATTTATGAAGTCTGTTTGCTCTTCATCATTGGAATTGTAGTTAATCGAAGGTCTCATTTGTGGTAAGGTTACATCTATTTTATTTGTATTTACATTTGCGAATTTATAGGTTAGTTTGACTGGCCGGTGATCACTGTCAATAGGCTATGAAAATAGCGTAATACTCTAAGTCTGTCGTGGCTTAATCGAGCTGCGAAAGAAAAAAAAAATTGGTTTAGGTTCCTATTTTTGGAAGAGCATAGTGTAATGGCGAAACAGGCTACTCCTTCAAACTTCAACGACGACTTGTTTTTCTGGAACTTTTTTTTCTATTGAATCAATTTTTGTTTTTCACTTTTTTGTACAAGTTGTCCGTAGTATACAACTAGACCTTTTAGGTAGTAGTCATCTACATAATTAAGCTCTATTTCGCAGTTGTCTCCCTATGTAAAAATTGTTTGTGAGCCGTCACAGGTAAGAGACAAAAAAAGGTTGCAACTTTTTTGGAAGAAATGAAAAAAAAAAAAGGCAACAACAAAAAAAGTTGTATTATGCTTTGTGAGTTGAGTCTTTTTTAATATACCTCTTCTATTAGATCCGTAAGCTCTTCAGGAATAGTGTTTCTGGGTAGAAAGTACACAACGTTTGTTGTTATTTGTCTTGTAAAAGAAAACAACTCGGTCCTTTTTTGGAAAATGAGTTATTTTTACGACACAGTAAAACGCTGCGAATATTTTTGTACCCGTTTATAGTCATATCTGAAAGTGAAAAATCTTTTCTAGAGCTATAACTAGGTCCTCCCCATGGTGGAGATAGTAATACTGAATCAACCTGGTAAGATAAGTCAGTACAAAAATGGCAAGGAGCGAAAATCCAAAAAACTCGCTAGCGTACTCTAAAAGGGGATGCAGTCTTCGTATAATCTGCAAGAATAAAATCGACATTATTTTCTACACCATATACACTCGCGTTATGTTGAGCCAGAAGAATACGCTCTGGGTTAATCTCCATACCTGAAAAACCGTCAATTTTTACCCGACCCTACCTTCCTTTCTCGAACAATTTCGCTTTGCTTTCTTTTGACGTACCAAAGGCAAATCCGCAGTGTTCTGCAAATTGTATAACATTACCGCCAGCGCCTATAAATATTTATTAAAAAACCCTTAGGAAAGGGATGAAACAACTAAAACCATTTCCAAAAATAAATAATGGCGTACCTGTCATTGCATCTAACACTAAACATGTCTTTCCAAGTGTTTTTGATATCCTCTGTGCTTGATGTTTTGCTAATAATTCCGGTGTAACAGAGTACCATCCTTCTATAGAAAGAAGAGTATTTTCAGTAAAGGTACGAATAAAACAAAACAAAAACTTTTCAAAAAAAAAAACCGTCATTCCAGTTCACTTCTTTTACTTCGATGTAGCGTTGCATTTCAACAAAAACAAAGGTGACACCAGGTAACAATAGTTTAGCTTTTAATAAAAACGAAAAGAAGAAAATTACTTGATTGGTGGTGCAGTGAGGGAGGAATGTTGTACCTTCGTCCATTTTTATGCCTTGATCAAATTTCGAAAATAATGAAAATCTTTGATACCAATACTTAGCATTACACTTGCCAATACCTCCATAATTGTTCTTTGTATTTTTCTTTGGTTTTGGTTCCTCAGGTTGAATTTCATCGATTGTGGAAGGTTTGAGTGGTGTAAGATCAGAGGGTAGGCTGTCACCGCTATTCTTAATTGTCGAAGGACTGAGAGCAGCATCATCTGGTTTCGTGTCACTGCGCACAACCAAATCTATGTCCATTGCTATTGCATCATCCGGTTCTTTGTTTGTAGTATGTTCTGCAGTCGTCTGAGTAGAAAGTTGAGAGTCTGATTCAGGAGCGTTTGTGACTGGAATATTCTTTGCCTCTGTTTCTAATGCCTGCTGTGGCTCTGAGTACATAGTGGCTACGTTTTGCTGTTGCTCATTTGCTTCTTGATTGGTATTTGCTGGCTTTTTTCGCTTTTTTTTTCTGCGCCTCTTGCTTGACCGTTTGGCTCGTTTGCGCTTCTTGGTGTCCTATGGCGTCGTTAACGCGCAATAAAATATACAGCAGTACGTTTGTAAATGAAAATGTCATAGGTAGACCATCACATCGCGCTACAAACATCTCTGGAGCAAAATATGATGCACTTGGGACATCTGTATCTTCTTTTTCGTTCTCTCTTTTCAAAACGTTAAAAAATATGCGCAACGCGTAGGATCACGTACCTACAAGTGAACGCGGATATGTATAGGTTTCGTCCATGAAATACCCTAGCTAGACTTTTATTGATGTTGCTATATCATTTTTCAACGTACTTGCAACATGCTCATAGGAGCCTTGGCCAATCTCTTCTTCCATTGTCAATAACGTGTCTTAACTGAGCTAATAAGTCAAACTCTTGCGTTAATTGCCTAGATCAAGCAGTACAACTGTTGTTTGTCGAGTATTGAACGAAGATCAGACCCAACAATGTCCACAACACAAACACGCGGTAAGTCAAGCGCCACTGGTCCACGAACACGCCGCAAGGAGTCACAACTCAAGTCAATTGCCATTTCCGCCGACTTGATGAATGTACCTTCTAAAAAGAGTGCAAAGTCTGGTAGACGCAAACAACGAAGGAAAAAGTCAGTTTCAAGGCGACAAAAGAAAAGTACAAAGTAGAAAGTGACCAAATTCGCTCTAACATTATCGCAGCCTCTCGTTCTGCTAAGGTGGAGTTCTCACAGCTCACAATTGCAAAAAAATATTATGATGGTGTTACACTGGACATAAATGGAGGGTCGAAAGGTCCTGCTCTTGAATACAACTCAAAATCGAAGGAGCTCATAGTACCAGCAGTATATAAAGACACTCCTGTACGTAAACAAAATGAAAAATTGTTCTAACGATCTTGATACAGGTAGAAGTCGTTATTTTTGCGCCAGCAGGAAGTAGGGAGCACTTATGGAAGGAATTGTGCAGTGTTACAGAGTCACAACCTCACATTCGTCGATTTTATGCTTACGGCTTTAAAGACATGTTCTTTGCAGGTAACGAAGTACCTTCCTTTCTATCGTAACAATGTAATACGGTTGCAAACCTATTTTGATTGTTATTTCCTTGTTTTGCATTATACCACTTTACTGACGCATCGCCGATTTCTCAAACTTATTGCTAAACAATTAAACAATCAGGTGGCGGAGAAGAAAAGTGGTCAGTCGAGAAAGCTCCGTTCTTAATTGTAGAGCCTAGAGGAAGAAACCTAAGAGATTTTATGAAGCGTGATGGCGGTTTCGCTAATCTAGCAGAGGTATTGCTTCGTCATTTTATTTGTGTTTTTTTCATTTTTTTCTTTAATTTTCTGTTTAAGGCCATAAATGCTGCAATGAGCTTAGCTCAGGCACTTGATCATCTTCATTCGAGAGGCATTGTATTATGTGACATTAAGCCGTCAAAGATATATGTCGATAAGCACAGGACACCAAAGTTTGCTGATTTTAGGTAAGCTTTTTTTATATCCATAAAAACCTTCTCATTGGTTTCGTGTAGATATGCGTTTCTCTACGAACGAGAAATGACTACTGGTGGATGTACACCTCTTTGGGCCAGTCCTGAAATGTTACATGTATTCATGTCTGCTCATCCTGATGATAAACATGTCAAAGCAAAGCGTGTCACTCCAAAAACAGACGTACAAAAGATGGATTTTTTTTTGCAACATGTTGCTTCTAAAACACTCTAGATTTTCTCTTTTGGATACCTTCTTTGGCTTTTATTGTGGTCGACCACCACAAGTACCTACGTAGAGCCATACCCTGACTTGCAAAATTTAGAAGAGCTTCAGCATGGTAGGTTTATAATGACGTGGTGTACACTAAGAATAAATAATAGCAATCACAAGTCACAAAGGCAGACCTGAGCTGCCAAAAGATACGTCAACTGAAATACGCGAAGTAAGTTCCCTCCTTATACTGACTTGGTTCTTTTTGTAAATAATAACGCATTTAGGTCGTGTATGGTTGTTGGCAAACAAATGTATGGGAAAGAGCAGATGCACGGTATGTTACAACAGTTTGATTTGTTTTTTTTTTCCTTACTTTTTTGTAAAGTATGCTGGTAAACAGTTTGAAAGAAGTGCTGCTTGCTCTTGATCCTACGAGGCACGAAGTCCAATTTATAGGTAAACGGTTATTCATACATTCCTATATTGTATTCACATTATCATAGGCACTGATAAACTAGCCTGGACAGGTTCAGGACGTCTTGTACAACAGGTACATTCCTTTTTATTTGATTATTTTCCTCATGTTGTACAAGAAAATCTTGTGGAGCAAAGCTCCTACATTCTTGCTTTTTGTATCTACCTAGTACTAATGTGGTTTGATAGCCTATCAATGTTGGTGACAAGATTAGAGTGTTTGACCTATGTCGTATTTCGACATCGATGAGGGAGTTTAAGCGTAAGAATATTGTATTATTTATATCACCAAGTCTATACTTTCCTGGTGTAGATAATAATATCTCATCTCTTTCGGAAATAGCTTGTAGCTATGAAAATACAAAGGTTATGGTTGTTACACAAGATTTACCTTGGTACGTCTTTTTTTAAACAATAAATTGTTTTCTCGGCTTTTTTGGTTCCCACGTGATTGATGTTTATTTAAACAAAACAAAAAAAACATCAATAACATGGATACCCTAGAAGACAAGTATCTAGTTGACCCTAAAGCGTTTATGGCGCCAAACTTTTTTCTCTTTTTTTTTTATTAATCGTTTCTCTGTGCTTTTTAGCAATTGTTTTACGTTAGTGAGATGGTTAATTTACTTTATAGGGCTATTTTAAATAAACAAGATGAACTGGCGTCTTACGATAACGTCGGCATTTTTAGCGCTTTTGGAAAGCAAGGGAATTTTATTGATACGATGAAAACAGAAGTTTCAGGACCTTTAAAAGGTCTAACTACTGTCGCTATCTATGTTTTAGATGATTCTAACACGGTAGTATACCGTGACGTACCTGAAAGGGTACCTCATCGACCAGAATATGGTAAAATAAGGGAAGCATTAGAAAAACTCCCTTCAACCGGTGTTTGAACTTGTCAAGAAAAAAAAAGCCAATCGCCTTTTCACATCTCAAGAGTACACAGTATATCTCACTCTTGATTATATTTATTTCATAAGCACACGTGATTGGTTTTTAATAAAGAAACAAAAGGATGTTGCTATTGAGTTGTAATTTTAGGAATAAAAACAGATCAAGAACAAGAATAAAAACAAATAAAGGTATTGATTTATATTGTCCTGTACGAGAGCTCACGCTATAAACCCTTTTGAGCACATACGTAGTTGTGTGCACGCATCGTTATTTACTAGCGTTGACTTTTTTACAAAATGTGGAACTTCCTCCAAATTTGTTTTGATATTTCCGAACATCATTACGTATAGAGTACGCGCGTAGTATACCTAAGAATTGTTGCAGTTGCTTAACTTCCGTTTACGTTAATACTTTCCTTTTTTGAAGGCCACTACAAGAAAACAGCACAGTATCGCAACACCTCATGCCTTACTACACAGCTGCTTTCAGCTTTGTTAGC
Source organism: Trichosphaerium sp. ATCC 40318 (assembly GCA_038496445.1). NCBI lineage: Eukaryota > Discosea > Flabellinia > Trichosidae > Trichosphaerium > Trichosphaerium sp. ATCC 40318. The sequence goes on from JALMLS010000612.1 coordinate 101,420, forward strand.
ACTGTGTTGCTAATGTGCAGCCAGCTTGATATTATAGATAGACTTGACTCTACTAGCCCTGATACTACGAACTACTCTGCCGACGGCAGAAGAGGAGGCGGTGAAGTAAAGATGATTGTGCTTCATTACACAGTTGAAGATATCGCTGGTGTGTGGGACATTTGGGCAGACAAAGAGAAATACGCAAGCTCTCACTACGTCATTGACTATGGTGGTGTTACGTACCGAACCGTAGAAGACAAAGAACGCTCTTTTCACGCTGGCTACGGTTACTGGGCAGGTACCAATGACGGTAACTCTCATTCCATCGGAATTGAGCAAGTTAACCCAGGGTTTACCTACGACAGCCCTAAAAACCCACACACTGGACGAAGAGACGGAGTTCGAGTCGGTAATGTTGATAAGCGCTACTGGTTCCACTATGACGAAGGAATTATCGAATCAACGATAAAACTAGTCAAATGTCTTATTAACAAGTACGATATCAAGCCTTGGAACGTTATAGGCCATAGCGACTTGAGCGTCTTTAAACAAGATCCTGGTCCATTGTTCCCTTGGCGTAGACTCGCTAAACAGCATGGTATCGGTATGTGGTACAACGAGCATTGGGTAGGATTGATGGTAAAGTACAGCAAAATCAAAGTAACGACGGAGCAATTCAGGCAATATATCGTGGAGCTAGGACATCGTTGGGAAGATGCTGAGTTAAGAGATGACCCAAGGGATGCAGAAAACTATAAAGGAAGATATCCTAATAGAATTAAAGCGTTTAAGATGCATTTTAATCCTAGACAATTTGCTTCTGCTGTTATTGATAGAAAAACATTCTTTATTGCACGGGATTTAGTATATCAAAAGAGAATACTTGAGAGAAGGTTTAATGTTATGGATAGATATAGTTACGATTGGAAAGACTTGGTAATCAATTAAATCAGTACACCCATTGAGCTGGTTTTTATCTGTAGCGCTAACTAATAAACATATATTTTTGCAACTATCTCCCTGGTTTTTTTTGTGAGAATCAAGCTAAAAATAGGCTTGTATTAGCGTTTTCTACAGTGTGAATAACTCTTAAGATTTTACTGGAAGTAAAATTGTTGAAGCACTTTCTTCAGTCATTTGACACTTGACATTTCGTCATTTAGTAATTTCTTCGTTTGGTCTACTCTGTTTTTATTTACATATTTATGGATACCAAGTATCAATAAAGTCGAGGATAGCTTCTCCTAGATCGCTACCATACGAAGGGATAGCAGAAGTGCGTCTCAAGTGGTACGGGCTTTCTAACTGAATCGCATCAATTGTACCACTTGAAACACTTCCATGACTTCTAACAGTAAATCCACCAGTAAAATATCCGTCGGTTCCAGGTCCTGGTTCAGTAGGAGAAGGTACAACGTGGTAAGTTGCATCCAACAGTCCGCCAAAGCTAGTTGCGCCTCTTATCAGCTCTGAGAATGGTACACCCGAAGTAGCAGCAAGATTAGCAACACTGCCTTTTGGAGAAACTGCATTCAAGCCAGCGTCTAAATAGCTGTGAGTTGCTATCACCATTATTGTTTTAAGGTGTACCGTTCTTGTTCAAATTCGTCTTTGAGATAGCATATCCGAGCTCCACCCATTGTTGTGAATGACTAGATACTCCATGTACATCAATGAGTAATCCTGCACCATGTTCTAATACTACTCTGTCTTTTGCACAATTGATAAACGCATGATACTTATCCCTAAGCAAAACAAGGTTACAACGCATTCGGATAGTCTTGCAGGGTATAACATAATCAACTACCCTATTGAAAGTACGCATACCATATTGAAAGAGCGGAAGCGTCAATAGCTTGATCTGGGTCAATACGAGCACGATTCATATCTACCTTCTTTCTTCCAATATTGGCCACAATCACGTGTACTTTCTGATTTGTTATCGATTCGATTGTTGAAACAATCTTGTCCGCAAGGTTGATTGTGCGCGTGTCACGTCCCTTGTTGCCTAGAAGAAATCAGCAAATCCTTCGAAATAAGGGGAATCGTACCTGCTGGCTTATCCGGAATACTTGCTGGATCGTTTGTACCACCATGAGGTACAGTAATTATTATCGGAAGGTCACCTGTAGTGTACGATACATATTGATCTGCTCCGTCATAGTTTACATCGCCAGCTATATGACTTGCAAGTGGGCATGGATCAAACGCAAATGAAAGAACCACAAAAGCGCAAAGCCCTAGAGATGTATTTTTAGCTTTCTTCAATAGAGCCCTTTCGGTTATTCTCTTTGAGTGTACCTATCAGAGTTCGTAGTGTTTTATTTGTTGTCATCTTGATTGTTTATGTTAGTTTTTAATAAAGTAAAATAAGCAAGACACGTGGATCACGTGATACAAATCCGTGAATATATGACGCAATTTCACAAGTTTTCATGAATACAAAAACTTTATTTGATTTCACGTGATTTATACAAACATTGCCGGGCGAACTACTTTAGGCAAAACAAGTAGCCTTGTATTGTTTGTTATGGCACATAACACGTATCAGTCACCTTCATGGCGAAGCTGTTCATTGACTTGAGCAGAAACAACTGAAATAGAGAATATTCAAATTCCACGTCACGACACTTCCCGACATTGAGATGCATACAATTTGCACGCAGTCACATAGTCCTAAGACCTAATGATTGCTAACTTGCCAATCGTTGTTTGTTTACAGAATAATGGTTTAGAATCATTAGTAGAGCATCTCTGTAATAACAAATTTGTTCATGTGCTGCAACCTAACTCATATCCAAAGCCATTATTGCTCTTCAAAAATGTAGAAAGCAATAAACAAGACCTAAAACAAAGGCTACACACCAACCAATGTACAATAAAGTTGGAAGAATATCACTATATTGTTGTGCTTGCTAATAAAGAATCCATTGAAGTTGTTAAAACAATTTAACTGAATTGCGATTATCCACGTGTAAAAGTACAATCGAATTTAGACTCGATTGTCCTTGCAAGTTAGCAATCACACCGGACGAATGATGCAAAAATAGTTCGTATCGTTCACAAACACTTGTGAAAGAATGGATTGTCTTTACTTACTGAAAGGAAGTTTGTTGTAACAACAACCTATCTTGGCAGGCACGGAGATGGGTGGTAGAGTTGGTATTGGGTTCAACGAATGGAATTCAGTTGTGTAAAAATGTCAACCAACAAAAAACACAAAATCATCAACTATTAACACCATGGAAACAAAATCAATGCAGTTCACCAAAATAGAAGCCAAAGGAGACGCGTTTTGCCCTAGAAGCGGTTCAAGTGCTTGTTTGATTACTGGTAAACTGTACAGCTTCGGTGGCTATGAAGAGAAAGGTTAGAAGAGCATTTACGACACTTGTAACTTATTACAACTTAGGAAAGAGATATTTTAACGATCTCCACGTTATGGACCTTGGTACGTATTTCGATGGCGTAAGCAATGTGTTTTAGCATTTTTTAACATCTGTTAAGCTACTTCGACATGGTCAAAAGTAAACGTTGCTGGCGTACTACCAGGACCTAGAAGCGGACATGGTTCATTCGTTTTAGGTACAAAGGAAACATAAAAACAATGCTGACAAACGATAGGCGATAAAATGTATATTATTGGCGGTTCAAGCTTTTTTCTTGACAAGTCGTACTATAATGATATCTGGACATACACCCCTAGTGCGTACACTTATCTGTAACACCATTAACTCCTTTTTGAAGGCACAAACACGTGGGATTTAGTCAAAATCGCAGGAGAATCACATGTCGGAAGATCATACTTTTCAACTACTTGTGTATGGCCTTAAACTAAATTTTAATATTCTTAATTATGACCATAGGATGGCAAACGCTATGCTTATATGTATGGTGGATCAAGTCTTGCTACTAGAGAGTTTTTCAATGACTTGTATCGAATTGATATTCAAGAAAACAAAATTGAAAAAATGAAACCTACAGGAAAAGTACCTGTACCTCGTGATGGTGCTACAGCTACTATTTTGAATAATAAGTTGTATATTATTGGCGGTTATATGACTTCTGGTAACATCGAGGTATACTGTGAAACAGTATATGTCCTTGACCTTGGTGAGTTAAGAACTAATCATAACCTTGGTTTTCTTATTTTTTTCTAAAGCTACAAATGTCTTTACAAAGGAAACATATGATGGTCCTTTCTTGGGTAAGGCGTGGCATTCTGCAATGCCCGTAGGAGATAGAAAAATTATCGTTTTTGGCGGTGCTGGTGCCGGTTATATTTGCAACGATACCTACCTATTCGACACATGTAAGTTACTTATGGTTTTTCTTGGGTTGCAATTAATTGTTGTTTATAGCCTGCAACGAAATTTTAAATGTTACCAAGAGGGTCTTAGGTGATGCTCCTTTACCAAGATATATGCAAGCTAGTTGCTATGATACAACAAACAATATTGGATACATTGTTGCTGGTGCTGGTGTTCCTTACTCCAAATATCCATACTATAATGACGTACATTCTATTGTGCTTCAAGAGGTATGTAAATTTAGTACACTATGTGCTCCATCTCATCATTCTTTTTCTAGCCTCTTGAGCCACCTCTTGAATAGTAAGTAATAGTACATGACAGAAATAATATAACAAATAAACCTTCATAATTCTACTTTGTTTTTCTCTATGAGACCAAAAGAAACCCGAATGTTCCTGTCCCTCATGCATCACAAGCAGGCGAATATGACTAATTTTTCTGCTTCACAGTTGCGTTTACTTCAACATATGGATGTAGTTTTCTTCAGATTCAAGTCACTATTGCTTACTGCAACAATCAGTGAATACTACGAAACTAACTGTCATTGGTTCTACAATGAAGCTTCAAGTCTGGTTTTGGTATATTTAAGGCTCTGTTAATAACGTTGCAAGTAAGTTTAGTTACCTCTCAAGTCATAGTTGGTCTAGGGCTACAAATAAACTCACACGCTTCGTTCAATAGCGTTCGCATGTCACAAAGAGCCGCTCAAAGAGCTGCTGCTAGAGCTGCCTCAAAAGCAGCACAAAGACTGGCGCAAAAACAACCTGCTGTTCCTCGTAACGATATATTGACTCTATACAGACAATTACTGAAAGCGAGGTCGCAATTAACGTATACTGACAAAGTACGCTATTTCCACATTTAAACCCAAAAATGTAAACTTTACGCGTAGTCTTACTACTGCTACCGGATGAGACTCGAATTTGAAAAGAAGAGGCCAAAAATTAATAATACAATGTATTACAAGGTACAGTGTGTACCACATACCGTAATTCACCAAATTATAGCGCGGAAAGTGGTTTTTAGAAAACGGTCTTGGAGGACTCTTGTAGCTTCGAAAAACACCAAAAAAAATACACCCAAGCGACCACCGCGCGTAGAACATATCAATGCGCTGCATCTGGTACTCATAAAATACAAAAAAAAATAAAAGATTTCAAAAGTTGTAAAACAACATTGCTTGAATTAACACATTCATTATTTGCGGTACTGTGCTATACTCTTTCAGTTGTACACATACTAAGGCACGTTTTTATAAATAATATTACCGTGTCCTAACACATAGTTGTGCACAAATTTTGTTTTTGTTTTTGCAATGACATTCAACTGTCTTATTACACATTGGTAAAAACTCCAGAGTAAAAACAGGCTCAGCAGAAAACCTAGTACATTGAACAGAAGTAAACATAGTCTTTGACTACATCTTATTTACCCAGTTCGTACGCAAAATGCTGACTTTTTGTCGAACCTTGAGACAGGCTTCAACGCCCGGAACATCTTGTACTCTAATCGCCCGAACCATTGAAGGAAACTACGCATTGTTTAGGATACCGCTGACAGCGTCAGTGTTAATAGAATATTCGTCATAAAAAATTTGTGATAAGAAAAGACAAGTCAAAAAACTACAAAGCGAAATTTTTTAGTTTCGCTGTCAAACATTTTTCCCAAATTGTATTCTCAGCCGCAAATAATGGTTTCTTTAGTGGGAAATCTAGGAAGAAAAAATCTCCAAGGGAAGTTCTTGAGTGCTTTTTTACGTTACGCCTTCCTAGGAAGCGTTTTTGTGCAGTTTCCTTTTTTATATCTCCCTATGCTGATAAAACAGTTCGTACTAGCGTACATTATTGTTTTTTGGCGATGACGCTATGTAGCGATTGAATTCTAGTGAGTACTAGGCTGGACCGTTTTTGACATTTGGATCGTTTAAATATAGCCGAGACCACCTAGTACGTCAGCACACTCATGTTATTTCCCTCGGAACACGTTTCAACGCTGAATAATCGTTGCGAGCGCAATTCTGTTTTACAACCCACTTAATTTACATCAAAACCGAACAAAAACCACAACAGACGCTTTCCGCGGAAGTTTTTTCGCCTTTAGATACTTAACGTCAATCAGATATACAAAATGGCTACCTGGGACGTAAACGACCAACCGGACTACTCTCAGCACCTATCGCAGGAGCAACTCATCGCTGAATTTAAACGAGTATGGGATTACGCTGATACAATTTACAACGAGCTTCTCACGAAAGAGGGAGCATACGCACAGCCAATACAACTGCGTAATCAGTACATTTTCTACAAAGGACACATGCCAGGTTTCTCAAACATACAACTACAAACGAAGTTCATGAATAACAAGTCCTTTAACCAAGAAGTACGCTATTTAGATTTGTTTCAAATTCACAAGCGATTTCTCACTCTACAAAAAGTTTGACACACTATTCGAACGTGGTCGTGACCCAGACGTGAATTGTCCTACCAAGTGTCACTCACATTCGGAGGTAAGACCAAATCAGAGCCTCCGCAAGTTCTGAATTTGAAACTAATTATTCCGCAAGATACCCGATATATGGCCAGCAATGGATAAAATTGATGAATACATTGTAGAGTGCCGTAAACGGCTATTGAAAGTCTTGACCAGCAACGACTATGCAAAATATCGTACGTTCTATAAATTTTTTTCAGTCAATTTGTCTAGTCTTTTGACATTTCCAATCCGAGCTTTTACTTACAAACTTATAGACAGCGCATTTATGCTATGCATTGAGCATGATTTGATGCACCAAGAAACACTTCTTTACATGTACCAGCAACTTGATGGAAAATACAAGAAGAAGCCTACAAGCATTCCAAAGCTAATCACAGATACTGTGCCTTTGGATGACAAACGCGTAGTCAAAATCCCAGGGGCAAAATTGAGACTTGGGGCTGATCGTGACTCAATGCCTTGGGGATGGGATAACGAGGCATGCTTGAGGAGCTTTTTTCTTACCTCAAAATCTTCTAACATTTCGCTTAGTATGGCAAACTAGAGGTGACAGTGGACACAGTATACATGGAGAGTCAAAATATTACTGTCGCTGAGTTTTGGAAATTTGTAACATCAGGAGCTTATGCTGATAAAACAAATTGGGCAGAACCTGATTTTGCTTGGAAAGAAAAGACAGAAATAAAGGTACCAACGGCGAAAAATTAAAAAAATCTCAAACTCACGCACACAGTTCCCAAAGTCATGGGTCTTGAAAGACGGCAAATACTACGTCAATACTCTATTCGGAGAACTTGTAGAGGCAGAGACTTGTAGATGGCCAGTTTTCTGTAGTCTCGCAGAGGCAACTGCGTACTGTACTTGGAAAGGCGGGCGTATCATGTCTGAGGCTGAATACAATCGCGCAGCGTACACTGCCCCAGATGAGGCTAAACCACGCCTTCATCCGTGGGGTAACGAAAAACCAACGTCAGAGCACTGTAATATTGGTCTAACGAACTGGGCACCAACACCCGTTGGTACTCATCCTAAAGGCATGTCATTTACCAGTTTTTTATTGTTTCTTCTGATGGCCATACAGGAGCATCCGCATGGGGCATTCACGACCTTGTTGGTGATGCATTTGAATGGACTTCAACTGCTTTTAATGGGTTCCCTGGCTTTGTCAAACAGGAGGTATGCTTTTATTCTTTTTTGCTTTTTTTTGTAAGTTCTAATGTGTTTGTTAGACGTATCACGGTTACAGTGCAGATTTCTTCAGCGGAAAGCACTTTGTTATAAAAGGTAAATAGTGTTTGAAGTACTACAAATTATCAGCTATTTCTTCATGCCTGTTCGCTCCACGTGGAGAAGACATCTTATTATAAATGCCCAATGAAATTACTTGGCTGTGTGCCGTATACATTGCGTAATTGATAGACGTCTATCGCTTGGAGCGAGCAAGTCAAGAAGTGGTGTTGTGATGTTTCTTAAATTGGAGACATCATGTCATGTGACGTTTTTTCTTTTTGAACTTCTTGTCTTACTCGTTGCACAGGTGGATCGTACGCGACAGATGCAGCCCTTGTACGGTCAACTTTTAGGAATTGGTACCAAAAGTATTATCCATACATGTTTGCCAAGTTTAGAGTCGTGTATGATAAACAACAAGGAACAAAATAAAAACACATACGCGTTTAAACCTGACGCTACCCTTAATTTGGTTTCGAACTCCATAGCTGAACAACCATAGTTCTATATACACGCCATACGTTAATAAGGAAGCGAGAAGTTGACCAATAGCCGTTTTTTTATCTCGCAATCAGAAATCTGGGGTAAATTCCAAAAAAACGAGTTTGACCAAATTATCTCAAGTTTCCTTTGTATTCTTTCGCGGATTCTAAAGCAACAACGTTATCGTTTCTCGCTACACTACATTTAAGTGTAAGTATACCAAGGTATGGTTAAATTACGTTCTTTTGCTATGGGTTACTGTTGTGGCGCTATGCGGTACGTTTGTAGCAGTCCAGCAACTTATGCGCTGATGTGCCCAAAGTGACCCAAAAACTAGTAATTTACTGCAAAGTCGCATATTCACGACCAGCTTAGCTGGGAGCGATAATTGTGTCTACTTTTACCTCAACACGCCGACCGCTAAGTAAATTAGTAGCAAATGGGTGGTTTATTCGGAAAGAAAAAGAAGAAGAACAAGAGCAACGACAGTAGTTTAAACGTAAATGGATCTGACGCAAACAAACAATCAACTCTGATCAAAGTGTTAACTATAGGCGATTCAGGTACTAATAAAGCGCTAGCAACCATAAATTCTCCATTTGTGATTGTTAATGGAATAACTCAATAGGTGTTGGAAAAAGTTCGTTGTTGTTGCGCTACAGCGAAGATATATTTCAGGAAGGTTATGTATCAATTGGAACAGATTTTGTAAGCGTCTTTTAAAAAGTTGTCAATTAAAAAGAACCACAACTCTAAAACGGGCTTTAGAAAGTAAAAGATATTACGTTCAACAACAACGGAGACGATACGAACCTTAAAGTTCAGATATGGGACACTGCAGGGCAAGAAAGGTGAGTTTTTCTGATAATTATTTTCAAAACGATTTTTTGGTGCAAGAAGTTTATCATGACGCAATTTTTTAGGTTCCGTACAATTACTTCAAGTTACTATAGAGGAGCTGAGATTATTCTTGCAAGTTTTGATATAACCAAGCAAGACACCTTTCAAAATCTTCAAAAATGGTTACAAGAGGTCAGCCGTTATGCTGATAGCAATGTTACTATTGTAATTGTAGGCTGTAAAAACGTACGGTCTTATTTTTTTTTTCTTCTTTTCAATTAAAAATGACGTTTACGTGCTTGGTAATTTTATTAAAACGGTGCTCCTAGGATCTTGGAAGCGAAAGAGAGGTTACAGAAGATGTTGCGCAAGTGAGTAGTGACAGTCTTGCAAATTATTTTCGTTTGTTTTTAATTAATGATTGTTTAGAAATTGGCTATTGACAATGGCATGAAATACGTTGAGTGCTCCAGTAAAACAGGAGATAATATAAACCTCACAATCAACACAGCGCTCGTAGAGCACTTTGCAAATAAGAATAGACTCGAGATGGGCGGCGCTGGGCGAATGGACGAGTTTTAAAAAAGCAAAACGAAAAAACACTTTAAACACAGTGTTTATTTATTTAGCGTACATAATGAAGCTAGATTGTAAGATAAAGTGACAGATAACATTGCCACGAGCTAAGGCGTGTTTTTTTGATCGTGTGAATGACATTTGAAAAAAACAACGCAGCGAACTTTTGTTGACCTTCTTTTTTCTCCGTTCCCAAGAACTTTTCCGTTGATTACTGAACGTACAAATACTAAAAATGGGACAGCAAGTACCAAAGATTGCACTAGAGAAATGTATAATAACGAACAGTGTGCAAAACACAATGTTAACCGACTAATAGTTAGTGAGCATGAAATAGAACAGTTGGAGCTAAACTACAGGAAGCTTATTGCAAGGAAAAAGACTGGGTCAAGGTTTCACATTCGAGATAACCTCAAGAGCACCTTCACGGATAGGGGACTTGATAGAAAGGAGTTTAAACAACATTTCTTTAAAAGTACACTATTTGTAACCAACTCCTTCTGACATGCGTACAAGAATACCCGGAGCTAGCTGATGCACTGTATGCCGCGTTTGATACTGAAAAAACAGGTTCAATAGACTTTCAGTGCGTTTATCGTACTTCTGCTGCATTTTAAGTATGTTAGGCACTTCGCAGCTGGTATGGCATTATGCTCAAAGGGTTATAATCACGAAAAATACAACCGTAAGCTAAAACCTGCTAATTCTTTATTTTTGTTTTTTTCAACAAACAAAACACAACTTGACGCCTGATCTCTACCCGATTGTTAATTTTCCTAGTCCTTTTTAATATGTTTGACAAGGATTGTAGTGGATCTATTGACGTTAAAGAACTAGAGTACGGGAATTATGTTTGTTGAACAAACACGTGCTGACTTGCTATAGGGCGTTGTTTAGCAGTACTTTGTTTGCCACTGATAAAATCGTAAAAGCCGCTGTTGAGACATTTGAACAACGTGCGTTCATATGTTATTCCCTTATGTTTTTAAAGTGTATTTTGCTTATAATTTTTAGAGAATGAGAACACATACTTGGAAGCACTTTATGACTATACAGCTTCTTCTGCAAACGAAATGTCATTTAAGAAAAATGATATTTTAGTACTTCATAAAAAATTTGATAATGTTTGGTGGTGGGCACAGAGTGGTTCAACAAAAGGATATGTGCCATCAAACTATGTTAAAATAGTCGAAGATAATGCATCAATCAAGGATAGGATACCAAAACGTGCTGGTGAGTACCTTAGCGACCAAAAGGGTTTTTTTGGGCAAATCGTTGCTGTTTATTGACTTCTTTGTTTTTTTTTCTAGGTGCTTCAAACCTTGACTTGAAAACTACTGCAAAAAAGCTAGCCCAAAAAGTAATGAAAGAAGCTGACGGAAATAATTCACAACAAATCTCTAGAGAAGAATGTACGCACAATATGTTTGACTTGTTAAATACTAGTCTAGTAACGCTTTGTGCCTACAGGGAAAACTTGGGCTGCAACGTCTTATGAAGTGTCTATCATGTTAAAGGAATTTGATCACTTTGAGCTTCCAATTCCTGGCTGTGCGTAAAAGAAAGCAAACTATTACTTTTTTGGTTTATTTTTTTGGGTTTGGTCTGATTTCTTGTTTTTTTTCTCTAGCGTTTGCCATATCATCACCTACACAGTTCGCACATAGAACACATTTGAGTGGTTCAGGTAACTTTGGTGTTGATGAATTACCTGCAGAATGGAAGGACCTTTTAAAACAAGCTGGTATTTCAAAGAAAGAAGCTCAGGTACTTTGTTTGTTCAGCTTAAGATCTCAGTTTAGTGACGATGTGATTAGGATCCAGAAGTTCAAAAGATGGTTCTTGGTATTGTAGCAGAGCATGTACCAAATGCAAAAGAGAACTCTCAGGTTCGTTCAAAGCAGAGGAGCATCATAAGATTCTAACTTTTTTTTTGAAGGCTAAAAAAAGACCTACAGCAGAACATGGTACTTCTACGCCACCTACGGTACCTCCTAAGCGTCATAAGCCATTACCAAAACCGTAAGTAATATTTAAGACCAATTAATCGTTATACTAACAACTTGTTATAGTGGTAAACCTCATAAACCAGTTAAACCAAACAGGGTACATTATCAAAAACAATTTGCCGTGTTTGATAGTTTTTTAGAAACCACGACCTCCACCAAAGAGGCCTGAATCAAAGCCTAAATACAAGCCAGAACCAAATTTAACTACCACTGGACCACCGCCACCACCGCCTGTTCCACAACCTGTTGCAAAGGTTGAGCCTGTTGCGACTACATCTCCTACACCTGCTGCACCTAAGCGTCCTGCGGTTGGAGGATTTCTTGCTGAAATACAAACTGGAAAGAAGCTACATCATACTGAAGTTAATGAAGATAAGCCAGAACCAACAGATTCTAACCCATTACTTGCTGGTATTAAGAATTTCTCAAAGAAGAAACTCGTACACGTGCGTAACAAAAGATTTTTGTTTACTGTTAGTGTATTTTTTTGATTAACTCGTTTGGATTAGGTTGATCCAGAAGATGCTGACCTTAAGCAGCTTGACGATCAACAATTGAATGGCTTAGCAGGTCTTCTAAGTAAAGCAATTGCATCGAGACGAGAGTTTATGACAGAGAGCACAAGTAAGTTCGATTGCCATAAAAAACTTGATATTGGTTTACTATTGTTCACCTCTTAATATTTTTGTACAGATAATGCTGATGAAGACGAAGATGACGAAGAGTGGTCTGATTGATGTATTACAATATTGTCCTATAAATAAGAACCCAACAACTGCTCATGTTACCGTCTTTTTTGGATTTATCTCATAAACAAAGTTGTTTTCAACTGTTTGAGGGGTTGACTATTTTATTTCTTTAATATTACACTAGTATTACAATTTTACTTAGTTTCTAGAAGGCTAGTTTGTGCTTGTGTATTATACTTATCAAGTATTTTTATAATACGTTCAAAAGAAGGCCTTTCATCAGGATCGAAAGACCAACATTCAAGCAACAGACTTGCAAGCCATGAAGGTGTACGTGGTGGGAGTATAGGGTGATAGCCTTCATCACGAATCTTTGTTAAAGTAGTCAAAATATCTTGGTGTGAGGCATGTGGTTCCTTTCCTGCCTGTTTGAGAAACACGTGATTAGAAATACAGTGGCTTGAAGAAAAGTTTAAAGTTTTACCAGTAATTCGTATGCTACACATCCAAACATCCATGTATCTGAAGCTATGGAGTATGTTCGCTTTAAAGACTCTGGTGCCATCCACCTAGAATATTGAAATTAGTATGGACGACAATAACAGAAAGTACGGTTTGACTGAAAGTTCGTTTGAAAAAGCGTACCTGACAGGTCCTACAGTTGTTTTAGTCTTGCCTTCACCTGATCTAACAGTTCTAGAAAACCCAAAATCTGATACCTTAGGTATCAGTGTATTATTAGATTCTTGTAAAAGAATATTTCTACACGCCAAGTCCCTGTAACAACAATGTCAAAAGGTTGTTTTCATGCCAATATTTTGCTATCTACCTGTGAATAATTTTCTCCTTGTGTATGTGTAGTACGCCACGTGCTATACCTAATAACATGGAATGACACGTCTCAATACTAATTAGAGGCCTTGAAAAAGCTATAGCATCTAGAGACCCTCCAGAAAGGAACCTGCATTGTATGAATCAATAAACGGTTAAACCAAAACTAGGAACAAAAGAAGAAACTTACTCCATAACAATAGCTGTTGTAGTTTCATCTAGTATTATGCCATACATTTGAACTACGTTTGGATGTGGTCTTTGATTCATAACACTAATTTCGGATACAAAGTCAGCAAGTACTTCTTGCTGTACTTGTAATCCTGTTTTCACAGCAACATGAATGGCTCTCCACTTCCTTTTGATAAAACAACTTATTGATACAATTCTTGTGCTAATTAACGTGTCTTACCCTTTATGTACGACCCCGTAGTTACCTCTACCTAACTCTGTACCTATTAAGACTTCGCTAGAGTCAATCTTCCATCTCTTAAGAGCATCGTTTCCGTTATCTTTCTCATACTTATCACAAACACTACGAATAGCTTCTTCTTTTGTTTCAAGCGATGTGTTGTCGTATACAGTCGCCTCTAGAAGCATAAAGTTAAAACACACCAGATCGCTAGTAAATTCTGAAGAAAAGAATCGTATATCGCTGTAGTAGCAACTAGGGACGATTTAGGATTTTTTTAATCTTACCAATACTATATCTCTTTTTGGTTTTAATAACAATAACGACTGTAATGATGGCGATGATTATAATCACTGGTATAGCCACACCAAAAAATATAGGTAATATATTTCGCACATCCTCTTGTATTTGATTATTTTGAGGCCGTTCTGTGGGTGGTACAGGCGGAAGAATATCAACTAGTTAAGAAAAAAATGAGAATTTGGATGTAAATGAAAAAAAAAAAGATACATACGTTGCCAATGTTGGACGTATGGTAATGCGTCTGAAGATAGAAATTGATTCGTAAAAGTAACCCAAAGTGAATTTACGCTTTCTATTATTATATCTCCAGGCACTATCATTGCAGGCGTTAGGTAACAGATACTTCTTTGCTTTTTTTGTTTTGGTTGCTGGAGAAAATTACGTACTTCCAACAGCGAATATGCCTCCATCAGTGATGCCTTCAGATACGTATAATAATTCTACTTCATCTCGGCCTTTAATAACCAAGTAGAAAGGCTCATATCCACGTGGTGTAAGACCTCCAAAAGCGTACCCGAGAACGCACATGTCTCCTTCAGGGTGTATTGAATAAGGGCCGAAACCGTGGATGTATAGATTTCCTATATCTACATCTACGAGTTCTATATTATAATACTCTTGTATGTTATCAACGGTGTAGTTAAACATGTGTATTGTAGCTAATACAAACAATTAAACAAATAACAAAGCTGGGTTCTGAAAAGAAAAAAGTGTGAGGAAAATCATTATCACTACCTTTAATAGATGTAAGTAAGACTTCGGCTATTATTTGGGGTGATTGAATGATCGGGTTAGTCAAACCTATATAAAATCGTAAATATTGATCACGTGATGTTTTTACGTACTAACTACGAGCTGTTCTTTGTTCTCGATTTGTGTAAAAAAGAAATGAGATAAAAATTTAAGGTCAAGCCTATCTCCTTTTGTGTTGTTTATAGGGTTTATAATGGGCCCAATATCATTAAAATTCGTATCTAATGTCTTGATAAATAATTGATCTCCTTCAAGCCAACCCATTACAAGACTTTGTCCATTCAATACAATCTTTGGACTTGTTATTGAGGCGTTTCTTAGAATAATCCTTTCATTCGTAATAACATCTCTCTCGATTCTTCGGAGATGTAATACTGTATCATTTACATACTTCACATCAACTATAATACATGTAGTATTATCTTCGAACACTTCAAAATCCATTAACTGACGAAACAGAAAATCAGAGTTCTTCCTTTAAAAACAGAATTAATAACATCATTTAATTTAAAGTGATACATCGCTGCAATAGAAAACCGTACCACGAGCTTGATGAGTACAAGAACGTATTGTTGTATGAATTAGAGAATTTTTCTCTAAGCAGTTGATGAAAAAGTAAAAAATGTGTCAGTAACACAGCAGTCAGCTACTCGCCTGAAACTGCCGTATGTGATACTTTAAGGTTTGTATTTCAACAGGAAGATCGAAACAGATATGCACAATAAGTACATTAAACGCAATTATCATAGAAAATATGTGCCGTGATCTTTTCAGCAAAAAAGGAACTTTAAATTCCTTTTTTAAGAGCATCAACACCTTTTTCCGTCGAATGAATAGGCCAAATCTGCTTAAACAGTGATGTACTACTTATCCCTGAGGTGAGGTCGCAAACAACACCGTTTATTAAACAATTTTGTTCACTATCTTATGCAACATCCCAAACAGCCAAAAATGATGTATTGTATTCAACATGCGCGTGTAGTATGTATGTATCATTTTTGGCTGTTTGGGATGTTGCATAAGTTAGAAAGAGGAAAAACACTGTAAACATTTTTAGAAAAAGTGCCCTACAACAAATAAAAAGCGTTTAGCTCGGTTTTATATCGCTAATCAAGATCAATAAGCGGAACTTGACGTTTTTAGCGGAGCCACAACTATCATTTTAGTGTGCACACTCAGGTTCGATGCAATAGTACTCTTTATACACTTTCAAGGTATAAATGATGAACAATAAAAACCTAGCGAGAAGATTTTCACATCTTACAATAACGTCGTACCATAAAAACAGTAAAACGTATTTATTTTTTTACACGGCTACAGGTTTATATTAAGCTCTCATACTTACTGTGTAGATCCAAAGCATATAGTGCTTACACCATAGCACATTCAACTGCTTAGCGAAAAAGTCTCTAGTTGATATACTTAAATCTGTCGAATATACAAACTGTCTAGAGCCTCCAAAGTTCTCAATTAGCAAGTGAAATATATGGATACAATGTATTGTGTCTGAGGAAGTGAATGTGCAATACAGCAATCTCCCAGCACCTTCACCACTAAACGATGATATGGAATCAATACTGGGATCATATGAAGATGTCACTCCAAGCGGCCTAGACCAGAGTTAGAGAGAAATCCTCCAAAACGCTAAAACAACTTCTTTTTCCTAAAAAAATGTAAAGTTACCAGCAATCATTTAGTTGAGTAATATTCTTCCTGTCGCTCATACGTTTAGAGTTATACACGTAGTAATATTTATGCTACTACTTCGCAATTCTACGACGCTCATAAAATAATAATCATCATCTGTGCTATTTAATACTGATATTGGTGTAAACGAGTTGTCTAGGTCCACTACAGCTAGTTTAGGCGTACGAAATGGTTTACATTTAAAAATTGGATAAAACAGTATTAATTTACCTGTTGTTGTTCTTAAAGTAGTCGTTGGGTACTGTGCATTGCATACAATTAGCAGTATAGCTGTAATCAGTATTTTCGAATATATTAGCTGTAAGCTCATCACATGGGTATCTTTTTCAATTAAGATCTGACCTTTGATTGTTTCGTAAATACTACCAAAGATACTAAAGAAATTCAATTCCTACTTTGGATTGTTGGGATAAAACTTGCCGAAAACTTGGCTTGTTTACTACATTGGACTTATAGCCTTGTAACTATAACATACAGTGTAACTGTACTACTCTCCTAGCTCACCCAAAAAGTCCCCAAAGACAGTTGTTCACAGAAGCATTTAAACGGAGCGAAGCACTTCAACCAACGATTATAAATAAAGTTGTGATGCACAATTTCACCCTTCTACGAATAATAATTTAAACGAGTTACGCCGTGACAGTCGTACAATTAGATAATATGGGGTACGTATGAGGGCCGTCTAGGACTTTATTATTGGTGTTTCGCCGGTTATAAGCACCATTACAACAGCGTGACTTTCAACAGCCGCAGAATATCCGCTCTGGAACGATCCCAAGTCTTTGTGTGCTATAATATCCCTCACCTACTACTTTTAGCTACTAATTCTTAAATACGCGTTCGAATACCTTGTGAGCGCCCCCTTGAAGACCCAGTTCCTCCCACGTTACAGAAATGGTTTGTTTCGTAGTACCACGGTTAAACAGGACAGCAGCGTATCTGCCTAAACAAAAATACTGAGATGACGCACAAGAGTCGTTTTGTCAATAGCGTTTTTTTAGCGTACCATCGACTGATAACAACTTTCCCCATACTTCAAGATTATCTTTAGAATATATCCTATCTCCAGCACACCCAGAAAATGGATTTTTTTGATAACACAATTGGTTTACCTTTCAACAATGTTTTAACAAATTCTTACTTTTTTCTCAAAATCAAAAACTGTTTTGTTTTCTTTTACAATCTCGATACGTACCTCGATTACTTCCTTTGAAAAAATGTGTTAATGAGGATTTAGTATTATTAGTTAACAGCTTAAATTGTAATTACCGACAAGAAAAGGTTACCTTGTTTGTTAAAATGTCCAAGATTTCTTTTGACATATTACGAAGATCATTTCCAGCAATCAGTGGAGAAGACGTTATAGCCCACAAAGCAAACTGTGACTGTGATTCTACAACTGTAATGCCAGAATTACCTACTTCCTAACGAATAAACTGTAAGCTTCAAAGACGATGAGCACCTGTACCAAGAAATCAGGGTCATTCCATGCTACAAAACAGTCAGAAAGTTCCTTTGAAAATGCAAGCAACGTGCCTCCTGGAGTTGCTTGATAACTGCGGCCTGCAAGGGTGTCTAAGTTAAACATTATGTCATCCCAATTATCTTGAATATCTCTTGAACTACGCCACATATTCGCTATACTAGGACACCACGTGACATTCGAGTCCTACAGGTATGATTCAGGTTAAAAGAAAAGAGGTAAATAAGTACCTTTGTTTCGCATCCGTTATGACAATTACTGATGAGGATAGGGCGTTTGTTTGCTGCTATCAAATCTCTCCAACGCTTCATAATCACGTATGGGTTCTCCTTTACACCACATGCATCAATCTTAAGCATATCAGATCCAATATAGGCTTGTGAGCAACTTAGTAAACAAACCACGAGATATAATATCAAGTACCAAAGAGCTTTGAGTCTTGTACTTCATAGCCTTCACTTGCTGGTACGTCTTTGTTGCAAAAATACTTGCCTGCATCTACAAGAAATACCTTTTAGTACAGAATTCACTCACGTGATCACAGGGTACCGGTGTACATTCCCCACTTGAGGCCCAGGGCATGTATTTTATCGATCATTGGTTTAAGACCATTTGGGAACTTTTGTTGGTTTATCTGCATGTATCCGCTTGAGTTGCGGATAGCATGACCAGTGTCACTTCCTTACAACACGTCAGGTATCATCAACACAGCAAATGCATACCTGCCCACCAGCCACCATCAATGTTGATGTACTCATATCCAACATCCTTAATAAATTTTTCATGTCAGACAAAAAAGTCACTAAACTTTTCGTAGCCAAGAAAAACTTTTATGCGCTTTTTTTTTGGAGCTGATTGCTTTGTACCTTCATCCCATTAGTTGCCATAGCCTGCGCTGTCTGTAGGAATAAATCTTCGTCAATGTTACGATGAAAATGATTCCAAGAGCTCCAACCCATTGGTGGCGTTCTAAGGCGATAAGTTAGCTCTTAATAGCTGCGTTAAAACTGCTTTAACCTTGCTAGTCCATTATCAAGCGCTGTAACGCATAAAATAACTACTAATAACACTGCTAGAAGTCGTATCATCTGGGTAAGTCTCAAAGACCAAATGATGGGGGTCTATCGCTTAAAAAATGTGCACTATCACGTGGTTAGTCTTAAGGGCCTCTGGGCGATTTTTCGAACCCGTTTTAAAACCTTGAAAAATCATGTTTTTTCCATTTTTCTTTTTTGAACGTGTAGAAAATGGGTGTATCTGTAGCAATTAAAACAGCCATTTGGTAATATTTTTTTGAAAGCGTGCAATTCATAACGAAAATTTTACCGTGCCCAGTTTTCAATACATGATCGCTATGTAACCAAAACGCTCCGGTTAAAATTACAGGTTGGACCAAGTTGGCCGTCCTGAGTTATTTCAAAAACACTACCATTTTCGTTTAAATTACTGTTACCAGAATGGTAATTTTCTAAAACACGTGACTGTGAAAAGTACGCTGCCAATGGTCTAAAATCAGAAAATAAGGATGTGCATATCTAACAAGTAAAATTAGAGGACGTTCCACTTAAACAACAGTTTATTTTCGACTACTCTACCTAGTGCCACTGCTACGCTTGCAGCAATTACATTATTACTAGTTGGGACTACAACAAATAAAACGATGGGCAGAAAACGGAAGACCATTGGAATTGGCATTCCGTACGCTTTAGCGTCAATGCTTACCTAAGGTATCCCATGAGCGGTGATAATCTCCCTATACATGAAATAAGCGCTTTTAAATCGCCTGGAAAAGTATTGGTGG
Organism: Trichosphaerium sp. ATCC 40318; assembly: GCA_038496445.1. NCBI lineage: Eukaryota > Discosea > Flabellinia > Trichosidae > Trichosphaerium > Trichosphaerium sp. ATCC 40318. Next base: position 121,325 of record JALMLS010000612.1, read on the forward strand.
TTAAGTTTAATCGTATCCTCTCAAAACTTCTTTAATACCTTCCACACGAAACGCTCCTTGATTTTATATAGACAATGGCGAATATTGTCTTGGCGGTGGTGGAGACAAGCTTATACACCTGTGGAACCCATACAAAGGGACTCTAATCAAATCTTACAAGGGTCACGGCTACGAAATTAACGATATTGACGTGTAAGCACAATTTTAAACTAAAATGCGTTTTTTCATCTCCACACGCAACAAATAATCAAATAAAACCTTCTTATCTAACTTTTATAAAGAAATAATGATAATTCTCAAATAATCTCTTGTGGCGGCGATAAAGCTCCTTTTTTATGGGATGTAAGTACCGGACGTGTACTACGTAAGTTTCAAGGACATGTATCTGTACGTTAAAGAAAAAAAAAAACTTGGGACCTGTCATTGCGCTTTTTTGACACATTGCATTTTTTTCATTGCGTGTCACTTCTCTTCTTTTTTTTTTTTTGTTGACACATTGTATTTTTTATGTAGAGGATAAATTGTATTTCGTTTAACAGCGATTGTTCTTGCTTTGCTACTGGTTCTTATGATAAAATGCTTAAAATATGGGATGTAAAGTCACGTAATTTTAGACCTATACAGACAATGGAGGATGCTATGGATAGTATTTCGTCTTTGTATATTTATAATTACGAAATAATAACAGGGTACGTATTTTGACGTCAAAACAAACAAAAAAATGACGGCGACATACGAGTGGTTCTTTTTCTTGAAACTTGTTTTTGATCTTTTTCTGGAACTCTTTTTATCTGCTTGGTTACGAAAAGGCAATGAAAAATGATGTTATTGTTGTGTCGTGCAGTGAAGCGGTAGTTCTTTTTGTGGATTTTTTTTTCGAACATTAGTTTGTACAGAAAACAACCATGGTCAGAAGAAATTTGAACTTTTTTCATACTTTCTTAAAACCAAACGGCACAAAGTTTATCATAATTTTGTTATCATATAACAGTACATTTTAATGAATAGAATGAAAAAATAAGTAGAGAATATGTGCGTTGCAATTGCTATAAAAGTAAATCTTCCTAATAAGGCGTACAGGAAACGTTACTTTCTTTTTACATTATTTTCTTCTTTATCAAGATGTTTATTTTCAATGAGCCTTCTTTGGTAGTAATTGCTTGGTGTCAAAGTATTTATAAATACTCAAAATATACGAAAACTGGCGTGCTTCAAAGTTTTATCTGGATAAAACAAAAATCCACTAAGTCGTAACTTTACCCAAAAATTTTCGAATAAAAACCGAATACCTGTTAACACTCACGTTTTATGTAGGAGTGTAGATGGAAGGCTTAGAACATACGATATACGTATGGGAGAGTTACGGACAGACGTTATTGATGGTACGAAAATGTGAATATTTCTTTTTGTTTGCTGTTTTTTTTTTTAGTCCGTTCCTTCTCATGAGTTTTTGTAGAAGCTGTTACTTCTGTATGCATGTCAAATGATGGAAATATTATACTAGCAGGAACTCTAGGTATGAGACAATATAACATGTTATGCCTAAGAATTCAACAACTAATGTGAAAACCTTTTTACGAGTTGTTTTCTTTTTCTTAGCTTTACTCTTTTTTTTCTCGCCTGTTCGAGAATAATGTCTGCAATTCCTTTGTAACTAATAAGACGCTACTTAGACAGCACTATAAGACTACTTGACAAGTCAGATGGCACACTATACAGCGAATACACAGGACATGTGAACAAAGAATTCAAGATAACGTCTATGTTTACCGGAGATGACGCATACGTTGTGAGCGGTTCAGAGGATGGAAAGATAGTTTATTGGAGTCTTGAGACAGCAGATAAAGTCGGGGAAATACAAAAACATAGAGGTTTAGTATGTGGGTTAGATCATCACCCAGAGAAACCTATTATAGTATCTGCAGGCGTAGACAAACAAGTAAGGCTATGGGGAACGTCTAAAAAAAAATAAACGTAATTATGTAAAATCCGCGTTTTTTGAATATACTCCATTGTATGCCCTTAAACTATCTTCTACGATATTGCGTATGCGTACAAACGTGTAAAATAACTCGTACACGCCAAATACTGCATGTAACAAAGAAGAAAAAACTACTTCCTTTAGTATACAATAAATCCTGCGAAAACACCGGCATTTCAGCGCATTAAGGTATAGATATATTACAACATCGATAAAAGGCAGAATTCTGGCCTCTGGCTTACTCTTTCTGGACCAAAAAAAACCAAAAAAATGCTATTCTGACTTTCTGTACCTCCAGAAAACATTCCGGCGTTTTGAGTTTATAGTCTCAAATACGTTTACAGTCACTATAGCTATCGTTTAAGGGTAAAATTAGTTGTGGTGTGCGTTTGCGTAAAACCCGACAATACAAAAAAACCGTCAGGATTGCGACGAAACTACCGCCATGTTGTTTACTACGCGTATATACACCCTCTGAAGCATTTTCTGTACCTTCATTCTATTTATGCAAGGTTTCACTTTTCATTCCTTTTCAATGCAGCATTTGTACTGTAAAATGTTACAATGTGACCTAAAATAAACGGTGGAAACAAATAAACCGCCCTTGGGCCCTTTTTTGTCGCGCAATTCATTATTCGAAAAAGTTGGTTTTCGAGAAATGCTGCCTTCCTCCGGTGGTCCTTCAGAACGCTATCATCATCTTTATTATAAATACATATACAACACGCCAATACAGTTCACATGCACGCTCCCTTCGCTTTCCTAAAAAGTATCATCTTCCGGAAAGCTTTAAACTCTTTTAAAACTCTTTTAACTATTTGATTTATTATCTATTATTACTTGTTTAATGATAACAGGAGCAAAATCCTGTGTAAAAAAAATCGTAAAATTATTTTGTCAGAATATCACAAATATTTAACAACAACACAAGCAACGCAACACAAGCTAGAAAACAACTCAAACTATATAAAATGAACAGCAGAAAGGACATACTACCTCCATACAAGTTCCATAAGATTGTAGACGCATGGCAAACACCAACAGAAGATGGTTGGCGCTGGCATCAAACTGGACAACGCCAGGTCAAGCACTATGATAATAAGCGCATTTACTACAAGTGCGCTCGTTCTACATGCCCTGCAAAAAAATATATTCAAAGACACAACGACAATGCTCAAATGTACGTACACAAAGGCCCATTTTCGATGTTGATACAGAAAAACTCTCCTAGCTTTGGAAGTTCAGTGAGCTTTTTATTTTTTTTTGTTTTGCGGATTTTTTTCGTTTTTTTTCGTTTTTTTTACCTTTCGGGAAGCTAAGTTTCTACTACAGGCTAGTTATGTACACAAACCAACATAACCATGAAAAAGAGACATCTGGTGTTGTACCATTGTCTTTACGCCGAAGACCAGCGAATAAAACACCAAAACCGTCCAAACAGCCGACAATATACAAACACACTCATTTTAACACAACAAACTTTAAACCACGCGTTAATGTTAAACCACAATGGAAACGTAAATTGATGGTCATCACACACGTCGGAAAGTATCAAAAGCCCGCAACATCACAAGACACAACACAACTCCGACGTGTAGATGCATCTGCCAGACTATGGAGGATGAACCTTGAATTTATATGCTCCCCGAATACACCATTTCTACTTAGAAGCCAGTAAATGGCCATAGTCAGAAGATTTACATAATTCAAGCGACTTGGCTTTTGGCCAAAAAAAAAACACTTTGTACTACTAGCAACCTCTCTTCTCCCTAAGAAGCCTTCTATATCACCTCTTTTTTTTCTACTACGGCTTCTCTCATTGGGCGGGAAGAACTGGATTTATACGATTCTCCAGAAATGTAAAATAGCTTCTTTTTTGTTCGATAACAATATTGTGGCGTTTAAATAATAAAAAAAAACATCAATATGACAAATTGCAGACTATTTTTTTTTCCGTCAAACGTTTTTTGGAACAAATCAGTTTTCTTGAGGTAGTGTGTACATTTCTTGATGTTTTGATGTGTAGTTCGTTTATTTTACATGTTTATACATCGCTTAGTACATTAGGCATTGTTATTTAGTTGATAGGAATGGAGTTTTCGGTTTAGGAGTAAACGACCGAGGGAACATTCCGGGGTTTTGAAAAAAAAAAGTTAAAATACTGCACGGAACATTTATCATTCGAACTGAGTTTGGTATTGTTCTATCTGACTTGAAGCAGATAACACAAATACCTAATAATTATTAAATAAAAGCGAATTTAGAGAAAATTGTTCGGGTTTTTGTTGGAGACAAAAAAAAAATTTAATTTCGGCAATTCTGAAACATGAAATTCTCGAGAACATTTAAAAAGTTCATCACGTTATAAAGTAGATGTTTTTACAAACATATAAAGTAATTTTAAAATTCTTAATTATCGTAGAAATAATAAATCCAAAAAACAAAAAAAAAAAAAGTCGGCAAAAAAACGAAAGAAAATCTTGACGCTAATCACCTTATCTGTTGTTTCAATTATCGTATCAGGTAGAGGGCACGTATATACATACCTACCCTGGGTATTACCCGATTTACTTCTTTGTAAAGCGAGCGGAAGAATGTCATCCGAAAGAAGTCCTTCTACAAGCGAAGAAAACGTCTCATTTATAAACTCTATTGGAATAGGCAACTAAAACTTTATCAGTCCTGTTTTCTATATAAGGAAAGTATAGCTCAGTCGTTTTCTTTCTGAGACTGCACGCAAAAAAAACAAAAAAAGTAGCCTTCATCACAACCCTCACTAAAACGCAACGAGAACAAAAAAACAAGAATGAAAAATGGTTTTACCATTAGGTCATAATTGTAAGCCTTAAGATACGTACCAGATACACATTAGTTCCTTCTCTTGATTCACTAGTATTCTCTGACCACAATACAAGATTCCTAAGAGCGCCAATAGCATACCGATTAAAAAACGCCTTGAAAAGAAATCAGAGTTGGATCATGTTTTGTACACTTGTTGTATGTTCAATAATGCGTGCGTATTATTATCGCATGCGTAATGTTGCTCATATCGTATGGCTAGAATTCATTATTATTACGTACGTAGCCCATTAGTGAATCCATAAAAGTAGGGTCATATACAGTACCACTAGAATAAGCATTACACACGTATGGTATTGTTCTATACTCTCTGAAATGGGATTCCTCTGGTTCCCGAAGTAATGAAAGTGATGACAAGTGAGCAAGCTCAACCTATAGGTAACACAAGTAAGCTTCTCTTGAGCGTAAAATGAACGCGGAAAAATGTATGTTGAATGTAGGCCGAGCAAACCATCAAAAACTAATATCAGAAAGTAAGTCAAGAATTTCCGTACCAAAACTTCCGTTTTTGGAAATTGACGACGAACAAGAGCATAAGTTAATACTGCATTTCTATCTTGTATTTTTTGTTTATCAGGAGTTAGTCTAAATGGAGTTAGAATTAGAATTACAATAAACAAAAAGAAAGAAAAATTACAAGTCTAGAATTCTAGAGTTGTACAAAGGAAGAAAATCTTCTTCTATTGGAGATACAGGGGCGCAATGTTGTGTTAAGGGCCCTTAAGCTTACCTATTACATAGAATTATAACACACTTTGATTTATCTACACCTGCACGTTCTAACGCGGAGCGTTGTAGAGAGCTTCCCTAGACTAGGCGTCAGACCGATTTAATTGCTTGAAGACAATTTAATGGAAAAAAACCCAAAAATACCTTTATAAAATACACCTCAGGGAAGGAAGCAATTTCGTTCCATAGTGATTGTGTAGGTTCTTCTGGATATAAGAATACAATAGGTGCAATATTAGATAAGCATATAGTCCTATAAAAAGAGTTATGCGACAAGTAAGAAAGTGAAAAAAAATACCTAAGTGGAGCTACAATATAAAACCACTCGGATAGGTTCCCTGTCACAACAATATGGTTCGATAGAGGATTTTTCATGTCGCTTATACTATTTATAGTTGCTTCCTTCAAATTCCTTGGTGTTGATAGCGTGTGAAGTGTCTTTGAAAGCTAAAAAAAAGTGTTAAGAACAACCCGATGAAAATGTTTTGTTTTTTGTCATCGTACTGTGTGGACGCTTCTTGTCCTCAGGAAGTTTCTATTTTCGGCACTTGTTCTTATTGAGTAATGTCTGAATGCAGTACTTTTAGGTCTTGGCCTTGATCTTGGAGGAGAGTCTGGTGCTGCTAACCCCTTGAGTTGGTTTTGTTCCAGATGTGATTCCATATTATACACAAGATCATAGTCGGTTGTAATAAATAAACCCACCTCTCTACCTGTTAACCGGTACTACAATCAAGTGAGATAAGCGAATGTCATAGCATGTTGTTACGTACTGAAGAGCCTGGATTCAGCAAGCAACTAGACTCTTGATTCACTACACCCAAGAAAAGTACGCCCAACTCTGTGTATACAAGCTAGGTTTGGTTTAGAGATAAACTCAGAGTGCAATAGGGCACCTTTGCGACTCTACTGAACTTAGAACCGATGAAACATTTTAATATTTTCCCTTTTACAAACTCGCTTGTAAATCCACAAACTAACAGATTGGTTAGCGATATTTCTAAAAACAATTTTTTGTTCGTAACGTACCAAATTCTGCACGTGCTTCAGAGTGTAATTCAATACTCTGCAGCGCGTTAACATTTGTTGCTCTAAATAAATCACATATGAGAGAGCAGAAACCTGGCATGAGTGCATTCTTTGTGAGTAAACCCTGTAAAAAAAATTAACTCTAGTTTTCTAAAACAAAAAAGATGCTACCATTTTAATCTCATTGGCACATATAATGTGAACATGCTTTCCCACTGATGTTAACATAGTCTAAGTTACAACAGTGAGTAATAGTAATAAGATATATTGTTTGTGTACCTTGTTTTCTGGCTTTAAAAGCTGAACATATACTTTGACTCCTGGGTTATAACTTTTTATAGAAAGACATCTTAAAACTGTTTGTCTATCCATTTCTTCAGCATCACGTGCATACAGGTCAGCACATATGAAAACAGCTATAGCCGCATCTATTATTGAAAAATAAGCAAAAAGATTAATAGCACGTGACTACCTGCTTTTGCACGTGTCAAATCGCGATCGCTCTACAAATCTTCATAAATAAAAGAAAAAAAGAAATCACAAAAGACTAACCAAGCATGAGCCCTTGAGATAAGTTATCCTTTTATAATATCTATCTCTATGTAGTGTTGACAATAGAGAATCACTCGGTATATTATCACTAAGTATACAAGCATTCAGTCCTTCCCTCATGTTGTACTGTTATAAGTCAGCGATGAACGGCAAAAACAGTATATGCTGACAATGTACCTCATGATAGAATCCGCCCAAGAAATGGCTCATATTCGCAGATGAAATAAAACCACACAGAAGCACGTGTTTTTCCTTGCTCTTATTTAATACCAGCGATTTCTCATAAGGGTGTTTAGACTGTTCTAGAATACGACTAAGGTAAAAACCTTGTATTGGAATGAGCGTGAAAGCGCCAGCAATAATCATCATCGTGGTCATTCGACCTAACATTGTAAGACTCATTAGAAGTCAATGTTATAGCATACCTAACCAACACTTGAATGAAATATCTCCATAACCGACAGTAGTAGCTGTAACTACTACATAGTATAAAGCAGTATGGAATGAATCAACATTCATATAAGTAATATTGCTCTCAATTCCATAGTCATCAATGTGTGTTCTCTCCTTACAGGAACCAATTGTGCATACCTCGAGTACCTTGTACAAAGAAAGTTAATACAATGACGAGATTGCATATAACCGTACGAGTACAGATAGTATGTAGACTACTGCCAACATGCTGAAAATCATTTTTAAAACTTGTCTAAATACAGCTATTGCTCAAAACGTTAGATGATGCTGGTTCTTTTTATCACTTGAGTACGCACGTGATCCCGACTTATAGTTTCTAAATAACCTGTATATCATTAAAACACGTAAAGCCCTTAGTGTGTAGATATAAAGCCAACTGCCGAACAATACAGGAACGAGAGACAACATTTCAACAACAGCAAAAAAAGAAAACAAAAATCTCCCTATAAAAAACTCATTAACGCCTTCTTTGTAACTGACGAAGACATAAGTGTATATTCTCAAACGTGCGTATTTCCAATAAAAGTATGCACTGCACGAAGATGTTGAGTCACATGACACTTAGGTCTTCATCAATGATAAACATAAAAATATTCAACAAATCAGCACATGCGCTCTAAAATCCTTTACGTACATCTGTGGTTTCTGAGGTAGAGTTTCAAGAAAAAAGAGCATAAAAACACGCCAGCCATAATAATCTCCTAAAACGCAACAACAATGAGTTATCCACCGCGAAGAGAGTCACAATGATTAAACAAAAAATCAACAGCACAATCTGGTCAGTTTTGACATGTTTTACGACTATTCACATACGCTTATAACTATCCATAGGGGTAGATCATCTGATGAATCAACCAGTTCAGTCCTGTACCAAGAGTGTTCTGTGTGGTATCCAATGTAACTTATATAAACAAGCAAAATACACCATAAAAGTGAGAATGCAGACTATATACGTTAACCTCAACGTAATTATAGCGTGTTTTATTCACCTGAGCTAAATCCTACTAACATGTCAATATTATAACCGCCAAAATGCTTTGTTTTACGTACCGCAACGCGTAGGATAGATTTGCGCTTTATAACGCTAGCTTTTGTTACCCTCAGTGCATGTTGTTGTAATTTGGCCTTTATTTGTTCTATAGCTAAACGCGCATGTTTGTAAGCGAATGAGAGTAAGTATGGTTATTAAAAGGCAAATTCCGTTTATGGCACGTTTTAGTACCTTGTTCTCTTTCCAACAGCGCCCCTCCAATGGTTGGTAGTTTATCACTTTGTGTCATGGCTTCGTTACGCCGCATAGAAGGCGGTGATGTAACCTTGCCACCAACTCTATCGTCTAGTTGTATGCTGACGGCATCCCATGACACGGTGGTGTGAGCGTCATTCGGCTGAGCCAGCAGCCTCTCTGTTGCTTCATCTGAGCTATTGTCCATTTTATTTACATACCAATGAAGCTATAGTGCCCACACGACGCTAAAACTGGTGATGTTTAAGCAAGATTCTTTGCTCTGAAAGACTAAGACCAAGTTAATACGTCCTTTATGGAAACAGGAATGAAAAGACCTCTAGACGAACCAACCGACATGGCACAACCTAAAAAACGGAGAATAGCAAAATACTTTCGCATCAAAGCGCATAAAAACCCACTAGCTGATCATTCATGCGTAAATTAGTACGTACTATTGTATTATTTAATGAAAAAACATTATAACCGTTATACAGCCCTCGCAAGCCAGAATTGTTTAACTGGGCTGATTGCTACGCTCAATTCTTTAAAACAACACAAAATAAACTACCAGAAATCGCAGATGTTGGATGTGGTTATGGAGGACTACTTGGTGCGCAGCAGTTACGCGCAGCGCTGAAATAACACAAAATAGTGGCACTTGGTAAATTATTTCCAGATACGCTCTGTTTAGGCATGGAAATACGTCCGAGAGTAGTAGAATACGTTGCAGATAGAATAGAGAAACTTCAAGCCAAATCACCTTCAGAGGGAGTAAACTTGAGTGTATTGCAAGTCAACGCGATGAAGTACCTCCCAAACTACTTTGTAAAAGGTCAGCTTTCAAAAATTTTTTTCCTATTCCCAGACCCACATTTCAAGAAGAAGGTGCACAGACGCCGTATTATAAGGTACATGTTTACGCTTGTAAATGACTGCTCACTTATTTTGTAGTCCTACACTTTTGGCTGAGTATGCCTATGCTTTACGAGTAGGTGGTATAATTTACACCGTAACAGGTACTTGATCAAGCAAATAACTCACTCACTGCCTCCACAATGAATACATGCTAATGAAATTCCATTTTTTTAAACTTTATACTAAGCTTACGCATGGTATGCGGCTTGCCAGTACTTGGGTCCGTGAGGCACCAGAGAACGGAGGGGTTTCTAAAATTAATTAATTTCATCTTTTGTTTTAATGGAGTGTGCTTGATTGTTGTTTTCTTTTGCGCTTTCTTGACAATCTCACTCATTACCTTTTTGAATAGATGTTAAGGATTTGTTTGATTGGGAGTATAAGTGTCTGAATGAACATCCTCTTTTTGTAGAACTAACTAAAGAAGAGACTGTACGCTTTTTGAATTTTGTATGACATACCTTATTGTTTTGCTTATATTTTACATCAAGGATAATGATCCAGTGGTACCTTTAGTGATGAATAGTAGCGAAGAAGCTAAAAAGGTTGAAAAAATAGACGGAGAAAAGTACTTTACAGCTTTCAGGCGCATTGCACCTCCAGTTTAGTGTCTGTAACAATTTGCAACTTCGTATAGATTGTAATAATACTTGCTACAAATGCAATAGTAAAGGCAAGGATATTGTGGTACTAAAGTAATGGAAGCAGAAGAAAACAGATACTATGGTAAAGACTTTACAAGTTTCTTCGGTTGTTGCATTTTAAAAGCACGTGAACTTGTGGTTTCCAGTTGTATGTTCCAGCAATATTTTAGAGTCTATAGAATGTAGCGCAGCTAAGAAAACTGCGCACCTAAAAACGTTTGACTTTCACAGACGTTTGTAAAACTCGCTATTTTTGAGATCGTTTAATTGAACCGCCACATGCACATTCACGTTTGAAAATGGATGAATCACTCGAGAGGTTGCTTCTTCAAGGTGGTGAAGGATTTGTAAACGAGTTTGCGCCCCTTACTATTCTACACATCGATGAAAAGCCTGTAACAAATGTAAAAGAGGCTATAGTACGCGGCGTACTGGACTTACAACTATACATCTTCAAGAAAAAGACATTGAAAATGAACATTGTACTGTGTAGGATACTCAATTATATTCGCAATCGCTTAGTTAATCGTAGGAAACGCGAACAGTACACTATTTGGGGTCTTTCAATGGATGACATAAAGAAACTCTCTCCAGGGCTTTACTCTTACTTTTCTATGCTGGTACGGTACTTCATTACTGAAACGGCGCTTTACAGTATTTCTCGAAGTAAAAACACATACACTGAAACGACAATTGCACTTTAGCGTTGGTTTGCAATCTTCACAGGGCTTTGGGTTCTGGTATGCCTTCCTCTAGCATTATACAACGTATACGTTTACACTATTTCATCTGCGCCACACGATTGGGTTTTGGCAGTATTCCTCAGTCCAACTGTATGGAGCAGTACGATAATCAACCGTTTGTTTTTTTTGTTCTGGAAGTAAGGATTTGACTTGAAATAACACTATTTTATTTTAGCGCTAAGCCTACTTTTTAAAAGGCCACTCTGATTTGTAGCACGCACGTGACTTTCTGCTTTTATGCTCATTTGAAGTACTCCATAAGGGTATACTAATGTTATAGCTTGCATAGTTGCACAAGAGCAGAACTGTTTATTACTTGTTTCATTTAAAACATACACGTGCTATTTTATGTTGTTATTTTTATTATTTCCTTCGAAAACGCGAACATGGATTCGTGATAGATTCATGAAAAGAAAGGGTTTGGAGGCCAATTGTATGATTTCTGGTTTTTTTAGTAAAAAGTAAGATGTCATATGTAATTTTTACGAGCTATTTGTAGTACCTCTGTCATGCGCTGTTTCTTCATCCATAAAGGTATTTCACCAAAATCATAACCAGCGTTCATTACGTTTAATCCAATATCTCCTTGGCTTCTATTTAAGTCGATGTCTATCACAGAAATGAGGCGCATAAAAACAGATACAAATTAAAGTCTTTTGCATACCTCCTGACTTTAGAATATCGACACTCTTCTTACCGCGCTTTAAAGTAACCACAGGTGTATTTGAGTCTGAGGGCTCATTAAAAACAATATAATCAGTTTCTATAAGGTACATTAGGTTGAACAAGCATGTTAATAATTTTCTTTGTCTTTTTCTTTTTTACCTTTCTCAAAAGCAATGTGAACGGTGCCATTCGTTACACTTATTTTTGGGACCTACCATATCATTAGATTATGTACCTTCAATGTTACACACTGAAGCTCCTTCGGTGAGAGATCCTGCAGGGTAGAGTACAGTTATCCATTCAGAAGATGATGCTTTTTCACCCAGAATTCGAACTCTTGTTGCGTTCTCGTTTCCTACAACAATCTTCGTTCAACTTATTCGTTTAAATTGCCTCTTACCTTCGCTCTTCCAATCCCATCTATCAAACTTCCAAGTAGGATTAGTAATACCTGTAGGAAAGCAGTACAAAGTAGAATTTCCCATATCGTATGTATTAGCATCTATTTTCTTCGTATACTGATTTGTTTCTTGTTCAAAAGTTGCAATCCACGTGCTCAATACTGGTTCCTCTCCCCAATGCTGATCTTTCAATACTATATAATCACTAAAATGACATTATTGATCACATTGGAAATGGTGTAGCACATACCGAGCTTGTATAGGGTTCTTAACAAAGGCAACCGTCCGTCGATAAGTGAAAGGTGAATCAAAACTTGTTGTCTTGTAATTAGCTTGCCATATTGGAGGTGGTTTATCAGGAAGCGTTCTTAATCTAGAACTAGATACTTGTCCAATAGCGGCATCTATATCATAGCCAAATTTTACTGCAATCAACCGCTCGTAAGAGTCCATATTCTGATTTTCTCCAAGACAAAGTCTATTGTGCCAAAATTCCATTGGAGGTCTTGGATTGTACCTAGTCTGCCGTTCAGCCTTGATTCTTTACCCACAATGAGGAATAATAAGTACGTCCTTACCCAGCTAAAATATCTATGGCATGTCTACTACCATAGGCGCAGTAATGGAATGAGAGTTGATCTCCGTGGTCTAGAACAGTTTACTTTGTATAAACAAAAAAAGACATTTTAATCTAACCATGCCCTCTGTTTGACCCTGATTTGAAAGCAAAGAATGATTCTTCCTTTGTCCCTGGTCTATTTCTAAAAACAACACCTAGATGGAATAAAGATCAGTGTTTTCGTACTCTGCGAATTGTTCACAAAAGAAAATATTCAGATATTTGTTGATGAACTTATATAAATTTGTCTATACCGTAGCCTGGAAGTTCTTCTGATTTAAAAGTAGTAACATCGGGTAAAGGAATATTTGATTCTGATGAGATCCTGCAGCGAAGTTAAATTTATCAACAGAATTGTGAGAAAGAAAAACTCAGATTTCTTCGTACAAATGATAGTCTATTGAACTAGGGTGGGTATCTCCAAGTGGTAAGATGAATCTACCATACCAATCGCTCGGTTTTGAAGCATTTGAACCAACAAAGTGATACGCAAAAGGTTGACTAACGTGATAGAAAAAGGAAACAGCCTACAAAAATTACTTGTTAGTCTAGTTTTTGTTTCCAAGAAGCCTTCGTTCTTACGGCTTGAAATCGAGAATTTGACAGTATGTCATAATCAAGATACTTTTTAATAATAGGTGCTTCAGCTAACCAAGCTTCCATGGCATGTCCAGTGTACCTACACAAAATTAAAGTGAGAAAACACAAAGAAAATAACCCCACAAAAAGGTCTTGTTCTTACCCTGGTGCCTCTTGACCTGCTCCTCCCGGTAGTGTTACTGAATAATATAGATCCATTTCTATTGCATCAATAGCCATTTGTTTAAATATTTCAAACTGAGGGTGAGAAGTAAGACCAACAGTTGTCAAGATAGGGACTTTCATAAAATCGGTATTGAAATTAGGATTCTCAGGACTACAGACAAAGACAAGTTACTAAAGAAGAGCTAAGTGGTTAAATAAACATCCAAATACCTCATATATCCTCGATATGCTCCATACCTATTAGTAATTACGTCAAACAGGTGATCATTAAATGCTATTCAAAAATTGTATTTGAAAGGAAATAGAATGTCTTTGATGACGGAAAAAAGGTACCAATCCGGATCAAAGTTTGATTGTAACGAAGATAGTGTTTGTCTATTTGCTTTTGGTAATTTACCATTGTTGATATTCTTGACAAGAATTTTACCTTCACCTCTTCTACTACCTGTTTTTTTTAGTGTTTTACAAAAACGATCAAGCAGTATTTTTGAACCTTACTAACCTGTAGGATTTGTTGACTCATTGTAGTAGTATATATTATGTACACCTCCTTGTGGTTGACCCGGCCAGTCCAATAGAAACACATTTGTCAATTTATCAAGGTTGTTCATGAACCAATCCTGTGCCCACTTGTATGTCTAAAGAAAACAGTTTTAGTTTCATCTTTAAGGCACGTTAAAAAAAAGATCAACCATTGTTTTAACTTCATCTGTCCCTGATATTATATAGTAGAATCTCTTTCCATATGACAAAGGCAAATGAATTGACAAATACGACCTACTCAGACGTAAAAACAAAAACTCATATAATTTGTTTTTAGCACAGTTTTCTGCTGTATATTGTCACGTGTTTAATCATACCCTGAGGTATCCGTTATGCCATTTGTGAGATTATCCGCAATAGTGTCGAAATCGGTACTTAAATGAAGAGGCCACTCCCATGATCCTAGCAAAATCAAAACTGAAAAACCCATGGCATTGGCACATAAAGTTTTACTTACCAAGTTTGGCAGCCATTACGCCAAGACAAGTTTTAGATTTGTCAAAGCCTCCTACAGGACCATCTGTTGCACCAATAAACCATCTAACGTCATTGTTACGTACCAGACCGAAAAGAACTAGTTTTAGTAACTGTACCTTGCATCGGCACCTTGTGTCCATCTTGGGATCAGGTAGCCCACAGAATTTCCAAGTCGTACAGTTGGTTTCAAAGGTACTTGCTTCTGTTTTTGATCTTGAACAGGCAAATCACAACAACTTGACTGGTCAGCCCAAAACCACGGATTAAGAACAGCTTGATTTGGTTTCCATCCTGTTGTTTTTCATGATTAGCTTTTTCACGTACATATTTCGGTTACCTTTACTAAGCTCCAAGTCAATGTAGTCTCTATCGGTCATATTAAAATGTTCTTGAACATCTACCGCTGATCTATTCGGTGACAGTTGAAACGTGAAGATTGCAAAAGGTGCTACGGAAGGCTATTAGAAGTGCCTGTTGTACAATATGTTAGCGCACAAGTATTGTTGGGAGACGGCTTGAAAGTGTACTTAAGCTGTACTTTAGCAAACAACGGTCCAGACCCTATCACATTGGCTTCAAACGAATCCAGAGTAAGTGTTGCATGCCACGTGCTTCCACCTCTCCATGCAGGCTAAATAATGTGTAAAAACTAAACACATGCTAACCCTAGTTCGTACTGAAGGATTATTGGAGAATATACCCGCCAAAGGCGGTGGCGGTAAATCACTCGGTGCACTTGCAGGAATCTTTACTTGAATAACCTAAACCTGCTCAGGACTGCAATTAATTTTAAAGGCTTACCTTATTATCCATAATATAGTAGCCATCCTTTTCCGCAAGTGTCACCAAAGGCTCTTGATATGCGACTGTTTTGGACCTTGCTACAATGTTCAATTAACAGCATGTAGATTTAATAGTTGTTTGACGACTTTACCAGTACAAGCTGGATCCTTTGACATTGATACCTCATAATTGTGTATGGACTTTGTTTTATTTGATTTGTACGTTCCGATGTTAGTAGCTACCCACAAGTACCCCTTCTTTATTTGGTCCTCTGTTCCTTCCAAAACTTCAACCTACAAGCTTTCAGATCAAGTGTGAAAAAAAGTTTACGTGGTATTTCTTGGTGCACGTGCTTCGAAAAAAGAAAACCTTTCGCTGGTGGTTTACCTGGCTTTGAACAGGAACGTTATCCTCTTTCACAGATATAGACTTGGCGCTGTACCCGCCAAGTTTAACCTAACCGGCCAATATTATTACTAAAAAAGTTTACACGCTTTTGATTCGGTTGTTGTGGGCATACTTGTAAACGAACTAGCTCTTGAAAGTAGTCCATGTCGTTGTGGTTAACTAACGTCCACTTTACTGTATCGTATTCACAAGAAAAGCATGTTAAAGCAAGTAACAAACCAATAAACAAACCGAAAACTGCGCGCCGCATTCTATGTTGTGTTCTGCTCGCTTTAAACACAGCAGAAAACCTTTGACATTTTCGTCATTGTACTTCCTGACACGTGCTGATATTCAAACCAAAAAGGGTAATACTACATTTATAACGTAGCAAGCATGGGTAGTGGAACTCAAGACTGTCTTTTTGTGTCTGGAAAAAAATAGCGTATTTATTACATGTTACTTCTGTTCTACTTTTGAGCGAAGAAAGCTTCACATACGCTAAAGGCATGTTTTAAGTCTCCCAAGATATCGTTAATATTCTCAATACCAATACTCATACGTATAAGTGATTCTGGAAGAGTACGTTCTTCTGCAGGAATACTAGCATGTGATAGCAAACATGGAAGCTCAACCAGTGAGTTTGTTGAACCAAATGACACTGTGACTTTGAAAAGGCGTAGAGCGTTCACAAACTTTTTAGAATAAAGAACAGAATCAGTGGTCCACGATAAGACACACCCACCTAAATGATGTAAATAATTACAACTGAAAAGAAAACACTTTATATATTTTTTTATCACGTGCAAAAAATATGTTGTTCGTACCTCCAGTTGATTGGGCTTGGTGTAGCTTATATTGCTGTTGTGTTACCTCAAGTGTACGATCAGGTTTTCGCCATTCAGGGAATCTAAAAGAAAATTATGGAAAAAGACATCATCCTAGGACGTACTTGTCACCAGGATCTAACCCAGCATAATGTAAATCAACTACAGTACGTTGTTTTGATAAAAATTCGGCAACCTTTACTGCATTCTCCTGAGCACGTTCAATACGCAAAGCCATTGTTTTCATGCCACGAAGAGTCAACCAACAAGCGAAAGGAGCCAATCCAGTGCCCTATTATTTCTTTCAGAAAAAAAAATGGAAAAAATCAAGAAAAAAAAAAGGAGCATACCTCTGCGTTCTGGAAGAATGCAACTTCTTTTGCAAGTTTCTCTGACTTTACACATACAATACCAAGCGTTGTATCAGAATGACCTGCGAAAAACTTTGTACCAGAGTGAACTACAATATCAACACCAAGATCAAGTGGACGTTGTAAAATAGGTGTCATCATTGTTGAATCAATAGATAGTAAGACATTATGCTTTTGTGCTATTTTTGATATTTTTCTTATATCATTAATACGCATAAGTGGATTTGTAGGTGATTCAAAATGAATCAAGCGTGTTTTAGGTGTTATTTCTTTTTCAAGTTCATCAAGATTGCAAGTGTCAACAAATTTACATAATATGCCACAACGTGCAGAAACCTTTGTTAGGAGCCTGTACATACCACCATAAAGATCGTTGCCTATAGAAAAAGCCGTTAATACAAAGATCTATAGCCTGCATGTCGCTGAGGTCGAACAACAAGAAAAACGTTCAAACAACTTGTTCTTTCTGGGATGTTTCTTACCTGCTATTATCTCTTCTCCAGATTTCTGTGACAAGACGTTAGTTGAGGTGCGTGCCATGTGTTTTTGACGTACTACAAGGCGAGTGATTGCACTGAGAGCTGCCATGCCACTAGAAAAAGCAAACGCAGAGTGAGCATTCTCTAAACCTGCTACCAAAGTTTCCAAGGCAGTTCTTGTTGGATTTCCTGATCTGGTGTAGTCATACGGTCCAAACTCCGTAGCGCTTGGTTGTACGAATGTAGCTGTCTGATAAATAGGCATACTAAACGAAGGTCAGAAACCATTGGGCCAAGTACTGAAGATTCAAAAAGATTCGGAATTTGCCCATCAAAAACGTAGCTGTCAGCTGTGGAAATCTAGGTAATTTCAATGATATTTTACCTTGCTGGGTGGTATGCATCGTTGGGACACCCGTCATATACGACAACTTGTGTACTTGGTTGCATGTGTAGGTGATGTTTCTCGAAATGAGGTCGGATAGGGTATGTAGGCAAGTCATTGTATTGTTCGCCTTAAAAATTAAAATTGGTAAACTTTGTTTTGTCAACAAAACAAAATAGGGGTGCCGTAACACAACGTATATACGCGTGTAATCGGTGTTTTAAATGGTTTTTTAGTGATTTAGCGTATTGTTATCAGAATGTACGCTCTAAAAAGGTGACATTCGCCAAACGTTAAAGAATAAGCTAATTCTCGCTTTACGCGATTTTACCCACCTGAAACCATCGGGTACTTGATGTTTGAGTAGTCAATTTTCTGTTTGGACGCATCCTATGCGAAATTAAAATGATGGCTAATTGACGTTTTGTGACGCGGTTTTAACAGCCTCAAAGGCGTTTGGCGTACATTTCCGTTTTCCTCGCTTGTTTTCAACGGGTTGCCATCATCTTCAACGACAATGTGGCCGTAGTGCGTATACTCTGTTTTAGTAGAGGGAGATGTCATTTGGATTATGTAGTAGGTAAAATTGGGAATGTGTCCCAGGTTTCCGTGGGCGATCTCAAGTGGTGGTTACAGTACTCTGACGGGCTCTATCTAAATACGTGTTTAAGTCACAGCCAGAAATGTGTAAAATAAAGACCACGGGGTTCATTTAGCGACAAAAAAGCTGCTATCCACATCTTCTCACTCAGAAAAGGTATGCAGCGTATCAATACCTCGCTTTCTTTTTTAATACTATTATCAATATAATAATTCTTCCAAGTGATACCAAATTGAGTTAATAGTACTCAAAAAGCATGTCTACGCAAGATAAGACAGCGAAAACGGCGAATTGCGTTGAAGATAATTTACAAGGTTTCTCATCGCTTTCCGTTCATGGTGGAGAGCATAAGAGAAGGCCTAAGGTCAGCGATGCACTGGTACACACCTTTTTTGCCTCATTTGTACCATTTTGTTCTTAACACCGTTTCTGCAGACAACTCCTATCGTTCAAACAGCTACGTATTGGTTTAAAGACAGCCAACAGTGTATAGATTTCAATGAAGGTCGTTATGAAGTGCGTAATTACAGAAATTTCTATTCGCATCTCAACTCACTTTTAGACGCATGAATACGGAAGGTATGGTAATCCTACGGCGCGTACCGTTGAATTGAAGCTTATAAAACTTGAATCACCAAAGAAATACGACCGCCTTGTACCCACTCGTCAAAAAGTACTACATAGCGCCTAATACTTATTTCAGGATGCTCTAGTCAGCGCTTCTGGGATGGCATCAGCAACAACCATGATACTAGCTCTTGTTCCCGCAAACGGCCATATGGTAATCACTAGTGACTGCTACAGGCGTACACGCCAGTTTATAACTACTTTTCTACCTAAAATGGGTATCACGTGCTCAATTCTTGATCCTTCTGACTTGGATGGTCTTAAAAAAGTTCTTGAAGAAAAAGAAGTATCGCTATACTTTTCTGAAGCGCCAACGAATCCTTATCTTCGTTGTGTTGATGTCGAGAAGATAGTTGAGTTATGTGGTGGCCGCGATACTATTGTTGCTATTGACACAACGTTTGCAACACCAATTAACTTCCAAGTACGGCTTGCTAATAGTTTTTTTTTTGGAGAATTATAAAGTTTGCGCTTACGTCAATTTGCTAGCCGTTGAAGTATGGAGCTGATTTGACGTTGCATTCAGCAACAAAATATCTTGCTGGACACAATGATGTTTTAGCTGGTGCAATCATTGGTAAAAAAGAGGTCAGTTGATAGCACCTTTTGGAATTGTTTTATAAACTGACATTGTTTCGTAAGATTATTTCTAAGATAAAGCTTATGCATAATATCTTGGGACCTGTTATTGATCCACATTGTGCATACTTATTATTAAGGGGTATGAAAACATTGAGCCTACGTGTGAAACATCAGAACCAGACTGCGTTAAAGCTAGCCACCTTTTTGGACTCTCATGAAAAGATTGATAAAGTATGGTACCCTGGTGTTGCTAGTCATCCAGATCATGTACGGTTGTTTTCTTTTACAGATAATTTATCTTTAATTAATTCATTAACCATGTTTACTATTATTTTTAACCACGTGATATTATCACCAAATCAGATATTTTTGGAAGTTATTTTCTTCTTATTTCTTCTTTTAGGAAGTAGCAAAGAGACTTTTCCAAAACGGCTTTGGTGGTGTTGTCAGTTTTCAAATCAAAGGAGATTTTGATAGAACAAAGCTATTTATTGACTCTCTTAAACTACCTTATATTGGACCAAGTCTTGGTGGTGTTGAGTCACTAGTTGAACAACCAACTATTGTCAGTTTCTGGAACATGTCGCCTGAACAACGTGCTAAAGTTGGTATTGCAGATAACCTTGTACGATTTTCTTGCGGTGTAGAAGACTATGAGGACTTGAAAAGCGATGTAGAGTCAGCACTAAATGTAATTTAATTAAACAGAGAGGTGAATATCCAACTGCTCATGGAGGCGTTAATGTTGATGTTATGTCTACGTCTGAAAGTAATACTGTTAATCATTG
The DNA here is from genome assembly GCA_038496445.1 of Trichosphaerium sp. ATCC 40318. Taxonomy (NCBI): domain Eukaryota; phylum Discosea; class Flabellinia; family Trichosidae; genus Trichosphaerium; species Trichosphaerium sp. ATCC 40318. The sequence goes on from JALMLS010000612.1 coordinate 141,780, forward strand.
GAGTGTCCTGGAGAATAAGCGTTCCTACTCGAGAGCACTTGTGCAGCTGTGTCTAAGTTTGCTTGTACCAAAGAATCTTGGTTGTTTGACAGTTTCTTAATTCAATGTTATAGCTGTACGTATCACGTGTTTTTAACCCCCCATCTCAATCTACCTTCCGTTAAGTAGTAGTGCCGTGCCATTCATCAAGACGTTTATATAAATTACGTTAACACCTTTTCCGATAAAATCACAACACTTATCAAACCCACTGTCAAGTATTTACAATACAACTCACTATGCTAGCGAGTAACAATCACCACGAACTTAGCCTCTGTTTTGACATTCCCATCGAACTTATTTGCCTTATATTTCAGTTTCTTGTCGACAGAGATCGCTTCTCTATCGCTCAAGTATGTAAGGAGTTCAATCACGCTATTTGTGGTATTATTGGATACGATAGTGTTTATGTTATCACCTCTGACGTAGACGCTATAAAACGGCATCAAGGTATACTAAAAAACTCGAAAGTTGTTTGTAAGGCGCTTTTTGATCCACGTGATTTGAGAGGTTCAAGACGTATATATTTACATAACTGTTATACATGGGTAACGAATTATGTTATCGAGATGTTAGTAAGCGTACGTGGAACCATAAAATATCTAGAAGAAAAAAAAAAGGTTTTTTTTACAGTTTGCCTCGCTTTTTGCACTTTGTTTCTAAACGCAACATTTGTTCCGCACTACATACTATTAATTGATAATCGTGTTTTTTTATTTCCAAACAAGTCACGTGACGAGTTGTTACAGAAAAGAAAATACAATTTACTTGTTATTTTCTTATCGTTTTTGTTCTAGGATACTGTTGCTATTCACACTATAAACTTGAAGTCATGCCGAAAAATAAATGACTCTTGCCTTCATCTGTTAGCAGGCGTTCATGAAATAGATTTAGAATCAATTGATGTGACAGATAAGGGTATTAAACATCTTGCCGGTGTTCATACAATCAACCTAAGAAAATGTCAGTACATAACAGACAAAGGTATAAAGTCAATAGCACGTGATGTTCATACAATATCAATTCAACACTGTATACGCATAACAGATGAAAGCTTATTCGCATTGAGAGGAGCTCACTTTGTTAATGTAGCAGGGTGCTATAGAATAACGAATGAAGGAGTGAAAGCTCTTGCTGGCGTACACAGTGTCGGTTTAGGTTTTCTTCTAAAAATATCAGATGAAGGCATAAAAGCTCTTTCTGGTGTCTTTGCAATCAACTTGGCTGATACCAAAGTTACCACTGAAGGCCTAAAATACATAGCAGGTGTATCAGAGATTAATCTTTCAAAAAATAGCTCTATAACAGACGAAACATTAAGAGTTCTAAGTGGAGTCAACAAGATTAAGTTAATGGATTGTATGGGTATAACAAATGATGGACTTAAATATCTTTCTGGTGCACACACAGTAAACCTTAAAGGTTGCTACGGAATAACAGATGTTACCGTACTATCAGGAGTGCACACTATAAACTTGTTCGGATGTTCAATAACAGACAACAGCTTGAAGGCTCTTGCTGGTGTTCATTCCATTAATATTTGTCATTGTAGTGATGTTACTGATGAAGGTATAATAGCTCTTCAAGGAGTTCATACTATTGATCTTAGTCATTGTTCGAGAGTTACAAATTACGGAATATTGGCATTGAAAGGAGCACATACAATAAAAATGTATGGATGTTTTAACGTAACATCAACAGTTTTGAGTCAAATGACTGATACCGATTTTGGTACTTCTCTTTCCTACACTGTCAGCAAGCGTAAATCACCTCCTTTAGAACCATACAAACTGTACGAATAACTAACAAATAAAATAAACGTTTCACGTTCTTAATTTTTTCTATTTTTTTTTATTGTTGGCACAAAACCCCTCTTTGGTTTTATGTAAAAAAATTGTGCCTATTTTATCAAGCTTCTAGGGCTTGTTTATCCACCAAACTTAAAAAAATAGTCTTAGTATATAGAGCAACAGAATAAGACGTACTTTTTATAATGTCCTCCTTGTATTTGTATTAGCTCTTCATGAGTACCCTGTTCAATTACACCACCCTCGTGAAGTACTACGATCTTATCTGCAGATTTAACAGTTTTAAGACGATGAGATACAATCAGTACACTCCGTTTCTCCATTACCTAAACAAATATTATACTCAAACTTGATCAAGTACCTTAAACGAAGAAAATAGTTGAGCTGATTTCTGAGAAAAACGTACAACGTTCAAGGCTTTTTGCACTTTGTGTTCTGACTCAGCGTCAAGTCCTGAAGTAGCTTCATCAAGTACAATAATAGGTGGATCTTTTAGTAATGCTCTAGCAAGACAAATACGTTGCTTTTCTCCTCCTAAATACCAAAATCGTTAAAAAAATATGAATGGTTGTGTTCAGTCAATGAGTTCGTACCTGATAATTTCAAGCCACGCTCACCAACAAGTGTATCATATCCATCAGGCATAGATAAAATCTGGTCATGGATATTTGCTTGTTTAGCAACATTGTACATATCTTCCTCTGTACACCCTGTCTTACCATACTTTATATTGTATCTAATTGAGAAAAAAAATTAACAACTTCACACTATTTTCGAGCTACCAAGTTTCATGTTTTGAAAAAAGTACAGTTTTACAATACAATATGAATGTTTCTGGCGTTGGAAAGTACATAGGAAATTGATTTAAGCCAAACTCGAAGAAAAAAATTCATTTCTTTGCAGGTCTTATGAGTAAAAAATATTGATAAAAAGTGTACCCAATTGTTTCGTTAAATAATACTAGATCTTGAGGTACAACGCCAACATTCTTTCTTAATGTATCAATAGTAATATTTCTTAAATCTTGACCATCAATAGTAATAGAACCTTCATTCACATCAAAGAATCTGTAAACCAATCTCAAGATTGTTGACTTTCTGTTAAAACCAAAATTAGACTTTAAAGAATTTAAGTATGTCATTTGTACCCTCCACCAGAAGATCCAACAATAGCAACTTTTTTACCAGCAGGTACAGTGAAGTTAAGCTTGGATAGAATATTCTTTTCTTCGTTGTATGCAAAAGTCACATCGTTGAATTTGATTTCTCCTCCAGTCAATTTCAATGGTTTTGAATTTGGTGTATCCTAAAAAAAGATCAATTACAAACACGACACTCAAGCTCATCCACTATCGATTACGTACTTTTATTGGTGTATCCAAATTCAACAAGTTGAACATAGTATCCATATCAGTGACAGCTTGACGCACTTCACGGTAAACAGATCCCAAAAAGTTAAGTGGAAAAGAAAGTTGAAATAATAAACCGTTAATCATGACAAGATCACCCACTGTCATTGAGCCTATCAAAAAAAAAGTTAGAATACCAGTAGATTACTTACAATATCTTGGTATTATTACCATTTACAACGCCATTGGCAGCCATGAACATGACAAGCGTCAAAGAAGAAGACAAGATGATATTTTGTCCCCAGTTAAGCATAGCAAGACTTTCTTGAGTCTTAACAGCAACGCCAGAGTATTTTTGCTATAGATAACATGATTTAGATTCTCCAAAATTGGTAAAGAGAGCAAAAAAGGAAGAAAAAAAATGCGAAGAAAACAAAACAATTTTTTGGTTTGTTTGCAACATACCATTATAGCATCATATCGTGTTGCTTCCAACTCTTCGTTATTATAGTACTTTACAGTTTCATAGTTTATTAAAGAGTCAACAGATAGTGTTGCAGCCTAATGAAGTGTAGAACATAAGTAAACAATCGAGGGAACACAAAATACCTCATTATCAAGTTTGTTCATTCTCCTTCTAAACTTTGTTCTCCATTGGGTAATAGCTAATGTAAATAGAGAATATATGCCCATAGTACCAGCTGTTACAATAGCATAAGGCGCTCCAAAGTTCCAACCCTATTAAACCCAACTAAGAAACACACAATTGAGCCACGCATGTAACGATGAACAAGTTGGTTGCTGAAGGTGTTGCATGTGATTTTAATGAAAAAGGCCGGGTACGTACCAAAATACCGCAAACAAGAGAGATTTCTAGTATAGTAGGAACAATATTGAAAATCATAGCCATCAATACAAAAGAGATACCACGTTGTCCTCTGAATAATAATGTCAAATGAATGATGCATGTTGGATATACAAAAATCATACCGTTCTATTGCACGTGATAAACCTCCTGTTTCTCTACCCAAGTGAAATTTAAGATCCAAACTAAGCAAGTAGTTAACACATCAAGTAAAACTACAAACCGAGTACCTGTGTAAATGCAAAAAGATTCTCTTTGCAAGCTTCCTTATAGCGTTCTGACTAACTTGAGAAAATAGAGCATTCCTTAGCTCTTGCATTCCAGAAGCTGTTATACGAGCAAGTCCGTCTATGGAGAAAACAGCTTGTCAGACGAGAACAAAAGACTAAATAATATCAGTTGTACATACAACCAAGGATAATCGCCACAGGCATCGCAAGTAATAGATCTGGTGTAACATTTAAGGCATCTACAACATGTTTGAACAAGATTGGTACTTGTACATTGATCAACTAGCGCGTAGGGTTAAAAAACATGAAGGTAAGGTCATTATACAAACTCCTCGACTGACGTACTTTAGAGCTAACTAATAACCCAAGACCAACACCCACACGAATCTTTAGACCAGTATCTGAAGGCCAAAGGTACTTTAAAAAGGATTTCATGACATCCAATAGACTTGACCTGATCGTAGTAATTTAGTGTATGTACTGTTTACATTCACGTGTCTTACTCCGAGCCATGTCCTGGTTTGCTATGTACTGGCTTTTGTGGTGGCTTTGCCTCGCTTTCGTTTGGTGACTGTTTTTTTCCAGGCTCTGTTTTACTGTTATTGCGATATATAAGTGTTTTTGTGCTCGCCTGTTTGTTTTTCGCTTGTTTTTGTTGAGTACCGCGAATTGAACACCAACGGGCTCAAATACGATTTTATATGCGTAGTTTTAGTGCTAGACGCTCTATAGAAATTAGGTAACGAGTAGGTACACGGAAAATACGTACAGTGCGCTAGAAAGTTTACGAGACGTCTTTAAGCCACTAAAAGAATCGCGTAGGATAATGGAGGAGTATGATCGGGCCTAAGAACGAGTTTAAACAACATTTGCTCTTTATCGTACCTGATACGCATTTTTTTGCTTGTTGACGGCGGTGTACGCTGTTGTATAGCCTAAAGTGACATTTTAACGGTAATTGATTCTACAAGCGTACGTGGTGCCAAAGCGCGTGTGGTAAAGCGATACATGCCACTCTCGCTTCTAAAGAGACTAAAATAAAAGCTCGGAGAAAAAGTTGGAAACTGTTCATTTACTCCTTTTATAAAAACTTCATGTGCTTACACAAACGGCTAAATGACAATAGTAATGCAACAAAAACACTAATCAATAAGCAAAAAATTTCACCCCAAAGGCTTTCTAATATCCAGATTTTTGTAATCAAAAAGAAGTGTTAAGTAAAAAGAGGTATTTACTAGTTGATTATTTCTTATCACTGAAACAGTGCTTGATGGCAGTTATCTCATTTGGTGTCAATTCAGGATGCCAAAAGTCAAATAACAGTACGACACGTGCCATCCCATTTTTGTTCGAATTCCAAACCTTTAAACCATTAAGAATTTAGATGTCTATTAATAACACGTGGGTTTTTCTGATCGTACTTCATGGTTGAAACTGTCATCAAATATTAAACACTCACCTGTCTTCCAGGTACGGTGTTCCTTGCCCACCCGGATCTTATCAAACAATTAGCAAAAAAAATAACTGCAAAAATAGTCAGATATTACCTTGCAATCCTGTGGCGCTATCAGCGGTAAGTGACATCGTATTTTAACTAATCAAGTGTTAGCTATATATCTAACTAATGATAATTCGCACTATTCGATACTCCACAGTGCGGCGTAATGTGTGTTCCTACAATAAGTACTTTAGTTAATTTGATCTTAACGTCCATCTGTTTTCGGACTTCTTGTTGACTGTCGAGCGTACCTGGCGCGAGCTCAGAAAAGTAGCAGTACCCCAACATACATCCATCGAGCATAGGTATACTTTTAATCACCTTGGCAGTGTTGGGACATCTTGAGAGGACACTTTAGTTCGGACTTTAAGTATGAGCTGGCTTAACTCACCTCGCAAGGTTTTCCTCGTTGTAACTGCCTTCTTTTATAAATTGAAACGTGCTCCACTTGCCACCATCTTCTACTGAAGCCTTTATAGTATTAAACGAGGCATTTGCCTTCATCTGTAAATACTCTTCCCGTATAGCGTCACAACTCTTCTCTAGCTGTTCTACCCAATCAAAGCAAGCTCTCTTCCACCTTTTGATGTTTGAGTGAGGCAATTAGGCTAAAACAAGTACCAAGTACGTGCTGTTAACCCAGGATATAAAAAGAACGTTGGTTTTTGCATTGGTTCACCAGGTCTAGATCGCGCTTTAGGCCGTTTAGCATTTTTACGTTTTTATTAATTGTAATCGCCGTACGTCCTTCTTTTATGTACTGAGCGATAGCGTCACGCAATCTTTGTGGCCCAGAGGCCATCAGCACTTCAAGTTGTTGAGGAGATGACTCGCTCATTGCAGTTAAATAATTCAAATTGAAAAAAAACTGAAAAAAAAGCATAAGTTTTTGTCTCGCATGGCAATTATTGTACGTAGTACTAGCCGTCAGCTTTATATTTGTAATAGAGTCACAGCTTACGCTTGTATATTAATTGTAACTAGGCTTTGAAACAGTTTTGGAAAGACGACATTGTTAGTTTATCACGTGCTTCAGGCATGACAACTAGCTTACATCTACTTAGTAAATTTTACGACTGACGTATCCTTCAACAAGCTGTAAAGGCTTGTGACATAGAGAAAGACACAATGCAGAGCACAACTTTTATTGTAAATTTCGTGCAAGAAATTGAATGGCTACAATATCGAATCTACCTGATTACAAATTTGACAACGCAGTTATCACCTCCACCTTGTAAAACAAGAACAGTAGAAGGCTCAGCTTCGCTATGGTTGCTTCCAGAGTAAGGATTTGAAGTAGTTAATCTAATCTCTTTTCCTGTCTTGACATCTTTGTACCATACTCTCGCAATTGTCACTCCTGTCATGAAGCCATGGCTCTCACATCCGTAACCTTCAGCAGTGCCGGCTTTGATTTCGGAGGGAGGAAGCATTGAACTACTCCAGACGCCTATACAGAATACATTAGAGAACAAATTTTAGTGTTACTCTTGTACCTGAACCGTCAGAGTTCGATTTTGGTTGTGGCGCTTTGATTAACGAAAGGTCGTTCCCTGTTTTGTTCACAACAATGACATCAACACTACGAGTGGCTCTACCATCTCCAAAGAGATTTAGCTTTAGCCTACTCATCAGAGTATTACCAATGTCAACGCCTAGCAATTTATAAGACAAGATATATTGTTATCGCATGAACTTTGGTGTACCTTGCTCAATCGCAAACTCAGTTGCTGCTTTCTTGAATGCTGCCATTTTATTAAGTGTGAGTGTTGTTCAAGTTGTTGAAGATTATGTTTTATGATTTGCTAGCGCATTCACGTGCACATAAAAATGCAGCGAACAACAAACTTGCTACCTCAGTGCGGTCTGTCTGTTGTGTTGAACACAGGCTACGATTTTTTGCTGTTTCTAAAAGATACATTACTGACAAGTGACGTATACAGACAGTTAAATTTTAAAATGTGAATGCACGTTATAGAGTGCTGACACCATTGAATAAAGTACTGCAAAACCGAACTGTTGAACGAACCTACTGTAGTGTAAACAGGAAGCCTTTTTTTTTTTGTCAAAAAACTACAAATAATTGTGAACCGCACGTGAAAGAGTGTTGACACTGTGAATTAAAACAAACGCTCATCGTTATCCACTTAATATTCAATAGTGGCTTTCAATGGAGTTAAAGTAACAAAGCGAAACGATTGACAAGTTGTGTAAACCTGTTTATTGATGTCATAGCTCGTAGATGTCTACTTTTTCGATTTTTTCTCTTAGCATCTTTTTACCAACAAACAGAACGCCTGCTATGCTTACTAAGAGAAATACAATAGCTGCTGCTACACTCAAGCCAATACCAATATCTCGTCCGATGGTACCAATAGTTGAACTAGTTGTAGAGGGTGCTTGTGTCAGCATGGCCAAAGGGACGTGGATAGGAGCCGAAGGAGGAGATATAGGTGAACTCGTTGTCGGAATTACAGTAGGCTGCATGTGAGCTGGTTGATTTGTAGGTGACATTTTTGGTGCTATTGAAAGTGCTGATGTGGGACTAAGAGAAGGAGATAGAGTAGGTACACCAGTTGTAGGTGGAGGAGTACTTGGGGTAATAGTAGGTGGTCGCGTTGGCTGTCTTGTGGGAGATAGTGTTGGGGGGAAAGAAGGCTGCCGTGTTGGTGCTGTAGTCGTAGGTGAAGCAGTGCTTGGAGCAAGAGTAGGCGGTTGTGTTGGCGGTTCTGTTGGGTAAGGTGTTGTAGGCATAAACATAGAATAACTAAGGCACCCTGTATGAGTAGGGGTGCCACATGGCGTAGCAAGCCTAGTATCTCGGAGAAGACGTGTTTCTGTTGTGTTGTAGTTCAGTATCGCAAAATAAACACCCGACTGTCCAATAGAATGGTATTTGTCATACGGCTGATGTAGCTTATATGGCAATCTGATGAATGAAGGAGGAATATCGCTATGATTATATACTGATGTCAAGTCGAACTCGAATACGTACTCGTCAAGTGTTTGTAACAAAAGACGATCATTGTAGGGATCGAAATAAAACAATACAGCATACCAATATGGTATGAGTCTGTGAGAATACTCATATGTCATATTTATACCAGTGTTCAAGTCGTAGGTTTCCAGAAGATATGCTCCAAGACGAGAGTCTATATCATTACGGAATCCAAAAAGCCAATTTCTTTTTGGATCATAAACAGGGTTAACACCGTTCCAATGATCAAAGTATGATAATGAGCACGTGACTGGATCATATTGCCATAACTGGCCAACAACCATGTTTCCTCTGTGTCCGTACACAACTTCTCCAAAACCAGATATTAAAACTCTTTGTAGGGAGTCTACCCATACCATCCCACCTCTAAAAGGGATTGGTGGCAAAATACCTGCAGAAACATCAGTAACGATAAATCTTCTACTCTTACTTTACCTTCTACTGTTACGTTGCAAACAGAATAGTATTGGTCGCGCTCTGACCCAAAGTATACCGACCTCATTACTTGACCATCAAACGCGTAAAATTCTTGAGTCTGCGTGTTGGCACCACCCCATGCGAGACAGCTTGGGAACTTCGGCGAAATCCTACTGTTTTCAACACTCCTTTCAAACGATACAATTTCTATCCCGCCTGGTTTGACCACAAGCCGGAAATATGCAGCTTCCAGGTCCTCACAGCAAACTAAAGTACCCATGGAGTACAATAAGAGCAAGACGTGAAGTTGTGGGAGAAGAGTGAGTGCCATGTTAAGTTCAATAAATTATTAACAATTCACGTGTTGCTATTTAAGGGAATCAACCATCTTGTGAACAAAAGTAAACGCTTGAATTGTGTAGCACAAAAGGTAGTACAACAATCTGTATATTTGTTAACCAAGTCGCGTGTCTGCGACTTACTTTTGTTTTTTTGTTACAGTTACAATTACAGTTAAACTATAAGCGATTAGCTCATAGACAAGGGTATTGCACATAGCCATTACTTTGACGCTGTTTCGAACCAAAGATTGAGTTAATGTCTTGACTGAGGTTTGTGGCACGTGACCTGTGACCTACTCCTCCCCTGCCATAACATTAGTAAACTTCAACCTAGGTACTATCTATTTTAAAGCCAAGAAAATTTTTGTTTGCGTTGGTTAAAACGTGCTAGAGAAATTATTGAAGAAGTAGATACTTAGCACCTGACATAGTAAATAAGTTCTCCATCCTTACACTTAGTCTAAGTTTGCGATGACCATTTTACTGGATGTGTTACAATGTTTGTGTAGCCAACGCAACAAAACTGTGAAATACAGTACCCTTTGGTGTAAGTTCTTAAGCACCTGTGACTTTTGAGTAACAGGATGAAGGATGACATAATGCTGTATTTATTAGGCGTTTTACCAAAGCACAGTATGAGTTACAACTTCTAGTTTGAACATGATTTTTTTTTTCGAAGCATTTCTTTTTTTTTAATTCTTAATTATTCTTGTCCTGGGGTAGGTGGAAAGTCTTTAAAGAATTCAGCAGATGCCTTGAATTCTTCAGAATCATTAATATAAGTAACACCTTGTTCTTTTTCCTCAGGTAAGTCATGCTTGTTACCAAAGACTTGAATACTCATTTTTTTCCTAAATAAGTTTTAGCAAGAAAAAAAAAACAGACGGTTTCCTCCTTGCAATGTAGAAGAAAATTAATATAATCGTACCTTGATGACTTATCAGATATATGAGTGTTAAAGAAAGATATTAATTCTTCTTTAGTAATATCCTTAAGAGCATCAACTTCAACTTGATTTCTGTCATAGAAATACTGATTTGTAGATATTTCACCAATGAAGCGAAGAGCTTCCTTGTACATATTTGCAGGCTTCTCAAGTTTCTTGACAGTCAATGCACGTTTGTGTTCTTCAAGCTCTTCTGGTTTCATATCTGCCAATATGGTCTAAAGAAGCGTTTTAACAAACCAGAAAAAAACGAGAAAAAAAAAATTTTACTTCTTCCACAACAATAGTACGATTTTTGAATAAAACTTGTCTCAAAGACGTAAAATACTCGTTGATTATGAACCAAAACTTGATAGGAGAAAAAAAAATAGTACAAGCTCGAAAGTTATTGTAGAAAGACAAGTCATACCTTTGCTTGTTCAATGAATGATTCTATGCGTTCATCGAGATACTTAGCGTCCTTTGTACTACTCTGAATGATAACACGCCAACAAGATATTCTTTGAGTTGTCTCGAGTGATGACCATACAATGTAACCAAGTTGTTCTTTAGTACGCAATTGATCAAAAGCAGGTTCCTTTACAAAAAAAAAAGTCAACAAAAAAAGAACAAAATCTCCAATTCTACGTACCACAAGGATATCAGCTAGTAGTGCTATTCTAGCATTATGTTTATAGTCGTCTTCATAACCTTTAACAAAAGTATTAACCATTTATATTTTGAGTACGAAGACCTTGACTTTAAAAACCATACCAACTTGATAACAATTACAAATCGCGGAATTTTCATCATCAGGGTTTCTTCCATTCATTCTATACACAACAGGTTTACCAGGTTGTACACTTACCATCTGTCTTTCGTATGTTTTATGTACGCTTGAAGGTTTTAAGATATTTGTAACCTCATCAGCTACATCCAAAGCAGATTGCTTTGTCATATTTCCAGAGAATAAATACTCAACATGGAAATCATCCATGAAAGACTTAAGATGCTTCTGACATTCTTCAGCAGTTAATTCATCAATAACAGTGAGTTTTACATCACGTGATATAAATGGTTGAATAGTAGAAGCATTAAGAAAGTAGCTCACAAGACTATACGGTTTGCTCTTGTCAAAGTTATCAAGAGAACGTTTCACCTACAAAAAAAGTAAGCAAAAAAAACATCAAAAAAAAATAGGCTGGAACTGTTCGTGTCACGTGAACACCTTTAGAAAATAAAACATATTTGTGGGTATCAACATAAACTATAGCGGAAAAACAAATTATGTTCAAGACGTACTTTGTTTCTCAGGATGTTGAAGCGGTCAGGTTTAATCTCAAGAGTACGTAATGTTTGTAAAATCTTTTTAATAAGAAGAGGAAGCTTATGATCAAATCCAGCTGATTTAACTTCAATACCATACCAAGCCCAACCCAAGTCAAATCCTACGCCTGCCACTTGAGAGTAGTATGTAAACTAGAAAACATGTTACGAATTCATAAAGAAACATTGAAAAAATATATCAAAACACGCTGTACCTCATTGATGGCGTCTTTAACAAGCTTAGTGATAATTTGAGTATACAATGCACTCTTTGGGCTTTTATACACTGCTTGAGAGCATAATCTGACATATATCACTTCTTTAGGTTCCTATTCAAACCCATGAGCGCTTTGTTCAAGATATCTTGAAAGTATAAACTCGTACATTGAAAATACAATCCTTCTTGTACCAAACGTTGTCTCTTATCTTTACAGGGTATTTACCCTTTAGATCTTCAACAGGTTTTAAATCAAGTTCATATGGTATGAAAGGATTAACAGATGGCAAGAACAATCCTGGGTCAATATCATTACTCCTCCAACTCTAACAACAGTTTGTCAGCTTCAACTCAAAGCAATACGAGTTAAACTACGCACATCCAAAGTTTCTTCTGAGATTGTTGAAGTAACATACTTAGTCTTGTACCAATATTCCTCATTTACAGCTTCTTTAGCAAAGTCTAATGAAGCTTGAAATACCCTGTTGACAACGCAATTAGATAACAGCTTTTTCAAAAAGAAATGGGTATGTAATAGATTGTCGCATTTCTTCATTCCGTACAATAAATTATCAGGTGTCATTAGATTCAGATAACTCATTACTAGCTCTGGCTCATATTCCTCGACCTAGAAATAATTAATTAATCAACGTGATGTACTTTAAAACAAAGAAACTAAGTTTTGTACTTCAATTGTCACAAAAATATTAACTTACCAGCCATGTTCCCGAAAGAATGTCATTATCGGAGTAATGATGCAAATTTCCTGCTATTCTACTCGCATATGATGTAGGACGCTCTTTTGATAGAAACCTAAATTTGGTTTCTGACATTTTTGCGTTTTCTTCATGAATCCATTTCTAAATTAAAAAAATCAACACTGATAGAGGCTCTATTGCTTTTTGGTCGATCAAAAGTTAAATACACGTTGCGTTTTTTGTAATTACAGAAACAACGCAAAGCACCAATATGGAAGAAACTTGTCTTGAAACAGGTAATGTTCAACAAACAAACAAAAATTGCATCCAGAAAAAATTTTATCGATAAAAACATTACATACCTGAACACCCTCCTTCTTTTGTAATGCAATATAGTCGAAGATAAGCTTTGTAATCTCGTCCATTTTACCTTTATACAAACATAAGTGTGAGAAAGGACATAGGAGACCTTAGTATAGAAGTGATAGCCCTCAACGACTTACCTGTACCAACTTTTGTTAATTCTACTTCAACAAAGAATATACAAAAGTCTGCAGCATTCTTATATGATCCAGCACAAAGACTATTAGCCCATCTAATATACCAAATAAATACAAATTATAACAACAACACAAGCGCTAAAAACAACAAACAGAAAAAGGTTTTTCAACATCAAAAAAAATCCAAAACTCACCCTTTCTTTTTAATCAATGCAAAGATACTGCCGTCACCTTTTTGATTATTAAAGTTAGATATCTTATCCCAAACAAACAGTAATATTTTTGCGTACTTTCGTGACCTAACAAGTGTGACAAGTAGTCACCAGGTTTCGATTTATAATGTGCACGTGTTGATGGCTATAATGTATCTTTAGCTAGTTTTTTGTTCACTTGCACGAGTGTAAAAATTGGGACACAGTCGTACTATTTTCCACATGAGTGTAAGACTTGGGATATCCTTAACAGGTACAAATTTTACGAGTTTTTTCATGTTTTCTGGTAAAAACACGCTAATGTCACGCTCAATGTATGATACAGGCGATTTTAACTCCGGTTTATGGTCAATATCAGAGAACAGCTCGGTAACAAAACTTGCAAGTTCATCCAAAGGATCTACGAAAGTAATACATCAATCAACAGTTATTACAGCCAAAAAAAAAAAGTTTCAAAAAAAACGCAACAAACCTTTGCCTACGATACATAACTTCATTATGTGAGATGAATAGTATTTTGAGTGGAACTCCAGTAACGCTTCTCTAACCTATAATAAATTTAAGATATGAAACGACAATACATGGATTGTAAAACAACGTACATCAATACCCTTCGATTCAGGTATTGTTTTCAAAGTATCCATGTTACCAGTACTGAACTTGATATCTCAGTAAGTATCACACTATCATAATTTATTGTACCCTAGAGTATGGGTGCTCCTGATTCGCATGCTTCTTCACTAATTGTGAGATTCTCCAAGGGTCAGATTGCAGATTTTTAGAGTTTTCTAAACAATTTTAAGTCAACTTTAAACATTTTTTTCTTTTTGAAGGGTTACCTGAATCTACAGCCTTCAATTCTCTATCTGTACTGTCTTGATTGAACAATGGTGAAATAAAGAACTGAGCAAACCTACAATTACGATTACACAACACTTACAACAAGAACAAATAAATGATAATTATTCGCGGATTTTTTGGCTTCCATACCGATCTAGAGCACCTAAACAATTAGTTATAAGTAAAAACAAACTGATAATGCTGCTAACATACCTTTTAGTGCTTCTGGAGCTACTTCAAAGTAGTAATTTGTCGTTTCACTAAAAAGTTTCAGTTAACATCACAGACGTCAAATGGAATTCCAATCGTATTACCTGCTAGTGTACGCATTGCTATGACCACCATGAGTCGTCAAATATTTTTCGTATTCATTCTCATCAGGGAACTTTTTAGAACCTAACAGTACGTTAATACGCGCTCCGCAAAAGCAATGAACGCACCCATGAAGAGCATGTGCTCGCAAAAGTGAGCTAAGCCAGGGAGCGATTCTGGATCGTGAAACGAACCAACACCAACAGCCATAGCGGCTGCAGATTTATCCGTGTCTAGTGGTGAGTGATAAGTTGTTGGTTTCAGAAAATCGAATAGCATACCTGCATCTGATACAAGCAAACAATGTAACTTGTTTGGTAGGGTAACAAAGCGATATTCGCGCTTGTCAGTTTCTTTTAATCGTTAATAAGCTTATTGCAAATCATAGAGCATACCAGGCTTTCTAGGCGATGTACTGGTTGCCATTTGCCTTAAATTAATCCTATTAACGAGCACTAGCCGTTTAGTTTGAAAACCTCTTACGGAGAGTTGTTGTAACCTCAAAATGGTGGATGAGCCTTTTTTTGAACGCTAAAACAGACAAAGTCAGTGTACAGTCTTTTTCACATGCCGAGTGTCAATGCCTCTTTACAAGTTTATTACGCACAGCTTAGATCGCACAGCGCACCAACAAACGCTTAGAAGTAAAAATAAGCGATAAATTTTGCGTAAAACGTGGTCAAAATTCATTGTTTGTTGCCCACGTCGAGAGTAATTACAACGCATGTCAGCCGATTTTTCTACGCCAATAGAGCCGCAGGCCGCAGGGACTACAGCGGAGCCTACAGTTGACCCTATTCAAGATGCAGCTGCAAATGCCGTAATGGCGTCTGCAATGTCATACGCAAAATCATACATAACTGCTGTAGCACCAGACACAAGTTTTACAAACTTTCGCTCAATTAGCGTTTTTTGCAGCCGCGAACGCTTGTCATTCCCAGCAGTATCACAAATATTCAATAGACTACGTTCCAATCTCATTTACTATCAAACAAATTATATGGCAATTATCTTCTTAATAGCACTCTATTCAGCGTACGCCTATTTCAAGCCTTCATTGTAAAATCTGACGCTTCATTTAAGATTTACAAGTCCACTTCTTTTAGTCGGTTTGGCGCTCATAGTGTGGACATGGATGTACCTCTTTAAATGGCGAACAGAGCCAATAAAGGTAATGGGCTTTACAATCCCAGACACATTCAAAATGGTTGTTATAGTAGGAGGTACACGCCAAACTCTCTTAAACTCTCCACTTTTTGTGCTGATAAAACTCACAGTGACACTTCTCCTTTGCTACTTCACTTCTATCGGTTCAACAGTATTCTGGCTACTATGTGCTAGCGCAGTCAGTACGTTCCTTGCATTCGAAGCTGAGATACGCTCGGATAACGCCTTTGCTTTCTTTTTTTGTTACTATTCTTATTTTCTTAGTTATCTTCTTGCATGCTTTATTCCATCAACCGGAGCAAGAGCTTGATGAATTTGGTTTTGGATTTGATGGATTACCAACTACAATGCCAGCTACAACATAATTGCTGTTCAAGTTGAAGAAACAACACAACAGCAACAATTCCGTTTTTTTAAACCCTTTTCTCTTTTTTTTTGGCTCTTCATCAAGTTGTAGTACTAATAAAAATGATGCGTGCCAAATGATTCGTTTAAGTACTGAGTTAGCACGTGTGTTGGTAAACAATTTTTCAACTGTTGACTTGGTGCGAATATTTACCTTTATTCTGCCTGAACTAATCATTCAAGAATAATTACACCATGGAAGCCGTTGCTGAGATGTTTCCTTCAGTATCAAAGGATGTACTAGCCCAAATATTTGAAATGAACGGAGGAGATCCTACTAAAACTATAAACTACCTACTTGGCGGTGGTGCGCCACCTCAACAACAACCAGTACGTTATAAGGCATAATAATCGTATACTCATATTAACAAGCCAAAGAAGAAGCCAAAGCCATCACATAGCGTAAGGAACTCATACTTTATAAATCTGACACAAAGCAGGACGATTACGCTCTAGCGTTAAAACTACAACAACAAGAAGAACAAAACAAAAGAAAGGACGCAATGGACGCTGTACGCTAATACGGGACCTTACTTGCTAAAACCCACGAAATCAGTGAATTGTAAAACTCATTTATATTTATTGCAGGATGAAGCTTTTGCAAGAAAGCTTATGGAAGAAGAAAACCGTAAGATGGGTGTAAAATGTTCATTATCAGGGGAAATGGTACAAGAAAAAAAAACTCGCTTCCAGCATTGTGACGTTTAGTAAGCTCTAACAAAGCCCGTATAGGTCCCTATAGATGAATTGTATATCCTAGATGACTGTGACTGCAAGTACGTACCTTAACGATCCGCACAAAAGATAGTTTGGATTGCCAACAATCTTCGACTCAAGATTTTTGACTTAGTTCCTGTTTAGAATCAAGAAAACATTGCTTTTGAAGTACATATCAGAGCAAATTACAGTTACAGTCAATCCAAAATGTCCACGTTCGTCTTGTTCAAAGACACTGAGCGTTAGAGACCTCAAGGTAATGCCAAAAAAAAACTGTAATTCTCACCAAAGCTCAAGCAACTACTACCTGCCAAGAAGAAAAATAGAGGGCCAAAGAACTCTTTTGGGTAACAAAGAAATACATACATCACCTATATTAATAGTCTATTAGAATGGTACCAACACGAGGATCAGCAAATGCATCAAAACGTATTACAGAAGAGCTAAAACATATTCTTAAATCCGAACCTCATAAAAATGGTAATCAATCTTATTGTTTCAATGTCGAGATCTTCCTTTCTGTTAATACCTCATTTTTAGGTTATGCTGTTGAACCTATTAACGATAACTTGTATCTATGGGAGTTACGTTTATTCAATTTTGAACCAAAGGATGCACTTGCAAAAGACCTTAAAAGGATGAAGATGGTCAGTCTTTTTTTTTTTTGGCTTATTACTCACGAGGTTTTTTAGGATTACATTACAGCACATATCACATTCCCAAATTCTTATCCTTTTAATCCACCATTTATAAGAATCATAAGGCCTCGATTTGCATTCAGGACTGGACACGTGCGTTTATTAAGAACCAAACATTCACGAAAAAATATTGAATTTCGTTCTGAAACAAAAAATAATCTCTTTGTCAGGTGACTATTGGTGGAAGTATTTGTATGGAATTATTGACGAATTCAGGATGGACAGCAGGTACAATACAAACCACATTTTTACATGCCTTTAATGGATTATTATTAAACTTCTTTTCAGCAAATACAGTTGAAGCCGTCATTATGTCAATACGAGCACAACTAATGGATGGTAATGCTCGATTGGATTTAAGGTACACTTTTTCTCTTTGCTTACAACTTTGTTGACATTATTTTTCTAGCAACCGATCCGATTACAGCCTCGCAGAAGCTAAAGAAGTACGTCATTTCATTTGAAAAAAAAAACTACAAAAAAAATGACACTTTCGATTAACGCCACACTAGGCTTTCAACAGGATGGTCAGAACTCATGGCTGGTATTGATAAATACCGGTTCAATAAATATACTATTAAGTTAACTAAAAACTTTCATTGAGCTTCAGAAAACGCCAAAATAAAAAAAAAAGGAAAGAGAAAAAAAGAAAAAATAAAAACAATAAAGTTTGTTTATGTACAACGTTAATGTATTTTTCATGATTTTTTTGAAATGTTTCTGTTATTTCTCGTTCGTTTGAGGCAATAATTTCCTTTCTAGAGGTCATCAATGTCATCATCTTCAATTTTTTGCTTGGCAGGTGCACCAGTTGGTTTAGCACGAACAGCAGGTTCTGGTGTGTCGTAGTACTCGTACTCATCGTCAGAGTCATCAGAAAACTCAATATCGAAGCCTCTAGGCTTATTTTGAGGAGCAATACCAGGACCAGAGTCCTCTTCGTCGTCATCAGAGCCTTCTGCATCGAAAGAAAAACCCAGATTACCCATGCGATCATTTCCACCGCGCTTATCGTCTCCAGCGTCGGCTAATTCATCAACATTAAGGGTTTTTGGGAGCTCACCGCGCTTCTGCAAAATACGAACTTGGTCTGGCATATATTTCATAACAACATCTGCCTTGGCGTCCTGGTAATCACGAAGTTGAACCAAAACAATATCTCCCAAGTTAATTCTTTTGAACCGATTTACGCGTTTCTTCATAGACCCCCGAATATGACACATACGGTTCTTACCATCGAAACAGTGAACCTCCAAGCGTCCGTTTCCGAAAAACTTGAGGACTTTGCCGTACTCTTGGCCGGCTTCTTTAACATCAGTTACTCTCTGCTCTACTCTACCAGCGTTCTTTCGTCTCCTCTTGTTCTTGCCCTTCTTTTTACCCTTTTGACTCATGTTTTGTATTAATTAACTCTTCTTCGCTCGTACGCGTTGGTTTTGTACTGTGTAGGATAAATTAGAAAGGAGATTCACCAAAATATCCCACACAAGAAAAACGTTGGAACTTTTGTGAGGGAAATTTCTCGTTCACGTAGCGAGCTTTGAAATACACTTTTTTTGTGGAATGTAATTACGCTACCAGAAACCCAGAATTTGCAGTGAAGCACTTCGGATTCACTGTTGGCACAGTACAAATTATTGGTATGCTCGTTTACACTTAAAAGGCCCTTTGAAGCGCTTCCCACGCGTCAAGGAGTGCCAGTCAGAACCAAGAGGCTCTAGTCGGCATCACTATTCTGGCGCTTGTTAACGTCAATTCGTAACGTAGCAGTCACAATAACACGCAGTAGGGAGGCTACCACATTCATTTCTTTTTGAAACTTTTACATTATAAGACAGCCACCAAATCCTTTAACTCGTGGCCTTTTTCTTTGATTTGCTATCCTTGCGCTCTGGCTCGTCAATCTTCAATGCAGCACTTAAATCCTTGAAGCTGCTCTTCTTTACAAACTTGTAATTCTTTGGAATATCAAAAGTCTTGTCTGGTATCTCATCTTCGGAGTAATGAAGAAAAGATGCTGTTGCTGTGATAGTAGGGAACACAGGTATCTGTACCTTGACAGGGAATCCATCATTAGGCAGTTTAACAGAGACGAAGCTAGATAGATTTCTAAAGTGCTTATGCGTTGGACTCAAGACTTCAAAGATAGGCATAAGGTCTTGGATTGTACGTGGAAACGTCTTGCAGATATACCAAGTTCCTTTAAAAGTCCTATCCTTTGAAGATATTTTTTCCTCTGCGTAGAGCAAGGCTTTATCGCCGTCACTCTCCTCCTTCAAGTAATCAGAGTATTTGAATTTACTCAAATCATCTCCAAGTGAATGATCCATTTGCTTAACACGTGTTCCTACTGGGAGCCTAACAGTATTTGTAAGATGACGTGTTTAAATTTTTTTTTTTTTGGCTTGTGAGATGCCTTGTTTTAGGAGCTGACGTACTTGGTTGCGTTTGCTTTAACGTAGCGCCGTAATATGGTGGTATGAAAGTTTTGCATCTCGTATACACGGCACGAATGAGGGCCTACTTTGACGTCTTTTCTCGAATCACGCTCTTTAAAATTGACCTTGGACAAGTGTCAGTTTTTGGTATTTTTTTGTTTCCTACAAAAAATTTGTACGTACATCTACGTCATCTGCTAGAGTGCGTATAATATCACGCTTTAAAGCATTGGTAATCCTCCTGTCGACTTCATGTGCACTTTTTTCCCAAGCAACCTCGATAGTCTTCTTTTCATGGTGAAGTTCTTTTAAGCCTAAACAAAACAACATCAGTTAAAAAAATCGTAGGATAAAACTCAAAAAAAAAAGAACCACAACAAAACAGAGCGGGCAAACCGTACCTTCTTTTTCTCCACCGAATACCAAACTTTGGTCCTCTCTTAACCATTTCATATTTTCAAAACCTACCAGAGTGGTATCTACTCTTAGTTTATCACCCTTCTTCCATACTTTACACCTAAAATATCGTTATTTTGGTAAAAAAGAGAATTGCAAAAAAAAATTTCGGCATTAATGTACACATCATTGGGCAGAAAACGTGATACAAGAGGGACCTATTTGAGAGTGTCAAAATATAATTTTAACGTGTACACTACGCACCCAGCTTGAAAATTCCCATTTTATCTCCATGTAGAAGTCGGGTATCTACTCAAAAATTACTAAAATCTTTTTTTTTACACGTGTAGTTTGTGTGACGCTGTACAATTACACCAATAGAAAGAATAGTCGTACTGCTGCTCATTTTTGTTGGTTGTGCCCAAAAAGGAGACGTACTGTTAGCATTGTTTTGGATAGTGCAGCAGCTCTGTCTTTATACTGTTGTTCTACGTAGCGCAATTGTGCAGCAAAAATCAGTTGTACAAGAGGCTAAGTTGCGTTTTAGTTTTTTTGAGTAGGGTAAACCCGAACGTACTTTTTGGCCAGTTGCGCATGCCATTTGTAGCGGAGACCATCCAGCTTTAGATTTGTAGATTGGGGACGCGCCTGTTGATGATGAGTGTTTACTATTTTTAAAAACCCGAGATTCGTCTGCGTACCCTGTTCTAGCAACCACCGTATAGTTTCTGTCTTCTTGAAGTGCAAAGCAAAATGCAAGGCGGTGTTTCCATGTTTGTCTCTCTCATTAATGTCAAAGTCTTCACTTTCGCGTAGTGTAGCCATTACACCCTTTAAATCTTCCAATGAGCCATGTCTGATGAATGTAAATAATCCGGCTTGAAAATACCGCTTACACTACTGTTTTATGAAGCGGGTAGCCCATTTGCGCTTGTTGGCTAGGCTCAGCGGCTGCCGTGGGCTTTCCATCCTTGCTAGTTTTTGGTTCCGCCATCAGACTTGCAGGTTTAGTTACTCCTGTACGGGAACGCAAGTTGTCACTGGTTTTGTCTCGATTTACTATATGACTTAAGAAATTAAGCGCAATTTTGGCTCAGATTTCGAAGTCATTCAAAGGCGCCCTAAAATTGGCCAGGAAACATAACTTGAATAATGGCTAAGTTCTTACGCCATAAAGTCTCCAAAAAGAAGCTTCGCTTTGTAAAGGACGGATTTGACCTTGACCTTGCTTGTATCCTTAAAACGCGTAGTAATCTGCATAAAAACACAATTCATTAACAATACATTCTAATTTGCCACAAAATTATCAATTCAAAATGAAGCTGTCTTACGGTTGCAAAATTAACGTCAATCAAGCACTTTACATTTTTTTCGATATTTTAGTTACATTCCTTGACAATAAAGACATCACTGACCGGATCGTGGCTATGGGGTTGAATTGACGCTAATTGTCCAGAATTCTCACTATTCGTTTAGATTCCCAAGCGAAAAGTCCGAAGCCATATACCGTAACCCCATTGGTGATGTACAGAAGTATGACGTAAAAAAGAAACTTCAAAAGAGCCTTACAAAATCTCCCATAGGTTTTACGAGCACTATCACCGAGACAACTACAAGTTATACAATTTGTACGCTATAACTACAACTAACAGTATTTTCTTATGCGATTTAGGTGCGCAGAGAGGCGCTACGATCCAGCGAAATTCCACAATAGAGGTATCTTTGTTTTTGGACACAATCACCGATTTTGTTTTTTTTTGGGTTAATTAATTCGCTATCAGTCGCGCAGTATCCATTCTACGATCACAATGCGCCACCTCTAACGTTGATTGTACAATGTTGTAATGATCTAGTACGTTTTTAATTTTTTGAGAGCACCAGAAGGCAGCAATGATATTGAAAGTAATGTTTCTGTAGCATAATTGGCTCGAAGAAGACGAGAAACATGTCGTTGGTATTAATTGTAAAGCTGGTAAAGGTAGAACAGGTCTTATTATCTGTTGCTATTTGTTACATTCCAAAACATGTAAAACAGCTTCAGAGGCTCTTCAATTTTACGGTAGAAAGAGAACAAAGGATGGAAAGGTACAAGGATTTCGTCCGCTTTTAGCCTGCAACTTTCCTTTTCTGATGAAAAAGATGTTTTTTCAATTCTTTCGAAGTCTACAAAAATCTCTCTAATACGAATGTAGGGTGTTACTATTGCGAGCCAGCAGAGATATATTAGGTACAGAATGAATGGAAAAGAATAATCTTGTGACATTTGTTTTTTAGCTATTACGAGAAGATTTTAGCACGTGGTGGGTTGTCCCCAGAGACAACGATTTACAGGCTTCAATCAATTGAATTGACGCCACCACCATTAGTTCCAGGAGGTACAAGAAGGGTTTTTAATCGAGTGAATGTTTTTATTTACCCTTCTTTTAAAGGTGTTTTTGCAATAATATTTATTAAACATCAGGAGGTATTCCATACGAAACCAATAGTACGTCATTGTCAATTTCCTCCTTTGGCTTTTTTTTTAAAATTGTTGATGTTTTTAACGCGATATTGTAGGAGCCTGTGAAGGGTTGTAATAAATTAATTTTGGATGGATGTGGAACACCAATAATGGGTGATATTAAAGTTCAGTTTGGGGTCAAACGACCTGGAAGTGCGGTGTGTATTTTTCTTGTTTTGTTTTATTTTTTTGTTGTTGTTGTTGCGTATGTTCTTATCTTTTTAAGGCTAAATGGCTCTGTCACTTTTGGATAAATACTGAATTTATAAATGAAGATAATACATACTCACTCGAGAAGTCAGTAATAGATGTAGCGAACAAGGATAAAAAACATACTGTTTTTCCAAGAGATTTTTCTATTAAACTTGTTACTGATCCTATCACTGATCAGACAGAGAAAAAACGTGCTGAGAGCGTTATTAAAGATGTACGGTTCTTCAAATTTTTACCTTTATAGCGTTCTTTATTCACTGTTTTTCAACGTAGCCTCCACCAAATCCTGCTTCCAATTTTGCAAATAAGTTATCTGCTGAAGAGAAGAAGAAACGTCGAATGAGCTTTTATAGTTATACTGCGTATGTCCTCGGTGATGATGATGAGGATGAATATGACGATGAAGATGAGTCTGGAGAGGATATAACAGGAGCGGGCGAAGCGGGATTTAATATTGAGACGCAAGAAGACCTTGAAAAAGAAGTTGTTCATCTTCGATCTGAAAATAAAAAGATGAAGAATCAGACTGATAAACTTATGGCTAAGATAAAAGAACTACAAGAAACAGTGAAAGAACAACATAGGAGTATCCAAGAGATTAAACAAGCACCAAGAACAGCAAATCCTCGTAAAAAGAACGGAGTTATTAGAGTTGTTAAAGTACTTTATGATTTTAAACCACAGATTGATGGTGAGATTGGTGTAAAGATAGGACAAACTTTGGATATTCTGGAAGAACGAGGTGAATGGGTAAAGGGCCGTACAAGTACAGGAGAAGAAGGATGGTTTCCTGAAAACTTTAGTAAGACCGTTCAAGATTTTCGTTAAAAATTTCGGATAATGAGAAAAAAAACTCCAAAAAAAAACCAGCTAAAAAGAAGCTCTTGTGTTAACTTTCGTTCACAGAGTTTTTTTATTTATTTGGTGGGTTGATGGATTAGGTTATTTAACCTTGCTTCATTGACAATATTATAAGCGCTGTAGCATTTCTTTTTTTTGTTCGATAACGGTCTTTGTCCTCCTCATTTTTTTTTATACCCTTGTATTCTAAATAAACATATCTCTGTCTACGGTCTTTGTATTGTTTGCAAAAATATTTCTTAGCCTTAAATGATATTATCGGAGCTTTGGATTACCCGTTTGGAATATCGTAAAACTGCTATGGTATAGCGAAGAGGATTCGATTATTTAGCTGTTACGTACAATAAAAAAAGAAGAATTGCAGATTATTTTTACGTAGACGGCCTTTATTTGCTACCACGTACCATAAAGCGGTACAAAGGGAACGTGTAGTGAACCGTACTATATTATGTGGTACAACCTTGATGCTAGAACGAGGTAGTATGGGTTTTTTGATTGTGGAAGAAATACTAAACTTGTGCAAGAAACATGCTTCAAAAGGATCCAATGTGCAACAATTAAACTTTGCTTTCCAAAGCGCTGCTTGGTTCAGGCTTTTCTTGGTCTAGACTTGCAAAGTGTTTGAAATATATCGCAATGCTAGGATCATGCACTCGGGTGTTTGGGTATAACTTACGTCGCTTTACTATGGAGTTTTATAAATCATAAGAAGTCGTGTTTGTCTAAATTAGGAAAGACGATAGAAAAACAATCCGAGGCCCACAACAAGCAACACAAAAATAAAAGATGATAACAAAAATTGTTATTGTGGTGCTGTTTGCGTGTTTTGTTGGTGATCTTAAGAATACTGGTGTACAATGTGATGGTGGGTTTTCAGTAGTAGTTGAGGGTACGTGTTTGCTAGTTTTACGAGTGTAGTACTTGACAGTTGGTTGTTTATTTGTGTATTATAGCGGAAGTCTTCCATGTCGCAACAAACTTCTTTTATGCCACCCAAGAGGTAGAAACAAACGAATTCACGATGTCTCAGTGGATGAAAGTAAACATACCCGGCAAATACGGCACTTCGTTCGAGTATGCCCATACTGATGAGCTAGAGTTTACCCAAGATGGTTTTGCGCTATATTGGTACGTTAAAACAGCGCTAGTAGTAACACAAGAACTAAAAAAAAACTAGGCATGATCTTTTCTCTATTAATATGTTCGATGAACGGTACGCAGTGTTTCTCTTATAAGACCATGATTTTATTTTTGATTTTGACACCAGAAAAAAAGTAGCTCGTTTCCTTTTTTGTACATGCTTTAAAGTTTTTGATGTACCACGGTGAGGTTAAAATAACCTTAATCGCAGTATTTATTTCTTTTCGGACACAAACCACCAATGTGAGAACAAAAACGGACGGAGAAACCTTAAATTGCCACCATTTTCTATAAACTAATGCGAAAACTATTTCTACATGTGTACTAGGGTTCTTGTGAATCCCTAGCGTCTCCAAATCGGGTTATTTTTTTGGGAGAACTTCCTTTGTTAGTCACAACAAAAATGTCTTGGTTTACTTTTTCTGACTGTTTTTTGTTAATTTTGTTTTTTAGTGTTGCACTTCCTGATGGAGGCGCACATGACGGAACTTGGCATCATATTGCCATTACATGGTCTGCTACAACAGGCCGTATAGCGTTGTACCAAAACGGTGTATACGTAGCCGAAGATACCATTGTACGCCGAGTTTCTTTATTCGCTTAAAGTGGTACAACGATATCTAATAGCTGCGTTAGCGCGTTGGAAAACCACTTCCACTTCGTGGTGAGATATTCCTCGGTAAAACAAGGCTTGGAGAAAAGCTTTACGGAGAACTTGATGACGTAGCTGTTTTTACAAAGGAATTAAATGCCTCTGAAGTTGCACTCTTGTATGAAAACGTCCTGGACAGTACACATCCTCAGTATAGCAATATCTTTCTTCATTATAACTTTGATGAAGTCACTACGCCTATAGAAGAAACTTCAGGTAGTCATGCCTTATTTGTGCCTTATTCTGACATTTTATTTAAGTAAGAGATCTCGGCCCAAACGGTTTTACAGGCAATCTAATTCGCCCAAATGGTTAGCACTACATATTTACCTCGCTAACCTTTCCTTAGGCGAAAATAGGCGAACACGTTCTACTATCCCAGCTACTGGAAGCAAGTTTCATGTATTCAAAACACCATCGGTTGGAGCAAACAAAACTGTATACATTGAAACAAATGGTTAGTACAAATTGCCGTTTGGGTTATAAAGTGACTAATTTTGTTTTAGCAAGCGTAACGATAGATTCTCTGCCTGTTTATGGCGCTATTTACACAAACGACTTTTCTCCACTCGCAATTGGAGCTACTGTCCCTGCACCAGGCTCATTCATTTACGTTGCTAATGGAAACATGACTGACAGTGTATCTGATGTGTTTAACGTGACTTCATTGACCCAGAGTCATTCTGTTCTGGTTTACTTAAACAGGTAACGCGAAAAACCTTTGATACGTTATCACTTTATTAAGCTAATACTAAAAAGGCCACCAACTGCACTTTCTTTTGAATTTACTGCGCAGGAGGATAAGGTTATAGATATAATCTTAGGGAGACGATTATATCCGAAATTAACTGCACCAAGTTACAGAGGTGTAGATCAAGATGCTGACCCTGTTACAGCTACAGGTATTTTTTTCTCATTTTTGTTTTACCAGAATTTATTAAGAAAGCTGCTTTCGGTTTGATCTTTTTTATTTTAATGGTGGACTCACTTTTGTTCTCCAGTATTGAGTCTACCAGTTAATGGTGTTCTCTCTTGGAATGATACAAACTTGGTTGCACCTATACCAGTAGGAGGGTTTTTAATAGATGACAATAGCATTACTGTAAGAAGTTGTTTTCTCTTTGTTGTTTTCCAAGTATTGACAATGTCGAAGGTTCAATATACTCCAGCACAGGATGTATTTGGCGCTGATATTGATTCGTTCACATATAGTATCACCGATTCAAGTGGTGCAACTTCTTCTGTTGGTACAGCTTCCATCTCAATTGACGGTTTTGCGGATAAACCTATAGTGAAGGTACACCTTTAGTATCATTCACTCACGAACTAACACATTTAAAAGCCGTATTCCTTTACCACTAATGAGGATAATGATATTGTTATCACAATTGAGTGGGATACTTTGGAAGTAACTACAGCAGGTTCATTTTTTGATTGGTTTTTACGCTCTGTTTACTTACTTGCCTTAGTCGATACCCTTATAATCGATAGGCTTCCTGAAAACGGTAAATTATATCAATATGATGCCACTACACTATCACGTGGAGAAGAAATAATTATTGGAGCTAATCTAGCTCAACCTTTTGGGTACACGTTTTCTTCGTGTATGTACCTTCTAACGAAATGTTTAACAGTCAGTGGGTGAGTGAGGCTGATGCTACATCGTTTTGGGATGCTCCTTTTGATGAGTGGGGTATTCCACAGATGCTTGGGCCTGCAGATGGGTTCCCAAAGTATGGCGATTTGCCAACAAATTGGGCAGGCGCTGTGTCTAATAAGGACGAAAATGTAAGTTTATAATTTTTATTGTAATTATTCTTGATCTGACCCGAAAATAAGGTAACTCTCGGATATCCTGAGGCCGTTTTCCCGAGTCTTCTTGCTGTACGTTTTGAGCGAATTTAGGATTATATTTACCTATTTTTGTTGAGTATTATGCGTTTCTACTTAGTATTGAAATACTTATTTTTTTCTTATAGATGTATGAAACATATTATCCTGGTAATGTAGTTGAAATTCAATTTTGGGATGATGTTGAACAAATATGGTTTTCTGTTGCTAATCCAGAGCCTTCTCCAAACTTGTATTTGAAAGGTAATGCTCCCGTTTCTACAAAAAAAAACCTCGCATAATTTTTTGGCTAATTATTTACAGCCACATCTCGTATTTACCAACCTGAGATATGTCCACTTTCAATCAAAGTCAGGCAAGTTCGTATATACTTGCAAGCAGCTGGTGAAGGAGGATGGGCTGAATTTGATGCAGTACGATTGTTTGGTACAAGAGAAATCGACAAGTACGTGAACTCCTTTATTCTTTTCCATTAGCAAACAAAGAAAATGGCCAACTCTTTTTTGGTGGTTAATGATATTAATTTATTATTCTAGGGCCATTATTACTGATAGACAAGGTCGCTTTATATACTCACCTAATGAAGATTTCAATGGTGTTGATACATTTGACTACAAAGTCAATAGTTGCAAATACTTTTTGAGTTTCCGTGATACTGGTATTGAGGCTACCCCTGTTAATGTACGTACCCATTTTGGCGATTGAACTGTTGTATATCCCTTTGGATACAATACCGTACTTATTTATTGTTGTAGGTTACTGTGTATCCAATCAATGATCGTCCTGTTATTCATACTTCTGCTTCTGTTGCAAAACTGGAAGAAGAAATAGATCTTTTGTTTAATGTTGTTGATGTTGATCTTAACCCTTTGACTATTACTATTACAAAACTACCAGAAGTTGGAGTTCTAACATATGGTGGTGAAGTTGTTTCAGCAGCGCCGTTCGAGGTAACAAGACTTTTTCTTTAGCACGTGAAGCGTTGACCGTTTTGACTAACTTTATTTAAAAGGGTTCGAATCTGACAGCGTTTACTTACAGATCTCTTTCTTCTCAATGTGTAAAACTGCAACGGGAATCGATAACATATATTACATATACTGTTGATGATGGAACTCTTACATCATTGGAAGGGAGATTCAACTTTACAATCGAGTGCCCTAGTACGTTTTTTCATTGATAAACTTGATTTTTACTTCGACATTTTGGATATTGTCACTACTATCGAATGTGTAACAACTCGCCAACGTTGTAAAAGCGTAGTGACTACATATGTAATTATCACTGCTATGTTTTAATCACAAATTTAAGTAACCTTAAGTCTTATCAGACGAGAAGAAATACACTCTTCCTTTTTTTGTTTCGTATTTTCTCCTTTTTCTTATGATATTGTTTAGCAATATATACTACAAGAGAATTAAGTGATACAATATCTGGTGCTATTATAGCATGCTCTTTGATATCTGTCATTATTATTGCTGTCTCTATAATACTTGTGTTCTACTGGAAAGACACTAATACAATGACACGTGTATCTCCATTCTTTTGCATCTTGAATTTACTTGGTGCACTATTGGTAGCTATAAGCCCAATATTCTTGGTCTCAGGAGTACGTATACCATATTTCCGTTTTAGAAAACAGCACAGAGTGATAAAGCTGTCTGTGAAAGCGATTGTTGTCACAGCCACTCTTTTTTTTTTTTTCAGTTTTTCGAAGTATTCGATTTATTCTTGGTTGTATTAATTGTTTTTTAGATGTCTTCTTGTATGCCTTGGGTATGGTTTCTGACATTGGGTGTTACAATATTTTTAGCACCTATCATTGTGAAGACTTATCGTATAGATCGCATTTTCCACATTAAGAATATTGTCGAAAAACTGCCGATTACTAATCGTCACTTGATTCCTTTTGTTGGTCTCTTTACAGGAATACAATTGGTAACACTACATCCGTGTTTATGACGTATTACTTATCTAATACTTTTTTATAGCTCATACTTATTGTTTGGACAGCAGGGTGGTCATTAAAAATGACACGCTTCGATGTTCCTAATGTTCCTTTTGAGCGTGTATCAATATGTTCTTCAAAACATGATGTCATATTCTGGGGTATTGAAGCCGTATATATTGCTGCCATTTTCGTTGCTGGATGTGTCTTGGGTATGGTCTAAACTATCAGTTTTTTGATTTTGTTTTTTTTGAAACGTTTTTTCGATGAGTATTCCTTCGAAGACTCTTCTCAATTCCACCCCCTTATTCTTTTTTTAACCTTATGTTTAGCGTTAAGAACAAGAAATATTCAATTCGGAAGTTACAAAGAAACTAAAGAAATTCTGTTTGCTGTACGTGTAGATGAGACGACAACCGTCTTTCTTTCCTTTTCTGTACTTTTTGGTTGACACGTGATTCTTTTTTTAGACTTATAATTTCACATTTGTAAGCATTGTACTTACACCAATCGCTGTTGTTTTACGTTGGGATCGTAATGTCTTTGCTGTTATCATCGGTTTTGGAACTATTTTTGCCATCACAATTTCAGTACTGGGTACGCTCTTACCTCATTTTTCGATTTTTTCTTTGGTTTGTTTGGATCTGTGCTTCCAACATCAACATCAATACTGTACATACAAGTTTTATTGTACCAACATATTGTTACAACTACAACAAGAGTAAGGGTTGAAACAAAGCTCTTTTTTTGTTGTGGTGGATTTTTAAGTTGTTTTTTTTTGACTAATGTTGATGTTATAGCACTATACCTCATGAAGTTCTATCGTATTGCTATTGAAAAGGAGAAGCTATCACTTAAGCGTAGCAATAATAGTTACAACGGAGCAAGAAGGAAACGATCTATTGGAGGAACGTCATCCGAAAATATGAAGAGTGCATCCACTGACACCAGTGGACAAAATACTCAAGTAGAAGAAAACAAAGTACCTACCTCTCTTTGTAACTTTTCTTCCTTTTGTTGTGTTTTTTCTTTCCTGTTGCTTATAGATATTATGCAGGAGGGAATAGTGGCATCATCGAAGTCTCATGAGTTGGTTTAGAATAGATAACAAAAGTCCAAGACTTTTTTTTGCAGAATAAAATAAGAAAATAATAAACATCGATTTGACATCATATGCCTTTCGTCTAACAGTAAATATTCCAAGCAATTAAAATAATTTACTATAGTTCAAGAACCATAGCAAAAAACCACGTGATTACTGCTTGCAGAGGCAGATTTCTAGACAAAAGATGTATTATATTGCTGGATGTTTGCTTTCAGCATGTTCAAGACATACAAAAACGCAAGCGGTGCAGCTCAAAATGAGTGTTAGAGAAAAGAAACATTGAAGGTGTACTACATTTCTGCACAAAACCAAATACTCAATCCTAACAGTAACCTTTCTCAATTATACCACGTGACTTTCTTGGTTTATTATCAACATAGGTACTAGATCCTACGCTTACACGGTCTTCTTCGTTTATATACAGGCGCCTAAAATAAATTTTAAGTTGTAACCATGACTGCTTGAGGGTTTACCGATGTAGGCGCTTTTGTTGTAGGAGGTGGCGTAGGAGGTGGCGTAGTAGGAGGTGGCGTGGGAGGTGGTGTAGTAGGTGGCGTAGTAGGAGGTGGTGTAGGAGGTGGTGTAGTAGGAGGTGGTGTAGGAGGTGGCGTAGTAGGAGGGAGCGTAGGAGGTGGTGTAGGAGGTGGCGTAGTAGGAGGTGGCGTGGGAGGTAGTGTAGTAGGCGGTAACGTTGTAGGAGGTGGCGTTGGCAGCTCATACCTAAACACAGCTCTGAAGGCATTCGTGCTAACGAACATTTGTGGGAGGAAGAAACTAATTCAGATTTAATACGCTTTTTGACAATCTAATTAAACGCACCTAAATGAATTCGCATCGAATGCTACGTTTTGAGGGGCCGTAGACAACGATCCGGATTGCGTACCATCATAGTAGAACCCTAGCAAAAGTAGTTATAACTTTTTTCAATGAATACTTTTCGAACTGTGTTTGTACCTGTGACAACATTCTGCGCCATAGTACATGTCAAAGTCATAGCAGAAGTACCTATTATTGCATTCGAAGATATTATAGCTGACAAAGTGAAGGCAGCAGAGTCAACATCGACTGCCCATGTTAAAAACCTGTTGATAGCTGATGAGTATTCTACAGGATTGTCTAAATCGCTGACAATAAAATTAGGGACATTGGGCCCTGAAGCTCCATTCAATATATCGTTTCCATTAGAAGCAAGTATAAGAGTACAAATACCCATTTCACCAATAGCTACAGCAATTCTGGTTGGTAAAAACAACTATTGACATTGCAGCAACTGAGTTTACAAAAATCCAATAAACGTACCGATTGAATTCACCATGACGATGCAGAAGCTCATTAACAAAGTAAAAACAAGCTGCATTACTTGATGTTTCAAAGAGATGAGAAGTAATTTTGTGATCTTTTACATGTATTAAGACGTATTGTCACGTGAGTAAAATTGTGTACTATTTTTCTGTTAAAACGAATTATCAAAGTCGGAAACTGTTCTGTGAAGGTGTAAACAATTAACAAAAGTCGCTTTAACAGCTTTCAAGAACTAGATAGACATAATAGCTACAAACACATGTACCTCCTGCAGCCAATGTTTAATCGTTTTTTCGCTTTTTTAGTTCGTTCTGTCTGGAAAATTGCAATAGTCAAAAGTTACGTTCGGATCTTTAAATTACGGAGCTACAGGTGCGGACACGCTACAATCCTTCTAAATGTCTATACTTTCGAAGCGAAAATCGAAATCATGTGATTTTGTTTCCGTACTTTCTTGAAGTTCTTCAATTTCGACGAAAGCTGTTTGACCAAGTAACTTACAATTAAGCTGTTTTTTTAGCTTTAATGGCAACGCAAACCGAAATAGAAGGTATAGTACGCATACAGGACTTATGTGGGGAAATATGCCGGTGGCTAGAGCCGAACGACTTTTTATGTTTGTCAAATTGTTCTAATACAGTTCATGGTATATTATCACGCAATCAGGCATTGTGTAAACGCGTATATGAGTCGCACTTCAATGATATTGATTCAATGGTTCAAATTGGCGATTCACCTGATGACGAGGGCGGAATACAGCGTTATAGAATGGCAAAATGGTTTAGAGAAGTATTTTCTTGTCCAGATTGGTTGGAACGACTCAAAAAACGGTGTTGTTACTTAAAAGAGGTAAAAGAAATACAATTAATCCAAAGCTGATCAGTATAGGTCCAAAAAGTCGTAAAACGGGGTGGTAAAGGTTTTCTAGATGCTGACACGAACCTCCTAACGTTAAAAAACGCAAAAGGTAGATAAACCAGTTCATTCAACAACCACAATCACAATTTAACGACCTCCAAAACAGGGAACAATACAAAGTTTGATGGATATAAATTTCACTGGATATTCATCTATTTGGACCCTTTAAAGCTACCTTCTACCAGGACTGCAACCGTCATTGTACCGTGGAATGACTTGTGTGTAGAAGATGAAAAACTACAGGACGGTTTACGCTACGCGTTTTTACATCTAACAAAGCCGTCCACACCTTGTGTTAGTGTTGACCAAGAACACCGATACGACCTTTTTTTCCCACATGTAGCTGAAACGGGTAACGTAGAAGCAGGTATATACGGAAGCGCAAAGCTTGTTTCAAACAGTGAACGCCAGTTTTTTATTGATGGGGAATTGACAATAACAAGCACTGCTGATATGACAATGGGTTGTTCTTTCCTTACTTATAAAGATCCTTGTACTATAGTGTTCTGGGGAAGATTAATTCCATTCTTCTTTGGCGAAGAAGCCAAAATCAAACTTGATTGTTTATCAAATGTTGTGTTCAAAAATAGCACTGCAAGCGATGTACCTCTTAGGCCTAGAGGTGCTAGTGCGGCTGGTGATACATGTACTACTCTTCGCACAATCACAGATGATAATTGGACCATAACCAAAGGCAAAAAGAAATAAACAGCTGAATGTTACTCTGCAATAAAATATTGTTTCAAAATCTTGTGCCACATTAGTTGATTTATTTTCCTTGGTGTTAATGAGCGTTCATTTAAAGCTAATGGTTTGCCTACAAAGTGTTAAGTAAGCACTATTGTCATGGCAGTGACTGAACTGACACCAAACAAACTATGGAATCAGCTGTACAACATAAACGAAGGCTGCAATGATTCATTTCTTTTCTTGCAATTGCTTACAATGAGTTTTAACAAAACACAATCAATTGATAGAGCGCTGAACAGATCTAATTTGTACAAGCTTTTTGTTACAAGCAAACTCAATTTCAGCCATGCATGATACTGTTATCAAAGAAGTCATGGTCAATTTCATCCACAGCCTTTTTGACCACACTTTCAAGGTGTTTCTTGGTGCAAGCGGCTTTAATAAAGTCATGTTCAAGTAGTGATTTTGCTGATAGTCTTTTTGTCTTATCACAAACGCAAGAGTTTATGAAATCAATGCAGTCTGGATGTACTTTTCTACTATCAAGTTGAGGAGTTTGGTTTGTAGCAATCATATATACGACTTGCTCTGGTGGGTAGTCTATTAACCAAGGTTCCTGTAATAGAGAAAGTTAGAACATAGAACAAACCAACAAAGCGTACATTTGCAAGACAGTAAACCAATGATCCTAATGACCAAACATCACTTGATGGCGTCTTATCATCATTGAGTATAATCTCCTAATCTTATTAAATATGTAAATTAATGTCATTACAACGTACTGGGGCAACCCAATAAGGTGAACCTACTACACAACGTCTTGTAGGTATATCTGTGAATGGTAGTAACCCTGGGTACGTATCAAAAATAAACAAAAAAGGGATTATAACGGACATAGCTTAACTTCTCCGTTTATTCCAATATGTACTGATTCTTCTGCAATGTGACCATGTACACATCCAATAGACTCCAAATATACCAAACTTTGTAGCACCTAATTATTTTGTCTTAAGTGAGTCATGGCAGTTCTTGGCTTTTGTCATTGAAGATTAGGGAAGCAACTTTTATCATTGACCTTTACCTGTCTAATAATACATGCTATTTCACTTTCATTAAACTGTACGTCTGTAAAATCGACGAGGTCTCCATAATCCTTCGTGTCTTCGAATACTATGCTAACATTATCTACATGAACTTAGTCAAAAGTTGCCCGTTCTTCTTTTTGTTGTTCTTGCTTTTAATAATAAACAAGTAAGATTTGGCCACGTGCCATTTGAAAGGAAGTAACCTTTGTATTCTATGAAATGTTTCTTGTCAAGATTCTTTAAGAACTCAACGGTTTGATGGAATATCTGTTTGCTTTCACAAGGTTTGAATTCTTTAATTGTCACTGCAACATTTGATACAACATCAAGAGCATAATAGTAGTGAGATGTAACATGCTCTGTATGCAACAAATTTGATTTATTAAAACCTAATAGAACGTCACCAAAGTAACCAAAGAAACAAAACCATACACAATGCTCAAATTGGTAGGAAAAAAAAAAAGAACAATGTACAAAGAACCAATAGGGTTAACCTTACACGAATTCATTGGGTAACAGCCATCTAGAAAAAGTTATTCTAGCACATAGTGACTAGCTGTTACCCGATAAATTTGTGGCTGTCTAGCGTTCATACTGCTTCCCTACAGGTATCAACACTTATTCATAATTACCTTTGGTTTGGAGTGTTGTAGGCTCTGGTGCTTGTTTTATGGTTGGATGGATTCGAGGGAACGCAAGCGAAGAGTAGAATTTGTTAATAAAGTCTACTGTCTTTATAACGATTTCTGGGTTGTCTATTAACTCCTGAGGCAATCGTCAACTGAAATTACTTAAATTAACATTATAAACACACTTTGGTTAAACCTAGAGTTTTTATATGGGCAATAACAGTTGGTGAGTACTTCTAAAAGGGTTTTTGTTAGAGTTGTAACTTTAGGTATTCTATAATGAGCGTACGTCTACAATACAGGATGAAGTCGGAGTAAGCGCCATAAGCAATTATACACCGTGTAAATTAAAAAGAAAGGCTTAATCGAACAAAAATTCATTAAGCAAGGCAAAATTTGTTTATTTGAGAATCAGTGACTGGCGGTACTAGACAGAGACCTTTGTGCTTTTGCATTGTGGTATTGAATTACTTGTTAAAGGTAGCACTTTGTATTGATAAATGGTATCACTAAGTGAGTGGTGCACTTTGTAATAGTAACATCTTGTTTTTGTATTTTTGTTTATGTAATTTGTAATTTACAGAGTGGGCAAGAAGAATGGTGCAGAAACCATTCGTCTATACAAGCTTTGTGAAAGTGATGCTTACAAGGCAATACTCTAAGCGTATGTCCATAATCATACTCACCAAGACATACAACACAACTAGTTTAATAACGAAATGAGCCGATAAACTTCAGTGAAAACAACCCGAAAAACGTTTGTACGCACGTTGTGTGGGATAAGAATTCTTGTTGTCCTTCAAAGTTAGCTACACGTAATGTTGATAATACATCTGATGGAACACCTACTTCCTTAGTCTCTCTTCTCTAAGGCAATTATGAGAAATTTCGAACAAACAACTAGGCAAAAATAGCAAGTGATTTAGTTGGATCACGTGCTCGTAACGTTTACTAAATTATTCAACGTACTATATCTGGTGCTTCCTCATCAGGCAATAGATACCGTTCTTCAGCTGTATCTTGAGATACTCCTAGATCTAGGCATCTTTGAATAAATGGGGTTTTTTGGAGAGAAGGAGAAAACTAAAAAAAGGCATCACTGGAACCTGTTGAAAAGACGTACTGAAACAACAGCATTGTAAAACCCTACAACATATCAAAACGACCATTACAGCTAGTACCAAGAAGCCTGTGACTATAACGACGCGGAATAAATAAATACCGGTACAGATTAAACCAAATCTACATTTTTCTATTTACGTACGCTCTATTCCTCCACCAAAGTTTATTTCACATACAACTACGTTAATTTGAGCAAAAATCAACGCCAATACGAAAATTTCTCGTGTCATTCCGATAAGCAGCGTACTGCTATCGACCTCAATGGGTTTTTGGGGTTTGAAATATCACAGGTAACTTTCTCTTCAGTTTTTTGTAAAAACGTTCAATTTTTAGTTGGTGTTTAAGTCACTTTCTAAAAAAGGACGTCAGCCACGAACAGATACGAAGTTTTGCAAGTATTCCTTACCCTTGAGATCCGCGGCTTGATACACTTGATTTATTGCGATACGTACATGGACGCTTTGGCTGAATCATTTATAGTTCTTTCTTTTTTCACAAAAACCAACTGACAACAACTCGGAGACTGGCAGCACTTCCCCATTGGTACAGTTTTATCTCACAATGAATTTATACTTATTGTTTAAACGAAACAAAGAGTCTTTCCGTTGTAAAGGTTCTGTAGTGACTGCTCGGGCATTGTTATTATTTCTATTGCAAGGTTTTTTTTCTTTATCTTTTT
This sequence comes from Trichosphaerium sp. ATCC 40318, assembly GCA_038496445.1. NCBI lineage: Eukaryota > Discosea > Flabellinia > Trichosidae > Trichosphaerium > Trichosphaerium sp. ATCC 40318. The sequence goes on from JALMLS010000612.1 coordinate 178,870, forward strand.
TGTTTTCTACATTTGTATTCAATGAACTGCCTTATAAACCGAGCTACTTCTTTACTTCCTTCTTTACTCTGTGCTAAATATACTATTAAAAACATATAGCTATTTTGTTAAGCTCTATAAAAAGTCCTTACGTACCTACATCAAAAGGAGTCTGACCTGATGCATTTTTTGCATTTAAAGATGAAGCGTCGTTTTTGAGAAGAACACTCAAAATATCTACATCGCTACACTTGGCTACATCATAATATAAGTAAAGAGAACATGGCCGCGGTTTACCTGCTATGTGTAAAGCGCTGTTACCCTTCGACGTTTTAATATTTTGGTCTGCGCCATTTTCTACGAGTACTTTACAGATTTCGAAATTCTTGTGATGTATAGCCAAGTGTAACGCTGTTGAGAACTTTTTTGTAACAGCGTTAATATCTGCTCCATTTTCAAGCAGAATAGAAACAATTTTTGTATCAGGTTTTTTACTAAATGCTACACAAATCGAGTGAACTGTCAGAAAAAAACTAATTGAACCGTTTTTTCGTAAACGTTTCGAGGTTTCGCCGTGATTTCCTTGTTTATCACGTGATTATGAGAAAGACACCCCATAATTTATTTCATTTTTTGTGCTTAATAATATCTAAAGATATTTAATGTACAAGCTGCATGAAGTAGTGTAGCGCCTAGATACAAAGGGTATTGTACATTAACATTTGTTGGGTTTGCTAGCTCAATTACCGTAGATACATCTCCGCTTACCGCTATTCACGTGAATGAGTTACAAAACAGTATCCTTTAATCAATTTCTAATTATTAATGTTACAGATACCTGCACTCCATAATTTCTTTGCGTGTTTAGGCGGCATACTCATCGTTCCTACGGAACTTAAGGTAAATTAATAATGATCAAGCGTTATTCAGAACTTTAAAATATTGTTTAAGTCACCTAAAGTACCGGCTTTGGACCGAAGGTACATGCCACGTAAACGTGCCGACGTAATTAATCACGTTTCTAGCATCCAAACAAAGAATGCGCCATTCAAACCTGAAATCATAGTCAGAGTATACTCGCCTTTGAATGCAAATACTGAAATATTTTAACAAGGTTATTTTTTTGACAGTGCTTTGTACGAAACAGTCAAGCCATAAAAAACGGAAGTCCGATATTAGGACCGTTTCTATCTAACCGCTATTCGATTACTTCAAAAAAAATTTGTAAGGTTTCTTATCCGCGTGATATGTATACAAAGATGTAGAAATCTAGACAAACTAGATAATTCAACACTCGAGTCTCGATAATTTAGAATGGGATGTATTTTTTTTCTGTCTGTTCACGAAATTCGTGTATTCTTGATTTTTTCAATGGGAAATGTTGTCTTTTTTAGCGGTCTTCGGGAAATACATGTACGATATTTCGCGAATTTCGGAACATCTCCTTTCAAACATTTCAAACCCACTTCATATGGTACAGGCGTGGTGTACTATCATAGCACATGAAGGTGCCTTTAATTTTCAAATATCTGCATGCAAATAATTTCGAATTTCTATCTCAGCTATCTCAACTTCTTGAGAACAAGTATAGCAATATATGTGGTAGTAGCAGTAGCAGCAATAATTTTTGTGTAATCACAACAATGTGATAAAAAGAACCGGGTAAACATAATAGCGAGGAAAAATTATCCTAAAAAATCTTATTGTTCCGACTTCGACTATTACATGTTGAGTGTAAATAGACTTTTTACGCTGTTATACAGCAGTACAGATGAAAAAATGCGACTTTTCGGGTTTTTTGATAGCCCAATGCATTTATTCTTCACTTTTTTTCGTATTACTCCGGTAATTTTAGTACAAAACTACGATGACTTACAAGCTTCTCCAAATCATTACACTCCTTGTGTGTCTTGCCTATGTAAATGCGGGTCAATCTATAGTATTAACACCATTGTCAACATCCACGGGACCTCAGAAAGTTCTCATAGTGTTCCAAGGTACTACTACCACAAGTTTGGACTCTTATATCTCCTTCTTTTGCGGAGACTAAACTTATATCGCTTTGTTATCAGGTGCTTTTGTACCAGCTGAAAGCTATACGAATGTATCGCAGGCTATACAGAATGCTATACCCTCTGTGAAGCTTTGGGTACTCGCCAATAAAACGAAGGGATCTGTTAACAGTACTTGTTAGGTTGGTATTGTTAGTTGCAAAGGAAACTTGCCTGAACCGGTTGAAGGAAGCATACAGATAGGTGTCATACTTGATACTATAGCAAAGAACGGCTTCCCGATGGTGGCGGAGAACGATACATACATATCCGGACACTCTCTTGGAGGTATTGTGGCTCGTACAGTACGTAATCACAATTTGATAAAACGTATCTAACTCTGATACACAATAGGTGTACAAAGAAGAATATGCAGGATTGATCCTTCTTGGCTCTTACCTTCCTAGAGATGGAGAAAAATCTTTAGATAACTTCTCAGATCCTGTACGTTCTTCTAACTACGACGTCTAATATGTACTCATTACTACCCTAGGTATTGCATTTGGGTGGTGAAATTGACGGACTTACAAGGATTACCCGATTGGCTGTGACAATCAAGCAATGGAGTAAGCTAGCGCAAATCAAAGGTGTTGAGACGCTTGCAGCAAGCAAACCTATTGTTATCATTCCTAGTATGGATCACTCTCAGTTCGCTGATAAAGGCGTTTTTATTAAAGGAGATATTAAACCAGAAATACCTTTTGAACAAGCACATGAACATGTAGGTAAAGCTGTCAGTGCTTTTATTAACGTACAACTATTCGAAGACGCAGAGGTACGGTATACACGCAACAAGTAATCAATATCCTGACCCCACCTTGTTTAGTCCTTGAACTACTTGGTAGAGAGTATAAAAGACGCACAAGCTCTTGTAACTCCTTTCTGGAAGGCATCTGATATGGAGTCCAACAGTTGGTGCATCAAAGCACAAAACAGTATCATTAACTTCAACAACTCAAAGAATGTTTCAGTGACAGAGACGCTCTCATCTAATATTATATCCTTTGGAGAGTCTAAACCTACAGTAGATTTATCTTCGTCTTACGTACGTGGCATCTGACATCTTGATTTGTTGAGGCGCTTATGACCGGTAGATTCTGGAGTTAAAAACATCTGTTTACAACACTTACAAATTGAATCCTTTTGATGTGTCGACAGAACCTGAAGCCGCTTTGAATATTGCTTGTAAATCAAAATCTCAAGGTGCAGCACTATCTACTGTCAACTCTAGTATACCACATGGGAATGAGGCATCATGTGAAGATATAAACAAATTAGCTGTTAAAACTGCCTTGGCTTTGTTGTCTGACTCTCAACGTAATCGGTATGTAACCAACACTGTTCTCTGTACCTTTTACTAAGCTCCACAAGATATGAAAACTACGGTACAAAGCTATCTTTTATAAAAGATAGCCTGAGCGAAATGGGTAGCGAATGGATTCTAGCAGATCTTCAATTTAATCAAGTATGTACATACTTGCTTTTGTATTTTCTTCTATTTGATTTCCTTGATTAAACATTAACACTTAAATAGCAAGGAGATCATTATGTTGTGCAATCCAATGCATTAATTACTGACGTAAATTTTCCTATAAAATGGCTTGGTGGTATGCACTACTGCAAGCTACTTTCTCCTGCTAGAGCGGTATGACTTTTTTCTTCTCTTTTGGTTAATAAAGGCCTCGTCTGATCTACATCTAGGTTGAATGGATGCTTGTCGATGGACTAAAACCATAATTGTAATCGATTCGAATGTCAATGAATAAATTAATACCCAATTGGATAGTATCCGTAGTTTTAACCTTTGAACTCAAAGCTTCTGAATATTAAGTAAATTTCGACTTGAATTTTGAATTTAAGGTCTGTATTCGGATCACATACGTCATGGCGGCATTGGCCTTCGTGTACCTTCTCGAGGCGTGCAAAGCACGCCTCTTACATGGATAGTATGAGGTTACCCATTGTTGTCCTTTCGGTACACCTAGATCTTCGCCATGTGGTTACAACTATTATCTCTACTAATTCTAATGAGTTCTTTCGAATGTTTATTATCTCCTTCCGTTACTGTTTCATCGAAGGCATTGTAAGCTATCTCAGTCACATCGTTACCAAATTATTGACAAAGTACATCGCGATCTACCAACCATCCATTATGAACAATAGACACTCTGCGCATTGAATTATCTACACTGCTATACGCCCATAATTGGCATTGTTTACGTTGCAAATTAATATGGAATTTTTTCCCATCCTTACCTATGTCTTGGTTTTTCCTTTATTACCTTTCCACCAGTTTACTTGACTAAGTGCCTCAGAGGTACTATATTTAAGATCCACATAATACATCTTCATTTCTTGAACCATTACAACATCTTGTATCTTATAAGCTTGTAACTTTATCATGGCTAAGTTATGAGCCCATGTACCATTACAATTAATTGACAACACGGAAACTATCATGACTCGTGGCAATATTGACTTCACTATTGCTTGAGCATCTGCAACAAAATTACTGATATTGTCTACAGCTTTACTTCCTAATCCAGATTTGTGCAGATTAGTCGCTTTACTTTTAGCTGTAACGCCTCTAGTAATGGACATCAGGCAAAGTCGTCAAACTCCATTTGCCTGTTTGGACTTATTCTTACTTAGTGACATACACGTTAATGTGAAAGCAAACAAAGAAACAAACTAATACGCATTCGCGAGGACAGTGCATATAGCAACACAAAAACTACCAAGTATCCTACTGTAACACGTGGTACTTCAACATAAGTAGAACCATCATAACGAGAAACAGCGAAAAGCGTGGTAGAATTTTAGTACAAAGGAAATGTTCAATTTAAGCCATTTTTTCTAACCTCTGTGAGTACTCCCAATATGCTGTTTTACGCGTAGGGAAACGTTTTATAATACTCATTATCCCAAGCTATGCGCCATTACAGCTATTAATATTTGTAAAGCAGAAGAGGTAAGGGCAGGCTACTCATCTATTTTTTGTGCTGTGACAGCTAATAATTATGAACACATTTAAAGTAACAATAACTCACTGCAATTTTAATACTGGCACTCAAGTTGCAACCAAATAAGCTGCAGGTGGCTATATCTAAAATCAATATCAGGTAACAGATTCACTCAACGCTCTACATTTACTTGTCGGAACAGACACTGTAATTTTGGATGTTTTTATCATACAACAAAGCTCTGTAATAGATTGCGGCCACAGTTTTATGAAATTTATTATTTTTGACACGTGATCAAATGCAACACAATGAAAATGACTTGGATAGCCCTATTTATCCTACACTGATAAAAATGCTTTTTTTCCTATTTTGTGCGGTATTTCCTCTTTTGAATTTAGTGTGGTTGTGCTGGAACTGTTTTAATACTCTAGTTTAACTTAACTGCCAATGGAGTGCTAACATAGCGTAACTGAGAAGAAAGAAGTTCGTTCAACCACAAAAAGTATAGAACACATAAAACCCACTGATGTATACTTCAGACACTAAATAATAAGGTTTACAAAATACGTTTTACAATGGCGCATAGTTTGGGATAATGAGTATTATAAAACGTTTCCCTACGCGTAAAACAGCGTATTGGGAGTACTCACAGAGGTTAGAAAAAATGGCTTAAATTGAACATTTCCTTTGTACTAATCTACTGCGCTTTTCGCTGGCAAGATGTAAATCAATCTAGAGGTATGTCCAGACCGACTTGTTGCTTTTGAAAGAAACTAATACCACGAGCTATCAATGTACGACAATAAACCCGCAAGTGTCGGGAGAACAATAACGCCAAATAAATTTTGTCACCTATTTCTTAAAACTCCCAACAGTGTCCATGGATGCTGTGAAAAGGCTCACGGTACTGGCCCAATGAGATTGCGCCTTTGTTGCGAGAACTGAGTAGAGCTTACAGCCCGATTTTTCAAGGTGGTTTTATGAAAATAGGTAGCGCTCGCGCAACTCTGCAACCTATCCATTAACGTGTCCTTATGGAGTACTTTACGTGAGTAGATTATCACGTGGGCTACAAATCGGGTGTGGCTTTTAAAAAGTAAGGCTTATGGTCGCGTCAACTCCAAAGAAGTTTTCCCCTACTTTTACAAAACTACGATGACTTACAAGCTTCTCCAAATCATTACACTCCTTGTGTGTCTTGCTTATGTATATGCGGGTCAATCTATAGTATTAACACCATTGTCAACATCCACGGGACCTCAGAAAGTTCTCATAGTGTTTCAAGGTATTACCACAAGTTTGGACTCTTATATATCCTTCTTTTGCGGAGACTAAACTTATATCGCTTTGTTATCAGGTGCTTTTGTACCAGCTGAAAGCTATACGAATGTATCGCAGGCCATACAGTATGCTATACCCTCTGTGAGGCTTTGGGTACTCGCCAATAAAACGAAGGGATCTGTTAACAATACTTGTTAGGTTGGTATTGTTAGTTGCAAAGGAAACTTGCCTGAACCGGTTGAAGGAAGCATACAGATAGGTGTCATACTTGATACTATAGCAAAGAACGGCTTCCCGATGGTGGCGGAGAACGATACATACATATCCGGACACTCTCTTGGAGGTATTGTGGCTCGTACAGTACGTAATCACAATTTGATAAAACGTATCTAACTCTGATACAACGATAGGTGTACAAAGAAGAATATGCAGGATTGATCCTTCTTGGCTCTTACCTTCCTAGAGATGGAGAAATATCCTTAGCTAACTTCTCAGATCCTGTACGTTCTTCTAACTACGACGTCTAATATGTACTCATTATTACCCTAGGTATTGCATTTAGGTGGTGAGATTGACGGACTTACAAGGATTACCCGATTGGCTGTGACAATCAAGCAATGGAGTAAGCTAGCGCAAATCAAAGGTGTTGAGACGCTAGCAGCAAGCAAACCTATTGTTATTGTGCCTAGTATGGATCACTCTCAGTTCGCTGATAAAGGCGTTTTTATTAAAGGAGATATTAAACCAGAAATACCTTTTGAACAAGCACATGAACATGTAGGTAAAGCTGTCAGTGCTTTTATTAATGTACAACTATTCGAAGACCCAGAGGTACGGTATACACGCAACAAGTAATCAATATCCTGACTCCACCTTGTTTAGTCTTTGAACTACTTGGTAGAGAGTATAAAAGACGCACAAGCTCTTGTAACTCCTTTCTGGAAGGCATCTGATATGGAGTCCAACAGTTGGTGCATCAAAGCACAAAACAGTATCATTAACTTCAACAACTCAAAGAATGTTTCAGTGACAGAGACACTTTCATCAAATATTGTATCCTTTGGAGAGTCTAAGCCTACAGTAGATTTATCTACGTCTTACGTACATGACATATGACATCTTTTTGAGGCGCTTATGACTGCTAGATTCTGGAGTTAAAAACATCTGTTTACAACACTTACAAATTGAATCCTTTTGATGTGTCGACAGAACCTGAAGCCGCTTTGAATATTGCTTGTAAATCAAAATCTCAAGACGCGGCACTAGCTATTGTCAACTCTAGTATACCACATGGGAATGAGGCATCATGTGAAGATATAAACAAATTAGCTGTTAAAACTGCCTTGGCTTTATTGTCTGACTCTCAACGTAATCGGTATGTAACCAACACTGCTCGTTGTACCTTTTACTAAGCTCCACAAGATATGAAAACTATGGTAGTAAGCTATCTTTTATAAAAGATAGCCTGAGCGAAATGGGTAGCGAATGGATTCTAGCAGATCTTCAATTTAATCAAGTATGTACATACTTGCTTTTGTATTTTCTTCTATTTGATTTCCTTGATTAAACATTAACACTTAAATAGCAAGGAGATCATTATGTTGTGCAATCCAATGCATTAATTACTGACGTAAATTTTCCTATAAAATGGCTTGGTGGTATGCACTACTGCAAGCTGCTTTCTCCTGCTAGAGCGGTATGACTTTTTTCTTCTCTTTTGGTTCATAAAGGACTCGTCTGATCTACATCTAGGTTGAATGGATGCTTGTCGACGGACTAAAACCACAATCAGAATCGATTCAAAATGTTATTGAATAACTATACCCAATTCGATAGTGTCCGTAGTTGTTTTAACCTTTGAATTCAAAGCTTCTGTATAATAAGTAAATTTATGCTAGTGGATGAAACTAAAGCGCCATGACTTAAGCTATTTTTATTTTCTGTTGAACATTCGGATGCTTACCATTACACAACTAGTAATTGTCCTTTGTTGTTTATCAACTATTGTAATAGCCAAACCCTATGAATGTCGTGATCGTACAAAATGGCCATTCAGGTGCGCTAGTATGGCTACCTAGTCCCAAAGACTTAATTGTTACTTATTTAGTGCGCAATCTATTTGGAATATGCCGATTGGATCAAACGCTGAATTTGCACGTGCAAATATTTTTCAGTCAATAAAACCAAAAAACTTTTTCTCTGATGATGACTACTTCTTCGAAACATCATACAACGATCCCAGAGTGCCATGGTATGACCAAGGATGGTGGGGAGAGGTAAATTGCCAAAAAAGGCAAATATATTACTTCTAACACAACTTACAGCCAAGTGGCGAAGCTCATTGTAATATAACAGGAAAGCTTGTTGCAGAAGTATATTTTCCGCACGATACCATAGTAACAGCGTGAGAAAAATGAGTTTCTTTTCTAGGTTTTTTGAAATCTGATTTGAAAAATTTTGACGAAATAGAAGGCCTGATAATATTTAGATTTGGTAATAATAACGCTGCTGGGATACTTCAACCAGATAATATAACATTACTACAACTTCAACCCATATATCGTTGTAAGGAAGGTTCGTTCAAGACATTGTACTAGTACCTTTTTCTAATTGTTTTCTTCTCCTTTTTAGGGTCACCTGTACTAGCGCAAGCGCAGTGGTTGAAACATAACGTGAGTATCCTTGGAGAAGGCGCGGAAGGGGCACATGGCGGAAGTGGATTATCATCAATTGGAGGTACACTACATTTTTAGTTGCAAGAAGTTGAAAACAAAACTAGTCGATTTTCAATTAGTTCTACCAGCCAAAACAAATATTATCTAGGCACAATTCGACTAAAGGAACTGTTACCGGATTCTCCACCTATTAGACATGCACTTAAGTTAGAGCTATTTGCTAAAGATTATTACTATGGTGGCGAAGAACATCCTTGCTATCATTGGCCAGCGAGAACATGTGATGGATACGCACATGATCCTCATGCAAAGTGCGCTTGATAATTTTTCGCCGAAACCGCTTTTCTTATCCTTCATAGGCTACGCTACAACGGAACTAACCCGTATCTTACACCGGGAAGTCTTTTGGCTGTACCAAAGGACACTCAGGTAAGTTTACATCAGCTGATAGTCACATAATCATTTGGCTAGGTGGATGTTTCTACAGTTCCTGGAAAGAAAATTCTCTCAGCGCTAAGAAATTATGGAGGATATCTTTGCGATGACACTGCTGACAATAGAGGCATGCGTATACGATTTTTAGATTCTTAATACGTATTTACAGTTTTAAAGGCACTATTTGCACCGAGCATGGAGTCACAGACGAGTTTATGAATGAATATAAAATGTCTTTTAACTCAAATCAAGGACCTTTTTATGATGATCTATTAGCAATATTTCAAGCGCTTCAAATAGTTAAAAACAATACTCCTACATCCATCGGTGGAGGTGGTATTCCAATAGTACCAATTGCGCCTCCAATTTGCGGTGCATGATACTGTTTAACGAAACTACGAATAAACACATGATACACTGCATGTTTGATTCTGAATAAACGATTGCATACAAAAATTTAGATTGATTGGACTGACATTGATAATACAATCAATCTGGGAGGAAAGACTGTCAGTGTTTGGTGTATCTGGTGTAGCCACACGAGCGTATTTATTCTACATTTAGACAATCGTGTGATATGCAAAGTTGGAGTTGAAAGCTAAAAGGAACACAAAACAAGGATTTTAGGTGCCGTAATACTTGATTGATTACCATTATCCCTTGAGTATCCCTGCGTTTACGCAGTGATAACTAGACACAAATTTTCTCTGGCAGCAGTTTTGGCTTAAAGTTTCACTTACATCAATCTCAGTTGCGACTCTTCATTCATTAAGGCAAAAGAAATATAATTCAAAAAATATATATAGAACGGTTTTGCTACTGGTAACGCATGACTATTTGTAGGTAGCATGAAGCATCTGCAAGCACGTCTCTTCAACATTGTTTTTTTGACACGTGTCAAAGGAACTATTAACTGAAGTTCCTGTGACACGTATGCAAAATTGTAAGTTCCTGTACAAGTTCCTCTGGTTCAAGATTTTTATTGAAAAATAAAAACCAGAATACATACAGGCATTACAACATCTAACCGGCAATCAACTTAGTCTATGATGATAACAATACTCAAAGTTTGTACTCTTTTGCTACTTGTCTACGTAGCGAAAAGCGCTAAAAGGTGCCATAAAATCATCAACAATACTTACTTACACATCACTAGTGGCGTTAACAACAATATCGTATCGATTTTGGAGGCAGCTTGCGAACAATCGCCATGGGTACGTAACGTCCATAAATAATACTTTTTTATGCTCAGTCGCTGGTGCGCACGTTTTCTTAACCGTCTTTGATAGTGTCCAGACATGCAGAGATTTGCTGACACGCTAGCACACATAAGCTCCAGTGCATTCAAAGTGCCCATTATAGGGCCATACAGTACCGGTTCGTATTCTAATATGGCTAAAAAACACTTTTTGACAAAAATATAAAAGGTAAAACGATGTGTTTGAATGCACTATTGGGCGGCAAGATTAGCCCTTCAACTGATAGAGCAAATACTGGTTGTATCATTTACATAGAATATGACGAAACGGCAAATGATACAACTCTAATAACAAGAAGTAACGATGGTGTAGAAGAAATACTCGTTTATGGAAATGATAAAGTTCATGACAAGTACGAAAAAAAAAAATACCTTTTTTCTTAATGCGAACCCACGTGACATGCATTTTTGATTTAAGGGCGTCCTACCACAATGACCTTAACTATTTTATACATTCTTTAAATCAACTGTAACTCATCATACTACATCCTCACATGCAATAAACACGCTAGCCTTTAATTTGGCTTCGAATATTAATGTGACGGTTTGTATTTTGGGTTTTTTCACGCGTTTTCTGGTTCTCAATTATACATTCTCTGATTTCGCTTATACTACATCAATGCTACAAAACCACCTATTAAACATGATTTGAGATAAATTCAGCTTTGAATATAGATTTTAAGAAAAGTGTTTAGCTTAATTTGGAAAGAGAATCTTAATTTAGTATTTTTTCTTTTTTACACATTTATGAATTGGATTTAAACGTAGGCATAGCACCACCAGCACTATTAAAAGCACAATAACAAAATTTGAAGTTTGAATACTGGTTTTATCTTGAGTAATGATGTAAAATACTCTAAAACGCGTTTATATTGCCATAAAACGCATTTTGGATACTTTTCGTTTTTGGAAAGTGAGTTTGAACAGTTTTTTTTTTTCAATTGTTTAAAGGCCACCAGAGGTTCTACTCTAGAGCGCTGTTCTGGTTGAACTAGGTGTATGCAATATGCAACCTAAAAATCAGGCCATTTAAGGCACTCTGGTCATTGTGGTAGGACGCCCTTAAGATCGAGTTGATTCTTTAAAAATATTTCATGCGTAAGTTTGTTTATTGGCGCATAGGTTGATACAAGTTAATTCACTTGATTTGTTTACAGATGGCCCAGTATTACAGTTTACAGACCTTGACCTAGTTGTTAAAACTAATAATATCATGTTGAAACCAACATCAGACGATGACTTTCCTCTTACTTTAATTGACACTGGAGGATATAATGATGTTGTTCAAAGCAAAGCTGGTCAAGTATGTAAAGACAAGGTTCGTACCCTTCACTTTAGCTTGTTCTCATTTTTTTCTAGTCAATCGCTCAAGTGGCTTCCTCTGATGCCATTATATTCATGATAAAATGGGGAGGCGATCAAGCAAAGGATCTTAACGAGCAAATAGAATACGTACTAAAAGTTAGACCTCTATTCTTCGAACAGAACAGTCATCGTCTTTTTGTGGTTGTCAACTTTTTAAACAAATGTATTGATTCGATAGACAACGGTAAACCAGAAGATCAGGACGACCACAGCTACTGCTACTCTACCCTCAAAAAAGCTGGGGTAGATGCGTTTCATACAGCTGGTATATCAATAAGCCAGAATCAAGTCTTTCCAATAAGTGCCAGAGATGCTCTTCTCGCTCGCATATGTTCAAATGCTAAGCTCTCTCCCAAAGAATCTAAGTATGTCATACAAATTCACAAAAGTGCAACACTTAATGTTACCTTTTAGGGTTCTAGAAAGGGTGTTAGATAACAATCTTGGTAGATCTGAAGCGTGCTCCGCTGTATTAGAAGCTAGTGGTCTTCCAGAGCTTGAACGTGCTTTGAACAAATTCTTGGCAGAAAACAGAAAACATGTAAAGCATGTGGGAAATATTGAAGCGGTACAAGCTGCCATACAGACACTAGAAGAAGAAGCGCATGGTGCTAAGATAAAAAGAGAACAAGAGATCAAAAAAGAAAAGCAACTGTTAAACAGTGTTGCATCTCGATTAGATGAATTAGAGGTATGTACAACTTTGGTTGCGGTACTTTTTGCGAATAGCCACGTGATTTGTGTGGTTTCAACAAAAAAGCTGTTTCTTCAAATACAAGACAAAACGTAGTTGCACTTACTATCCTACAAACGTTCTCATTTCTTATTTACCCAGGTGGATGGTATAAACACTGAGTTGGAAGCTACAGTGACATCAGAAAGAGAAAAACACAGACACTATCAACAAAGTTGTAGTGATGCTGTTTCTAATTATATCCATTCAGTAACGTCCTCAAATAAAGGGAATGTAGAAAGTAAACTAGAAAGCGATTTTAATAGCTTTGTTTCAGCTTGGGGATCACCTGATATGTTTCCTCATAAATCAATACAGAAAATCTGTGATGGACTAGAAAAAGAACACGTGATATTACAACAATACGGATATACTTCAGATTTTTCTTGCCCCACTTTAGAGAAACCGCTAAATATTGGCTCTTCAATATCGACACTCAAGAATCAAATATCATCCGCACATGTACAACATTGTGGTCACTGCGGTTCACACAAGGGCAAAAAGAAATATAAGTATTTTGGAAAAAGAAAAACAATTTGCAACCATTGCCATATTTATTCTACACCAACCACACATCTTTCTTCATTGATGCGTAAACAATGCATCACATTGAACAAGCATTTCAATAGCATCAACACAGCTATGTCAAAATTGAGATCCTTAAAAAAAGAAATGAAACAGTTTGCAACCAATGTCAAACCAAATGAAGATACAATCAAACAAGCAGACGAATTCCTCGCACAAGTATCACCCTCAAAGCAAACCTTAAATGACATGAAAGTAATAGTTACACTTGCTCCCAAAGTACTTCAATATTACAGGTAAGTTTGTTGTGTCAAAAATTTAGCTAATTTTGTTGCTTAGTTATTTCGTTTGGAGCTCCTATGATTGGTGATTCACAGGTAAAAGAAGCAGCTATCTAAAAGAAAGTTGAAGACCAGATACACAACTTTGTCAGGAAGGTACAGAACCACTTTAGAGAAACCGCTAAATATTGGCTCTACAATATCGACACTCAAGAATCAAATATCATTTGCACAAGTACAGAATTGTGATTACTGCGGTTCAAACAGGGGCAAAAAGAAATATGTATTTATTGTACAATAAAACAAGAAAAACAATTTGCAACCATTGCCACATTTATTCTACACCAACCACACATCTTTCTTCATTGATGCATAAACAATGCATGAATGACACTGAACAAGCATTTCAATAGCATCAACACAGCAATGTCGAAGTTGAGATAATTAAAAAGAGAAATGAAACAGTTTGGCAATAGAATAAAAAAGAAAAACTTAGAATTTAAACAGAATTTATTGAGATTGTTCATGATTATGACGCTTTTTACAATGGCAGTTACACTTTGGTCTTAACGTTGCCCCCAAGGTTTTTTTCCTTTTATCAGTGAATAACATGAGGTATATACAACCTCCCACAAAGCATAGAATCAAAGCATCATCTAAACAAATCTCGTAAACAAAAAACCAACAAAATTTAACAGTTTCACTTGCTAAAAGGGCGTACCTATACCCAATCCTGGTTTACCGCCACGGTTTCTGTTTTCTTTACCAAGGAGCGAGGCATGAATCATATGCGTGTACTGAACATTGCTAGAGTCTTTTAAAGTGAAACAAATATCGATATTATCATGCAACTCTTCTGGTATACTTTCTATCTCATCAACATCAAAGAACGATAAGATTAACCTATCATAACCTCTCCTTTCGTAGCTTTCTAGAGTGATATTACCTCCCTTAATATCGAGTTAATTAAAACAAACAACCGAATAAAAAGGACGCAGATTGATTTAACTTTTTACCACTTCACTTTTCAAAGGCTTAGCGCGGTAATTGTACATCCTTGGTGGTTCAAAACAAAAACATAGACGTGATTTTACCCCACCAAGGTACTGAGAGACGAATCAAATATCCAAAAAAAAAAGGAATTCAATTTTTAGATTGAAATGAACAAAAAGAAGAAAACGTACAATTGAGAGTTCTTGATTAATGCTGTTCTCTGTGAACTCCATATTGAATCTTCTTTCGATAAAGTTATCTAAATCACTGCGCTCGAACATTATAGCGCTTATACCCAAGTGAATGGGATGAGCGATTTGAATGTTAGTCTTTAGAACCATCGTAGATTCCGATGTGTAGTGTAGCGAAGCATTTGTCAAGTGTACGCTGCAAGGGTACTCTACGGCTACTACCATTGTCGAAATAGCAAGAAGGAGTATTAGAATCATGTTTGCGTTGTTTAGTAGATGCGTTTAACGTTGTTTGAGCTTGAAAAAAATGATTTTGGATCGTGATTGATAAACAGGAAAAAGATATCTATCACTCGCTTAGGTTTTCCCGCTTAACTGTTCCAAAGAGTATCTAATAAATCAAGTTAATACATGCCAGTAGTTGCACGAAAAAAGGTGCGTTGTAGTCAAGATATTTTCAATCATTGCTTCAGTGAATCGAACAAAACAAAGGTGATTGAAAGTTGATTTCGTATTTTTAATCACTTTAGCAAACCAACACCACATCAACAACTCCTGCAGACACCAATATGTACTTAAAGCTTATTGTTATGTATGTAGTCTTAATTGCAAATACCACCGCACTGCAACTGAATGAAAAATGTCCATTACAGATAAAATCGTCAACCTTGCAATTGCTAGAGACGAATGATTTGGAGTACACCATTGCAATGCATTTTGATTCACCACTAACCCTTGGGGTCATTGGTACAATGTATCATAAACAAGACACTTCCCAGCAAGTATCTTTTAGCTATACTGTTGATATAATAGAAGAGCACACAACTTTGGTACATAATCAATCATTTGTTTTATTCATTTATTGAGTAGAGCGCTATTTTATCAATCAAAGATTTTCAACAGTACTACCCTGACGAAATTCCAAATACTGTCACTCTTTCGTTCACGGATGCCAATCAATCAGAAATATGTGTTGATTTACCTGTTGTTGGGCCTTCGTACTTGTTTACACTATCTGCTTCTCGACGCAAACAGCGACTACACCCCTTAGCACCTCTTAAAGAAAACCCAAATTCAACAGCTCTTGTTCTGTATGAGGAACAAAATCAAAAAGAGCCAACAATGATCAATCGCCTACCCATGTGTAACACTTGCGAACCACGCAAAGAGCGGAAACCTGCTAAAAAGTTCGTAAAGAGTGACACGTGCGATGCATGCAAAGCGCACAAACTACATAAGGAGTCTGTGCAACGAAAAAGTGCGCTAATACAACAAGGTGTTGAATTGTCTAACGTTGTTCTTGTAGTTGAACGATACGTCATGGTCTTTGCTGGATGTGGTATCATTTTAGGTTTATTCAGTAGTAATGCCACTAGTATAAGCAGTCATAAGAGCTGTGATTCAAGTTTTAAACGTGGAAGGAAGGGAAAGCGTGTTAAACCAAAAAGGACAAAGATGAAAGGATAAACATTCAAAACGATCATTACAATCATGTTCATACATTACTTTTATTACTCTTATACAATGTTTTGTGCACAATAAAATAGTTACATACAATACGTTGTAAGACAATATCAAAGAGATTCTAACAGCCTACAAAGATGCCTTCAATCAATATGTACAATCTGAGTACTCCTTCAGTTTTCTCTTTGGTACTCGTCGAACAAAAAGACAGGTAATGTCATGCTGTTGATTCGGTGATTCGTTTGCATGTATCTTAAGGCCAAGAGTTGGGATGTAAACGACCATTAGCATGCTTTGATTTGCATGCAAAGCGTTATTCAATTGTTCATCGTAGATAACCTCCTAGTTTATGTACAACTTGGGGTCAAAGGTTGCTGTTAGATTATAATAGGTTCTTTCAATGTTCTCCAGTTATCAAGGATTGTCGCCACTAGTACAGAGAAAATAAGTAAAGAACAATGACCTAGAAGAAATATTTGTTGTACAATAGGCTTCTTTTATTTGACTCTGATTCAGCCATCTATCATAAAAATCAACTAAAAGGAACCTGTTAGTGAAGGATAACGGCGTGAGGCGCAGAAAGCGTACAAAGCTCCTCGGGTGATGTTTCGTGAGTTATGTCCTCAAGAATTACTGCTTTAGTGTGGTATTCACGGTCGTACCTACATGATTTTAGATGTGCAACATAGCGAAGATTACTTACATTCGAGACATCATCCAAAGCCATTCCATGTAGTCTGCAAGAGAATAGCCATGTACCGAACGCTTACACGCTGCTACAACGTCAATACGCTTGGTAGTGTACCAGGAGTTGCATTCACGCCAAAGTTTTCCAAATGACATTGCAATATCACGCATGGAGTCTCTACGCTAGTGTTATACCACAGTAACGCAGACAGTCTAAAACGTACAAATGATGCCTCAATTCTGTAAAAGCACGCTCAAACTCGCTAATATGTTTTCCACAAAGCAAATCACGCATGTTTGGTACATCTTCAAGCACTCCAAGTGAAACACCTTCATTTGCTAACAGTTCGAGATGCTTTGACGTCTCAACTAGTTTATAGAACACCTAAACTGCTTTTAGCGAAAACCAGCACTTATTTTGTAAATACAGGCGCTGAAATCCTTAAAACCGCTCTCCAACCAGCAATATTCTCTTCAGCCTTTGTAAAAAAATGCTCAACGCGCTTTAAATTAGCCAACATAGCGCCAGAATCTGTTTTAGGGCAGGAAAAAACTTTGACCTTTTTCTGTTTTATTTCAGGCTTTTTTTAACTATTCAAACCAAGACATATGCATCACGTTATACTGTTTCTTGTTTTCGTTTCTATAGCGTCAGGTATGAACTTTATCAGTTTTAAATCACGTTTTTTTTCTAAACCATCCATAATAGCTTCTTCGGTCCCTGGTTTACCAAAGACACTAAATAAGCTCAGTAACCACCGTTACAAGTTTATTAACATTAGCGACCCCGAAGGTTGTAATCACCTAACTGAACCATGCGCGAAGCTAAACGACATATGGTACGCTCTTAATCAGACTTTGTCCAAAAAGAAAAGTGAGCCGTCATTTCGGCAGCCACTTAAAACTTGCAAACGCTACTTTTGACGCACCCTCAAGCAGTTTTTCGCGTTTACAAGGATATCTTGACACTCTAACTAACGGGTAGGGGTTACGAATTTTCCGTAGAAGATGGCCCAACACAGTATTACGCCGTAATAGGTGTAGAGAATGGTATTGATATTGTTGATGTGACAACACCAACTGAACCAAAGCAAATAAAGTTCATTGGAGGCTGTGTTAATAACTGGCGTGATATTAAGAGGTAAGAGAATAACATACTGCGTGTTGGATAACCAATATCATTTCTAAGGTGGGGAACAACACTTTATGGTATTAGTGAATACACCCAGACTTGCGATTGCCCTACAGGTACTGCAGCATTGTTGAAATCGAGAAATACTCAACTTCTACTAAAGGCGAAGCTTGTATGGAACAACTTAATGTTACTGCTCCAGAATCACTCATAGGCAATATGCCAATGACTGAGGGTAGACATACTCCTCAATTATCAAATGTAGGACCTATTGTACGGCGCACGTGATTCTTTAAAAAATCTCATACTGAATGTAGAGTGGAGGAGTTACTGCCGTTGCTCCATGGGAAAACAAGGCTTGTAATTACATTACCAATGAGGCAGAGATTAATGGAAATATCGCTTTGATACCAAATGGTGACTGTTCATTCGTCCAAAAGATTCTCATGGCACAACACGCTGGTACTTTATTGTTAACTACAAAATCGCTTACCAACACAAAACCCTGACTACTTGCTTAGGCGCTATTGCTGTCATAATCCAAAACGATGTAGATGATTTCATATACCCTGGGATGTCTGGATGGCAAGCGAAGCACGAGAATATAACAATACCAGGTAAACAAATTTCATTAAATTAGATCTACTTTTACTGACATAACATAGCTGTTATGATTGGTAAGACTGATGGTCAAACACTTCGTGATAATACGGACGCGCAATTATTATTGGATGCATCCGTTCGCTTCCACTCTGATTATTTCGCACCACCTGAAGGTGCGATCAATACATCCTACTACTTTCACTTGTTTTCTATTTACTCATGTATATTTAGGTGTAACTGTCATTAATATGGAAGATCCCACGAATCCTTTACTTTCTTTCCGTCATGTTGAAGAATTTAAGTTTTCCCACAACGTATACATCGAAACAGGCCGTCCGATAATGTATGGCACCTGAGATTGCGAAAATCAAAAAGTAGGGGGCATTACTAAAGTGGGTAATTAGGTATGTATGTGGTACATCAAATGGAAGGTTCAGAGAAGGCGAGGACAGGGATTACGTAGCAAATGGTGGTATGGTTATCTACGATGTTTCAGATCCAACCAATTTAAGCCTTTTGGGCATGTGGAATGGCACCTACATCCATGATATGATGGCACATAATTTTTTGAACAGAGTTCTCTGCCGAGCATGTGATAATAGTTAATTAGGAAAGAGAGTGTGATGGAACTCATTTACTATTTGGTGCTAGTATAACTGATGACGATATCTACGTCTGGGATGTAACCTCTCCAAGTGATCCAAAAGTAGTTATGAAGTTCAGAGGTAGCTTAATTAATGTTTTACTAAAGTAGTAATATCGCTATCTTAGGAAGACAAGGCTCTGCGCACAATATATGGGTTGATAATACTTGCCGTGTCATGTATGTCACTCATGAATCTGAAAATGAACCAATAACTGTTTGGCAATTTTTCGAAGATGCAGATAAAAACATTGACTTTACTATCAACCCTAAATGTACGTTAGAGGTGAATTGATTAAAGGATCTAACACTTTCTGATTTAGACTTGGGGTCCCTTGCTTCCAATCAATTCGCTGGTACATTACCTCACAACGTGTTGGTAAAAGATGACATACTATGGGCAGCATACTATAGCGAAGGTAGGGTTTTTTTTTAATTTGTAAGTTTTTTCTTCTCAATTGACCTTATGTAGGCGTTATCGCATGGGATATTTCTACACCTTCAATGCCAACACTTCTAGCACATTATGAAACATCTGATTTCCCTAGTACGATTAACTATTAATGTTAGCCAACTCCTAAAACTTTCTTGCAAAGGCGGATTTCATGGTGTTTGGGGAGTTTATCCATATGCTTCTAATGGTTTAATTTACGCTTCAGACAGAGAAGAAGGTGCTATAAAATCATACTTGAACGTTGCGCTATCTAACCTGATTATTAGGGTTGTTCGTATTGGAACTAGCGGATAGAGAACAAGATGTCACAGAGACAAGTTACAAAAGTACGTTAGGATTTAAATCTTTTTTTTTTAATTCAACTCACGTGATTGCTAGCTACTGCAATTGGACTTGGTGTATTCGCAGGTATTGTACTTATTGCTTTAATTGTCGTTATTATTTTGTACTTCCGAAAAGGAGGCAATGAATACGAATCGGTATAAGGCACAACGTGTACCACAAAAAGCAATTTCTGACAATAAAAAAACAAGTACCAATAAAAAAAAAGATCGCGTAATTCGCAATTACTTACCGTAAGAAACGATCGTAACTATTATTAGCAGTTTTTTAAGTGATAGTGCTATCACTCATTGTTCTATTTAATAACATAAAACATTCTACCTAGCAGTACAAAAGTCACAAGCGTTAAGTCATATCGTGTAGTTTTTATAAGTGATCAAAGTTGTTACTTTTTACTCTTTTACGCCACCGATAAGAAATAATCGCTAGTTGATTCTAGTGATAGTTTATTGGATATTTAAAAGGAAGAAAATAATGTCCAGTAGGAAACATAATGCAGCTGTAAAAGTACGCGAACGTGAAATAGTATCCACAACAATACAACACTTGGAACTTTTTTTCAGTTTTGGGTACCAGGTCGGGCTCAAATGCGTTTAGGTAAAAGTAATATGCCGATTTCGCCCAGCAGTAAGTAAGGAAGAACGTCAAAGAGCAAGAGAGGTTGTTTTTACGTACCCAGACGACCAAACAGTTCACGTACTTTATTATTTAAATACGAGCACGTGACATTCATTTATGATATCTTTAGGCGCTTAGGGGTGACTCTGTTATTCAAACTTTTAGATTTGATACAATACTTCGCGAGAATTGTACCCAGAGACAAGTCTTTGAGACTACAGCAAAAGATAGCGTAGAGTAAGACACCTTTGGATAGATTAGTAATTACAAAAACAGCTTCGTATTTTATCTTTTTTTTTGCGTTCCACTTGTATGGAAGTCACGTGACGTTTCTCATAGAGGTGTTTTTCAAGGTTATAATTGCGCTTTATTACTTTATGGACAAACAGGAGCTGGTAAGTAATCATTAGATGTATTATAATGACGTCATAAAGGAAAGTATTTTTCTGCATTCGGGAGTGATTGGAGCAACAATGAAAAATCAGGTGAAGGCTTTTTTTTTTGTTTTCTTTTCGTCGTACTTACTTCAACAACTAAAAGGTATCATTCCGCAGTCAGTTCATCACATGTTTGAGCATATTATCGCCGATACGTCAGGCACGGAATACACAATAAAATGTGCTTTTTATGGTACGGAAAGAAATCAATAGGCCTTTGTGAGATGTCTCTTGTTACAGTACATTCGTTAACAATCTATGTATGTAGAAATTCTGAATGATACCATCCGTGATTTACTTCACCCAACACGTGAAAAAGTTGTGCTTCGTGACACACCAAGAAATGGTACAGCAACAAAAAAACCGCCCACCATTACAAAAAAATTGAGTTGACATTGAACCAAAATTACTCACTTCTTTTGCCATAGGAGTATTCTTACAAGGTCTCAGCGAACCTGTACGATATCGCTATTATTAGAAAAATTGTTTTAATTAAAGTTAGTACATTACAACCGAAGAGGAAGCAGCTGAATTAATTCAATTGGGTGATAGATTCAGAGCAAAAAAACACTCCGCTAGAAATGACCCTAGTGCTAGATCACATATTATCCTTGAAATATCTGTAGGACAAAAATTAGTGGATGGTACAAAGCGAACAGGAAAACTAACATTTGCGATTCTAGCAGGTAAGCACAATGGTCAATTTTGCAATCAAGAGAAACTCCAGAACAAAAGTTGAAAATCGAAATCTGTGTTTGTTCCTTTTTGAAGAAGTCTTCACGTAGAGTATATCACGTGATATTTTTTTATTAATGGATGCCCATTATTGTAGATATCATTGATAAGGATCAATTACAAGAAGGCTCAGGTAAAAAATTCCAATCAGCAATGCGTGCAGCAAAGGGCATCAATAAGTCACTTGCTACTTTAAGTGCATGTGTTGGTGCACTTACAAGAAAACAAAAACATATTCCATACCGCAACAGTAAATTGACGCATATCCTCAAAGTACGCGCTACAAGGATGAACATATTTTCATAGTAAATTAACACCGTTTTGTAGGATTGCCTTGGAGGAAACTGTAAAACAACTTTGGTACGCTTTGACGAAAAAAACGTGTTTGATGGAAATTGTGCCTAATACAAAACGTAGTTTATTGCCGCTTCAGCTTACTGGACCAACCACGAACAAACTCTTGCAGCTCTTAGATTTGGAAGAACGTATGACTACCTGAAGAAATGGTCACTTGAAATCTAACTCTATACCCAGCGCAACAGCTATTGAGAATCAAGTTCATGTTAATAAAGAAAGAAGTGCAAATGAGTTGACAGAGATGGTATCTGTGTTGCAAAGACAAGTATCAAAATTAAGACGACAAAATAACGCCATGTCAATAGATTCTATGCAGGTAATACATTTTATTCAAGTGACATACGCTTCCACACAAGCAAAACTAAAGCAAACTTTTTTTCAGAAAAATAAAAAACATGCAAGAAAGACGTCACGTGGAACACCTAAGAGAAGAGGTAGATTGAGTTCATCCTCTGAAGGAAGTGGGCACACTACGCCACCTTTAGTAAAGAGGTATTCCCAAAAACATTCGGTCATTATTAACGCAGTAATAGAGATGCGCAGCCAGCTGTTTTGGATGTTCAAGCAATCATGAAAGCTATTAAAAATGTAAGAAAAATGTCTTTGCTTTTAACTTACTTTGTATGTTAGCTATCCGAAGACGATACAGATCAACTCAAGAGTGATCTGAACACAGAACTTCAGCTTCAATCTATCGATGATGCATCACCAGTACGTCAAAATAAGAATCAAGTCTAGGAGTTTTAATTGTATTTTTAGGCTAGCTCGCTGCCAGACTTTGATCAAATATTGATAGATAAGGATGAAAAGGTTGTAGAGCTAACAGAACAAATAAAAGAACTAGAAAATAAACTATTAGCGAGAGACGACGAACAAACAAAAGTGGAGCAAAAGCAACAAGACGCACTAAATGAAGTAATATTTACTGTCTTTCTTAAAAAATTCTAACTTGTTGTTTGACAGCTCCAAGCACTTAAAAAATTAAATGTTGAGTTGAAAGAACAATTACAAGCAGCTAATACATTACAAGAAGAGAGTGTCCAGAAAATAGATGAAATGGAAACTCAAAGTACTCTGATGTCTTTTAGAAACATCTGTCATTAATTTCTTCTGTTTTTAGCTCTTCGAAAACAACTAGAACTGGAGAACATGCAGGAGCGACTTGATCAAAGGGAGAAGGATATGAATGCTCTGAAGGCTGAAAAACAAATATCAGATAAACTTGGTCAACAAGCAATACTTAAGAAGGAGCAACTGGCGATACGAAATGAGTACTTGGTATGAAAAAAATATGTTTGCATGATTTTAATAGTGTTGTTTTTTTTTAGACAAGCACAAACAAAGACTTGTCAACGTCTTGTGCGGACTTGAATCGCACTGTAGAACAACTCACAGATCGCCTTCAAAATAGGCACAGTGAGGCTCTTGTTGCTGGTCAAGAGAGGTTGAACGAAAAGGGTAAACTGAGTGAAGAAGTACAAAAAAATCAATTGTTACAAACGAAAATTCAAGAGTTGGAGAAAACCAAAGAATCCCTCGAAGCTCAGGTACAGATTATTCATTAATACCTTCACTTACGCTTGAATAAAGGCTATGAAACTACGGGAAGACCTAAAAGAATACGAGATTGAGTGCTCCACATCGAAGAAGCTTCTTTCTTCAGAGTCTGAAAAAGTTTCAGAAGCAGCTAAACAAAACGAGACATTAAAGGAAGCATTAAAGAATCTGGAGATCGACCTTCGTGTACAAAAGTCTACTTCTGATCATTTATTAAAAGAAACAAAACTAAAGCACGATCACGTGCTAAATGATCTGAAAAAAGAGTTGGAGGGTACAAGCCGTTCATTGTAAAGTACAAGTTCTTACTTTTTTTTTCTTCCAGAAACCCAACAAAAATCAGTTGCTCGTAAAGATCAACTGAAGAAACTTGAAGAAGAAAATTCTACGTTGACTATGTCTCTACAAAGAGAACAGATTAAGCTTGAGCTAGTACAAAAACAAAGCGAGGAGCGCTTGGAAAGGCACACAGTGTTTGATGTTTATTTGTTATTCTTTATGTTTATCACATTTGCGACTTTGTTTATCAAGACATAACCGCCTCATTGTGGATCCCCCAAAAAAATCTTAGAAACTCATTAAAATGGGAAAGTGAAAGAAGTCGTAACTATCAATTTAGGATACTATCTCTCCAACATATGGCCGACATGGCCAAAAAGGACGACCAACCGTACAAATACTTTTTGAATTCGAAAAACCTTTCGAGAACACTTCTCTTAACTCTTCCTTTGAACTTAGTCTAATATTCCTTTGTAGAGATGGTACTGTAGAAAATACACTCACGGACGACCTTTCCTTGCACCCAAGGTAAACTTCGTTAGCCATTTTGTAGTGAAAATCACATGAAACCTATCAAAAATTTTAGCTTTTTCTGTAAGTACTGATCTTTGTTTCTAGTCACTCAAAGGTTATGGCTACTCAAATAGTGAGACCTACAGGAAACGCAGACAACAACGCATTAGGGTTCATTGGTTTATTGAAACAGAGTCTTAGCCAATAAAGTAAAAAGTTTAATAAGAAAAAATCTCGTTTTGAAAAAAATTGCATTGGTTGCCAGTACTGTATCTCATTACAGCAAGAACGAATCACAAAATAATATTTATGTATACAAGTATAGCATCATAGCTACATTATGTAAATAGCAATAGAACTAAAAACGCTTCCGAGGTGAGTAAAACTGGCCATAATTCCCAATATAAAATATCAAAATGTTTGTATTTTTATCGAAAACGCTGGCTTTCTTGGCTTTGTCAATTGAACTTGAGCACCATTTTTATACGTTACTTCAAACATTAATTTACCACTGATGTGCCACCGTTTATATTTGCCGTGAAGAATACCTTCCTTGTAATGAACTTCGAGTGCTTGGTTTCCATCATCGAACCATCGTTTTAACACGCCATGACGTTTGCCGTTCTCAAAATGGGCTCTTTTGTACAAATAAGGCGAGTTGTTAAAAAAACTCTTAAAATCACCGTGTTTATCAAGGTTATTATCGTATCTTGATGTGACAGCGGTTTGGATACATAGTAACGGCCACTTCAAATAAACTTCGTGAGTTAACGAAAAAACCGCGTGTTGTAGTTCAAGTGGAAGCTTCAGAAGCGGACAGATGCTATCTGAGTCATTTGATTCATTGCTTTCCCGTACATCTGTTATCTGCCTTCGCTTTGGCTCATTCGCCATGTTACATATACAACCAATGAGAGCTTCAGTTCAACGTAACACAACGATTTTGGTTGCCAAAGCCGTGTCAGTTGTAGAAACAGCATCGAAGTTTTCTATTCGTTGAATTGACTTCTAAGCGAGAAATATCGACATAAAAATGTTACAAACACCAATGAAGCACTGTCTCGTATGTAAAAACCCTTGTGGTTCTCAAAGCGTTCCTGTCGCGTATTGTCAGAGCTCTAAAAAAATGCTGTACTCTTGTTTGCCTTGTTCAGGTTCAGCGAGGTCTTTTTATACTCAAAAACTGAATAAAAGTCGTGCAGGTCGCCGTAGGCAAAAACCCAGGGAGTCTCGTAAACGTAAAGCCAGATCAACGCAAAAACCACAATCTATCATTC
Source organism: Trichosphaerium sp. ATCC 40318 (assembly GCA_038496445.1). Classification (NCBI taxonomy): domain Eukaryota; phylum Discosea; class Flabellinia; family Trichosidae; genus Trichosphaerium; species Trichosphaerium sp. ATCC 40318. Next base: position 204,698 of record JALMLS010000612.1, read on the forward strand.
CTGTCGCTTCTCCACACGGTTCTCAACAAACAACAGTAGCCTCACTAGATTTTACCCACGTAGTATTCGACTCGAACTGTTTTATTGAATATCTACCTTGTATCTCTGCCCTACACAACTACGGGTTCAAAGTTGTTGTCCCATTCGTAGGTACGTCCTTTTTCTTTATTGTAAACTCGCGCAAGATAAAGTGGAACGCTGTAAATAAAATGTATTCCATTGACCCTATAGACTTCGTTTCTTCGTCGCCTAGACAGATCGTTCTACAACTCAGTTCCTAGCTTGATCTCTTTTTCTGAAATTCTGTTTTTTTTCTTTTACTCACTCTGTTCTAGTTCTACAAGAACTCGACGGTCTCAAGAATGGCAAAGGTGACGTTGCTTACAAAGCTAGAAGAGCGATCGGAACCCTCTATGATATTCTATCACGCGACAATCAAACATGGCTCAAAGGACAATCCCTTAGTGAACGTTTCTTTACAAACTTTGGAAACAACGGAAACAATGATGATTTGATTTTGGATTGCGCGTTGTTTTACCATAACAACGTAGCAAAGAATAAGACTATTCTAGTAACAACGGTACGTAAACCAGGTTTTTGCAGGCTTGACTTTTTTTCTTTTTCCGCAAACAATAAGCTCACTCACCTTCTAGGACAAAGCTCTTCTTGTTAAGGCTAAATTCAATTCATTGAGATCTCAGAAAACAATTGATTTCTTGAAATCTCTACCTCCAGACGCCACGATTCAATTCGTAGAGCCAGACATGAATCCCAGACCAAAGAAAATTGCGCGCGTAGCTAAAACCGTGCAACGCGAAATATTCCCTGAACCGAAAAAAATAAAAAAACAAGCTCTTGACGCTACCCATCCGGCGTTAATTGCTCAAAATATTGATTTGTTACCACCAGAGTTGTGGACTAAAATTTTAACACATTGTCACCCAATGGACGTTTTAACAGCCACACCGCTTGTATGTAAGCGATGGCATAACTTAGTGAACAGAGACTCCGTTTTTCGCTCTTGTGTTCGAAATACGTTTAATGATACTCAAGACGTACTAATACCAAAATTAAGGAACTCTAGGAAGTGGTATATTCAATGGAAATGGCAGACTTCTCCGTCATCACTTAAGGGTATAAACATAACCAAATACTTGTAAATAATTGGTAAAAACCATCTTGTACTTTAGAAATAAAAAAAACTAAAACAAAAATCTGCGTTGTAAGCTCTCAAGAACCCTGAACAAAGTATCCACTTAAAAATACCAATCATTCCAGTTTGAAACTGGCGTTGTAATATTTATCACACATGAAGCGTCATGCATTTTAGTGTAAACCGTTATCTTAAATTACTTTTTTATTCTATCTCAAAACTTTCTTACTTTGTGTTTTCCTTTGTTTGAGCATGTATTACACCTTGTAAATATCCATCGTATTGTTCCATAGAATGTTTATCTAGGCACATTATCAAATCAATATCCATGTCTCGCAACCAATCTTTAGCTCTCGCTCTATCTATCTGTGAAATACCATCATCGAGTTCGTAGTATTCACCTATTGGCTCGTACTTTAATACATCAGAAATCTTAATTAAGTAACTAATCCAACTTGAAACCAGGTCTGCAAAAGATAGGATTGCCTTTGGTCCCTTTAACAGTATTGACGGAACAAGGTCTCCCTTTTGAAAAAAAAAGTTAACACTACAATAACAAAACAGCTTCCGTACCTTCCTGACAAAGTTGTGTATCTGGTCTTCAACTTTCTTTTGCCTAGCTGCTTCTTTTAGCTGTGAGTCACCAATCAGAGGAGCTCCAAACGTAATAACTAAGCAACAATGAGCTAAATTTTTGACACAACAAACTTAACCTGTAACATTGCTGAAGTACTTTGCATCTAGGTCTGCAATTAGCCTGAAGAACACCCCTTGCGCTATTGCTCCACCTAACATCTCTATATTAGATATTTATGTACTATCAGCGAACAAACCTAAACTGTGTCCTGCCAGAATAACTTTTTTGCCAGCTTTCAAGCTTTTTAGCATTAATTCCAAATCAACTTTCTGTGCTATGTCATAAAACCCTTTGTGCATCTTTCCACCAAAAGCTGGTACTTGAACAGCCTTTAAATTTACTTTAGCATCGTCTAATGTTTTTTCAAAAGAAGTCCCTAGAAATGAATAAACAAATAACTGAAGGAAAAAAAAACCCAAGAAAGTACTTACCTCTAAAACCATAGATAATTTTGTTTTCTCCTTTTATAGTAGCCACTGTTACGTGTTCATCAAAACTTTGTTTACCAAATGACATTACATCAATGACATCCCTTGCTATTATTTTTTCCCTAAATTTCTCATCATAGGCCGCTCTACTAATCATGGCAGCGTAATGAGTGTCCTAACATAAAACTCAGTTTTTGTTTTGAGAATGAATTGTACCTTGCAAATTTTCCCTTCAGGTACGATACATTCCCAACTGGGGGAAAGTGTAACTATTACTTTCATGTCATTTAAGGTTTGCTTTGAAGGTGATACTTGTGCGAGGAATTCGTCTGCTTTTTTGATTGTATCTTCATTTGGTTTGACGTTGGTTGCAAACTGTTTCATTTCTTTTTTTAAGGATCTCAATTTTGACATAGCTGTGTTGATGCTATCGAAATGCTTGTTCAATGTAGTGCATTGTTTATGCATCAATGATGAAAGATGTGTGGTTGGTGTAGAATAAATATGGCAATAGTCGCAAATTGTTTTTCTTTTTCCAAAAACCTTATATTTCTTTTTGCCCTTGTGTGAACCGCAGTGACCACAATTCTGTACGTGTGCGGATGATATCTGATTCTTGAGTGTCGATATTGAAGAGCCAATGTTTAGCGGTTTCTCTAAAACGGGGCAAGAAAAATCTGAAGTATATCCGTATTGTTGTAATATCACATGTTCTTTTTCTAGTCCATCACAGATTTTCTGTATTGATTTATGAGGAAACATATCAGGTGATCCCCAAGCTGAAACAAAGCTATTAAAATCGCTTTCTAGTTTACTTTCTACATTCCCTTTATTCGCGGACGTTTTTGGATGGATATAATTAGAAACAGCATCACTACAACTTTGTTGATAGCGTCTGTGTTTTTCTCTTTCTGATGTCACTGTAGCTTCCAACTCAGTGTTTATACCATCCACCTGGGTAAATAAGAAATGAGAACGTTTGTAGGATAGTAAGTGCAACTACGTTTTGTGTCGTATTTGAAGAAAAACAGCTTTTTTTTTTACCCACACAATCATGTGGCTATTCAATTCGCAAAAAGTACTGCAACCACAAAGGTGTACATACCTCTAATTCATCTAATCGAGATGCAACACTGTTTAACAGTTGCTTTTCTTTTTTGATCTCTTGTTCTCTTTTTATCTTAGCACCATGCGCATCTTCTTCTAGCGTCTGTATGGCGGCTTGTACCGCTTCAATATTTCCCATATGCTTAACATGTTTTCTGTTTTCCGCCAAGAATTTGTTCAAAGCACGTTCAAGCTCTGGAAGACCACTAGCTTCTAATACAGCGGAGCACGCTTCAGATCTACCAAGATTGTTATCTAACAACCATTCTAGAACCCTAAAAGGTAACATTAAGCGTTGCACTTTTGTGAAGTTGTATGACATACTTAGATTCTTTGGGAGAGAGCTTAGCATTTGAACATATGCGAGCGAGAAGAGCATCTCTGGCACTTATTGGAAAGACTTGATCCTGGCTTATTGATATACCAGCTGTATGAAACGCATCTACCCCAGCTTTTTTGAGGGTAGAGTAGCAGTAGCTGTGGTCGTCCTGATCTTCTGGTTTACCGTTGTCTATCGAATCAATACATTTGTTTAAAAAGTTGACAACCACAAAAAGACGATGACTGTTCTGTTCGAAGAATAGAGGTCTAACTTTTAGTACGTATTCTATTTGCTCATTAAGATCCTTTGATTGATCGCCTCCCCATTTTATCATGAATATAATGGCATCAGAGGAAGCCACTTGAGCGATTGACTAGAAAAAAATGAGAACGAGCTAAAGTGAAGGGTACGAACCTTGTCTTTACATACTTGACCAGCTTTGCTTTGAACAACATCATTATATCCTCCAGTGTCAATTAAAGTAAGAGGAAAGTCATCGTCTGATGTTGGTTTCAACATGATATTATTAGTTTTAACAACTAGGTCAAGGTCTGTAAACTGTAATACTGGGCCATCGTTAAACGAATCAAGTGAATTAACTTGTATCAACCTATGTGCCAATAAACAAACTTACACATGAAATATTTTTAAAGAATCAACTCGATCTTAAATCAAAAATGCATGTCACGTGGGTTCGCATTAAGAAAAAAGGTATTTTTTTTTTTCGTACTTGTCATGAACTTTATCATTTCCATAAACGAGTATTTCTTCTACACCATCGTTACTTCTTGTCAATAGAGTTGTATCATTTGCCGTTTCGTCATATTCGATGTATATGATGCAACCAGTATTTGCTCTATCAGTTGAAGGGCTAATCTTGCCGCCCAATAGTGCATTCAAACACATCGTTTTACCTTTTATATTTTTGTCAAAAAGTGTTTTTTAGCCATATTAGAATACGAACCGGTACTGTATGGCCCTATAATGGGCACTTTGAATGCACTGGAGCTTATGTGTGCTAGCGTGTCAGCAAATCTCTGCATGTCTGGACACTATCAAAGACGGTTAAGAAAACGTGCGCACCAGCGACTGAGCATAAAAAAGTATTATTTATGGACGTTACGTACCCATGGCGATTGTTCGCAAGCTGCCTCCAAAATCGATACGATATTGTTGTTAACGCCACTAGTGATGTGTAAGTAAGTATTGTTGATGATTTTATGGCACCTTTTAGCGCTTTTCGCTACGTAGACAAGTAGCAAAAGAGTACAAACTTTGAGTATTGTTATCATCATAGACTAAGTTGATTGCCGGTTAGATGTTGTAATGCCTGTGTGTATTCTGGTTTTTTATTTTTCAATAAAAATCTTGAACCAGAGGAACTTGTACAGGAACTTACAATTTTGCATACGTGTCACAGGAACTTCAGTTAATAGTTCCTGTGACACGTGTCAAAAAACAATATTGAAGAAACGCGCTTGTAGATGCTTCATGCTATCTACAATATTAACGTGTTACGCCAATAGTAGCAAAGCTGTCTATTTTGATCATTGCTACTTCACTTTAATATGTTTGTTTGCAATCCTTGAAGCAGTTCATTCAGAATCAAGCATGCGCGTAATCTCGAAATTTATTCGTAGTTACGTTAACTTCGTATCATGCACCGTAAATTGGAGGAGCAATTGGAATCCTATCAGCCAATTTTAAGCCACCAATTTTATTTCTTCAAGCTCCCATAGCACTCTACCTTCCATACCACCATCAACCTATATCAACAACTTTTAATATCACGAAGTACAGGACCAAAAAAATGTGTTATAAAAAAAATTACCATTAATGTCTGCCCTGATACATGAAATCCAGTTACAGGCGAGGCCATAAATAATATAGCATTAGTTACATCCGCTGGTTGCCCAATTTTTCTCAAAGGAGTTGTTTTTAAAGCCTGTTAGAAACAATAAGTTCATTGCGGCCTGTTCATATCAACCAGCTAAAGCTGTTACCTTAAAATGTTCTCCTCTGGATATAGCTTCCTTAGCCATTGCTGTTTCTGTCCATCCAGGCGCAATACAATTAACACGTGCTCTATGATAGATGAGTAAGATCATGACTGATTTTTTTGCAAGAAACCTTTTTACCTTGGAAACAATTCTACTAACTCATTTTTTACACTGTAAAGGAAACCATACTGCAAAGCAGATTTTGTAGCAGCGTAATCACTATGTCCTGCTTCTCCAAACTTCGAAAAAAACAAAGTTAACAGGCGTTTGATAGATGGGATTTTGTAGCAAACCTTGCCAGCTGTTGATCCAATGATAACAAGAGAAGTACTATACGCCTTTCTTTCGTCTAATGACATAGTCTTTGACTTCTTCTCTAAGCCTTTACCAAACTATACAAATAATGTAAGAAGTTGGACGTAATGACATCAAGCTTCATCCGTACATATTTGACAAACAAGAATATACCAGTAAGATTGACAGCAATAGTATTCTGCCATTGTTCCAAAGATAATTCCCAGACCTATCCGGACAAAAAGGCTTAGTATTGTTGATCAATTTCATACAACAGACGAACATACTTTTTTGTCAGCAACTGGGAATATGCCATGATTAGCAATAAGGATATTAACGGTCTGTAAAAATAGTGTCAAAGAAAACAGAGACAAGCCAAAGTTGCTTACTCCAAATTTTTTCTCTGCAGCTTCAAAAACACGTGACACATCCTAAAAGAAGGATTGATACATGACCATACAAACCACTACGAAACGTTAGAGCTTGTGGTATAGTTAATTAGTAATAAGCGTACCTGTGTACCTCTTCTTCTCTAGCGTCAGCTTGTACCACTAATACTTTCGTGAGCGGAAATCTAAATCACTTTTTTTTTGTACATAAAGTATTGTCTGGATATGAGGCTATAACATCGTTTAACGTATCCTTGCTTCTATTGTAATGTAACGTTACCTTATTAGGTTAGATATGAGAGCGTATGTGAAAGATTAAGCGTCATTGTACGTTACATCCAGCTTCCAAAAACTTTTTAGCAGCGTCAACGCCCAAACCGCCTGCAGCGCCTAACAACAACGTCAACAATAATAACTGAGGGTTTATATGGTTGTTGCCTGTAATCACCACATGAGACTATTAAAACAGTTAAAACTACAAAGATAGTAGCTGCGTACACCAGATAAACCAAGATCTACGCTCATCTTACAATTTAGTAAAGCTCAAACCGAAATAAATGAATGAAAATTTTTGACTCAGTTTGTCATAATTTCGTGGAAGCACAACAACGTACACAGCACAATGATGAGCATAGACGATATAACTCCTGCGTCATGGTATTGGATGGTAAACCGCCTTTTTTTTTGAAAATAAAAGCTTATTGAGGGTTAGGGAGACGTAAAATGGCATAAATATGATGCAGCTACATGTGCAAAGCTTGAAAAGGGTAAGTTTAAAGTTTTAAACAAAAATTAAGCGGGTTTTTTTAATTAACCCTATTAGCGTATAAAGACGATGAAGATAAGTGTGATACTGATGCGCATCGTTATGTGGATTTTACATTATCTGTACGTGCCTTGAATCCATTGCTCCAAAAAACATCCACAAAAAATTTTACAGTTTAAACTGTTTTTTAACTCCCTTGAAGCTTGCAGAGATCAAAACAAACTTCGTTAAAATAGACTGTGATGATAGTGAGGTTGCTGGTGTACAAAGAAGAAACGATGATAAAATGAAGAGACGTTGTGTCAGGCGCGAAGAAGGAACAGAGGTATTGTTTGCGTTAACGCTAACAACGAAGTTTTTTGGTTTATTTTTTTTCGGACTCACTCTGTCCCACAGACCAATGACGAACTGTTTGATGGCTTGACTATTGTACTGCGTATGGAAGATGATGAAGAAAGAGAGAAATACACCGAAGTATTGGAAGCTTATGGTGCTGCTGTCAGAAAGACAATCACAAAAAGAGTAAGCATATATTGGGTTTTCTTCGTTTCTTTTTCGTCTTATTTATGTCCTACGTAGTCAAGTCTTCTTGTTATAAAAAACGATGAAAAGGATGAGTTTAAAGCAGATTTCAACAAGGCTATAAGTACGAAAAAAAATAATCAATTATCTTCACGAGAAATGTGTTTTTTTCTTTTGACACATTGTTGACATGTTGTTCAGAGAATAAAAAAACTAAAGTTGTTAATGAACAGTTTATTCTTGAAGCTATCAAAGCTGGTGACTGTGATGATATTGATGAAGATGATTATCTCATATCATACGCTGCACCTAAGAAGAAAGGTACGAAAAAATACAAGTCAAAAATTTCATTGGACAATTGACTTGAATCAGTTTTTGCTTGCATTGTCTAGACTAACGTACGAACGACGTCGTTCTAATTTTTTTCCTTTTCATTAGCAAAAAAGGTTGTAGAACCAGAATCTGACTCAGAAAGCGAAGAGTACGTTGTACCACCAAAGCGAAAAGCGAAAACAAGTACGTTATGTTTATCAAATCTCCAAACTACTCGGATTCATCTGTTCTCCTTCACATCCCAACACATTACTGCGCCTGTGACTAACATATTTTTCTATTGTAAAAGAGAAGAGAAAGGCTCCTGTAGTGGAATCAGACTCAGACTCAGAAGTAGCACCTCCACCTAAGAAAAAAGCAAAAAAAACAAAAGTTGCACCTAAAAAAAAAACAACAGCTCCAGCAAAGGGAGATGTATCCCAGTTTACAGCTGGGTCCAAGTGGCACGGAGTTTGCTCTTACACTGGAGACGCAGCAGTACGATACTTTTAAGCTATTAAATTAGATACAAGACATAGTACTAACGGAGATATTTCAGGAGCACTATCCTTTTGTTTTGAATGTTTCGACTTTCAAAAAGACTTCAGGAGTTACTGGAGGTACAATAGAGTGGCCTACTCTTAATAATGCAAAGACAAAATGGAAGGGAAAACTAGCATCAGATAAACTTACTATCCAAGAGTATGAAGCAATTAAAGGCGAGGATGACGTTGAATTGCCTGTTGACTACACTGCAAAGGTAACACAAGAAGTTTCATACAGAAATTTTTTTTAAGTGTCTGTCATGCACGCTTCTTTCGTTTTTTCTTCAACAAGTCATTGAATGTAAACTAAGCCAAACAAAAATTCTATCCAGAAATCCACTTTTTTGATCGAAGCCCTACTCGTTCACTTCATCACCAACTCATTGGACGTGTTTTAAAGGTGGATGGCGCTGTGATAAATGGTACAGTAGATGAAGAAGATGGAGAAGAATCTAATGCTTCATTCAAACTCACATTGGTCCCTGGTGATGATGAAGGTGGAGGTATGTTTTTTTTCATCTCTAACAAACTTCCTTAGAGAGAAATTAAGATGAGTTTCTTCGTTAATCCCTTTTTAGTCTTTCAAAAGAATACTGCTTATTCTGGTACTTGTTTCTCTAAAACTGAGTTCAAACTAAACATCACAAAACGAAAGGTACGGACTGGGTTTTTTGCATAACAAATTCACGTGGTTGGTTTTCCGGAAAACCGCAAACCAAAGAACCTCACATAGCTGTATTTTTTCGATGCTAAACAACTGTTTTAGGGTGATGATTTCAATGCCACTTTATCTTGGGGAACAGATAATAAAGCTTCTGTTGAAGGAACCATAGATGGAAATGATATTTCATTCAACGAGACAAAAATAACTGGTGAAAGAGAAGAACTTCGACAGTACAAAGGTGTACTAAAAGAAGAAGAAGGAATTATTGAGGGTATATGGGGAGAAGATTTAGAAGATGAAGCAGCTGCAGAGGGTACTTTTAAAATAGTACTCGGTGATATGGAGGCTCTAGATGCCGACGATGATGCTATGGACGTTGATGAATAATAATAAACAAAACAAAGCGTAGAAAACCCTTCAAGTTTTAAGTTTTCGTTCACAAATTGAATCATCACGTTTAAGTAAATGTGTCTTTTAGTTGCACTTTAGCAAAAGTTCCTAGCGTAAGAATGTCAGTAGTTTATCGTAAGATCATGACACGTACATTTAAAAGCGACCGAAGAGTTAAAATCTGAAAACAAGAGACTTTTACCTAAAAAGGAAGTAGCCTTACGATTTTGGAAGCCTACAACTAAAGTAAGTAAGCAGCAAATGAGAACCTTTTTAATCTTGCTTGTTTGTGTCGTTGTATGCTCTGCATACTTCGGAGAGTTGAATAGGGCTAGAAAAGCACTGAAAAGGCGAAAAAACCTCAGGCAAGCCGAGTATAATAGATGCAATAGAGCATGCTACCCTGAGTATATAAGAATGAACAGACACCGCTGGCAAACACTATGGGAAACAAAGAGTTATGCGTACACAGAGTGTCACAGGTATTGCCAAGAGAAGGCCAACAACATGTACCGTTAAACGCGACTTTTTGGAAGGAAACCAAGCGCAATTCGCATGTAGAGTAACTAAACAATAAACTACACGCGTTCCACGCAAAATATGCTATTGTACAAACAATCCAACGCTTTAAGATGGTTTTAGAAGATTCTTTGGACAAAACCTTTACAAACGGCCGTAAGTCATCCTTTATTATCAAACTAAACAGGTGCAAAGCTTTGTGGGAACTTGTGAACAAGTAAAACACGTCTATTTGCTGCCAAGTGAGTCCAACCGAGTTCTGAAAGTAGCTCCAATTCTTGTTCATACAGTGCTTTCTAAATAGTAATGAGTATTTGGGGGTTTTTTAAAACTTTGGCTGCAAGTAGTTGTTTTTACGAAAACAGCAGCTACTTGCTTTCTTTTGTGAACGCCACAAAAAAATGAAACGGGTTTTTTGGATTTTGTATTGTGTACCGTTGGTTCTTTGGATAGTGATTTACGAAGAATCTTCAATGCAGATGCCTGTTCCTTCTTTGATCTTAACCAAGATACATGTAGTACAGCATAAGGACCTTCTTCAGTAGAGACCCATTTTTGTAGAACCTAAAAACGGAATCAGAAAAAAAAAAGTTGAAAAGAAAGACAATCCTTACCTTTATGTTGGCATCAAGGCACTCTTTAACGTCCTTTCCTTGCTTTGCAAGTTCCAGGTATGCTAAACCACGTTGCAATAGAGCAGATAATAATGCACTCTTTTCTTCTTCTTTCAAAGGCTTCATAGGATCATCATTCTTTCTACAAGCAAAAAATCATTAGACAGAGGCACAACAAAAAGTTCTTTGCGAGGCTCTCGGTATTCACGTACACTTTGACGCCATAGAATTGAGCTAATTTATCTTGATCAATAGAATCGATTATAGCTGTTGCTGCTGATACAACACCATCATAATCTTTTTGCTTATTGGCATATTTCAAGCCAAGAGTAAGAAGAGGTAGATGTGTTGGATTAGCCTCAATAATCTCCTTGTAAAGCTCCTGAAAACAGTGTCAGTTCGATACCTATTGTCGTTTCCAGAATAGATAATACGTACCTTATATGCGTCAAGCTTTCCTTTACCGAGAAGAGAAGATAGATAAGTTACTTGGTGCTTAAGCATCTGCTCTTGGTACAATTCATGTGGTGACTTTTCTGGAGCTTTAGAAGCTGCTGGAGGTGTTGCTGCTTTAGGTGCTATAATTGAAGGTTAGTAACGCCTTGTTTGAGGGTTTTTTACGTACCTGCAGGTGCTACAAGGTATTCAACACTCATACTTCCCATTAACCTAGCCAAACCCTTCTTGTTTACTGGCTCCTCTTCTTTTTCTACAGCACGTAGAACAAGAGTACCCAATAGGACATCACCTGGTTTTGCAATAGAAGGTACACCGCCACCTAAAGCTAAGAACAAAGCAAGTTTGCTATCCCTAATATAGTGGTTAGTGGTAAAGCACATAAACTAGAAAGTTGCTTACTTTGGCATTGAAATCGTTGAAAGAGCTTGTCCTGATGTCAAGGCGTTTTGAATAGTACCATATGCCTTCATTGCTACACGCTTGTCCTTTGGCAATCTAAAAAGAAGAAGGTAAGTATCTGGTATGTCCTTAACAAGGCTCAAGAAAGTTCTTCTTTTGGTCCAAAGTCAAGGCGTACACAAAGTCAATGAACATTGATTGAGATTTATAAGCTTCTAGTAGCTTTGTGTTATCGTGTCTCATGCATAGACGGATAGTATAAGTTCCCTTTGAAGGCAAAGAAATTTGCTCCGGCCAAAAGTCGCCTGTGGCCAAACGCTTTTTGTTGGAATCAAAAAGCTGGAATAATTGAGCTTCATAAGGATTCTCATAGAGGTATCCAGAATGGAATGGAAGCCTTGCAATAATTGAACCGGCTGCAGTCTAAGGTATAATAAGAACATTGTATCAACATAATAACAAACGATTTTGTGAAAGTAAAAAAAATGTTCAAAAAAATAAAGGAATTGACTGTTTTGATAAAGAAGCTTTCTTGTGCAATTTTACGTACAGTTGTAAAAGTATACGTCAAAACAAGTTGTTGTATTACTTTGTTTTCATCGCCAAATAATAAATCACGTTCTTTTGTAAGTGCAGTAAGTTCAGCACCTAAGAAAACTTGTCAAAAAAAAAATTCAACCAAAACAATAGTACTTTTTGGTGTAATAGTTCTCCTGACGTAGCAGAATTTGCCTTTAGGTGTGACCTTCTCTGTACGTAATCCGCTAGAGATATCCGTACGTGTCACCTTTTGTGCACCATTCAAGAATACACTTGGTGGGCAAGTGATACCGTGGAAATCAACAGTAAGCTCTACAGAGCTGTTTCCAAGGCTAGACCAGTACTGTCCAAAAGTGAGCTCCATAGTGCATCCAGGCACTACCTAGAGATAACATATGTTAGTTTAAAGATTAACATATACATCATTGCGCACCTTAACGAACACAGATTGCTCTTGATCCTTGTCTAGACGCATATACTTTTCGAACATTTCGAACTTCGAAGAAGTTTGTGGTGGTTGTTGATACAAAACCAAAGCGTAAAGCTTTTGAGTGTCCAGGTCAGATCCAGCCTTCACTGTAACCTTACACCATGTAGCCATTTGATCAACATCAAAGAAGAATCTTTGTATTTGTCCAGGTCTTAATCCAAGGTTGTGACTAAAGAAAGATGAGTAAGAGCTAAGCCAATTAAACGCTGTGGGCTTTTCTAAACGTACTGGTATAATTGCTTGCGTTTTGATTTAGGTTTTACAACAGTTACAGGGACACGGAAAGCAGGTCCAGCATCAGCACCACGGGTAGTATCGAAACCTTGAATTTCAGCGTAATGAACCATGTCAGCTTGAAGATTTACTGCATCGATTTTAACAGAAAATGCTCTTGCTCCATGAAGAAGAAGTAAGTGATCTGGTGTCTCTATCCACTTTGCTGTAGCTTTAAGGGCATAACGCCTTTCAAAAGCAACCTTCTCCTTGTTTGGTACATTATCATGGAACTTTGGTGTTACTCTAAACAAGCATAAGGCCAAAATCTTAAAACCAGGAAAGAAAAATCAATCAAGTTGTTATTTTTACCTAACGCTCTTTTCGATAATATTGGCGCTTTGTCGTGCATCGCGAAGGTAGAAACCGCGTCCATATCCTGGAACGGTTGCCTCAATTCTGACATAAGCATCTTCTGGTTTATTGTGCTTCATAAAGAGATCGTATGCAGCCGATACTTGAATCATACCGTAACCTAAAATAAATGAGTACAACTGCAAAACAATATTGTTCTTACCTTCTGTCAAGTTGCCTTGGCCTAGACTCTTTGCAGAGTTCTCCACAGCACGCTTAATTGATGCTGGAGAGTATGAGACGCCATCTTTTAATAAATTCGAAAGAATTAGGGATATGCATCCACATGCATTAGGTGAAGACATGGAGGTTCCATTCATCAATTGAGACTTGTTAAGTGTGTATGTAGGAACAGGAGAAATAGCGCCACCAGGAGCAGTTATAGAAACACCAAGAGCACCATCGCGTGTTGGACCTCTTGAAGACCAAGTATAGTTGAGTGTATCAAATTTTTGAGATTCACGTTGGCTGTATGCAGCAGCTTGATAAAAGAAGGTCAGTACAAATGTGCTTGTAAAAAGCTGTGAATGCTTTGGACGTACCGCGGTTGTCAGGGCTGACGGAGGCGCCTACACTGATGAGAGCCTCAGTTGTACCTCCTGGAGCACCTACAGTAGATAGAGCTGGTCCTTCGTTACCAGCAGAGCTAACAAATAGGATATTGTGTTCGTTGACAAGTTTGTTTGCGAGATCGGCAAATCGTCCAAGATTTGGTGAAGCGCTAGGTTCGCCATAACTCAAGTTCAAAATATGAATGTTACGCTTTTTGGCCTCGATTAAAGCGCGAACTAGACCAGTTGTGGTCTCCATAGAACCCAAACGAGTATCTCCAATCTTTAGGCCAACAATTTGACAACCTGTACACGTGTCAAAACAGAAAACAAAACAAAACAAACAAACAAAAAATAAATAAAAAAACTATACCTGGAGCGACACCGTTCAATTCTGGTTGATCTGGGAAGTTTGCACCTACAATACCAGCTACATGTGTACCATGAGAGCCAGCTGTAGTGACTATCTCAAGAGTGTTGCCATCGTTGTAAATGTTAAAAGAATATGTCAACAAGTCTTCATCGCTGAACTGACCATACTCATAATACTTTCTATAATCACGCATTGGTTTAGCCTTTGTTAGGTCACCATTCTCTTGAGTGTCCAAAACAGCACACCAATCAGTACCATCGAACCATACAAGAGCATCATAAACAGGACCAGGGTCCTCTGCGTTACCTAGACGGTGTTAGTTCGTAAAACGCATTCATTTAAAACATAAAGACCTCTGCCCTTCTAAACACCACAAGAACGCCCAAAAAAACTTTGGATGGCGACAAAACACCTCTCGCTCTTGCGAGGAAAAATTAAAAAACTGTTTGGCCGCTTTAACGGAAGTTTTAACGAATTTTTTTTGTATTCACTTACCAAGAGCTTTCAATTGCTCCAATCGCGCTGTTAACTCGGGTTTTGATACGCCTGATGTTTTAGCATCGAAAGAAGCGAGTGCCTGTTGAGAATTGTGTTGTAGCTCGCGGTGGAAAGCGTCAAATTTTTCCTTGCGTTTTGCTTTGATGCGATTTGACAAGCTAGCGCTTGGGTAGAGTTCGAAAGCGAATTTCAAGCCCAAGTGGTATTTACCAGAAGGATTTTGCCACTCTTCACTGATCTTTAACGTACGACCCGTTAGGCCTTCAATAACACCATCTTTGGCTTCTTTAACGGTGCTAGTATCAACATCACCGCTTCCAGTGCAGTCAATGAGGTCAATGACTTTAACTTTTCCATCAGAAGTTGTCTAAGTTAACTGCTTTAGCGAATAGAGCATTTTTTTGGTGAAAATAACCACAAAACTTTTTTTAACGCACCTGAAGTCCAAGTGCTGCTGGATCTACGCCTGTATCGAGAATACCGACGACAACACCACGGCCGTCAGCCTCAGGGTACTTTTTTATAAAGCTGGCAGCCTGAGTAACTTCCTTAGGAAGTATACCTTTGCTTGGAAATGATGTGGTCATCTGACAAACAATTTCTGTGCTAAAAACTTGTAGCTGTT
Source organism: Trichosphaerium sp. ATCC 40318 (assembly GCA_038496445.1). Taxonomy (NCBI): domain Eukaryota; phylum Discosea; class Flabellinia; family Trichosidae; genus Trichosphaerium; species Trichosphaerium sp. ATCC 40318. The sequence continues at coordinate 219,922 of JALMLS010000612.1, forward strand.
AACAACGCGCTTAACCAACAAGAAAATGTACTAGTTAAGCCATGTCATTTTAATATTTTACAACAATGCTAAAGCCAAACAACCGTGTTCTCCTTGTGGTAAAAATTGGTTTGTTATTTCCTTTTTAGCAGGTGGGAATAGAGTACAAATTACAAGGGTTCAGGGGTTGCTGAAAAAGCTGTTCTAAATCGCCCTGTCGATATAGAAAGAATGTCATAGAATTTTGATTTAGGGCAATTGAGCATAGTGTTGTGGTACGTAAGTACGAAGGTATCAGTGCTGCTTCGTAAGAAAGATACATCAAGTATAATACAAACCTGCCCTTGAGCAGGGTTGCACCTTATTGTGCGACCGTCTGTTGCACAAGGAATAATCAAACATTCACTTGAAACCAATGTATTAGTTTTCTTGTCTTTATAAAGATTGTTGACGTACTTTCTATCAGCTGGGTTCTGGTTCAAACACACAAACCTATCAGATAGCGTTGTTCCTGGCGCAAACGACGGAAGCGGTGCCTCAGTGGGAGGTGCTCCCGTTGTTGGTGCGACAGGCTCTACAGTTGGTGAGTGTGTTGTTGGTGGAAGTGTGGGTGGGATTGTAGATGGTGATCTTGTGGTTGGTTGAATTGTAGTTGGTGTCTCAGTTACAGGTTGTGTAGTAGTGGGTACTATCGTTGGAGGTCGTGTTGTTGGTCGGCGTGTTGAAGGTGATATTGTTGTTGGTGGTTTTGTAGTAGGTGTTCTGGTTGTTGGTTGAGTAGTGGATGGGGGTATCGTGGTGGGTGATGCAGTTGGGGATCTAGTAGTGGGCGACTTTGTTGTTGGAGGAGGTGTTCTAGGAGGTAATGTTGTTGGTTGTCGTGTGGTGGGTGGTGCAGTGGTTGGGATTCTAGTCGTAGGTTGTACTGTCGTCGGTGGTATTGTGCTTGGAGGAATAGTGGTGGGTGATACCGTTGTTGGTTGTATTGTTGTTGGAGGATACGTTGTAGGAGCAGTTGTTGTGGGTGATTTTGTAGTGGGAGCAATAGTGGGTGGTAGAGTAGTAGGTAACTAGAAGTCAGTCAAAAGTTGCACCGCCAGAGGAATATCGGTACCATTGGTGGCGGTTCCTGGACTTCTATGAAAAACGGTGATACGTCTTTATCACATGACATTCTCGCACTACAACAAGATTCATGAGATGGTTTTAAGTAAGGAATGTTTGGTTACCCTCGTGTTTCTGTAATTGATACACTTCTTGTTTGAGCAGGAGAGTCAACACTCTTGGAGAAGATATACAATGGATCTGATTTTCCTGGATAATCTAGGTTTACCACTACCTTGCAGGAGACACTTGATCCAGGATCTAAAGAAACACGAGCTTGCGCTTCTTTAAAGGAAGAAAACCGCCAAACAATCTAAACGGATATTTTAGCCAATTTATGTCCTGTACTCCGTACTTACGTTTCCTGCGCCAGACAGTGCACATGAGAATCCTCGAGAATGTATTGTACCAATTCTTGGGCCTTTCAGTGGAAAAGAAATGTCAAGGGTTTCAACTCTCATTGGTAGTGATAGATAGTTGTCACAAGTAAATTGAACTTCAATATTATCATCTAAAACAACTAATTAATACTTCGATGACAACCTACAAGAAATTACGCACTTGGCAACAAATTTTGAGGATCATTACCCATGTAGTTAACTGCGTGCCTATCATAAAAGTGAGAAAACCAACTCAACAATAGTTTGGATCTTTTTTCACCTGCAAAATACACTTGTTGTGCAACAAAATTCAGTCATAGTTAAAGACCCACTACCAAATATTTTAAAGTGAAGACTAGTGACGCCATTGTAGTTACCAGCTAAGAAGCGTTAAGAGCGTAAAAAAAAAGTATGGTAAAATACGCACGTGACAAAGGAAGACAAAGGTCGATTTCAGACTCTGTATTAAAAGAAGACGCCATAGGTAGCTCTACTCTGGTCTCTTCACCACTACCGATAATTGTAGTAAACGTCGTATCTAAATTCGTATGTGCTCCAAACCTACTAAATCTAGCGAACCAACAATCTAACCAAAAAGGTAAACACTAAACACTAAACAAAAAAAAATCGGTATTTGGAAACAAATTCCTTAAAAACCAAACAAACAAACTACAGCAACATACCGCAAGCCCTCAGGTCTATATTCATTAAACCTGAATCTCCACCATCGTATTCTAAGCTACAAGATCCCAAAGTATGTTCAGGAGTATTCATTACAAAGATAGAGTCTTTGACATCACATGTCACCGAACCGTTGCCTAAAACATTTTGTCAACTTGTGAAGTCGTACAAATAGACTTGTACCTGACTCCCAACGCGCAGTCATATCACGAAACTTGCCCTCAATGCCTTGAAAACACGTATTAGTCAAAACTAATTGTTCACACTCCAAGGCCTCCATTTTCTTCTTTAACCGCTCGTGAAGAACGCACCTTTATTATCATATGTTGTACGGAGCTGTGCTTCATCCGTTTCTTCCGCCAAAGCTAGTGCTCCTACTTCAAATGTATCAAACACCTTAGCACGTGCTCTATTAAGGCTAGAGATATAAAAGAATGCGACACTGTATACTATCAGACTTATTACGCGCATCCTTAGCATATGCTAACCTTTGTGTTTCTATCTTAAGTCAATATTTCACATTATTCAGCAAACAAAAAAAAACTAATTTCAACTCAAAACACAAGACATGATATCAGTTTTCTATTTTACATACAACATAGACTGTTGTTTCTTGTGTGTTATAAATACAACTCGGGTGTGATATTATTCCTTGCGGAGCCCCAAAAGAATCTCCGAACTATTTAACAGCGCACTATTGTATTATGTTAATGTTACGCTAACATATTGTATTAGGATACGTGCTGTTGACGACAACGTTTTTTTCGTTGTTTGAAAATGTCCACTGGCCAAGTATGAGATGGATATATGTTTATTATACATGAAGGCCAATACTTTAACATGCCGCTACCTCCAAATGCCTATAAGGAGAAATTATGACTCACAATACTAAACCCTATTTACGTACCACAAGAGAAGCCGTGGAGACCCGATACCTCCGATGGAATTTAGTCAAAAATGTCACAAAAAATGGTGTACCACATTGACGGACACTTTGTAAGTGCTGCGCTGTCTATGGTTGTAAGAAACTCTCTTATATTGCCACTATCTTCCCAATAGTGTCGTGGCAATGTAGAGAATTTTTCAGTCCTCCAGTCGTGATTTGAGTAAACGCTCATAACCGCACGTGACGGCGAACAATCAAACCTGTAAACAAAATAAGGATGATTAATAAAGTTAGGCGTACTCTTGGCGAAGCAATCCAGCACCTCCATGAGTGTTTATAGTTTGAGCCGTTACTTTGTACCAATCATCTAAATGCTTTACGCCAATTTCTTCTCCCAGAGCGTCGAAGTACGCAACACGATTTGATGTGTCAGCCCAAAAATTTTTTGGCACCATTTTAAACTTCCAAGGCTCCCATTGCTTCTGTGGGTAGAAACACTGTAGCATTGCTTGTAATGAGTTGTTGTGGCTGTAAAAAAAGTAAGGGAACGAGCAATGCTTAATTTTAGCTACCGTTGTATCATGTTATGGCTTTTGTGCGATACTTGCTCATAAGTAACGTTATACCAGTCATTTAAACAGTTTATATTTAATTGAGCGCCAAGCTTCTCCAGAAGCCGCTCGTTACTTCTTGAGAGCGTATTATGAGCTTTCCTGCTCGTCTTCAGTAGCGCTTGAGCCATTGCGTGCGAGGCGCTAATAAAATCGCTACCAATGAGTTTACGTTGCTTTTTAGATATCGTAGGTTGCAATTCGGCGTTTACTATTTGTAGAAAACTGTTGAACAACGAATTTGTACCATAGAGTGTTTTTTTCTGTACAAATACGCTTCTTGTCATTATCTCGTTCCTGTGATCTAGCAACTAGTACAAAAAGGTGTTGGAAACAATTACATTCGACCTGACGTGTCACAATGCGCGCATTGAAAAGGAGCTTACGTGCAAAGCGTTCGACGCCTAGTAATTCAACGTTCCTGACAAGGTACAATGTTTTATTTATTGAGAGTAACTGGAACTGACGTGGTGGATAGAGTTGTACTATTTATCATGGTAGGCGCTTTGTTTACTTATTCAGCTGTTACGTGGTTTGCTTTATTGTCTTCAAACACCACCAATAGAATAGCGAGGGTATGTCCACGCGTCAACAAGCACTTATACGCATTAGCTGGATCAACGCGTGGAGCCACTCAAATTCTGTGCCCCTCGTGTTCAGAAATACGTAAAAGAAACGGATTTCACTAAAATACAGTGCCCAGATAAGGTATGGGAGTGGGACGAAATAAAGAAGCATGATTGCAAGGATGATCAGGTAGAAAGAATCTGTCCACCCAAAGAACCTTCAATAAACACCTAGTTAGGGTGTCCACCAATATGACGCATGGCTAGTTATCTCGCACAACGTCTATAATCTCAGCCGGTTTTTACCTTCCCATCCTGGTACGCTAGACTTCCAAACGCCATCTGCTAACAAATTATAGGTGGAGACGTGCTTTGCGAAGCGTATGTCACGCGGAAATTTACCATGGCAACTTTTTAACACTAAATATAGGACTCGTACAGATGCTACTAGAGTGTATAAGAATTTGCATGCAACATGCGTGTATGTTTGTTTTCTTCAGAAAAAACAATGAAAACAGCTAATTCTTTTTGCTATTTTAGGAATTATTTGTTACCACAATTTTGTATTGGTCACGTGAAGGATCTCAGCGGCTCAGAAGAGGTATGATTAATTTTAATTTATGAGTACTTATAGCGTTAAAAGGTTGAGTACTCTCATTTGGCTCAACACTCACTACTAGATGACGTACATGGAGAGCACAGTCATGGCCACAATCATTGATAATTTTTTAACGGTTTGTATCAAGCCACAACATTCCTTTTAAAACGTCTGAGCATTTTCTTTCATCATAGAGAAGTCATACGTATACTTTCATAATTGTACAATAAAGTTTCGGCTGAGCTTGCAAAAAGTTTTATTAATTTTAATAAAGCAAGTCGATTGAATCGTAGGTCTGAGAAAACTCTGCAAGTGTGCCTGGTATGACCACACTGCCACAAAGAGGACAGAATACGGGCGATTTGACAAAGTTAATTGATGTACGGTGACTTGCAACAGTTTTTTGTGTAAAGGTCAAAATAGAGAACAAAACTACAACCGGAAGCCAAAGAATTGGCTGATTCGAAGGTTCTCCCAAGCAAAGCGCTGCACAATGTGGTTTCGGTATAATTGTTGATATTAATTATCTCTTACTCTCTGTAGATCTTACAGCAGCTCAAAAAGCAAAACAAAACAACCCATCCTCTTTTCAAAGTATTATCGCGCGTTTTAGCTCACCAACAATACTGGGCTCGCAATGTTGTACACATACAGCGAGCGTCTACCTTTGATTCTGCCAAGGTAAATTGTAATTTTGTTAACTACGTGTTTACCCTTTATAGCAAGGACCTATGAGCGCAAAACAGTTTGCTGAGTTACAGGGGCAATTATCTGTTCATAAGAGCATAATTCAGAAAACTCAGCCGCGAACTTCAGCGTTAAAGGCAGCAGGACTAAACGACCGTCAATTAGATCGCGCACTGGGTGTAAGTTACATTAAACACCTCTAACTCTTCTCACCAGTGTACTTTTAGTTAACATCAAACGTTCTATTAAACAGGTAACAAAACTACCCTTAAACGCGCTAACGCTTTAATAGTCTCAAACAGCCAATTTCGGTTGATTGCTCAATTCTAGAAAATGACAGGCGAAAACGCGCTCAATCCAAGCTACAAATACTCAAAAAGAGGTTACAAGGTGTGTAAAACACATGGCTTGTTTTTATTTGAACCTAACTTTATCTCTAAGCGAAATTACAAACAAAGGCAGTAAATGGTCAACAGCGCCTTTCAACACGCGTTAAGCTAAAGGTACAAAGGGGCAAAAACACGTAGGCTCTTGTTAACGAGATTTTAGACATTGGACATGCTTGAGAAACAAAGACAGTTGCGTACATCAATAGCTGGTTCAATGGACGAAAAATTCCGCATGTTAGCACTTTCAGACGGACAGGTTTACTCTGCTCTGCGACAGGTTCGTGTTTTTTGGTTTATTTGATGTTGGCTTGTTAATGGTGGTTCTAGGGCGAGCTTCCTTATAACACATTTGTTGGTAATGATATGAAAAATAGAGAAGTAGCGAAGAAGCAAAAAGTTTTTGTTTCTGTTGTATCTATGGCACGTGCAGAGTTTGCAAAAAATCTTGAAGCAAGGAGACTATGGCGTCGTCGTCTTTGTGTTGATCTTAAGAAATACTATGCAAATTTGGAAAGAGAGAGGAAAAAGCGTGAAGAGCGTAATAAGTATGTTTTACAAAGCATTATTTTTTATGATGGTTTCTAACCTTTTTTAGGCGACAACGTTTGGTTGCTCTTAAAAAGAATGATATTAAAGCTTACGAGAAGTTTATTCGTCAGTCTAAAGATACAAGATTGAAGGTTATTTTAGATAAGACTGATGAGTATTTGCAGTATGTTAGTAAGAAACTAAACCAAAACTCGCAAGGTGGCGATGAAAAGAATGTGCGTTGATTTTTTTTTCTTTGATTTTTTTATAAAACCTCCAAAAACTGAGTAAGCATAATGAGTATACTTACATCAAGCTTCGCTGAAATATAATTTTTTCTTTATTTATTTAGAGTTGGGAAATTAGTTCAATTTTTGCGTCGTGTTACACATTGTGACACTTGACTTGACATTTTTCTCATTTTTTTCAGCGTCGAAGAATGGATGATTCTGAGAAGGGTAAACATTATTATTCAAGTGCGCATGCTGTAAAGGAAGATGTTGTACAACCAGCTTCTTTAACTGGAACATTAAGGGATTACCAAGTATGTCGTGATTCTTGCAGTATTATGGTTAAGTGATTTTAAAATTTTTTTAGTTGGAAGGTCTTCAATGGCTTGTCTCTCTATATAATAATAAAATTGGTGGTATCTTAGCTGATGAGATGGGTTTGGGAAAAACAGTCCAAACTATTGCATTTATTTCATACCTCATTGATATAAAGCAAGAACCAGGTCCATATTTCGTTGCTGTTCCAAAATCGTACGCGTTTTCCTACAAACTAATTTATTTTCGCTTTGTGTTTCTTTACTGAATTCTGACTTGAATATTAGTGTTGTTCCTAATTGGATAAACGAGTTTAAAAAGTGGGCGCCTCATATTTCGGTAAGGCTATTTCGTCTTATTGAACCCTTTTCTCAACTCACTGTCGTATAGGTAATCACTTATGATGGAACCAAAGAACAACGTAGCACTACTTGGAGACGACAAATGTCTTCTAGAAATTTCAATGTTGTAGTGACAACCTACACGTGAGTGCTGATACCTAAATGATTACACGTGGTTTTAAGGAAGTCTAATTTTTTTTTGAATAGGTATTGTCTTAAAGAGCGTTCTAAGCTTGCAAAGTTCCGTTATGAAGTCATTATTATTGATGAAGGTCATCGTATTAAAAACAAACAATCGAAGTTATCGCAGATTCTTCGGAAATATTATAAATCCAGTTCTAGATTGCTACTTACTGGTACACCACTTCAGGTACTATTTCGAAAAGTTTTTTTTTTGAAGAACAAAGAACTGACCTCCTGGTTTTTTGTTGTAGAATGATTTGGAGGAGTTGTGGAGTTTATTGAATTTCCTGTTACCAGATGTCTTTAATTCAGGAACAACGTTCCAACAATGGTTCAATGCGCCATTTTCTGGTCAACCTGAGGATATCGAGCTCAAAACTGAAGAACAGCTTCTTATTATTAATAGGCTTCATCGTGTACGTCTTTGCCAGGCTATTGATAGCACTAAACCCCTGTCTAGGTACTTAGACCATTCCTTTTGAGAAGAGAAAAACGTGATGTTGAAGTACAACTCAAAGACAAACAGTACGTTAAAATAAAATATTTCTTTTTGTTTATGATTTCTCACCTGATGATTTAGGGAGAGTATTCTACATTGTGATCTCTCTGGTTTACAAAGGGTAATGTACAAGGCTATGGTAAAAAGTGGTGTTATTTTATGTAACCCAGATTCAGAGTACGTTTCTTTTTTGGATTTGGGCTAGAATAGCTTTTCTTGTGTTTTTCTTTGGTTTTGTATTTTTAGACCAAATCACTTTCAAAAATCTCGCTTCTACAATTGGATACGGCCATACAACCATGAAAACTCCGTGTCTCTTTCCGAACCGCGAAGATAAGCATGGTATGGCCCTGCCAGTACTTGGGTCCGTGAGGACCAGGGAACGTAGGGTGCTGTATTCATTTTGCTTTTTTTTTATTACAGTACCTTCTGCTGTGCAGTTCTTCGCTTACGGTTGTCGTAGCTCTGTGCGGAGGGCTAGAACAAAGGCTTTTAAGAATAGGCTTATGCAACTTCGTAAGATTTGTAATCATCCTTTCTTGTATCCAACTGTTGAACGCGAATTTGGCACTGACGTTGATGGTCTAATACGCACTTCTGGAAAGATGCAAATGCTTGATCGTATATTACCTAAACTACGTAAAGCAGGTCATAAGGTATGTGGGAAACAATGAGTGCTTGATACTAACATTTCGGTTTTTAGTTGCTTATCTTCAGTCAATTTACAACTAGTATGGATCTAATGGAACGCTACTTTGCGATGCAAGGATATGGCGAACTAGTACTACGTTTAGATGGATCTACTGCTGGTGAAGTACGTTTGAACTTAACCTTACTCTCATTGCGCTATATTAGCGGTAGAGGGAGTGCGTATCGTATTTGTCTAATCAATTTTCTTTTATTAGATTCGTGCAGAACACGTTGAGAAATGGAATGCTCCTGACTCTAAGTACTGGGTTTTTATTCTCTCTACGAAAGCTGGTGGTATGGGTCTTAATCTACAAGCAGCAGATACTGTTATATTATATGACTCTGACTGGTACGTTTGTTGATAGTTGGCGTTTTCGCTGTTTTTTTTCTTCTCAAAAAACAAAGTTTAAGGATTTTTTGTTTAGGAATCCACAGAATGATCTCCAAGCTATTGATAGATGTCATCGTATTGGACAGGAGGCTCAAGTACGTATAGGTTTACTTATAAATGCACTTGATGTTTTGTTGTTCTGATAGTTTTTTAAGGTATGCGTGTTCAGGTTTGTTTGTCATTCTACTATCGAAGAGAAGATTCTAGAACGCGCCAAACAGAAGCTCAATATTGACTCTAAAGTCATTGGTGCAGGCCAATTTAATAATAAATCTACTGCTTCTGAACGTCAGGAAATTCTCGTACGTAGCAATTAGCAGAAGCCTTTTGGCCAACATGTTAATTTTTTTCTTTATTTTTTGTGTTCTGATTGGTTTGTTTTTAGGAGTATCTCTTGTTGGATACTGAGGATGATATCAAAGAGACTGGAAGAATATCTGATAAAGAGTTAAATAAAATCATTGCTAGAAGTGATGATGAACTTGCTAATTATGAGAGGATGGATAAAGATGAACCAAGAGCTGTTCAAGATCTCATTGTACGCTCATGAAAAATCTATTTACAGTTAACATCAGCGTTGTTGACAACATTTACATACCAAAAACTACTAGGCTTGCCTTTTACAGGTCATTGTCGTGCACTTTGGCATCCGTTTATTTTTTTTTCTCAAAATATTCTTGGTGTAAAACTAATGCTGGTATTTTATTTAGACTGAGACAGAGTTACCAGAGTGGATGCTTGTTGATCCTAAAGAGGCTATTGAACAGAATTATGCTAACTTGGGACGTGGACATCGTAAACGGAAACAAATCAATTACTCTGAAGTTGAGAAGGAATTATATGGTGGCGTTGAGGAAGGTGATGAGCCTCATGCTAAGCGTCAACGTATTAGTACTTTGGGTTCTGTTCAAGATGATTATGATGACGGTGAGGATTTAGAAGATGCTTTTGAAGCAAATGATGATGGTGATTATCAAGGATGATCTCTTTTTTTGTGGCTTATTTGTAAGAGTAGAACAAAAAATAAAAACCTACTTTGCCCTATTCCTATGGTTGGTTTTTCACAAAATTTGATACATGTGGACAAGTTGTTCCTTTTCTACAGTTTACAAGACGTTATCACCTGTACAACCGTTAAAAGTCTTGGCTATGGAGTACTCATGATGAATTTGTGTTGTTAAAAAAGTATTGCTAATAATTTGGTTGTTTGACTTGCCAAAACTGTTTACCTTTGTGGCTACAAACTTTACATCACGAGTGATTTTAGAATAGCTTTTAATATTTGTTTTTGTAAGTTTTTTTACAATGTGGTGGCGGCTTGTAGGTACTTTTGTGGACAATCTAAGAACTTCAAAGCGTCTCTAAGAATTTATGGTATTCTTCAATTACTCTCTTTGGTGATTCAGCTTGTGGGTAGTGACCAATATTATCTTTGAGTATTACAACAGATGCGTCAGGACACTCTTTCGAAAACCTTAATATAAATCAGTTAAGCCTTACAATAAATATCCAAGTACCTCTCAGCAGCATGACGTCCACTTACAGGGTCTAGTGGACCATTAATGAGAATAGTTTTGAGCTTGTTTTTCCTCAAGGCGTTGACCTAGTTCACAAGATGTTAATTGTTTGCGTACATTAGTATTTTGTTTGGTCTGTACCCATCTGTCCTTGTGATCAGTGCGATCGTTCATGTATTTAATAAGTTTATTGTATATTTTACTCCCTTGATTGTGGTTTACAAGTGACCAATAATCCATGATATCTTCCTGTTCATCAAAATCTCCATCATGCCCAATGATTTTTAGGAAATTTGTTTTAAAAACAGAATAACTAATAAAGCTCGATACAATAGGTCCTACGATCAAATTCATTAGATACACGTATTAAAACAAGTTCAGGCGTAGGTATTTTGAGTCACAATAAATCTATTTATAACAAGCAGGTAGCACGAACTTGACTGATTTGGATAAAAAAACTGTAACAAATTCAAAGAATATCTGTTGTACCTGTGTATGGGTTTAATAACAATCGTTGTATCATAATTGGTCTATGTTCCCCGGGAAAAACAGCTCCGTTCAATAAACAAACAGACTGGTATGTAACACCTTGTACACAAATTTACAGTTAATGAGCAGGATTCTCGTTATTTCTTGACATGAATTTTTACCTGAGTTTTCGTTCGAATCCGTCTGCCTTTCTTGGTAACGTGCTAATAGCTCTTGGAAGACAGTATCACCAACATCGTGTGCTAATATATGAGTATGCTCAATGCCTAAAGAAGTTACATTGTCACTTTATTATCACGTGATTGATTGCTAGCGATATCAAAAGACAACTTTTTTTCTTCGTTTTTTTTTGTTTACCCAAGTGTTTTAGAAGGTCCTCTACCATTGTTGCTTGGTAATGTAGAGTGTAGTTAAAAGAAACTGGTTTATCTGACAATCTAAAAAAGACCAATAAGTCAGCGTGAACAGTTTTTGGTTGCTTTTACCCATAACCCAAGAAATCAACGGCGACAATACGAGAAAACCTGCAAACAAACTTTATTACAACGCATCAAAGGGAAATACTTACTTGCTAGTTAATCCCGGCCATATTTTCTTAAAATCGTATGAGGACGTCGGAAAACCATGTAAAAGCAGTAAATTACGCGATTTAACGCTCCTTGAGGAGTATTAGTCAAATTACACTTATAATCAACTTTACTCTTTGTGAGAGGTTTTCTCATCGACATAGAACACTCCATGATTGTCATGCACATAGTATCTACCCTTAGCTCGCCATTCTTGTACGCCTGGAGGTAAATCGAATGTACTGCCATTAAAACGCGTATAAAGCAGATACGCTGTTATAGCTAAAGATATCACTAGAAGCTCTCGTTGCCAGTTCATTGTAAGTGTTCAGTTTTATCTCTGAATGCGGGTAAACCTTATTCCGTTGAAACTTCCAAAAAAAAAGCAGTTGGCGAAACTATTGCCCTGTGTTCGGACATAACCTTTGATAGTGTTGGCTAGCATTGGACCTGTTAATATCTTCTAAAGGCTCATATCTACACTATTTGCCTCGCAGGTAGGCACCTGGTACACAGTTTAAACCTTTTGCTGTTACCCTACTCTATCACAATGTACTACTTATGCTAACATCTTGTATCATTTATACGGAAGTATAGCTTACACCTATGCCAAAAGGTGGTCAATACCACTTCCCTACATTGATCCTCAAATAAAGGCGAAATAAGAAGTACTCAATCTTTATTGTTAACATGACAATCGGTGCAAAGCCAGCTGACTTAATTTCAATTTATTAAGTCACTTTGTCACAAACAACCACAATGGAAACAGTAGTACAAGAAACGGACAAAGGAGTCCACTCAGGTGTGTAAACAGTAGAAAAATAAAATAGTTCGTTATGAGCCAACCGCTAGTGTGAAGGCTAAAACACACACTCTAGCTTCAGAGGAAAGAGGAAATGGCGCCAATAAACAGGAGTCAAACCCTGACAATAACGACGAAGATAGCTCGTCAACTTACAGTGGAACGATGTAATCCAAAAATCACGTGATTTTAACTTGGCGTTTGTGCACTAACGGTTTTTAGCGGAGAAGACACAGTCTCGTTTGTAGGTTACGAAAGCGATCTACCGCAAAGACTAATAGATGCAAACATACCCGACTTGGCAAAAAAACCAGCAAAGGTATCAACTCAATCCTCCTAAATCGTGACCTTTTTGTTGTAAAAAATCGTTTGTGATCTCACTCGTTTTAGTCAGTAAGTACAGAATCTATTTGTCTCTTTGGCGTCAGTTTGGAAGCTAAAGTGTATGTAAAAGAATGTAATTCAATAAGGGGGAATATAACTATTGCGTATGTGACTTACGAAAATAAATGTTAAAAAAAAGCTATTTACACCTGTTCAGAAAAATGAACATGGACCACACCAAGAAGCCATTGACATATGAAGCTAAGGATCGCGACAGTATCTACGATTTTCTTTACTGCTTGGGAGGAAGGTTTCATTTGGTAAGGCTGCGAATGCATGAACTCCATGGAAGGAAAGGCAAACTATGCCAGAGGAAGTTTGATAAAAAGATCTTTTCCAAAGGAAATGTACGTTGTTTTTGATTCGTATACAAAGTCACGTGACTTCACTTGTTGTTCTAAACCTAATTTTAACCTACTAGGCAATTATATCCTTTGAGTTTCCATTTAATGAGCTCCACATTCTACCACAAACAAAACTGTTTTCTGATTGTTTCAAATTCAATCTTGAAGAGAGAAATACAGTTTGGGGATTGTGGTCACCCAAATCTTCTCGTGAGCAGTTGATGGATATAGAAGAAGAACCAGTTGCACCAGAGAAAACACTAGTTACTCCTTCAGATCCTCGAAGTGTAGTTTCTTACGCAGACATCGATGCTTCTGCAGAAACAAGCGCAAAAAGTCCTATACTGCAAAGCACTTCTCCAGTGCGTGCCAGAAGCCGTTCTGGGTCTCCGCCAAATCAGCCAACCACTATCGCCCCAAAACCCAATAATGACACACAGCAGACAGCTACACGACCAAAGAAAAAAAGAAAAAAGGGTAGGAAAGCTGGGTCGCTGTAGTAAAGACGAATGTAATACTCAATAATTATTTTACTCTGAATCTTGGCCCCACTTAATATCGCCAACAAATACGGACTTCTCAATTTCGTAGCTATGAGTATGCTCTTGTCAAAGTAGAGCCAGATTACGTAAGCATTCCACACATGCTTATCTGCTTTAAAAGATGTTGTTAAACAAGGTAGTGGAGTGTGAGAGCATAAAATTACGTTGTAAGCACGGAAAAAAGTACTTACTTAAAAGCAAAAACTTTTTGCCTTAAAAGGAAAGTAGCAACATAAACTCCTTTAACACGGTTTCATGATGCCTGCACATTACACAGCCTTTTAATTGTTCCAAATATGTAGGAACTGAAGTTATAAGTGTTTTACAGCGTTTAGTGGCTAAAAAAGTTAATTGCTCTTTAAAATCAAAGAACAATACTATACAAGCGTTATTTGTGCGTAGAATATGCGTTTCCAAGCATAAAACGCTGTTTAAAACAAAAAGGCAAGAAAAAGGTATAATGCCAGGCAATGCCATCGATATTATCTAAACTATATAAACAGATCATATACTTCTGTTTCTACATAGTCACGGTTTGGACCGTTTTGGCCCTAGCCTTTAATATTGGTTTTACGAAAAATTCCAGCTGTAGAAAACTGGGCCATTTTTAAAAACACATAAACGTGCCAGCTAAAATACATCACTTGCAACGCATGTGAGTATATCGGTGGCAATAACTGAGATGTAAAATTGATTGTTTGATAACTTTGGGAAAAAAAAAATGTAAGTGAGTACTTTTGGTGCAAACGCTATTGGCATGCGTATTTTTACAATTGATCATAGTGGCACCACTATGCCATATACTCATTTTCTAATGAAGAAAGGTGTAGAACATAACATATAACATCAGTGTAGAATAGTAAACCTTTTGTTTCATCAAATATCATTCAACAAACTCCCACATTTGACGCACTTTATTGTGCATTTACTTTTTAATAACATGCTTTGAGGCTATTAAATACGACCATTGACACCTACTCAAAGTGATGAAAACATAATTGATAATGTGTGCAATAAGTATAACTTAGCTAAACAATGCTTAAAAAGTCACAAAATTAAACTATTTTTTAGAGTCATTGTAGGCTACATCACTGTTGGTGAATGTTTCATACTCTCTATATATTATTCACAGTATGTATGGCTACTATTTACTCAAGCGTCAATCATAAAAAACTATTTTCAACATCAAAATAATTTTGTTTTAAAAGTGGAGTGCTTACATAATCTGGCTCTAAATAAGTTGTTAATACACTAGTGAAAACGTTTAATCTTTTTTATTTGTACTTTCTTGAGGTTCTTGATGCTTGTTTGCGTAATTATTGGTTTGTCAATCGATAAGAGTGTTCGAAGATACCGTTAGTACGTATACCAGTTTAACGTAGGAAATGATGACCTAACTTGTCAATCCACACTACTTAAGTTAATTGATTTGTAGAACGATGTTCTTCTTGCGGTTCCTGCGTTCTATCATGGTACATCCAAGTGTATTGAACGTCTTCCGCGAGTCTAGATTGTATAATCTATTAGGTAACACGAAAATCACGTGGTCATGCACTACTGCGAAATAAATCAATACAGAGACGCATCCACCTAAAATCTTTAGTCTAAAATTTTGTGTAGAGTTTACCTTTGCCTAGCTTGCTTCTTTTTCTTTACTAGTTTCTCCTCATCCCACTCAAACTCTGGGTAAAGTGCGAATAGTGGTTTAGGCCAGTAAACAAGAAATCCAGAGCCTCCTTGCTCGCTAATTTGTTGATGTGACACGTGATACCTAAAATAATAAACAAATAGAGAAATAGAACTTAGTCTTACCAATCTTGTGGCTCTTTAATACACAATGGCTCCTCTAATCTCTTGAGAAATGATGTTAAATTCTTTTCATCAAGCCAATACCCCGTAGGAACCCACCTGTAGGCACAAAAAAAGTCAAAAAGTTGCACAAAACCAACAAAATAGGTAAATTGAACTGAACATGTGCTACACGTACTTGAATTTTGAGAGATCCCATTTATAGTCAGGAAATACAGCGATCAAAATCTTCATAAAAGAAAAGTTATGGATAGCCAAAAGACGTAATCCACCGTGTTTTTCAAACACGATATTGGATAGATTGTACAAGTCACTCATATCCTTGTAATCCAGTTCTTTAGACAGATAGTCTACAAACTCTTTTTGGTGATCCGTAGAACACCAAAAGTTCGCTGGAACTTTTCTAGGCAAAGGAGTTTAATAAAAAACCATCAACCAAGAATGTAAAAAAAAGGCAAAAAAGTAAAACTGCTGTTAACCATGAATTACTTACTTCCATTTCCAAGGATACCAGGTGTGGTTTGGATAACATGCTCTTATTGAAGCTGCAGGAGAGTCGTTATATCTACAAAGGCTTAGTACAGTAAAGATTGGTTTGTCATGATTTCAATGAACGAAGTTTGTTTTCAGTTGTGGTTTTGTACTAACTTGCTTAAAAGTCCATATCCTCCGCCTTTTGCAATATCACCTGACGTTATTTTGTAGAGTCCGTCAAGGTCCTTAATATTATGGGAACGTGACAACGTTTCGTAAAACTGAAGTTGATTTTTTTTATCGTCCCAGAATGATCTTGGTGTTGCTCTTAATGTGCGTGGTAAGGATGATATTCAGTGTTGGTATTACTTACTGAAACTTCCAGGTATGCCATTCATAGCGTGGGTAAGCTTCCATGACTACTTTGGAAGGCGAAATGATGCGTGTTTCTCTAAAACGGATATGAGCGTTATCTCTGGGCGTTTAAATATGTGTAGGGGCGTAAAACGAATTAATGTAATATTTAGCGTTTATTTTATTGTACCTGTACAAAATACTACGGCCACCACTCCGTGATAAGAAATCACCTATGCGTATGTCGTACCAGTCATCAAGGCTTTTAAATCTGAGGCTAATGGCTACATTTTCCATAAATTGCGAAAATTGCGTCGCATAAACCTTGGTGAGTGCTGCCATAGCGAGCAACAGCTATTTCATGAACAAAAAATGAGGCTCAGACTGCGCTAAGTCAGCTCGGTTTAAGGTGACATTCTCCATGAGTGAAATTCAACATCACGACACTGATTAGCATAAATACTATGATAACAGTTTAATGTATGTACAAGATGAAAGGTGGAAACGGCTGCTGGCCTTGGAGAACAAATTCACTACTATTTGGGAGGAGAGGTTGGCTAAGATTAAATTGTCAGAGTCGCAGCGGTGTACCTTTAAGCCAAGGGACACTTGTGCCAGCAAGGTAGTATTCGAGCGTATCGTGGTACCTACTCTACGGCAAAGAAAAAACCCCTCCAGAGACGAGACAGAAGCATTGATGAAGCGATTGCAGGATTTAGGAGACGAAGTGCTCAAACGTAGTTGCAGCCATATTAAAGAGGAAATTGCTGTATCAAGAGAAAATGTGTTCGGATGAGTGAACGCGTAGCGGATCCCAACTACGTACTTTAACCTTTTTCTTTATCGAAGGTAATTTACATGGTAGGCGCGAATATAGTATGACGCCGTTGAGGTGAAGCAACATCGTAGTTTGGATCCGTACTCTACAAAAAATAGTCAATTGTACAGTAAAGCTAGCGCTCGGTTATGGTGTACCTCAAGCATTTCGCGGAGACGAATAACTTCTTTTTCAAGTCTATTTGTTTTCTCCTTCTCTTCTTTCAAAATAATATTTACAAGGCTATTGTAGTCGCCTACAATATCACGATAGGAATACTCTAAAGCCAAAAAGTTAAACTTAAAAGTAAACTCTTCAAAAGCCTTAATACCTGGTCTGAACGAAGAGTCCCAACGTAACCAATAGTTCTACAAATAATATGGTCAATTACATGCTAGTTTAACGCTATTGCTAACCTCCCATAACTTTACAGACTTGGCTGTTGCCAAAACAAACAATGGGTCTGACACTGTCTTATAAAACTTATTTACGAACGCAGGTCGTATAGAATCCATATTAATCCAACTCCATAGAGACGCTGTTTTCTAAATAACGAAGATCAGCACTAGCCTAAAAACTACAACCAAGATAGTGCTTACGCCTTGGAGAGAGTGCTCATCACGCTCTTTCTCGCAGTCGCAGAAGAAAGTACCAAATCTACAATTATACAACGAGTCTAAAATACATATCAACAGCTCCTACAGTTGAACACAATTAATATAGTGGCCTCTTGCCACTTAATCTTAATTAGGATTTTAGACTCACCTCATTGAATTCAAACGCTGTTGGGAACTGTCTCATGATTTGCCATACACAGTCAAAAAATTGTACGAATACTGGAGACCTCTGATCCCTGGAAGCAGTCCCTTGTTTGTGTCCTTTTCGTAATCAGTATTATAATAAACAACTAACTCACAACTCATACTCATAACATACCTACGCGTGTAGCAAACCTGTGGCCAAAAGAGAGCCATTCTTTTTGTATTAGAATCTCAAACCCTCTTATAGTCCTATAAAATGGGTCTAGTAGCAGTTGTGACAAGCTCAGGACTTGAGGTGTCCTATCCCATCCATCTATTCAAAATTAAGCCGAAAAGTACAACATAGCCAAGTAAAGTACCTGAACAGTGTACTACAATGCTTGATTTCTTGAATACGACGATTTCAACCATCTTTATAGCAGCACTGAGTACATTTCGCACATGCTAAATAAAGTCTAAATCCCTCGCTATGTTATTAGCTAATTTGTTGCTTACTTTAAGCCAAGATGTTGCCTCAAGCTCTGATAACCACTTTGAATCATCGGCTCCTTCTTGAGTTGCTTTGATCAATGCAGCAAGTCTGATAAAAAGTTTAAGTTCCACTAGCTTAAACGAACAAAAAAACTTTTAAAAACGTACTTGTACCACGAGTCACGCATAACATGTATATTATCAATATTCATAAACATAAGCTGACAGTTTCTATAATATAAAGAATTCTCATATCCACCCTACGAGCAAAGTCAATAGTACTATTCTCGGTCTTAAATTCGTTTTTAATTTTTTTTTACAACAAAGGAAATGTACCTGCTTTCTTGGGTTTACAGCATTGGCCACAGCGTTTGCTTTAGGCCTACAATCTACAATATATAGTGTATCAGATAATTTATTACTTAGACGTATAGCATCAAGCAGTCGTTCATCAGCTTAAATCTGTTAGAAGGAATAAAAAAAGTTAACTGAAACCTACCTTCACATCGTCCACCATATAATCCTACGAGAGGCTGTGAACATCTAGTGAATGTTATAGAATTTTCTGGATGTCTCCAGCAAATAACAGGAATCCTAGCGGATTAATTAATAACTCAACTATTCTTTATATTTTGTGGCACCTTGCGATTGACCGAAACTTCCCCACTTCTTTCAGAAGCGAAATGTCATTCATTGATTTTGGTATAAGCAATAGCCTAGGATATGTGGGACATAGGCCATAGTCTTTGTTGATATTTGATATAACCCAAGGACTATTTGCAGGTGGTATCCAGCGTGCATAATGCTATTGTGTTATTTTAGTTGAGCGCAAAGAGTTCGAATGTCAGGGACACTAACCTCCAATGGATCAAATAAATTCCATCCATCTTGAAAAGCTGTATGCGACGCTTTAGCCAAGAATCTATAATGGAAAGCAAATAAATCAACCAAGTGTTCAACTTCAACATAAGGTCTCAAGTAACTAACAAGCCTAGTGATAAACAAAAAACAATCAGAATTTTACTAACTTTGTGCACAGAAACGCGCACCATTCGGCGTCCTTTAAGTTCTCTTCATCTAGGTTGTTTTGACCAACCTAATTATAAGGTGAGAAAACTCACTGAAGCTGTAGGGCAGTGCAAATGGAAAAACTTTGTTTTACAAAAACCTTAACTTCAAAAATGCGTAATTACCTTTAATACACGAATTGTAAGGCTTCTTGTATCTTTACACCTTAGCGCTATTTCGCATCCATTTCGTGTTATTGTATCAATTGTAGTGTATGGTACCTAAATACATTGAAAATGTTAACGACTTTTTTTCTTTGGCTGACACATGACACTTCAAGGATATCCACAGTACCATGACATTTTCAAGAAAGAAAATAAACAAAAAATTAGAAAACGCACCCACATCGTGTCTCCTAAAAAATTTTCAGTTTGGGTGACTGTTAATAGAGACACTATATTACCTGTTTCCATAGAGCGTAGAATGAGTCGATAATTTGTTACTGTAATAAGCAGACTTTCAGTCTCTGTTCCAAACAATATCTCGGCATGCACCTGAAGCGTATGTTAGATAATTAAACCTGTACGACAATTCTACAAAAGTAATTCGCTCGAAAAGGACCAAGAAGATTTGGTGTACCTGGGTTTTAGTTTTTGTGCGTTGTTGTGGTTGCTCACCGTCGTAATATTGTGTGACTTGAAGTTGGCGATCTTCAGTACCTAAATCGGTGGATAAGCACGTATTAACTACAAAAGCACATACCCTCGCGGAATCGAGGCATCATGCGCGATAAAATGCTTGTTGCGCGCATTTTAAGATTAAACGCTGCTATTTGTACAAATAAACGCGTGTATGGAGCTTCAAGCTATTAAAATGTTGTTGTGACACAAGACAACTTAAACGAGACTTAAAGCAGCTTATCGTTAAGCGCATGTACTGTCAACATGTTCGTGTACTCTTATCAACAAGATTTTCTATTAAATAACAAGTGAACAGTTGATACAACACGTGTCTTTTATGTAACAACATTTTCTGTACTTTCCTCATTATTACTTTTTGTTGTAACTTCAATTTTTCCATCCTCACTTGTTTCAACTGTTGATTTGTTTATATCAACCTTATTAGTATTGCCATCTCCTTCTTTTTCAATGCGTTCATAAAATAATACATAAGCCTAATAGTACAGTTAAATTCAATCAAATCTGTCCACGTGGACATTACCTGAACTTGCAAAACTTTTTGAAGTGTTGTGTTTGAAGTATGCATATCTGAAAAGTAATGCCATTCATTCCCTAAAACAAGCTGAGCGTCTCTTCGTTGAAAATTTGGTTACAACATACCTCGTCTTGTCCAAGCAACGTAATGACCTGAATGAAGTCCCCCACTATGCTCAGCAATACCTTGAAGTTCATAGGAGAACGTATTGTTACAGTTTTCTTCAATTGACTTATCCATAAAATTATCTATACTTAATTTCAAAGGGAATGTAATACGCTTGCCATTCTTTGATAAAACACCACGATTGTTTTGCGAAAACCTCTTCAAATGTAATGTGAGTATGCGCGGCGCTTTATTGATGAGATATTGCTTAGATGCAGGCGTCTTTATCAATCTAAAGTCGGATTTAAAAAAAAAACCAATGTTACATCTTCCCGTTTGTCTACT
The DNA here is from genome assembly GCA_038496445.1 of Trichosphaerium sp. ATCC 40318. NCBI lineage: Eukaryota > Discosea > Flabellinia > Trichosidae > Trichosphaerium > Trichosphaerium sp. ATCC 40318. Next base: position 240,983 of record JALMLS010000612.1, read on the forward strand.
TACTTGACGCTTGGTTTAGCTGGCTTCTTTGCACCTTTCTTAGGTAACGTTGCTGGGTCAATACTATTTGGACTTACCGCATCAGGCTCGGTACTATCAGTTGGTGCAGAATCATTTGAAGAAGATGTATCATCTGTTTCACTTGTTGCTGTTGCAGAATCTTCGTGTGTTGTGAGAGGTTCAGCTGGTGCGCTGTCTACAGTATCTTGCGTGGTTTCTGTTTTACTAGCTTGCTCTGCAAGAAATTTTAATGTTGGAAATTGACTAGTTTCCGCTTTACTAGCTTGCTCGGCAAGGGATTTCAATGTAGGCACTTGTTGAGTCTTTTCACTGGCTTGCTCGGCAAGGGATCTCAATGTAGGCACTTGACTCTTCTCAGCTTTACTGGCTCGTTCTGCAAGGTACTTCAATGTGGGTACTTGTTGATTCTTTTGCGCTTTACTGGCTTGCTCTGCGAGACTTTTTAATGTTGGAACTTGAGTGGTTTCCGCTTTACTAGCTTGTTCGGCAAGGGATTTCAATGTGGGTACTTGTTGAGTCTTTTCACTGGCTTGCTCGGCAAGGGATCTCAATGTAGGCACTTGACTCTTCTCAGCTTTACTGGCTTGTTCTGCCAGACTTTTTAGTGTAGGTATTTTGGTAGGTTTGTTATCAGCTTCTGTGTCTTCATTGGCCTTAGGTGTACTACACTCTTTGTAATCTGTCTTTCCAGGCTTCTTTTTATCTTCCTCTTTTTTTGGTCCGTACTCAGCCTCCAAGTTTGTAATATCCATGTTATGTGCAAGCTTTTGAAAAAAATAACAGTCAGTAAAAAAATACATTAAAAGGATTGTATTACCATGTATCGTTTTGTGCATGTGTAGCATCCAAACCCGTTATCTCCGATCAATATATCTGGTTCTGTAAATGCATAAAGACAACCCTGTAGTATGTAACGTTAAGCTCTCTTGAAAACTTGATCATAGACTTTTTTTTCAAAAAACTTTAAATGTACTCACCTCCAGAGAAGAAAGTGCAGGTTTAGTCGAAGTTTCACGCTTATCATATGATGCCCCATTGTTATTAGCGTTTAATGTCTTTGGTAAAGTGCCCTTATTGTATTTAGGTTCTCCTTCACTCAACTCATCATCCAAATCTACAGCATCTTGTTCGCTTTGGTTGCTGTTTTTTTCTTCGCCATTTTCGCCTTTAGAGTCCACTTCCTCGTCTTTTTCAGAGGATGTGGTAACTAGCGTAGTGTCTGTTTCTATTAATTCTTGTTCTTTTCCCTCAGTATTTGGTACAACAGGTGTATTAGGCTCTCTAGAATCTTGTTTATCACCCACAGTAGAATCTGCTTCAGCGCTCGTGTCTTTGTTCAGTTCACTAGTTGTAGCTTCCACTGTTGTTCCGACTTCGCTAATTACTGTATCATTTTTAGCTCCCTTTTCATCTTGAAGTTCTCCTTCGGATGAGGAAACAGTTGTAACTTCTTCAATCTTCGTATCTGTAGCTTCAGCTGTAGTATCTGTATCACCGGTTGCAAGCTTGTCAGCTTCATCTGAGGTTGTGTTTCCGTTTTCTCCACTAGTTGTATCAGCATCAACATTGCCATTCGGTGTTTCTTTCTTCGCTTCTAATTCAGCTGCTAGCTTCTCAGCTTCTAACTTCTCTGCTTCTAATTTCTTCGCAGCTTCCAACGCTTCTTGTCTCTTTCGCATCATCATTCTCTGCTTTGCAGCTCCTCTATTTCTTTTCCCTTTCCTATGTATACTTTTTGAGCACGTGCCATAGATTACTTCGTATACGCACCCTTTTTTACCAGATCCATATTTAGCCGTCACTTTATCTTGTTCTTTAGGTTTTGCAATAAAAACAGGGCGATTCTGTTTTTTTTGAGGAAGTGCTGGAATAGGTAAAGATATATCCAAATAGAATTCTTTTATCCTTGATGCTACACCACATCTATGACATGTTATAGTGCTTGATAGTTCTCCGCCAAATAGTTTTTCCATGGATAATATATCCTTGTTCTCTTGAACAAAAGTTAGGGTGGTCATGCACAAAAGGACAAAGAGTACATACTGTAAGTTGAAAGTTTTTTTGCTTTGTCGTTATCGCCTTTATCTTTGGCTATTGCTGCCTGTTTTCGCTTTATACGAACGACCTTATGTTCTTCAAGAGATACACCATCTATAAGATATCGTAATAACTCATGGGCATCTTGTTGTCTACCACCTCTAAACCTTGGTGCCCTAAAGTAAAAAAATAAGCAAAGAACTGTCCGTTATCTGAAAAAACTTACTTATTTATCACCTGTGATCGCAAGTTGGATGGTGAGAAGCGTTGTCCTCCTCCTCTCCATACTTGTACCATTAGACTTCTCAACGCCTTTTTAAGTGGTCCCTCAACCCTACAACATATTTAACATTTCAAACCAACACAAAAGTAAAATACCTATGTGGAGGTTCATTTTCCCTGGTTTGCAGTGTAAAGTATGCAGGTTCTGTTCCAGGTAAAGGAACCAATAACGCTCTTAGTGGACGTAATGCAATTAAATTCTGAAGTCAACGTTACACTGGTCGATAGGTTAACAGCAAACAAATCACTTACTTGAACAATAGAATTAAAGAAGCAAGTATTACCAAGATTTTGAAGTCCTTTAACTCCAGCAGTATATCCATCTTGTAGAGTAAGAGACTGTGGCGCACCTCCTCCTTTCTTCTTTTTACCACCTCTGTTGTTACGGTTATTCTGACCAACTGCATTTTTTTGTTTTTTCCGATTTGCTTGCTGTTGTTTATAACCTACAAGAGCAATCAAATTAACATCCTAGCTCACTAAATATAGGTTATAGATAGTACCATTTTTAGAACTATTTTGATCATCGTTATCTCCACCGCCTTCACTATAAGCACGTTTTTCTGCCATCTTTTGTGAAAAAAAAAGTTAACAATTTTTGCAATTGGGTAATCACGTGGTTTACGTACTCTAAGCTCTAGTTGTTTTATTATTTTCTTCGATAGTTTTCTTCCTCTGTACATTCCATTATCGAGATCAAGTTCTGGATCAGATAATGATATTAACGCTCCTTTCTTTGCTATTGAAATTTAACGCTGCCATGTAGATATTAACGTACTATTAGGCCCTCCGCGTTGCCTTCGGCCGCCGTTGCGGCCCTTCTTTCTCTTTGGAGGCATCTTATGCTAGCTTCTCTATTGTAGTGTTATTTCGGATACTCAGGCGCGAAATAGGTTAAAAAAATAACAATTTGTGTAAACAATGATGTAGCCTGGCTAATCCGTGTTTCTACGCCCAGAAACCATGTTGAATGCAACAGCGAAGAAAATACGTGTATTATTCACAGCAGGCGTTAATGGCTGTTGTAAAAAAGGTATTTCACCTATGGTTACGTACAACAACAGCTTTGTAGTGATGATGTGTTCTTTTCTCAACAATGGCTTAGTTTGATGAAGCACTGGACTTAAAATACTTTCAGTTGAGCTTCGCGGTGCTATAATTGACATCAATTAGTTGGATATTGGCATGTCAGAGTTATACTTCTTTCTTAATGGAGTGGAAACGGTTTGTACCGTAGATCCATCAATGACGCTTTTAGAGTGGCTTAGATCTAGAAAAGTGCGCCTCACTGGTACTAAACTTGGTTGTGGTACGTTAAATGCGAAAACAATATATTCGCTGAGTGAAAATAGGCGAAGGAAAATGTGGGGCTTGCACTGTAGTGCTACAGAGGTGGACAGGTTCCGAAGTAGTGTATGTATTGTTTATTTAACGACTTTTATTGTATTAATACTTTAATTAGTCACCGCGCTGTTAATGCGTGTTTGTTTCCCATTTGCGCTGTAAATGGTCATCATGTTATAACAATAGAAGGACTAGGCACTGGTAAAAACCTCCACCCGATACAAGTAGGCCCACTTTTACCTCTTTTTTTCCGTTTAACACTTAGATGGCTAAATATATACTTAGCAAGCTATGGTTGAGTACCACGGATCTCAGTGTGGGTTCTGTACGCCAGGTGTTGTTATGTCTATATACGCACATTACCGCCAAGGCGCCACAAAAGGTATAATTATTATGATAATTTCCTTCACATAACATTTTGTACACAGACGATATTGAGTTTTTGATGGACGGGAATCTTTGTAGATGTACTGGTTATAGGCCTATTATTGATGCAGCTAGAAGTGTATGCCCAAGTTCAGGAAAGCCATGTGACTGTGGGAGCAATAATGTAAGATTTTATGATTTCTTCAAAAACAGTCTTATTAAGATTTTATAACTCAGTTGCAGCCCGCACCCGCTAAAGATGAGTCAAACGCGTCTACTGAGGATATTGATGATGGTAAAGTCGGACCTAGTGAACTCATATTTCCACCAAAGCTAAAAAAGTTTCAACAAAACAAACTGTGCATTAAAGGCGATGCAGTGACTTGGCATCAAGTTTTGACTCTACAAGAATTATGTCAGCTAAAGGTAATGAAACTGTTTAAATGTATCAACAAACTCACGCATAAAAAAAGGGAACGAAAGGCTACTATAACGTAGATATTGGAACAATGGCTTATTTGGGATACGCACGTGGTCACGCTCATTTGCTTTACTCGAAGAACATCCAAGAGCTTTCAAAGGTGAGCATTTATTGTTATTGCTTTCTTTTTGGTGGTGCTAGGACTGAACATAAACTGCTAGATGGAAGTTAAAAATGATACTGTTACTATTGGCGCTGCTGTTACGATAACTGATCTTCAGCTTTTTTTGAGAAATCTTATAAGTCAGAGCAAAGAGGAAGGTAAAGGATTCCGTACTGGTGGTGTAGAGTGTCTTCTCAGTTTAATGCAAAAGGTACGCTATTATTCTTTATGTAGTAAATACCAAGCAACTGTTCTAACTTCGTTGTACCTAGTTTGGTGGTCATCAAGCCAGAAACGTTGCAACTGTTGGTGCTAATGTTTCTACTGGAAGTCCACGCTCCGATATTTTACCAATCCTCTGGGCCATGGTGCGTTTCCTTTATCACTCATCTTTTTCTACACCAAGAAAATTTAAGTATTTTAGGGAGGTAGTGTCGTTGTCGCTGAGACAGGAGAAAAAGGTGTTGTGTATTCAACTAAAAAAATTTCCAAAGAATTTTTTATTGGATACAGAAAAGTCAATATTGCACAAAATCAAGTGGTTGTAGCTCTAGAATTTCCTTTAATGTCTGAGAATGAATATGTATGGTGTTATAAGAAAGGAAACAGAGAAGTTGACGATTTTGCTGTATCTTCTTGTGCATTTAAAGTAGAGATTGAAAAATCAAACACCGAATCTCCTCCAACTGTTAAGTCAGCTTCCCTATGCTATGGAGCAATGGCTGATCGTATTAAACAGTATGCTTTGAGTGCTTTTTATAAGGAGGTTGTTTTAACGTGCTATAGAGCTGAACTTACACAAGAATATATCGTTGGTAAACCTTGGACAAAAGAGACTTTTGAAGCATGCTATGACCTTTTGGATAAGGTAAGTAGGGAATGCACTTCTCTTTAACCTAACCCCTTATTTCTTTAGGATATTCCACTTAAATTTGGAGAGCCAGGAGGCAAAATCACATACAGAAGAGTGCGTGACAATCCTTGTGAAACATGCTGACAGTTTACATTAGGTATTGGCAAGGACGTATTTGTACAAGTTTTATCTTCACATGGCCCAGAAGTTGGGTCTTCCAATCGTATGTTAGACTATTTAATCTAGTCTTAATTTCAACTTTAACAAATAGGACGAGCGAGAAGAAAGTGCAATAACTGATTTGGTTAGAGAAGCAAGTAGTAGTAAACAAGAGTTTGCAGCCAACAAGTACTCTTTTTTTTTTCCTTTATGAAATTAAATGTTATTGTAGGGAAATGTTCCCAGTTGGAGAGCCTATGAGACATGCCAAGGTACATTTGGTTACAAATAATTATGGCTTAATTAACACCAACCCATAGGCGCATGTTCAAGTAACAGGAGAGGCACTTTATGTTGATGATATTAGAGTACCATTTGCAACATTGCATGGTGCTTTTGTTAGATCTAGTAAACCTCACGCAAAAATCACGTGCGAATAATACTTTATTTTATTTTGACTTACAAGGCTTTGTTTAATAGTGCCATTGATGCTGACGAAGCACTAAAGTCCCCTGGTGTTCATAAATTTATAACTGCTTCAGATATTCCAGGTAAAAATACTGCAACCAGTGATGGTCATGAATTGCTTGCTAGCGAGGTTGTTCTTCATGTTGTACGGTTTTTGAAATATTATTGGGTTTCATGCTCTTTGTTACTCATTGTTACCGCAGGGATTTCCTATTGGTGTTGTAGTAGCTGATACTCTAAAGCAAGCTCAGAATGCTGCTAGAAAAGTCAAGGTCACATACGAGGTAAAAGAGCTTTGGTTTTCTTATTTGTCTGATGTTTATCAACTGTAGGTCATTGAACCTGTTATACTCACAATGCCTGACGCAATCAAGCATAAATCGCTCAACAGTCATGGTCTCTTTACAGGTAGAGGAGACGTGTCAGACACTACATTTGAAAAGTGTGACTTCATGGTAGAAGGTTAGATAATCAGACTTATTTCTTTACTAACATCAGAATATTTTAGGAAGTCAATACATAGGAGGTCAAGATCACCTGTACATTGAACCTCACTCGGCTCTTGCAATCCCTACTGAAGACAATAACATGACTATATGGTGTACCAGTCAGTACCTTGCTTCAGCTCAAGTACTTATTATTTTAAAACTTCAACGCTTTATACTTAGCTTGATTTAGAAAGATGCTGCCAAGGTTCTTGGCATTCACCGTAATAAAGTACAGTACGTGGTTATAAGGCCTATATTTTTTTGAAGCTAGGACCTCTGAAAAGAGAAACAGCGTTCTCGTTCATGTTAATTAAATGTTAAAATACTTTGTTTAGAGCGAAAGTTATAAGACTTGGAGGTGGCTTTGGTGGTAAAGAAACGCGTAATGTTGTTATCAGTAGTTCTGCAACTCTTGCCGCTTCGATTTTAAATAGACCTGTTAAGATTACATTGACACGCACAGAAGATTTAACAATGACTGGCCAAAGGTTAGTTTTAAACGAAACTTTTCTTTTTACCAGGTTTATACATCTGTTTTTTAAACTGTTTTTAACAGGGCCGCTGCTTGGATTAAGTTTAAAGCTGGCTTCAATAAAGATGCTTCTATCAACGCACTAAAGTACCATTTCTACACCAACGCTGGATTTGAGTTGGATTTATCAATGGGTGTTAATATTCATGGTCTTCACAAGGTAATGTTGGTTTCTATAGGGTTTTTTGAGTTAATTTTGTTGTGTACGTGTCTAATTCATATCTTAGATGGATGCTTCGTACCTCACACCTAACTTTTACTCATCTGGAGATGTTTGTATAACCCACAGACCAAACAACACTGCGTAAGTATTCGAAAAGTTCTCTTTCTTGAGGCATTTTGTTCTTAGTTTTGTTGCAGATTCCGTGGCTTTGGTACTCCTCAAGGTTTACTAGCAAGTGAGGCTGTTATTGACTACGTTGCAAGAACGTTGAAAATGGATCATAATGACGTTAGGGTACAACATCAGAAAAACAGTGAATTCCTTGTAAAAACTAATCCGTTTGCTTAGCTGAAAAATATGTACAATAAGGGTGATTGTACACCTCAAGGACAACAACTAGAGACGGATAACTTACGCCAAGTATTTAATGAAGCATTAAAAATGAGCAATTACGACCAAGCAAAGAAAGATGTTGAAGCTTTCAACAAGAAACATCGTATGCACGAAAAAACTTGAAACAAAAGAAAAAAAAAAATACACTTTTGATTTCCTGATACACTATAATGTAGGATGGAAAAAGAGAGGTATCAGTTGTGTTCCTTTGAAATATGGCATTAGTATGGCTTCTAAGAATGTATTCTTTGCATTAGTTCAGGTACACCTTTTGTAATTAAGAAAACTTGACAAAGTGCTAATCAATGCTTTTAGGGTACAGCCCTAGTAAACATCAATACGGATGGAACTGTGCTAATTTCACATGGTGGAGTTGAAATGGGTCAAGGACTTCACACAAAAATGGTTCAAATTGCCGCTAGAGAGCTTGGTATACCAACATCTATGATTGAAATCAAAGCTTCTGATATTGATACTGTACGCCTTTTCCAAAAATGATTGTATTAACCTGTTTGATCAAGATTCCTAATGCGTCAGCGACCGCAGCATCACTTGGAAGCGATGTATATGGTATAGCTGTGCTCAATGCCTGCACAATACTCAAGGAAAGGTTAGAGCCTATGAAAGCAAAGTTTCCTAAGGCATCTTGGGCTGAGGTAGATCATACTTTTTTCTTTAAATAGTTGTTTACTGTTTTTTGCTCATGGGTTTTATTTTAGGTTACTCTTCAGGCTTGGAAACACCAAATAAGTTTGTCGGCAGTAGGATTTATGAAATCAGATTTGTGTGAGTTTGATTTTGCCACAGGAAAAGGAAGACTATTCGAGTACTTTACGTAAGGGTTTTTGTAGCATTCTAATAGAACTGACTTGTTTCTTGTGTCTTTATGCTTATTTTCTTTTTAGATATGGTGCATGTACAAGCATTGTTGAAATTGACTGCTTGACTGGAGCTTATCAAGTTCTAACAGCTGATATTTGCATGGATCTTGGGCAGAGTCTTAACCCAAGTACTGTTTTTTTTCTTACCTTTTGATTTGATTCATTCAATGAACTTGATTCTTATGTATCTGTTAAAGGTATTGATATTGGCCAAATTGAAGGCGCTTATGTTCAAGGACTTGGGTTGATGCTTCTCGAAGAGATTGCTGTGGAAACAGATCCAAAGTCGAACAAACGAGGTTCAATACATTGAAATATATTTTTCCTAACAACTGTTAGGACATATGGTGAGCCCTAATTTGACAGGTTATAAGATACCTAGCTTTAGGGATATTCCTATAAAATTCAACGTGAAGCTCCTAGAAAACTCTCATAATCCTTACGCAGTGCACTCCTCAAAAGGTATACGCAAATCTTTGTCCAAAGAATTTCTCAAATATTTCTTAGCTGTTGGCGAACCTCCTCACTGCCTTTCTGCAGCTTCATTCTTTGCTGTTAAGGATGCTATTTATAGGTATGTACAAAGTAAATTACAGCCATGTTTAACCCTTTAATAGTGCAAGAGCAGAAAATGGTGAAACTGCGTATTTTGAACTGCCTTGTCCTGCCACTTGTGAAGTAATTCGTTTGGCATGTAACGATGACATTGCAAAAGCATACCCTCAACAACCATTTGAATACCAATAGAGTGTATGGTGTAAAGTGGAAATAGTTAACACTTGTTTTTAAGGCTGATAAACAAGCGATGAGTAATAATACAAACACATTTTATTTCTAATTTTTATCGGGTTTATTCAATTTACTTTGAACTCTTTTTCTTGGCTCTACCAAACAATCTCTTCACTTGATCCTTTGAAACAGTCTTCTTTGTATGTTTTGCACCAGTAGATTTACCCTCTAGGAAAAAACATACTGTCAGAAAACCACAGCAACACAAAAAAAAAGGAGAAAAAAAAAAAGGATTTATCCGTACGTTTAATGTTCCTGTTAAGGCCTGGATTCATAGCTTTTTTAAGTTCCTTTGAGAACCTCCCATGCTCAATCATGAGATCAACATTTGCGTAATCGAACTCACTGTAAATATTATCAACCTCAAGCTGCTCTGTCTCAACATTTTGTTCTTGCAACGAGAATGTCAATAAAGCCAATAATTCCTCTTCTCCGATCCCTGGATTCTCGGAAACAATACGTTCAATTTCAGCTTCAGCGTGGTCTGACATTTGATGAAGTGAGATCTCTTCAATGGCACCACCAATAATAACTTGTGGGAGGACTTGAGCGTTATTAAGTGGTAAGAATTGTCCATTTGTCAGAATAGCGATTGCAGCCCTATGAGGTACTTGTAAGAAAAAGAAAATTGACTGATTTAAACCACGTACATGTAATCGCGAGCGTGCTTGTAACTGCCTAACAACGGTTCGACACCAACAGCATAAATTGTGATAGATTTCTTGGCAAGGCTGGCTGCAACTTCTAGAGGGTCGAGTTTGCTTGGAGGTCCTATGAAAATACATAAGAAAAAAATGAAGAACAGTTATCTAAAAAAGTATTATTTCGCACCATCAGGGAATCCATCACCAGATGGTTCACATCCGTGAGGTGGGGCATCAGAGATGAGAACACAAATTCTCGCAGATTTTGGTCTGTACTCAAATTTGCCTACCGCTTCAAGACCAGCAGTAACTGCTTCTAAACACAAAAGTTAAATTCATAACACAAAAAACAAAAAGATAGAAATAATTACCTGGGCCATCACCACCGCCACTTGCACTCATCTTATCTACATAAGATTTCATCGTTACAATAGACTTAGTCCAAGGATGAACACGTGTTACGAAACTTCTATCTTGAGGTGGGTGATCACGGTACTCAACAAGAGCAAACTGTACATCCGCCTAAAACAAAAAGAAGTCAGAAAACGTCAACGCGAGAAAAAAAAAAGAAGAAAAGAAACGAGTACTTACGTTTCCTGATACTGCTAGGGACTGTGCAATATCCCTGATATTATTCTGAGCTGATCTGATATACGATCCCATTGAACCAGTGCAATCACAGCAGAACACAAGATCCAACTTTGCCTTTTCTGTTGGCTTTTTAGGCTTTTCTTTTTTCTTCTTTGGTTCTTCCTTCTTTATCTCTAACTTTTCTAATTTTATATCTACTCTCTTGCATAGCTCATCCAATGCTTTTCTTAGAGTATGATTAGGTAAAAGCTTCTTTGAATCAAGATATTTTCCTGTCAATGGAGAAGTATCATGATTGCTCAACCAGTTCTCCTAAAAAAAAAGTAAACAACAATGTCGACAAATAAAATCCCAGAAATACAAACGTACAACTGCTGAGCGCTCGTATGTATGACCATCTTGTGTTAAAACAGGATCTCTTAGTAGTAACCTCGTAATAGGGCAGATGAACTCGTCTGGTACTGGCTTGTTGCCAAGGATGGACTCCAGTTTAGCCAACATGACTTGTTCTGCTTCATACTCCTCTAGTGCCTTTTCTGCGTTCCTTAAAAGTTCTCGTTGAGCGACCTTTATGGTATCCTTCTCCTCAAGGCTTTCAAACTCCATATTATCGAACTTTTGAACTAAAACATCAAGTCCATCCTTTTCATACAGTGGTACAAGTCCTTTGACCATACTAACAAAGTTTCCACCATCGCAAGACAATGTACCAAGGAGTGAATCCAGTTTGGTTAAATCAGGTCTTGCACCGTTCAACTTAAACTCAATGACTGGAATTTCCTTCTCTTCAAGTTCTTTAGCCTGTTATATGGTCAGCAAGAAGCACAACATGAAAGGATAAGAGGAACGTACCATAGGACCCTTTTGTGATGGATTATCAAGAAAACTAACAAAAACTACTTTGCAAGGGTATACGTGCTTTCTGTACATATCTAGCAACGTAACAAAGTAGTGTCCGTAATATGGTAAGTTCTCTTCTTCGTCAGACACCTAAACAAATAACGACAATGAGAAATCAAAAACGTTGAAACAATTTTCTTTGAACGTACAAGTACGATGCACTTGGTGACTTGACGAAGCTTGTAGTACGTCCAAAGACAAGCCGCTGGACGTGTAAGACCAGATGCTGTTACCTAAACACAAGAGTAAGTAAATAAAACGACAATGTAACAAAGAAATATTTGTTGTATACCTTATTGGCAACCTCGAGAACTTGCTCAATGTTCTTTGGGATGCAAGGTGGATCAACCAATTTGTTGTTAAAGAATGTAAGACGCGCATTACACAGTGCTGTGAGAACAGACGCGATAATTGTAGAGGTTTTAATGGCGACATCCATTGAGCTGGATGCATCACCGAATACAGCTACAGGGCTCTCCAAAGCCAATTTTATCTTCGATAAACGTGCCTCAGCCATTGGCATGAGGAGAGAATAGAATGGGGCTTTGATACTCTACACCAAGGTGAGAAATTTGCATTTAAAACAAATAAAATGTCTTCTTACTTGAAAGTACAGTAAACGCTCTACCAATTTACCGTAGCCAAATTTAGGCTTTTCTCCGTCTTCTAAACGTTTCTTTATTATGTTATTAACAGCAGAGCACGCCAACTATACCAGAGAGTAAGTTCAAAACCAACACAAATTATTTCTACAATACCTCTTCGTGATACCAAATTAAAGTATCGAGTGGAGCATACTCGGCTACTTTCGCTTTTGCCTTCTCTGGTAGTGGTTTTATTTGTAGACGGAGGTAACTGTAAGGCACTTGAACGCTCTCAAGGACGTCCTGGAGAAAAAACCGTTAACAAACAAAAAACAATCTAAAAAACGTACATTGATAGTTTCAGCCGTAAGGCTTTTGCAAGCATGTATAACTGAGCTCTCTGGTGCTTCACCACCAAACATGTAAGCTATGTAAAGAGTTACAATACGTTTTTGAGCCAAAAAATTAAACAATAAGTTGATATAATTATCAACGCGATAGAAGACTATAAAAAGCGTACGAAGGAACCAATCAAGTTTAAATGATTTTGGTTTAAGATGTAGAATATCAGCCATCTCCTTCCAAGGCTCTTTAGGCATATTAAGAGCGTAAAACGCTAACTTCTCCTCATCTATTTGGTACAAAAATTTTGCAATCTTTTTCGCCAACGAACCAGACACGGAAGCTATTTAAAGTTAAATACAAGGTACACGAACGCGTTACTATCTATTGATAGACTTTTATTGTATTTCGTACCACCTGGGATAACCTCTTTTTGTAGATCGTTAATGGCACTCTTAACATTACCAATTTTGCGCTGTTTGACTGTTCCCTGCGCCGAAATTAGTTGTATAATTAGCAATTTTGTGTACTTGTTTTTCGAGGTTGGCAAGTTTTTTCTCCAAGCATCTTATTTGACGCCCACAATCAAGGAGTTTTAGAGCGCGAAGCAAGTCAGGGAAGCCAAATTGATCTAAAAATTATTATTAACACAAAAGTGTCCTAGGATTGTTAAATACCTTCAAAGCGCGACAGCAAGAGCTCTGGAAGTTTATAAGCCTTTCTATTCCAACATGTTGCCAGGATTCGGGGCTTTGAGCTTTTTGAAACGTTTACACCTTGAAACAATAAGTTCAAGAGTGTACACAAGTACAGAGAGTAGTTTTTCTCTTGAGCCTAAAAGTTGGTTATTTGTGTCGATCAAACAACAATAGCTTACCTCGTGGTGTTGTTTTATTGTGCTTTCTTGTATAAAAATTGCACGTAGATTAGCTACGGCATCATCTTGTGTTTCAACCTGACAAAGTAAGCGTTAACGTCTTAAAAACATGGTTTAGGCGTACAGTAGGAGTAGTAGTTGGTTCCATAGTGTTTTTTGGTATTTGGCGTTCTTGAATCCTCATCACAGAAAACTCATTGTTTTTTGCTGCTTACGTAATCAAACATATCTCGGATATTTTTTGGTTTAATAGCATATGGCATACTTTGTATTTTATCTTTAAATATTCTCCGAATGAGAGTGTTTTCTTTGTGTAATTTACAGAACGTTACTATTTAACTACTAACTGCTTGTTTTTCGGCTGTTCTAATATCTTCCTGAACAAGGCTGATAAGACCATAATGGCCTTTGTTATTAGAGATGGATGGGAAACTGCAATAGTGAAAAGTACGAAATTTATAACTTCATGTTTCTTTGTTAACAATTTCGGTTTTCCATACCATCTCTGTTGCCATTTTTCCGTTGTACGATGTCACTTAACTTGTGTCGTTTGCATCTTTCAGGATAGCTACAATGAGTCGTAACAATTCTACAATTCTATTGTGGGATGGTTCTTCAGAAAGTCGTTTTAAGCACGTGTTTAAGTTTCTTCTTTCAAGATACACATGAGATCACCTGCGCGAAGTAAAAACAAACACAGCAGATGGAAGAACTTCCTTGCAGGCGCTGCAAAGAAGAGGGATGAAATTAAGCGTAGAAAGAGTTCTGCACCAATAATAGTAGCTATACTCGTCATTACAATAGCTTTCAACTACAACCAAGCACACCGGACTTTGGTAATTTTTCAAAAAAAAATTGGCTACGTGTTAATTACTTATGTAGCGTACAAGAGATAACGCATTCTTGGTGGCTGCTACGAGCCTTGTTGTATCAGGAATACTTTCGTTTGTAACATCGCTATTATTTGGTGTATTCTGCGTTGAAGAACAGTGTAAGGGTAAAAAAGCAAAGACAACACCCTTTCTGCACACGTGTTTGATAGCTCTTTGTCAGTTTGGGTAAGGACTTTATTTCTTTCTTCATTTCGTACCTAACGATGCGTAGATCTACTATATTGACTCTACTTGTTCTTCAGAGGAACCCAGCGTTATACCCAGTGACTCTAGGCAAGTATTAAAATTACACAAAGATAGTTTTTTTCTGATCTTTTTTCTAGCTGGCGTAGCGCCATTCGCATGTTGTTTCGTTCTTATCTACGCCAAACAACCTTTTGCAAGAATTACTTTTATTACAACTGGATTGTTGTTTATAGACATAGTCGCCGTGTACATGCGCGGTAACATAGTAGGTACGAAAGGCATAGCGTATTTTTGTAGTTATTTTCGAAATGCTAAAACAGTGAAACATAAGATATCCTATTGGCGAATGCTATGGCTATTTTGAATATTGCTAGTATAGTCCTATTAAAGAGATACTCCTCTCAGATGATGGGTGCATGGAAGACTATTTCTCGCGTCATAACGTACAAAATGATAAAAAACCTCCGACGATACAATCACACGTGATTGTTTTCGTATTTTTTTGAATAATATTTATGCTATGATTAGTTTCACTGCAGTAGCTGCTCTTCCTGTTATGATTGTGTATGCTTACTTTGAGTACCATATTATTTCCCCTGAAGAGAAGTTTTATTTACACCCTGGGTTTGTGGGCCACACAGCAATATTCGGTACGCACTACTCTCAAACACTACTTAAACTGAAAATTTTTAGGCCTATCCATCTTTGCTGTTCAACTTGCATCTGTGACACTCATTTATATGGTACGTCTATCTTAGTAAAAATCGCTTGATTGTAATACTTGGAAGGTTATGGCTGTCAACTATGGACTTGCTTTGGGTGCAGCAGGTATTCTTGCCCTTACAATGGACTCTGTTTTCCCAAGTACGCAGGAGCTTGCTCCAGAGAATCAGCACTTTCTAACAGTTTGGGTAGGTGGCGAACCAAGTACAATGGCACATCGAATAGTGCTTGCGATAGCTTCTGAGATATTACTTATTCACTACTTGTGTCATCCACCAACGAACGTTTTCAAACCACATAAGAAAATATTCAAAAAGAAGAAGAAATCAGTATATATCGGTATAGCTATTGGGACTACTATCATAATAGCGCTACTAATAGCACCTTCATATACTCGCCAAGCTGTTACTGAACCAATGAATGCCTCTACACCAGATTCCAATCATATCCAAGGCAATGAAGTTGAACCAATGAACACTGGAGTTACAGAACCAGTTAATACAAAGCCAAAACAAGGAGGTGTTGATTTGTTGAACTCAAAGCCGACAGAAAAACCAACGGAAAAGCCAACGGAAAAGCCGACGGAAAAGCCGACAGAAAAACCTCTGCCGGACAACAAAGATAAGGCCACTTCAACACATGCTGGGATAATAAGTACTTCAGCACCTACATCGCCACCAACTACTGGGGCTTCTGCCGTAAACCCTCTTTTATTGAATACAACCAAAGCATCTAAAGGTCTAACAAGGGACGTACAAGACGGTTATGAGTTTTTATATAGAAAAAACATAATGATTATTATACCGCCACATTATTTTGTTGATCCTTGTTCGGCTCTTAGACTATCAGTACGTTTGAAAGTTTTTTCAAAACATATTTGTTAATATGTTTGTAGGGATTTCAAGCTGTTGTAACGAGTGTTGGTGCAAAATATGAGTTGTGCTCGCTTGGAAGAACGTTTACTGATAGTCCGCCATGCTCGTCAAAGGACTTAACAAGCTATGACATGGTGTTTGTTGTTACTTCTGGTAAATACAAGAAAACGTTTTCTTTTTTGGTTTTTCTTGGTTTTCATTCCTACCCTAGAAATATCTACTACTGTGAAAATAGAACAAGAAAGAAGGGAAAAGGATTTGGTGTCAAGTCTTGATGATTTGCGTAAAACTCAACCTGAAGCAAATTACATTCTTCTTGGAGTTCCAAAGTTAAATCCAATACCTCAGAGTGGATTGCTGACATTTGTTGGTACCATCACGAGAATGCAAGTTATAGTGCATTCAACAACACAAAACGAGAACCTTAATAAGCACCTCGATGGCGTCAAACCCATACTTGTTAAAATTGATCCTTCTTACTACAACAAACGTACGGATTCTCTATTTTTTCTTATTTTTACAGTTTTTAGTTGGAAATCACGTTCCAGCCAAAATGGATGTGTTTTGGAACATGCAAAACGACAGTGTTTCTAAACAAGATATCATACAAAATGCATTAAAAATCAAAGAGATATTCCAAAAAGAGGCACCTGGAGGAAGCCTCATCATTGAGGTAATAATTTAAAGATGTTAACTTTTTTTTTGAACTAACATAGTCGTATAGGATATAAACGCTTGTACCCTTTACGAAGATGTTGATCAAACAATTAGGAAGTGTATGCATTTTCACGTGACTTTACTTGGAAGTGCAAGAGTGATTGTAGCTGAAAGGAAATGCGTACACACATATGCTGGTATTTCTTATTAATTCTTATTCACTTTCATCTTTAACTCTATGTCTAAGCGCTCATTGGCATACCCAACGTTCTTGTAGAAACAACAAAAACAGGTTCTGTAAAGGCATACTTTGACGAATGGATTAAAAAACGATCAAACAATGCGTAAGTCTTTACTTCTTGTTCTTCTTTTTCAGAATAATTTCATACGTTCTCATTCCTATTTTTACAGAATCGTTTACAGTCCAAATAATGAGGAAGCAATAAAAGATTCATTGAGTTTACTATCGCAAATTTGACTACAATTTGAACTGAACAATTGTGTCAACTTGTATATGTTTGAAATAAACCGATAATAGTCAGTTACTTTGTACATCAAAGAAGTACCTCTCTTGACACCAACTCAATATACATAAGATCCAATATGCACTTCACTTGTTGGCACGATTATGTATAGCGTCCGTTTCAGTCAGTCAACTAGTTATTTCATCAGTTGTTGTTTATTTTATGTACGTAACACGCCGCAGTGTTCAACAGAACCAGAAAACATTTAAAAAAAACTCGCTTTTCCAAACACATGATAGGTTGAGATAGATGTAGAAACACATGCTACACTTACGTAAAAGTGTTCAGTGAAGTCCATCTCATTCCCAAGTATTGTTACTGTTAAAACACCATGGCGTATTGGACTCCAGAAGGTATAAAACTTAAATGTGCGCATGCTTTACTGATCAATTTTAGTAAAATGGCCAAAACAGCCACCACAACAAATAGGATACATTTTAAGCAAACAAGAGGGTTTTACCGGCAGAAAATGGTTATTTGACATTATTCTAAAGTGGCTACGCGACCTTGAGAATGGTGTTCAACAATTTATGCTTATAGTAGGTTCGTACAACTAACGAGGCTTGCTACATTTTATTTTAAGCGTTATTCCCTATTTAAAAGTGATCGTACGCTTATTTATCATTCTTATACCTTCTAGGTCCTGCAGGATACGGTAAATCAGCAGTGATAGCAACAATGCTTCAACACGAGTACTTTAAGGTACAAACGAACTCTAAACCTCTTTTTTTTTTTTTGATTACAAAAAAGGAACACATCCTGGCGTTTCACTTTTGTCAGTTTAACAATGGTGATACATGTAAACTATCGGACTTGATACAATACCTGACATTTCAAATTGCGGAGCACATACCTAGTTACAAAGAGGAGCTAAGCAAGAAATACTCAATTGCTCTTCAACGTCTTAGTAAGTACAAAGTTTTTTCCTTTTTTTTGTGAAACTGTTTCGGTCACGCCTTTGGAGGTTTTATTTTCCCTTCTAAATCAATACCTGTTTGCTATTACTATTGGTTTAGTTTGTATCATAATAAAGGGCTAACAGATATTGTTTTAGACTCGTATACCGACCCAAAAGACGCTTTTGTTCATGGTGTTCTACGATTCTTACCACGTGCGAAATACCTCTCTTTCTCATTGTCAATGATTTTAACTCTACATTAGAAACGTATGATAAACCAATGCTTATACTTATCGATGCGCTTGATGAAACATTACATTTTGTTCAATCGGTACATGTCTTTTTTTTTGGTTCAGTTTGTCAAACCTTAACTCACAGTGCTCTTCTCTTCAGGAATCTTACTCGTTTCATCAATTTTTCCGTGACATAGAAACAGAGATTCCTAAATGGCTAGGCTTTTTATTAACTACAAGACCAAATGGTGACATTCAAAAAGCGTACGTACAAGAGCTCAACGAGCAATAGAAAAAACTTAAAAAAGTACTAACTTCTCTTTTTTGTTTACAGGTATGAAGATAGAAATACTGTAGAGTTGTTATACTTGGACCAACATAATGTAAGTGATGTGCATGCGTTTATGAGGGAAAGAGGAGTAGAACCTAATCCAGGTCTATCATCTATAATTGGTGGTAGTTTCCAAGTAGCAAAGTTCTTTGTCGAGGAAATTGCAAACGAAGATTGGAGTCCTTCTGAACTCAAAGAAATGACTGGAGGTACATCCACGTTTAAAACTAATTATATGCTCCCTTTAATACATCGTCACCCTATGTTCTCTTACACGCGATCTAGAAATCGCGAGAAATCCAGGAAACTTCTTAAAGGATCCAAATAATCAACTGTTTTCTTTGTATCGTATAAGATTTCAACGTGGATTGAATGTAAACGAAGCGACATACAGGAACATTGTTCGCGTTCTTGAATCATTGGTATTCCTTAATGTATCCCTGCGCACAGATACAATCATGTGTGTTGCAAGTAAGTCCATTATGGTTTCTATGAGATGTCCTAAATAACTTGTTGTTTAGATCTTACAAAGGAAGAATTTTCAGTTGCTATGGCGAAGTTGAGCGGATTTATTTTAGTTGAAAACAATCTTGTAAGACCAGCTCATAAGACATTCTATGATTGGCTTAGAGGAGAAAACCCAGGAGTTAAATATCTGAGAACAAAAAGGGTAAACAGTCTCGTATGAAACAAACCGTTGTACTAATTTTTTACTTAGGAATGCTTTAAAGAGTATACAGACATGCCTTCAAAGCTTGTCGCTCAATTTCTATCACGCAATTTGATACGTGTATTGAGGATAGTAAAATGGAATAAATGGGGAGCTATAACACCTTCGGATATAGCAAACAGATTGAAGTTCCTAGGTTGGGATGGTAAGCTAAAAATCCAAATTTTTTCCTGTTTTATGGTTTAATGGTAGCGCACCACGCGTAAAAGCAAACGATGGGGTCTTTGGCCCCTTGAAACCATGAGCTTTGCAACTTTTTTTGCATTTTTGTTGCTAGTGATAAGCTTTTTTTCCGCCTTTGTTTGTCTTCGCCACGTGGTTTTTATGATGATAGCGTTACATACTTATAAACACTTATCTAGCTCCACGTGAACTCGACCAATGGAAGAGGTGGTCAGAGCTAACACTCGAAGATATCATCAATAACGCTCAATACCTTGGGAACGGTGGAGTTCGTGAAATAAGAAGTGCAGGGTTTTCACGTCTTAAATATCTAAAACCTCAACAAGCATGTGATATGCTTAAACATCTTGGTGACTTTGGTATACAAGAATTAACACGCGGAGGCTTCAAAGATTGGAACAAAATAGAAGCAAAAGAAATAGTAAAACAGTTAAAGTATATCAAAGGTATCGGTGTAACTCAATTGAAAAGAGCAGGGTATATCCTTTTGAAGGATATAACGGATGAAGACTTAAGAGATAACTTAAGGTATATGTCTAGTGGTGGTATGAATACGCTTGCTATTTATCAGCCAGACTGGGCGAAGGTTTATAGCGATATTACGCCTATTATTAAAGCTCTAGTAAGAACGAAGAAGAAGTCTGAGGAACAGACTTATTGGAGTCTTATTGCTCGTCATGGCGACTTAATTGATTGGTCGGTTGTTGATGAGAGGGAGATTATACTATTAGCCCAAAAGGGGCATCAAAACCTGAAGAATTTAAACACCCATGGAGGTGAAGTAGTACAAAACATACTGAAGAAAAATAAGCTCTAGGTTTTAAGAACTTGATCAACAACAAATAAATACACTCTTTTCAAAGTCGAAAAAAACGAAAAGTGATAAATATTCTCCAATAAAAAGCACAATCATGTCAAAAGGACACCCTTGCGCAACTCTAGGAGCTTAGACCAGACCTTTTTTGAACCTGACGCATATACTAGTAATATGAAAGACTTGCAACATGAACATTTTGTCTCCTGTTTATCACCTATCTCGCTACCAACGAAGTACTCTTAACACTAACACATCTAGATTGTGCGAAACCCACATCAGGTACCAAGCAGCAATTTTCAATAGCACGCAAGCTTCCTACCTTAGCTATCTACGATGGAGCACAAACGCTGAAATTAGTGAGCTAACTCTCCGTAACGAGCGCCGAAGCGAGCAAGAAGAACGCGACTCCTTTTATGGATCACGAGGAGGTAGCAAACCACAGGGTAGTAGACGCCCATCATGGAATAGCAATTATAGAAATAAGCGTTCATACTATGAGGATCTCAGAGAAAAACGGTCATTGCTATATAAGAGTAAGCTACCACTGTGTTAGCGGTCGTTCCACTTCTAATGGAGGTGGAGGCGGCGGTGGTGGCGGCGGTGGGGGTGGTCACTAAACCCCTCCTTCCCTCTATAACTTCGTAACACAATAAAACTAATACTGCATTATTCACACTTGTTTTTGAAGTAAAGTCTTTTATGTTGGAATATTGAGAAAACTCGCGCACTAAGTTAATATCCCTTTTTGGTATAACTCCACAAACGACCTTGTAAATACACTAGGTCTGCTTTTCTGCGTATATACAGCGTATGAGGCCTAGTCACATTTATCTGACATCCGACATTGTGTCAGAGTTTGATGCAATTTTGAGTTGTCATTTAAAGCGGATAAAACTGTTTATACTAGCGTGATAGTTGCAGCAGCGTGCAATAAATTGTTTGTGACGCCTCATGCGGAAGAAGTTCAGTATTAAGGTACAATAGTAGGTATTATTGTGTTTACAAAGACTTGTGATGTATTGTAAATAACTGTTTGACTCTGTAGTTATACACGTAATGTCAATAACTTTATAATAGATGGGGTTTTGATTTGCTTCATTCCGCTTGGTTTACGTGGTTGTCCGTTTGTTTTCCACTGTTTTAGAGAACCAACAATAATGTCATTAGAATATTCACACTTACATTCTAGTGATTGTTGGCCATTAGCATGCCACTCCTTACACACACCGCACTTCTTATTATCTTTGAAGAAATAATCACCTTTGATTTGTCCTGTAGAGTACCACGTTTTGTATTGCCCATGCAAACAATTATGACGGAAATATGCCATCACTTGTACTTGCCCATTGGCATACCAGACTTGTGTCAGTCCTTCTCTGTTCCCTTTCTTGAAGATAGCTCTACAATAGATCTGCCCAGTATTATAATAAGTACAGTGTTCGCCTTCCATGATACCATTAACAGAGCAGAAGTGAGAAGCAAGCTGACCGTTCTCAAAAAACCGTTTTTGATCACCGTGTTTAACACCATTTAAAAATTTGCTATGCTCTTGAATCTTTCCTGAACGATACCATACTTTGTAATCTCCTTCCACTTTATGATTTACATAGGTTATTTGCTGTATTAATACCTTTGTTTTCGTATCAAATACCCTGTACTCACCAGAATAACTGTGCAAATTTTTCATTAAACATTCTGTTTTAATGTCATAATTAAGTCTTTCCCATTTATAACTATCTCTATCCCACCTCTCTGACAAGTATTGTGTTCCCTTTTTCCATATTCCTGTCGGCTTCAACTGAGCGTTGAATCTTGTCTTCATTGCTGCTGTCTTGTTCAAAAGTGGCCAGGTGTAACTGACACTTTTATCAAAAGTACACATGTATTGTTGTATTTCTGGTGGCAAAGAAACAACACTGAAGCGTTCATAGAAGAGCCAACTCTTAAAATATCGAAACAGCTTGTATATATACAATAGTATTGACACAAACACTAATAACATCGCCCAGGTAGCGACATTTGTGCTTGAAAGCAAAATCAAATATGCCACGTCAAAAAGCATTCGCCTGCGACCGCCAATGCGTAGAGTGGCGTTTGTTGAAAAGAAAACAAAATCAACTAAAAAAGAAAACCGTTGAATTTTTGTTTGTGAAGTACAAATTTGCTGTAAGGCATGGCATCTTTGCCCTGGGGACAACATTTTCCCCCTCGCCACTTCCCAAAGATACAAGCCATAAATGTACGCCAACTGAAGCCCAAACCTAAACCAAAGCCCAAAATTGTACATACATGGGCTTCAAGATGGCCATATGTACTTGTGGTTGTATTGGTTACCCTAGGAATGGCAGGTATCGGAAACTTGTTATGGTATTGGTGGAGGCATTACAGCCAACAAAGGAAGCTCGAAGCGGCGTTGTACGCATATTTGAGCCGGTTGTCAAACATTAACGCTCATTTTGAAGGAAAAAGACTCACTTACGCTCACGCGCGCAGCCTGAAGACCGTATGTCTGTTAATTGCGCAAGCAATCTAATTTTTTAAACAGAAGATGAATTCGACGTTGTAGTTGTTGGTGCAGGTCCAGCTGGAGCTACATGCGCGTATTATCTTGCAAGAAAAGGTTTAAAAGTATTACTTGTTGACAAGCAGACATTTCCTCGTGACAAAATCTGTGGAGGTACGCATCGCATTTTACAACGCGTCAAGCTCTTAAGGTACTTCGTGGCCTTATTTTAATAGATACTTTACACCCTTTGGCACAACAGCATCTTAGAGAAATGGATATTCTTGATGACTTGCTTCAAGATGGAAACACAGTGAATTGGGTTCGTCTTATTAATCTCTTGGCGAAACCGTGACGCTTCTTAGCTAAAACAAAGGGGATTCGTGTCACCAAATGGAAGTAGCTTTGTGGCTCCTGTTCGCCTTCAATCGCCTAAAGATGGTGTATTGGTTGTACAGAGGATTATTCTAGACGAAAGAATTGTAGAGGCTGCCAAACGTGTTGGAGCGTTTTTCAAAGATAATACTTCTGTCCGTGTACGTTCGTTGTCGATGTATATTTCCTTTTTGGTAACTTTGTCTTAAGTGGACCGAGTACTCTCAGACAGAACAAATGTGGAGTATTCACGTGAACGGACCAAAAGGTTTTGAAAGTGCGTACATCATTTGTGATTGTTGATGAAAACAAAAACGTTTATTCATTACATAGAAACAATCAAATGCCACGCTCTCGTAGCAGCAGATGGTGCCTCGTCATACATAGCCAGAAGTCTTAATATTGTTAAAACGTACGCAAATGTCTTTTGTACCTTTCTATTTA
The DNA here is from genome assembly GCA_038496445.1 of Trichosphaerium sp. ATCC 40318. Taxonomy (NCBI): domain Eukaryota; phylum Discosea; class Flabellinia; family Trichosidae; genus Trichosphaerium; species Trichosphaerium sp. ATCC 40318. The sequence continues at coordinate 264,653 of JALMLS010000612.1, forward strand.
TGGTACATTCAACAGGAAACCTAATGGCATAGCTGGACGTTCTATTATAAAGGTGAGATTCTTTTTTTTTTCTTGTTCTTTCAACTTAGTTGGTGGTTTAGGCAGGAAGTCATGAGTGTCGCGCAGATGAACTTTTCTTCTACTCAAAGTATATTGCTGGAGCTGGACACGCTCACATTGCAAAGGAAGTTGGAAATTTCTTGAATTTCACTTGTTTTCTTGTATCAGGTAATTGATTTGGTTGAACCACGTGATTGTATTCCTTAGTTTTTATTTTTTGTCTAGGAGACTCTAAACCCGCTCCAAAAGTTGAAACATTAGTACATGTATATGACACGCTAAAAACACGTGACTTGAGCGTAAAAAAGGTTTTAGGTGCCTCAGTTGATTGTTCACAATTTAAAGTAAGTTTTCTGTTGTTCTTTTTTTTGTTGTTTACATTGTAATGTTCGGTAGATGGCATCTTTAAGATGTGGAGGCGTACCAAAAAGCTATGGACATGCTTGCCTCGTTGTTGGAGAGGCCGCTGGTCAGGTGAGCAAAAACCAACAGTGCTGTAAAAAGCATCTCTAATATTTTTATAGGTTGATCCTTTGACAGGTCATGGTATTCACCTGGGGATGGAAGGCGCTAAGATTGGTAATGATGAGAAATATCATTTCCCTTAAACTGTTTTTATTAACTATCTGCTCTAGCTGCTGACACTCTTGAGCGTGCTTTCAAGCTTAATGATTTTTCTGAAGAACAATTGAAGTTATATCAAAAAAAGTGGAAGAGTAAGATGAACCGCGATTTTTATTGGTAAGAGAAACTTTTGAATGTAGCAATCAATTTTGTGATATTCGAGTTTTAGGTCAAGATTTATTGTTGATCTTGCAACATACCAATCGAAGCATTTTTCGCTTAACGGCCGTTATTTTTAATTAATGTCAAAAAATAGGCAATGTCTGGTGTTAGATCAAAGCTAGAATTGATATTTTGGTTTCTGCGACCTGACGTTATTGTTCTCGTGTTCTACTACGCTCTTAGTCGCTTTTCTGATGATACATAAGAATGACGTGTGTAAGATAAAGTATTGTACATTTAAACCTTGTTGTCTCTGGTGCCTACGCAAAGTTGGTATAAGGTGGAAGTTAAGTCTTGCTTAATAAGTTCTAAAACGCTGTACAACGACTCCATTGTAACGGTTATACGATGGGAGATTCAAGGGCGCTTGCTAAAAGCCCGTTGCAGTTTAGACTTATACATTCGCCAATAGTGCCATTATCTACTGCCACAGGAATGGGTATTCGCTCTGCAGGCCATGCAGCGTTCTTTGGCTTTCTTTTTTATTATGACCATGCTACAAAGCCAATAATGAACTGGGTAATGTCTCTTACTAAAGACGACATGAAAGACGTACGCTATGCTTGTATTTCAAACTCACAGTAAAGTTTACGGAACTCGGTGCAAAAAGTCAAACATTTCGAGAATGCTCAGCGAATTTGAGACATGCATGGCGTAGAAGGCGGATTGTCAATCATAAAGATTTCGGTCGTGATTTTTTTTCTTACGTGCGAAACGACCTCCAAATACAACTACTATGGAACTACACGAACTGGTATTTGATGTACGTACAGTACAAATTGGAACAAGCAAGAGAATAAAAAACTGACAACCTGAAAGGCAGTGCCCTAACCGTCCTATCGAATACGTCATACACCACACTCAGAACATCATAACATTCCTGGCACGCAATGTCAAAACTATTTTTTTAAATCGCTAACAATCACTCCAGACGCCTTCATATGTTGTTGAAACAGTTGCACCTGTATTAAACTACACATCTGCATTCTTAGAGCGACCTATAACTTACTTCTGTGCGTGCTACAGCAGAGACAAAACAAATAACAACTTCATTTTCTTGCATTTCATTGTCAAATTATTCACTCCCAATCCTAGCCACAAATGCAGAGTATGCCTTGAAGGAAGCATCACAAGTATACGGTGTCAGTGTTTATGGTGCATTAGCAGCATCTATTGTATACGCAGGTTACGATACATACTATGTCTTGACAAAATCTATTGACTGGTCAGAATTATTTAAGGTAAAAAATTATCATCCGACACAACGTGTCAAAAATCTCATTCTTCTACTATAGCGAGCAATTGAAAATTTAGCAACAGGCGTAGGACAGATAGTGAGTATTACAGCAGCAGTATATACAGCTTCATACTTATTGGGAGCACCTGGTTTTTGGACAAAATGGCCATTGTTCCTTTTGTGTGAACTTTACGGTACTTATGCGTCTATTGTTATTTCTTTCTCATTCTTTTTCTCTGTGTAGTACCATACTCAGCATCACAAACAATGAGAAACTTTACAAGGCGGTATATTACTCGTGGTGTAGAGCCAGTAAAGCCATACTCATATGAATTGAAGTATGAAGCAGATGACACTTTCCTTTCGTTTAATTCATTCGCTGCGCTTTCAACAAGTCAAGAAGTGAAGAATAACGGATATCATAATGGAAATGAAGGTGATGACGAAGAAGAATTTTTGTAATTGGAAAAAAAGGACGCAAAATTCTTCTCTTCTGTCGCAACTGACAACCAAAATGTTTGGCCATATATTATATTCGACAGACACCATTTTTATGTACAGCGCTAAAGTCGTTTGAACGACTTTCAAGCAAGTAAATGATCAACTTACTTTTACCACTGACAAAGTTGCAATAAGCCGTTGATTAATAAGGAAATAAGTGTTAACCAGCTAGTGACGCAGGCTGTATTGTTGTGCAACTCTACGCAGACTTACAGCCAAAAAAACGCATTCGAGACTTGAGCAGACTTAGCTTAAGCGAACTGCTTTTTCAGCCCAATCAGCGTGGTTTTTATAAAAGGTGTAGCGCACGGGTCACGCATATAACCTTTCTAATTCATTATGTAAGATAACCAAACTAGCTTGTTGTAAAAATAATGTTTGAAACGATACTCGTTTGGAGCCTATTTTTCAAGGCAGTTGATGTTATACGTTAATCTGACGGTTTTAGACGATTATTAGTATCTTCTACACCAAACACAAGTGACACAAACATAACACAATGGCAGACGCTGCTGAACGTGAAAAGAAACGCGCAGTACGATTTATAGCTTACAACAAAAAAAACCTTCTTACGCCGTCGTTTATTAGGAGCGATTAGCCCGTAGGAGAGCCAGGCAGACCAAGAGCGAAAAACCTAAACCCATAGTAGAAACAAAAAATGTACGCAAAACAGTATGCCTAGTTATATTACAAAACCATTGGCGTACACATTGACACTACCACGCTAGCTTGAAACTAAAACGGTAAAAGGAAAAAACAGAAACCCGCGAGGAAGCTGCAAGAAGGAGAGCAGCTGCAAGAGAAGCTAGACGCAAAAAAACAGCAACAAGCCCATCTAAGGCAGCAGATTCCGAACCAAAACCTGAACCAACAACACGTACATATAACTGCACTGTTTCACCAGTAAACTAACGGATGTACGTAGCCAAGGAAACTGCAGCGGAAAGAGCACGTAAACGTGCTTTGATGCGTCAAAAGAAGCGCGAAACAGGAGAGTACGTTACCTATAGCAGCGAATACGATGTGTTAATGCCTTTTAGAGATTTGCTTAATCTGGCAAGCGAATTAGATGATTGGTGGGATAACGAAGGTACATGTGCTTCCTATGGCACTGCTGAATCTAAAGACACCCCAATTCGCTGACAAAAGAGAAAAACTTTTCACATAGCTGATTTTTATTGCTTTTTTTCCTTCATTCACTTAAACAATTTAAATAGCTCCTGTCGTACACAAGATATCAGGACATTATCCTAAACCAGGACCAGGATCTATTAAAATAGAACCAGGACCAGGTTCCATGAAACTAGACGCTTCAGGTCATGGACAACAAACTCCTGGGCCAGGATCTGTAAAAATGGTACAAGGATCTCGACCCAAGAGTGTTGCTTCGATATCTCCTATTTCTCCCTCCTTCGAGGAGGCTCCAGCAGCTTCTACAGAGAAGCCTGTAGAACCAAAGGTAGCTAGTGCGCCGCCTCCACCACCTGCGCCTGTAGTTGAAGAGAAACCAGAGGAAGAAGAGGAAGAAAGCGGACTTAGTCCTTTGGAAGAATTTAAGAAGTTTATGAATGATAACGGTTTTTCTGATTATATTGAAAAATTAATGAATGAGGGTTTTGAGGATCTAGAAGATATTGAAGAGGCTGACCTTATTGATATTGGTATGAAGAAGGGTCATATAAGAAAGTTTACAAGACTTCTTGCTTCAAGAAGAGAAAATCAAAAGAGTAAACCTAAGTCTTTTACAAGAAAGGCAAATCAAAAATATATTGATCAATGGCGCTTTGTAGCACTTGACAAGCCAGGTAAGAAACAATTTTTTTTTTTGATTTTGTTGTTGATTGTGAACAAAGAGTGCTTTTTGTTATATCACAAAAAGCACTTTCTTTGTTGGTGATGACATGGAGAACAATAACTTTCTTTGTTTTGTTGGTTTTTTTTTTGCTTGCTGTTGTTGCTTTGGTGTTGATGGTTTTTTTTAGGAGAAACTTTGTTAGAAGGAAAACCTGCGTGGGAACCTGGTGCAGCATTTTATAGAACATCACCTATTGAGAAATTTCATTTTCATAACGGATCTTACAAGTCATGGTGCGTTCTTATTTTTTTCTATTTTATACCAACATCGTGCTCTAAAATAAGCTAATATTTGCTTGAGCACATTTTTATTTCAAATGTGAAAAAACTGCAAAAAATTACAGTAAAACAGAAGCCTCACGCGATTAAACTTTGAGGCGGTTTTTTGTTAACACTTTTGCTTGTTGTTGGTTGTGGGCTGACTTGTATTTGCCTTTTTTTAGGTTTATTGATCCTGATCAAATCAAAGATGTTGAATATGTTGTTACACTTTCTGGTAGTATTTACTACTTGGGCCCTACATAAATACAAAGTCCTTCCTCCTTTTTTTTTTCAGTTTTTTTGTGAAGAAAAAAATAAAACACATTAAAAAAAAACCCCTCCTCCTTCCTTTATTCTTTGTCTACATTATAAAACTACCATCTTAACGAATGGATAAGAGTAAGAAGCCTCGTTTTAGTCTTTGGAACGCAAAAGGTTTTAATGGAACTTCTTAAAAAAGTCCATTACTTGCAAAACTAGAACTTGACATGTCCTTGCCGACTCATTCATATTTTTAACTCCAGAGGTCTAAAACACGCTTTGTAACGCTATACTTCAATAAACGTATTCATCTTAAAGTCTTTGGCTGCTAAGAGTAGTGTATTCACAGTGTATGCTATGTAGTGTTTATCGCAGCACTTAATTGTGAATTTAAGCTATTTCCGTTCAGGTAAAGATCTTGTCTTTAAACACTCAACACGTGCTCCACCAATATGGCGGAAAATAATAACCATGATAACAATGAATCAGATACTGTTGATAGAGAAACTTTATCTTCCTCTTATAACCCAGGAAGAAAGATGACAATAACTCAATTCGAAGAGCTAGATAAACAAGATGAGTCCCTTAAAAAATACAAAGAAACTTTGTTAGGCAGTTCCGGAACAAAGAAAAAAAAAAAGGGAAAGGAAACAGGCGGTACGTATTACTGTATAATATAGGAGCATAGATAGAAAACGAATCTAGAATATAAACGCTTATAAAGACTTTGTTGAGGTTTTTTTTAATAATTTTTTTGGTAATCACGTGTTTAGATGATAGAACAGTTGTTGTTGAAGAGATGACTCTTATTGCGCCCGACAGGCCGGAGGGAAATATTATGTTTACGGACCTGTATAAGACTGATAAAAATGCAAAGAACATATCATTCACGTTAAAAGAAGGTGACATTTTTATTTTCGACCTAACAAGATTATTTTCTGTGTTCGCCCTTTTTTTTTTTTTTGGTTTATTTGTAGTTTACGGTTTTCTTGCTCACACTGGTTTTGTAAAGGGTGTCAGTATAGATTCAACGTAAAATTTCATGTTCAGAATGATATTGTGTCTGGTTTGAAGATAATCAATCAGGTTTTTCGCAGGAACATTAAAGGTAATCCTTTTTGTCACGTGATTTTTTTGTGCCTCTGATTACACCAAAAATGCCCAAAACTGTTTTCTTTTTTTTGATATTTTCTAACGTCACCCTTATCTTGTATGTTAATCTTACACGAAAATAGTCGCTAAAGATGAGGAAATGTTGGGAAGTTATGCACCATCAGACGAGGTTAGAAGCATAACATTTCCCAGGTAACAAACAAAACCTTACTCCAAAAAAGTAACTTCTGATTAGACACGACTGGGAGGAGGCACCATCAGGCATGGCTGGTGCGTAAATCCGTGTGTTTATACCTCGACACAATACCTAATTCTTCACAATATAGGTAGAGGATCGTACCGTGGCGTATCCAAGGTGAGTAAAGCGAAAACAGCTCAGAATTTTTTTGTACATCCAAAAACATACTTTGTTTTTTCTTTTCGAAGTATACAGCGCTACAACCAAAGCAAGTGACTGCGTCGCTATTACTACCTTTTTGAAAAGAACGCCACATCTTTAAGCGTTGTTTCAGTTGTTTTTTCGCCAAATTATCTTCGTCGTACACGCATCACGTGGCATAAACTCTACAGGGTATTTTGATTAATTTGTCTTTTAGTTTATGGATGACGATGATCAGCTTCATTTAAAGTATGAGTACGAGTTTACTATCAAGAAGACTTGGAGTGGCGCAGTAAAAAAAAGAAAACCACGAAAAGGGAAAAAATCTAAAGGAAAGGGCAATACTTGAACAAAATCCACAAAACATCCACAAAAACAAAAAAAAAAATTTACCTCACGGTATTAAACATTGTCCAATATACACCTCAGTTAATATTGAATGCGCTCCAAATGTAGCTCAACTTGTAAACAAACAGATTTCTTTCTTGTTTTTACAGAAGATGAACCAATAAAACACGTCAAACACTAAGCTTTTTTACCTTCTATCGCATTTTGGTAAACATCGTACTTTCAGCACTCCAGGATTTTACCTGAGGTTTCGGTCTGCCACCACCAAATTTGATGTAGTGCTAACACTAGTGTAAGAATAAAGACTAGTACGAATTGTTTGTCTAAAAAAATGTCGCAGCCAAGAACAAGCTTGCATAGTTATCAATATCGCCAACAAGTTTTTCCACTGCATTGTCTATCAGACTGGAGCCTGACTTCGTTGGTGCAAAAACAATGAGTTGTCTAGCTCACTGTAACACAATAACATAAACTATGACTACACGCACGTGAGAAAACGTGATTTGCGTGAGCGAAGTAATAAACAATTTTAGAGTAAATAATAACAGAGAAGATAGTGAGCAGTGGAGCTGCAGTGGCCAAAAAGCGCAACCAAAAGGGGTGATCCTCACTCTTTATGTGGCAGTCTCTATTACTATAAAGTTGTGTGGAAAATCGTGTGACAAAGAAAGCTTACGTCCGAATTAAAAATTGTATCTTTTAATAAGTACTAACAAGTGGAGGTTTTTTTTCTGATGGTGGGATAAAGAATTGAGGGGAAAAAAATATACGACTGATTTCGAGTCGTAGATATCGACAGATATATCATATCTCTTCGTTTTTTGGATTGAAGTTAATTAATATTGTCTTGCACGTGCTCTTCTGACAGCTTCAGCAATTGTCTTCAAAATACGTGTTTGTTTCTCTGTGTTCTTAACTCTGTGACGTAGACTCAATCCAGAAACAGCTTGCATGATATGATTCAATTGGTCTCCAAGACCAACAGCAGCAGAAGCTACTTGACCACCAGAATCGGTACCTAAAAACGAAAAAATTAACAAGAAGAATACTTGCAGAGAAATGTTTTTTATGGTTTTTGCCTTGCTTAGACAGTCACGTGTTGGAAAATGATTGAAAAATAAAATGCAAGCATGTTCTTTACCTTCAGCGGCCTTTACAGCTGCCAAGATCTTCATCTGTAGTGCTTTATCATTAACAATCTTGCTACCGTTATCTAGCTTGTCTTTTGTCTCAGGGTCATCACAGTGACTCTTCATAGCCCTCATGAGCTTTCCTAGATCTTTAGAAGCTATAGCAATATCGCGAGCGCTTGTAAGTAATTCTTCTCCACCCAATAGTGGTTTTCCAGGACCTATAAAAGACAAACAACATAAGCATCACAACAAAAAAACCCCAAAAAACCGTAAAACTACGATCATCAAAACATTGGCCGTACCGAATTTACTTTTAATCTTTTTCTGAATTTGTTCGAGGCTTGCAAAGAACTCTTTGATCATATTTCCAAGCTCATCATCCTTTTCCTCCTATTAAACAAAAGTAAGAAAGCAGAATTCCAAAACTGATTTCTTCAGTTATCTTGGCTTTACTTACTTCCTTTGCACGTGTTGCTTCATCCAAAAGACGCAATGCTTCTGACATATCGGCACCAGTACCATGTGTAAGTTGTACAACCTTAGTAATGAACGTGTTAATAAAAAAGAACTTCACATTTTCAAATTTTTTTGATGAGAAAGTGACGGGATACCTTTGTTACAGCCTTAGCAAGCTCTTGTTGTGCGTCCTTGTAGCGACCTTGAGCAAGCAAGTCATCTGGATCTGCTGCAGCAAGCTTTGAAGCATCAACAAGTTCACGTGCCCAAGTCTTTAATAATCGTTAATCTCTACAACTGCAAACATTTAGCGTACTCTAATGTCTTCGCCGGCAGCATGTACTTGCGCGAGGAGGTCTGGGTCATTTTCTACACAAAGATTAGTATTTTTTAAAGATGTCTAATGGGGAAACGTACGTGCTGCGAGTTCTGCTTCACGTAAGATCTCCAAGGCAGCTAGAGCCTCTTCTTTAGCAGCTTTGACGAGCGCTGGATCATTAGGATCGATTTGGAAGTACATTTCGTCGAAAGTATCAGCCTGGTTTTTAATAAGCACGCCATGAAATAGTTTAACAAAATGCGGAGAGACGTACGACAACTTCTTGTGCGTCAATAAAAACAGGAAGTGCGTTGAAACCTGCTGGTGTTGTTTCAAGTGTTCTGGCACGGTTAACAGCGTCGACAAGATCGTCGTAAGCGCCGTGAAGCTTCTTTTTATTGGCTTCTGAAGGATCTCTTGCAGTGTTGCGTGCAGCAACAATAAGGTTGTGGCTAGCTTTTTTGAGTTCATCAGCGGCTGCAAGGATTCTCTAAACAAAAAACATGAGATAAAAAACAGAGATGGAAGCAAAAAGTCATGCTTGGAGTGGGGCTCGAACCCACGCGTTGAATTCAACAAATGATCTTAAGTCACTCCCCTTAACCAACTCGGGCATCCAAGCAACTGTGTTGATGAAGAAGTAAAAATTTGTGGATATTATCCCAAATAGTTTCGTTGAAAAGTCGTTTTGTGTTAATTAGCTTGTAGCTCTTTGGAGGCCAGAAGATCATTTGTTATTTCTAATTAGCGTTTATGACGAACACACGCACCCTTTTTTCTTCTGGATCTTCTGTTCTGTTGGCAAGATCTACCAAATCTTGGTGTACGCGCTTGGCTACTTCAACAAGTCTCTGTGCCTCACGTAGTAAAGCATCAGTATCTCCTCGCTCAGCAGCATCCATTACTATAGCGAATTAACAAATTGAAACAGATTAAGTTCCTTACATCTTTTTGCTACGTTTAGAAGAGCATCAGTTGCAACATGAATTGGGTATTGATCCTGAAGAAAAAATCAACACCTGCTTTGAACAACCTTGTATTAATAGTGAATCAACGCACCATATCATGCTTCTTGGTTCCGAGAATGAGACGCTTTGCTGCTTCAAGCATACCAGCATGTCCTACAACAGCATCGCGCTTGTTCTGCTCTGTGGCACCGTCTCTTATTGTGCTGTTGCCAGCATTCAAAAATTGATCACCGTATTGGGCTAAATCCTCAATGGCTCCCTTAATAAATTCTTGACGGACCTGAAGCAAGTCTTGTAAGCAACTGGATTTTGGGTGTGCACAAATAAACCAAACGTACAACATCCTTCTCCTTGCTGAGAGCGTCTCTTCCAAGGCGTGCAAGGTCATCTCTGTGTTTTCTGACATGAGGCAGCTCTCCTCTTGTTTGAGGTTAATTTAGAATGAGATGGAACCAAAAAAATATATCAAACCTAATGGCATTTTTGTCATCTTGGAGAATAGCTTCTACCAAAATATTGGCGTGCTTAGATAGCTCCTTTGCGCTTTCAAGCAATTTTCTAATAAACTCAAGAGTCTCCCAGAAACCAACCATATGATCTTGTTGCTCTAGCTTAACAGCACTACGAGAAAAAAATTATTAACAATATCTAATCATTATTTTCTTTTTTTTGTAGTTTTTGCGCTTCAGCTTAATTCCAAACGCATAAAAAAAATACGACAACGTACCTGACAATGAGTTTATAGCCCTCAGATATACGTTGAGATAAATCAGTAAATTGACCACGTAATTCTTGTTTGTTTGGTCTATCAACAATATGCTTTGCAGCCTCTACGATTTCAGGTGATAATTCGCGAATCTCATCAGAACCTAAGTACTTTAGGCCAAAAAATTCTTTTTTTTTTCAGTAACTATGGCGCTTGTGTATTACCTTGTTCAAGGAGACGCTTTTTATCTTGTTTTGAGGTAGCAAGGGCAGCTCTAGCAGCAACTTCGACTAATTTGCAAGTTAATCTGGAATTTACGTAATTGTAGTTAAAAATTTTCAGTAGGTATTGATATGGCGTATTACGCGGTTTTAGAGTGTTTAGTGGTGTTTAGCCAAAAGTGGAAAGTATTTCGTTGCAAGAAACTGAGAAAAGCGCTTTCGGAAACGTACTGAGCTTGTTATTGTGCGTGGTGACTTCGCGTGAGGCGCCGGAAACGGCTCCCATTTGTGGGTATTTTCCAAGCGTTTTTTCGAGCGCTTTCATACCGTTGATGGCGTTGCGCACCAATGCGGTCATTCTACGCTGACTTGTCTCGTCGGTTATTATAACTAGCGTGTTTATTGCCTCTCCAACAACCTTTGATGCGTCTGCGAATTTGGTGGTCGCTCCGTGGTTACCAGGGTCCCTAATCAAGATCGTGAAAGCATCAACAAAAACTTCGATATTTGAAGCAATTGTGTTGATTGCTTCCGTTATTTCGACAATGAGCTTTTCGTCGTCTGATTGTAGCGCTACTTTTTGCGAAATGGCAACTACTGAATTGACAGAGTTGGCCATTGTTATGCAGTGGGTTTGTACTTCCGCCATGTTGTTAGTAACGGTGCACAGAACCAAGGCAGAAAGCGAGTCTACCAAAGGTTCGAGTGTCGCCTTCAATTGGCTTGGGGTTACTATTTCGGCGGTCATTTCGTGATTGTTTTGTGGGTGGAGTTGTTAACTTCAACCGTGTGAGTGTATGTCGTTTTTTTATCGCTTTTCTAGACACACGTTGACTTTCCTTCTTGTCTCTTTTCAATAACCAGCGCCTATGCTCAAAGCTAGCGTCTAGTTTTACGCTTATATTTGTAACAAACAGATTGTGCGTCATTTTAACCGCCTCAAATACCACGTGGGACGCGAGATGTGGAACAGGAAACAACTGCTGAATACGTTGGTGATCATTGTGCTATTTTCTCTCTTGTTTTCCTGTGCGCATGCTATACCTAGCACAGAGTTATCTGCTATACGAGACTTACGAACAGCACTCCAAATTTCTCACTGGGGCCCTATAAACGATACAATATGCAACACAGCAGAAGTCACATGCGAAGGGAACCACGTTACAAAGTTACATATTTCAAACACTGCACTTGAGGGTTCTCTCCCACAATCACTCAGCGAGCTTACTGAGCTAACACGCATGTACGTTACGTTAAGTTTAAAGACAATAAAGCGTATTTTGTTAACTTACACCCACGTGATAGCGAGATTTTCGGAAATAGGATATCTGGCACTATTCCAGGCTCTATTGGTACCCTATCAAAGCTGACGTGGCTGTAAGTTGTGTTGAATTGCTAAAAAACTAATACAATAGGCGACTAAACCACAATTTACTTACAGGCAGTATACCAGATAGTATAAGCGATTTAGAAGCGTTAGACTCATTGTACGATTATTTTCAATTTTTTTTTGTCTGTTGCTTGTTTTAAGATCATGACCAGGTACTTACATGACAATATGCTTACTGGTGGTATACCACGTATGCCGCATGGGTTAACGTGGGTGTAAGTGTTTTATGGATATCAGACAAAGAAAAACTGACTTAGTGTAGTTGGCTGAATAGTAATAATTTAACTGGTAGCGTCCCTGAGAGTATTGGAGAGTTAAGAAATATGGTGTCATTGCACGTGATTTTTTTGAAATTTTTTCAATTCAATTTGAAAATCTTTTTTTTATGATTGGTTTTGTTTTTCCACAATCGTTGAATGTGAGTTGTTGAATGCGAGTTGTTCAACTGTTTATTATTTATTTAATGTTTTTAGGTACTTGCATGATAATCACTTGGATGGTACATTACCACAATCAATAAATGATTTAAAAGAGATGCAATGGTTTAGATTGCATTCGAATAAATTTAATGGATCAATACCTTCAATGAATAACCTTACTAATATGCGTGAACTGTACACATCATTAATGGCTCGTTCGATAACCTAACATTTTCAAAGGCGACTGGAGAATAATGAGCTTACAGGAGATGTACCTGTAGGCATTGTTAATATGCCTGACTTGCAAGTTCTGTAAGCTTTTCTTCTTTTTTTTTTTTTGGCATACTAACAATAATTAGTGATCTCTCATTTAACTACCTTGACTGTTCTCCGTTGGTACAAAATATATCAGATCTTATACGATTGGCGACATGGTATGTACACAAAACAGCGTATCTTTCTTTCTCTAAGAACTTTTTTTCTTAGTGACTTGACTCGAAATCTTTGTTGCAATTCAACTCATACAGGTGTATGTTCTGTTTTACCTTGTCGCACATTCCCTGAACCTTCAGCGCCATCGATAAACCCTCCAGAGTCTCCATCACAATCTCCAGAACCGACACCTTCTACGATTCCGTCAGTTGCACCTTCACTTCAACCTACCGGCTTAGTTGTACCAAGTAGTTCCCCTCCCACACTTCCGGCAAGTATTCTTCTTTATGTGTTTACATCGTAAGCTGACTATCATCAAAAGCCGAACAATAATCAGAATGATACAAGCGGAGGAGGGGATACCGACCAAGGAAAATTATCAACATGGGCTCTTATTCTAATCATTCTTGTTGTGGTACGCACCTGACAATGTCACCATTTGTGCTTATAGTACAATTAGCTCATTTTGGTATTATTGATTGGTATATGCTTTGTTTTAGGGTTCTTAAAGTACACAAAAGAAGAAGACGAAGAAGAAGTAGAAATGACAAACGGACTTTTAAACATATCTAATCCAACGCCCAAAACAATCTCAGAATTCATTGATGCAGGACCAGCAGTAGATGCAGGTCAACTACTGACATCGTGGTACGCTAAATTTGGATTTTTAACGTTGAAGTAAGCACGTGCGCTGATATTTGTGCTTTTTTTAAACAGGCCACAGTTTACTGTGTCATTACAAGATTTGGAGCTTTCTTCAACGGCTACGGGCACCGCTGAGTTTTCAGTTTCTACGCCTTCGAGTAGGTCACGTTCTCCTACCTTCGAGAGCGTCAGTCTCTACGGACCTCGTGTAGGAAGCGGATATTGGTACTTGAACTCAAGAATTTCCTCTTAACTATTTTTAGGGATGAAAATATTGTAACATAACAATTGGTTTTTCTAGTTTAGACAACTTCCTGTACATAACCCACTACCCTTTTTTTGCGTAAACTTAAAGTGAAATAAAACTAGCAAGTACAAACAGGCCTCAAAGTTAGTTAAATAGTGGCGTAGGGTCACGTGAAAATCGTAAAAGAGGTTTTTCATTCAGAAAAAGAAGCTTGGTTTTTTGTCATGTGTTCGCTCTTGGTTGCAGTCAATTTATCGTTATAAGTGATTTAACATATGTACCATTACTTTAGGATGTTGAAAACATTTTTTATCGAATACTAGCTAATACTTACAGCCGGCATTTTTTAAGCCATTTTTTTTTGTTTTGGTTTCTCTTCGTCACTATTTAACAAGCCAATCGCTCTTGCATCTTACTAAGAAACGCTAATACCTGTGGAAACATTGTATTAGTAAAGTAATAAATCCATGATAGAACTTTACTTGATCAATACTATATCCCTTCTCTTGTAGCTCAACACGTATTAAGCTAGTGCCCATACCATCCATTAGTTTTTCAAGATAAACATCAAGTAATGCATCTGTAGGGTCTTCATTTTCTTTTGCTTCATGTTGATCTTTAGGAGGACCCATTACTGGCGAAGGTGGTGGTGACGCTGTTGGTGGTGATGATGAAACAGGCATTGGTTTTTTTATAGGTGATTGAATTTCTTCTATTTCACCCCAACTTTTTGATCTTCCTCTCAATTGACGAGCACCTACAATCATAATTAAGCACTGTAGTTTTAAAAAAAGCCAACGCGCTGATTTGGACGTACTGAGTTCTCCATATGTAAATTTTTGGTGTGGTTTGCGCGAAGGTTCACTTAGGGCACAATGAGTTTGTGATTGAAAGGTAGTGTTTGGTACCTTTGACCTCGTCTAAATTTTGACGCCGAAGGGGGTTGAGGTGGAGTTCTACTGGGTCTTGCATATGACACATTCGACTTTGATTGTACATGCCTACAAATACGTAAATCAAAACTGTCACGTGCACGTGTCTTTGAAAATAAATCGCGTGACAAACTTTTTTTCAAATAAAGAACTATTTTACGTACGAATTAACGCGACCGCCTTGTAGCATGTTATTGCTAGCTTTTTTGTGAGTCAGTAGTGGTCTTGAGCGACTAAAGCAAAGTTAGCACAGTTGAAAGAACGTCTTTCATTTACTTTAGCGTAGGTCTTCCAGGCGGAGTAGTACCCATTCCTACGGATGGTAGTGATCGAGTCTCATAACCTGAAGGTGGCGAAGCTGATCTTCCAGACGAGCTAGATTCTTCTTCAGGTATGCTTTCGCGATTGAATATATCAGTCACTCTTGCATGTTTTGCTCTCTTTCCGTTACCATGGAATAGTACATCTGCCATTTCTTCAAACTCTTCTTTCTCTTTTGGGTTTGCAGAAGCAAGTTCTCTTGATATTTCTTGTTGCTGGTTTGAACAATTTTTTAATTCAACGAAGCACGGTTCGGAAAAGGAACTATTTAAAACAAATTTTGACGTACGACTTTCATCATTTGTTTCTTCTCGTTTATTTTTAATGTTCCAGCTTTGAGTGTCTTTGTAAACTCTTTTGTAAATTCCTGAGCCTTCTCATCTTCTTCATAGTCATCTTCTGGAAGAGGTTTGCCCTAAATATTCTGGTCATTACAAATGAACTTTTGACTTTTTTTGTCGACGGTGTACAGACAAGGTGCACGTACGCAAAATAATTCTTCATAGTAAGTTATCATTGCAACAAGTAGCTTTGCCCCTTTTGCATTATTTCTAACTACATCCTCCATCGTTGCAAACGTCTGCTTCAGGAAAGTAGGCGCAAACACAATTGCCAAATTCTTTACAAAGTTAACATTAACTAACTATTTCAGCATCTAATCGATTTTGACGTACCTGTACGGTCATTAGATTTACTTCTGCGTTTTGACTCATTCTCCACATAAATTCCAAAGATATTTTTAGTACAGCTTGATTCCCTCTGCACATGTTATGTCAGCACCAAAAGAAACTTTTTTTTTAAACTACAAATGGCAAAAATAGTACGGTGGAAGTAAATCATAGGCTTGCTTGATGGAACGTATACGAGGTGCTTCGAAAGGAATACCTATATACTTCAGAACCATTTTAAATAGAGTCAATCGTTCTCAATACGGATCACGTGCACGAACTACGAACGATGGCATGTGAACGTACCTGCGGCTGTCAGAAAACAATCAGTTAACTCTTGTGTCATTATAGAATCGCTCAGCTCGCCGAAAAAGCTTTTGAAAACGCCAGCTATAACGTGGTGATCCTGACATAAATTGAATTTCTTCGTGCTCCCTAAATACGTTAAATAAACATAGATTGTTTCGAGTTGTAACATCAGAGTTCTTTTTTTTTGGCTTTTTCAGTTTTTTGCAGTTTCAGAAATTTTAAAGGCTTGCTTCTTTGTTGTTTACCATTAAACGCACGTGTACATACCTCTATCCAAGTCTCTTTTTATCAGTGTTATTTGAGCAACACTTCCGGATACTCTAAATAGACCAGGTTCATCAATACCGCCTTTAAAAAACACGTGATTAGATAGTAATATCGCGTTATAGAATTTGTTGTATTTCTCTTCTGTAGGTACCATTATCTTTGAGCCATGATATTGGTAGTAGTACTGGTAGTGGTATCTCATCGCTTAGGGGATTAAACTTTGAGAAGAATTAGATGAAACGCGTGAATAATCACCCAAAAAAACCAGAAGCTATGCTAAATAGGTTGGGAGTATATACCTCATTTTTCTTTTTAAACCGGTTGAGGAACCGTGACATATTGGCGAGATGGCTTCAAGCGCCTGTAAATAATGCAAAAAGCACGAGAGATTTAACTAAATGAAAAAAGAAGTTGGTTGACTTGTAATTGGTTTCGGCCTCAGTAAAAGAGAGCGTACAATGTAAAAAGATCCGTAGGGAACAAATTCTCCATATATTTATGTAGGAATCATTCCCTTGAGACTGCCTTGCTGTAATAATTCACGGAGTTCTGTGGTACGTTGCCTTACGTTCAAGATCGAAATTTCATTCTAGAATTAATTGAACCATGAATTCTGATTACACAAACTTCACTTCGTTCGTGACTGATACACATAAAGTTATAAAATTACGACTTGCCTTAGTTGCGCAAAGTCCCAAAAACGTGAAAAGATAGAAGAGAGTGTAAATTTCAAGTGCTTACTAGTATGTTGTTGCAAGATATAACTGACTGCAAGTAGGACAAATGTAGTGATTGAACATGTGAGTCCTAAGGGTAAACTACGGCATGTTACATCTTGGGTTACCACCAGTTTGGAGGAGCACCTCTGCACCGTACGTGCTATTTATGTGAAAATTTTATTGTTTATTTATGAAACAAGTGTTTTACGCATTTGGTACACGAGTAATAGGTCCAAAGCGGTTGCCTGACTTCTCTTGTACAATTGAAAATAATTTACGTAACTTAAGTACACCCTCCTCTTCAATAGGGTCATGTTCTGTAATGATACTATTAGCCAAATCTTGTACTTGTCTACTTGGAAATAATTTTAGGACAGCTTTTTGATACTTCAAAGCAAACTCTCTAGTGTACTTAGGTGCCTATAAAAATAAAAATTAAGCCATCAACATAACAAATATATATTAAACGAAATTACAATTCCAAGTCAAAATGTGATAGAATGATGCGGCGGGTAAACAACTCTTTGAAAAAAAATGTCGTATTTTTTCCTTTCAAAAACTTTCCGCTTTTTTTCTTCTTTATCGCTCTTTGAAAATAAAAACGTACGTCAACCATTTTTTTGCTTATCTCCAATAGCTGCTCTGATGTCTCTACACATTGTAATAAAATTGTAAAAGTTCCAATAAAAGGCTTCAATCTTTTTCTCTTCAACTCAGAAAAATGGCTAAATGCCTCTGCTGAATCACCAGCCTTAGCAGCAATACCAATGATAGTATTAAAGTTCGCTAAAGTTACTTTTACAGGAGATTTTTTTAAATTCTCAAAAACTCTATAAGCCTTCTGATACTTCTCTTGCTTAGCGCAAGCCGTCATTAGATTATTATACGTGAACTGATCAGGTTCAAGACCAGCAACGTTTCTAAGGTCATCAACAAGACGGAAGGCAGTATCAAGATGAGCTTTTGAAGAACCACAAATCGAGATCAAAGTATTGTAGTTTTGCAAGTCTGGGTTTATGCCATCGGCTTGCATCTTTGCCAACAACCCCAGGGCTAGTTCTGGGTCTTTTGAGTACTTTTTAAACATAATGTTGTATGACGTGTTGTCTGGTTGTACTCCTTGTGATTGTAGTTGCTCAAATAATGCTGTAGCGTATTCTTGATCTTTACAAATGTTTAAAAGTACGTTGTAAACACGTAACTCTATTTTAACGTTGTTTTGCTCTAGCCATTGAAACTCCTCGAGTGCTACTTCCCAGCTGTTTACTTTTGGCATTGCCCAAAGGTAATTGACAGCGTGGTTGCATGTATCCCTTAGTTTTAACCTGTAATAGCGATCTAGTACATCCTGTGATGAAATACGCGGGCGCTTTATCTTTTTGGCAGCTTTCTTTTTGTAACGGCCTTTAGGTGCTACCACAATCTTTTTTAGTACATAAAAGCGCGTATGAGCTCACCATCGGTTATGTTGTACGATCCTTGTAAATTCTCGAGCGATAGGCGTGTAAAACTTATATAGCGTGTACCCAAAGCCTCTTGGCGCGTCTGCGAACCACCACGAGAGATACGGAGCTGTTGGAAGCGAAGCATCAAGAAATGGAAAGAAAAGTGTTGAAAAAATGTTTGAAATGAAAATGTCACAATCTTTGGTAGACTGGTTCGACGTTGTTTGTTGACGAGTATCAAGGCGGCGACGGTGCTGCTGTCCAAAAAAGAAGTCAAAAAAGTTTGGTTTTTATTAAATTATTATTGTCTGTCTACTCGAGTAGCCTGAGTCTTTAGGACTTATTTTTTGGTTTCTTTTTTACCCTTTTTCTTCTTGTCGCCCTTTTTTGTGTTTCTACGGGTTTTCTTTGATTTTTCTTCCTTTGGAGAGGCGTCCTTTGGTTTACTAGCTTCTTCACTACTTGCCCCTTTGTCGTCTTTGTCTTCTCCTTCCTCCTTTGTCTCTTCTCCAGAAGGTTTTCCTTTCTCGTCACCGCTCATACTTTGGCTCTTGCTCGTTTCTTCTTTACTTCCTTTCTTTTCTTCTTTGCTCCCTTTCTTCTCTTCTTTGCTTCCTTTCTTTGTTGAGCTCTTCTTCTTAGCTTCAGGATTTTCAGCTTCTTCGATTT
This sequence comes from Trichosphaerium sp. ATCC 40318, assembly GCA_038496445.1. NCBI lineage: Eukaryota > Discosea > Flabellinia > Trichosidae > Trichosphaerium > Trichosphaerium sp. ATCC 40318. The sequence goes on from JALMLS010000612.1 coordinate 283,719, forward strand.
CGTGTTGTTTAAGAAGTGCTTGTAACTTTCTGTTTTCGCTCTCAAGAGACTCTGACAAGTAAAGCAATTGACCTAAAACAATAGTGAGTAAAACGGAGAGGTTATTGGCTCTTGTTTTTTTCTTTTTGCTTACCATCTACAGGACGAGCTTTAATATCTTCTTCTGCCTTTAGCTGTATTTTCTCGGATTCGTAGTCGCGATCCTGCTCGAGATAGTCCTTCCAGGTATTCATATCGGTCATGTGCTCCAAAAGATTCTTGCGCAAAATATCCAATCCTAATAATTAATTAATTCTAGAACGAACTAAGCATCTCTTGTCATACCTGCGAGCTCGTTCTTCCGTCCTTCTTCCATTTTTTCACATAGCTTATTGTATTTTGCTTTCCACTCACTAGTAACTTATTAGCACGTGTTGTTTAATGCCAGTTGGTTGTACCGTAATTCATCATTGAGATCTTCGTTTTCTTGTTCTAGCTCTTCAATCTTTGCGTCTCGTTGTTGAACAGTTTTTTCGTATTCTTCTTTTTGTTCCTAAACAGGTGTTAAAGGTTGCATGATAAAAGGATTAAGCCGTACCAGCATCTCACGCTTAGACTCTGACAAGTTCGCTTCTAATACCTCTTTGGCTTCATTAACTGATTGTAATTGCATTGTTAGTTCCTCTACTTGAGTGGATAGCTCTTTCTTTTCATCGTGGAATGTGCTTTTTAATTTTTGCTCTTTTTTATCGGTTTCTTCCTTAGACATAAAAGCATGGAAGAACAGAGAATTGTAGAGCACAATTGACCTCTCGTCAGCGGTTCCGTTCAAAAGTTCTTCAGGGTCAAGTAGTTGAGGAATACCCAAGTGCTAAAATACATGCTTAGCGCCAGCTTGCTGGTGACGAACATTCCAGAGAAAATAATAAAAAAATAGAAAAAGACTGTTGGTACCACGCACCTTTTCTGCTAGTTCAAGTGCAGCTTTAATATTTTGTTCAGTTGAGTACTCTTGCATCATATTATTATAGTCTAAGATCTCTGGGTCGAATTTATCGATCATAGCCAAAAACGGTAAACCGTTAGAGAAGGACGTCTTAAAATCCTTAATATCAACACCCTCGTAACCTAAATATCATAACAATTAGCGTTTTTGCCATAAAAAAAAATTGTAGTTTTTGAAAAAAAAAAAGAATTAAGATCACCTTCAGTTATTTGTCTTATCCACGACAACAAACCATCCTCAGTAGATTGTCCTTCCTCTTGGGTTGTTTGTAGGCGGAAATGCCTGAACAACATCCACAAGAAACCCAACAAAAACCTAGTTCGTACATTTAGTGATCAGGATAAAAAAAAAAGGCTGATTAATCAGCAGGTAGTAAAAATCACGTGATTCTAAAATTAAAAACAACAAAACAGAATTTAGTAATTAAACAAACTGAAAAGGTGATTTATACCTTAAATCTCCAGGGTTCTTATCTACGAGGTTCTCTGCAGATATTGTAATATACTTTGCGTCAACACCGCATTCTTGTAGGAAAGTTAAAGCCAATGAACAGTTTTCCAAGTAGATTGGCCTCATCTTAGGGTTCTTGTTGTATCTCTTTTTTAGCTTTTGTCCAGTCAGTACCTCCAGAAAGTGGATTATAGTTAACCCATCTCCAAAGTCTTCCTGAAGGCTCACTTGGATCTTCATAGCGCGTTTCTCGAGGAATGTGTCAACCTAATCCCAAACGTTAATAATCATTATTTAGTACTTTTTGTAGTACTTACCCAGTGCTTGAAGGCTCTCACTTGAGTGTTTTGCCATTTTTTCTCTTTAATTTGGCTCTCTACCTTATCGCCGCTAGATACTGCTTGTTCGTCAGCCATTGTTTCTTATGAGATTGTATTTGAGAATTTATGACCAAACCAATAAGTTTTATTTTTTCACAAACAAAACTTATAACGTCATAACAACCCATGTACTTATTTGGTCTTGTGCTTATTTTACAGTGTTTACCCTACATCTAAACAAGACATAGTGTGGTCAATTACTGTTTTGTTATTATTATAATGACGCAAACACAGTGATAAAACAGCGATAAAACATACAATGATGCGTACAAAAATGTCATTTCATTTTCTGTACTTTGGCATAGGCATTAACTTTCTATGATACATCAGTCTGCCAACGTTGCGTGCACACTATAGCGCATCATGTTAACACATGTACAGAATTTCTTTATGGTCATTGCGAAAAGCAAACAAGGTACTCAGTGAAACGGGAATACTAAATAAATGATACTGAGGTTCACTGTTTGTAGCGAATAAGATTGATAAACAAAGCCAAAAAAAAACCATCCTGAATTGACAGAAGGCAAATGCACGTTTATTTTCCTCTAGCTCTTTCCAAACTTAACGATAGTTAAGCTGAAATTGATCAAAAACCAGCATAGCGACGTGGCCGTAGTAACGTTGGTTCTGTTGTTTCTGTTATGAGGCTGCTTATCGTTCTAATGGCTTTTGCCATTGCAATAGCTAGTAACGGTCCTAACATGCCGTTATATCGCATAGTAACACAAGGGTCACAACACAGCATTTTGGTACGTTAAAATTGTAACGACTTTTTAGCAGTTCCTTCCAATTTACCTTTCGAGAACCTTTTGTTTGCCATTTAGGCTCAATCCAGTAAAGCCAGTGGCGGTTTGAGTACCTAAAGTTGTTTTTAGCTTGTAGATCGTTCTGGTTCAGTAAAAGGATATGAAAGAGATGCGATACGCGTTACAGGTGCGTGGTAAAAGGTAGAGGATAGTTTTGTGCTAACTTTTAAAAGAGCAACTTTCACGTGCTGCACTCCATCGAAACGGCAATAAAATAGAGATAATTTCGTTTGCCAGTTCCGCAAACTCTCTCACAGGAGGTTTTATCAGTAGTCTTGACAAAGCAGCTACAGCATTCGGTACAACCGCATTAATGGTGTTGCTGATAAATTGACTACTTTCCAGCGCCGTTTAAAGCAAATGGAAATACAAATTTGAGAAGCGGACTTGAACTTGCTGAACAGAAGTCTAGAGGCATCAAAAGTGTTAATCTTATGGTTCTAACTGACGGCCAACCTGATGAGATTCCAGAAGAGACATTAAAACGTATGAGATCAGCTGTACGCTTCATCTATCATGTGACTTACCGATTTACAATTTTTAGGGATACAAGATTCTGTTTATTGGATATGGTTCTATTTCGAAATTCACACTTTCTCAAATGGCTAAACTTGCGACTGGTGATCCAAACTTCTATTTCAAATACGATAATCTCAAGGCGATTGAGCAAGACTTGAATCCTTCTTGTCCTATTGAAATAACTTCGGCTGAAATCAATGAACTTCCTGGTCGTAAAGAACCGCTGAAGATTACAATGAAGATGAAGTCTACCGGTCTACCAATACCTCAAACAATAGTTAAAGTAACCCAACCTGCAGCAGATATACCTTACTTTATGCCACAAAGCTTCAGCATTGAGAATATTGGCAACCCGGGCAAAGAAGTTGAGGTAACTGCCCGATCACATACAATGCTTTTCTAATGACTACTTAGATTACACTGAATATAAATCCGTCTAGTAGGAAAGGTTACGAGTTACTTGACAGTATTCCGGATTCATTGGAGTTCTTTCTTAGCGAATCATGTGTTTATAAAGTACTCATACCTAACGGTAAGTGTCAGGTGGATTTCAAACAATAGATACTCATCAAAAAATAGAAGTAGCATGGTCTTTGTTTGACGAAATAGAACCAGGATGCAGACCAAAAGGTCAACCAATTACTATTGCTTTCATGGGACCTGTGGGTTCAGGGAAATCTACTCGTATTAACCTGATAAATGAGTACGATTAATGAAAGCTCAAAGCACTTATTTAAAAACCGATTGGTTCCTCTCTTAAGTTGGTTGTTCCACGCTTATTTGACAACAGTTTAGAGGGTTAGGGATGACAAAAGTAGCTTTTGTTGGAGCTTCAGCAGATCATGCTACAGTCGCAGTTAATATGTCTCCTTTGCTTTTGAAAAAACAAAACGAAACAATCAACCTTAAAATTCAGTTAGTTGATGTTTGGGGAATAGAGGTATCACGTGACCTTCCTTTTTTTTCTAGGTTATTTACTGAATCTTTAGACTGATGACAAAGGACAAGAAAGATGGTCGGACGATAAATATACAATGTTTCTAGACGGACGAATTAAGATGGTAGTGTTAGTTGACAGCCTTTTTGCTTACGTGGACATTAGGGTGTTCACATGGATGATAAAATAGAATACATAGAGTCACAGTTTAGGAAACCTTTAGATGCTATTGTATGGGTGATACCTGCTTCAGAAGGAAACATGGAAATTCTAACACGTATTAAACGATTCATTGAGATGGCACAAAAGAAAGGTAACCAAACAGTTTTTTTTTCAGGATAATTTTTGAGCGACGTCCCAAGATAATTACTAATTCTCCGTAGAAGTTGGTAGCGTAGTGGCTTTGTCTGGTTGGGAGAATAAAGAAAACCCGGAGATTCTGGTAGATGGTTGGAAAAAGTTTTTTAAATTACAAGATGTAGTTCTTTCTCATTACAGCGATCAAAGCTCTCCAAGCGTTGAACTTAAAGCTAGAAAGAGCGCGCTGAGTCTTATACTACGTGCTTTCGAAATTGCAAAGCAGTCGAGAAGGACTACTAAGAACCACGGTACGGTTTTTTTTCTTGGTGTCGTAAGAAAGAACTAAAACGCTCGGCTTTTCTCTTGCGAAGAAATTTGATTCATGGAATTATTTTAGCGTGTCAAAACGAAAAGATAGAGCCTGAATGCGGAGAGGAGTGTGATAGCGGTGTTGGTTGTAATAATTTATGTATTTGCGACCCTGAATACGGTTGGGAGGCTTTTGATCCTCCTAGACATGGCTGTGCGCGTATGATCCCTCCACCGGTGGAGCTTTAGCGAAGTGTACATTTTATTAACAAAAAACTTTTCAAATAAAAATTTAAGACCTTGAGTACTCTTTCCTTCGTAAAGCACATGATTTACCATCTTTGCGAGCATTTGTCTGAACGCTTGTTTTATTTATTTTTTTTGGGTAAAACAAACCACGTGTTTGCAAGGTACGTATTTGCTTCGAACGTACTGGGAGGAAGATCTACAGGTTTAGAATTGAGTTCAAAGAATAAAATAAGTACGCAGTTTTGGCCACTGTCGGTCACTACCTGTTGCCACCTTTCTTGTTTGTTTGTCGTGAGACTTTGACAACATTTCTCCGAAAAAGAACACATTGTTTTTCGTCACGCGGTGTTACTTGAACCGTCTTAAGAAAAGAAAACTGGTAGAAAAGTGCGTAAAGGTGCGTTTTATTGTTTGAGGAGATGTTACAAGAGTTACTTAATTTTACATGCTTCTGCTTCCAATCTTGTAGACTTTGTTGCTTCTACGGTCGATTTTGTCGCTTCCAATGGCGTAGACCTGGTTGCTGCGGTAATCTACCTTGTTCGAGCCGTATTGATAAGGCTTTCCAGATCTGATATCGGCCTTTCCATACCATCCTTCTAATTTTTTGAACCATGCAGATTCCGACATTGTGCTATCCATACCAGGTTGAGACATTTTTGTTGTGAGAGGGAGTGTTGTTGTTTCTCGTGTGACGCTTGATAAAAAGAGAGATTGCAAAGTCAACAGTATTCTGTGCGGGGGTTTTCTCTCATAGAGGACTTCTACGGAAAACTCAATCATTTGGTTTTCAAGACACGTGGCGCGCCAGTTTCACTAAATCTGACGTACTTTATGTGAAGAAATGTATTTAGTCTAAATTAGTTGGCCATTAACGTAAAGCGCTGGGGAAGTTTACTAACCACAGTGTTATATGGGCAGCTTTATACAAGGAAGCGCTATACCCATCAGTACAGCAAAGAATATAAGCAGCTGTGCCTAACAGCTCGTGTTTAGTAAGGTTTGCGTAAGTTAAAGAGAACATTTTCACATTTAGCAGAAATGTGATATTCTTTAACACAAAAACATAAATACCTTCTTTCACTGCCTTCCAATGAGCACGTGCAAATTGTATTGATTTGTTTATGGCTACCAATTATCGTAGTAACGACAATACTTTTCAAAAGGTGTTTACACATTTCAAAAATAGTCTCCTTTATTACTGTCTGAGATTAGGTAACAATACAGAGCACTTTTTTGATATATTTCTGCATTCACTGACACTAAGATAAACAGCTGACGTCAAATACTTGATACCCTCATCAGTTATACTATTACATGAGCGCAATATTATTTTTTCAACGCTTGCTAGTGCTTTCAAACCATTATCAGTAATGTTAGTATAAGAAAGATTAAGTGTTTTAACAGAATTTAGGTGTTTAATCCCTTCATCAGTTACCTTTGTATTACTCAAATTGACAACTGTTGAATGTGCCAAATACTTAATACCTTCGCCTGTTATATTATAGCAATGTATCAAGATAACTTTGTTAATACCACAGAGATGTTTAAGAGCTTTATCTGTAATCTTTGTATAAGACAAATTGATTTCATTTAAAACGTTTCCATTTCCATTAACAAATGCCTCTATCCCAATATCCGTCACCTTTGTGGCCTTCAAAGTAATCTCATGAACACCTTTAAGCTGTGATATACCATAATCTGTTATACTACCACAATGACTAACAATTATAGAGAAAGCACCACTTAATCCCTTTAAGCCATCATCTGATATGTTCGTGTGACTTACATCTACTGTATGTACACCGGCAAGGTATGCATATCCTTTACTACTGATGAGATCACAACCATAGATATCTGCAGTATGAACTCCAGCAATTGCTTTAAGTCCTTTGTCTGATATTCCGTGGCAGTCCCAAAGCATTACAGAGTGTACTCCCGCTATTGACTCTAGACCCTCATCTGTTATTGTGAAATTATTTTCAACACTAATGTTCTTAATACCCTTTAATGCTTTTAATCCTTTGTCTGTTAGTGTAAAACTGCCTGAAGAAAAATCAATTATTGTGTTGTTTAGATGTAATACTGGGCTGTTACAAACAAGTTCAAAGCCTTTCTGAGATTTTATGTAAATAGCTTGATAGCCAACATGATAATGTATCACGTTTGAGAGTGTCCAACATGATTGTGCTGCAGCATATCTTGTATCATCCAAAAACGTTAAAATACCAGCCAAAATCTCTGTAGGCATGTCTAGTAACGCAATCGAAGGTTGTACTCTTTAAAAAACAAACATTTAGTTTCTAATAGGTAAAACAATACCACAACATACGTAGCTTGCATGTTAGAACAGATAGGTGTATACTGATGAGTTGTACGACACGCAATAGTTGCTTTTATGCTGAATTTTACTTAAACACAAATCTACTTTTTACTCTCATTGACTGTTTTCAAAAAGTTTTGACAATGTTGCACGTGCACATGCTGTATTCATACGCCCCTTTCAGATGGCGTCGCATTACACAAGTTATTATTGGGTACGCCTTCATTCAACCCTCTAAGATCAGAGTCTACAACAAATAGTGAACCTTCGGTTTTTGTACAATTTACAGTGGCGTTTTATTTAACTTTGAGTTGGTTTTTTTTTTGTTGTTGGTTGAGCTGTCTCTTTTTCAGTCGTATCCATAATCATCATGATAACTTCTATTTATACCCCTTGTTCTTGTTAATGTGCTTGAAATAATGGGCATCAAAACAGACTCTTCTGCCTCCATAGCTTCTTGTTCAGAGTCGTAATCTTCAACATTTTGTTCAGACCATACATCATCTTCTTCATTATAAGCATCATAAGTATCTTTTTTAGGTCGTTTTGGTTTTTTCTTTTTAGTTATCTTCCTCTTTTTCTTCTTTCTTTGTCTTGTTGTTGTATGGTATATATCATCATCTTCAGAGTTATAATCATTAACACCAACCATTCTATCATCTTCAAAACCAAAGTCATCGTCATCAACAACAAAGTCATCTTTTGGTTTACTTCTTCTTCTTCTCTTCGGAGGAGGTGGTTTTTCATCAAAAAATTCATCTTCATCATCAACAATAAAATCATCACTATTCGACCGCCGTCTCCTTGTAGTGCGCTTGCGTTCTAGGATAACACCATTAATAACTCACCCTTAATCCCAAAGGATGAACAAGTTAAAAACGTACTTGGTGGCCGAGCTACAGGCGCATAATCCTCTTCAATTTCTGGATTATATTCAGTTGCATTATTCATCTTTGACTTTACTCTAATACGTAATTTCGTACCCTCAACCCTTCTTGCTCCATCTTCTTTCTGTATAAAATAAGTGAGTATAAGATAGTAATATATAATTTACCGCGGCTATTGGCGATACGACAGGGAGCGGTGGGACAATGACAAGTTCGTCATTAACGCTATTTACATTTGATTCTGATGTACCGACCTTGAGCTTCACAGTTGTTGATGACCGGGTCTGTCTCTTGTTTATTGGCTCTGTATGCTCTGTGTTATCTGTAACCATATCACTACCTAGCTCACCATCGCTAAAAATAGATTGGCACGTGGACATAAAAAGAAAAAAAAAAGCAAAAAGTTTTGAGTTTCTTTTTGTGTAGTTACCTTTCGAAGGTTGCTAAAACACTTCTGCTTCTGCTTCTCTTACGAAGTGAATATTTCTTTTCATTCTTAGGTTCGTCTAAGATATTAGCTTCATCAATAGAACTCGAGTCTTCTTCTCCTTCTGGAATAGCAGGACTCCTCAAGGTATACCTCCTGTTTATATTATTTAGTATGACAAAATACCTTAGATAAACAAGTGCGAACCTATGAGGTGTATCAAGGTCATCATGAGTTTTTATTTCACGTTCTATATCATCATCGTCATCCTCACCATCGTCAATGAAACTATTATCTTCTTCGTCTTCAGAGTTACGTCTACGTCTCCGACGCTTTGAAACACCTAACAATATTAATAAAAAAGCATCTCTTTAATAACTTACGTCTTGAAGAAGTACGTAAAGGAGGATCTGGTTCAGGAGGATCATCAAATGTTACAGAAGGTAATGGGAGATTAATGTACATGTTGTCTATCTCAACTATGAAATTATGATTAGCACACAAATCTTATTGACTGAAGAGTTTTTTTGTGAATAAACAGTTAAGCCACTTACGTTTATTAAGTTTTGGCATTTGAACCATGTGGGTTCCAGGAAGCTGTTGTTGTAATACCGGCATAATACTATCAGAAAGCATTTTAGTAGCAGCACTAGCAATCAAGGCAATCTCATGCTCAGAACCATTATAAGCAGCTGCATTAGTTTCGATGCGTTGGAAATCAAAGAGCACTTGCTAAGTAGAAAAAAGTTAATAACTTAAGGCAAGGCCAACCATTAAGTAAAAAACCGTATACGTGCCTGTATAGACCTGTAATACATATATTTTAATCTATTCAATATAGTAGCGATATCAATAGGATAAGGAACGATCTTGGAGTACTCTGGATATGCCTGTAACGAGCTAAAGAATAATTTAATTGAAGTGCATTTTCGGTCTAATAAACTCATCCAAGATTTGGGCTGCTTAAGCGTACACTGGTTGACGGAATGCTTCACAATCTGGTGTGTTATATACAGGTATAATAGATGAGATAATAGAAAAGCACACTACTTATTATTAGCATGTAAAAAATATGAAGTAAAAACGACTAAGAAATTTATCCATTACTGAAAACGGTGCCAACAGGGCTGAAAGGGAACTCCTTAGAAACTACGACGTACTTCGTGGGTTCAGAGTATCTAGTAGCGGTACATGTGATTTATCAGGTTCTATATCCCACGGGCTTTCTAAGGCAACATCCTCATACCTGGGTAATGTTAAACGACAGAACCTTAAACAAACTGCATACCATTCAACTTCAAAGCAGTGCCAAAATCCAGGTCTTCTACCAACCAATCTGCCTTCAACCCAATCCTCACTACCATCTGGTTTCGTTGTTCTTTTATAAACATCTTGCTGCGGCTCCCATGTACAATCAAGAGCTTCAGCAACGCGTCTTCGAAGTACAAGGAAGTTTGAAAGTTTACAAGGATGATAGTGTACAGTAAACGTTGCAGGTAGCTGCTGTTGAGATGGAGCTGCATTACCCATTACTAATCCATTCTGTACTCTCTGTGTTGTAGGTGCTGGTCCTGGCGCTGTATAACTTCTTGGTGCGTCCACGCCAAAGCCAAAAGACATTGTTTGTTGTGGGTTATTATTTATCAAGTTTTGCATGTTCATTGGGCTTGGCGCCTGTTGGGGTGGTTGTTGAGGCGCTTGTTGGGGTGGTTGTTGTGCTGGTGGTGTAGTTGTAGGTATTGTACGGCTTCGTAGCCGTCTAGAACTCGTTGAAGCGAGTGGTGTACTAAAAGAACCTTTTCCTTTTATAGGTGGTAATGTAGCTTGATTTACCACTTGTAGAACAATAGAACAATGAATAAAAGGCTCATTGAAATATTCAATTGCTACAAAAAAACAATGTAAGCCACATACGGAGTGAATGATAAAGTTAAAAAGACATATGGATCCACGTACATGTAACTTGACAGTATACATATGAAGGAAGGTTATTCGCAATCGGAGGGAATTTGAACTCTTGTGTGTACATTTCATAGCCTTCTTTAAAAAAAAGCACAGAATCTTCAAGTTGTGGTATGAACAGATCATGAGATGTTTCATGTATCATTCTGACCCAAGGCGGATATTTAACATAACGTGGCCCTTGTGATTTTTGAGCTTCCATAGCTAGTTTTTCCTTTTGCTCAATCTCTCGCTCTCTAACAAAACAACTAAGAAAAAAAAAAGACCAATTCAAATTTCCGCCGGCAAACAGGAAAGTAAAAAGATGAAAAAGAAAATGTCGCTGGTACTTTCTCACTTGTATCACGTGATATTTTTTTCTAAATGGATAAACGCACGTTTGTTGTAAAAGGTTATATGATGCATCTATTTCCTCTCCAGGACGTAACTCAGAGTCACTAAAGTTGTATCCACCAGCATCTTTAATTGGGACATGTTAATACAACTAAAGCCTTCAAAATAACACAGTTTTACCTTCGTCTTGGTATCGCGATCGCCTTCTTCGACGATCATCAATAGGACCCATACTTCTTGTACGTAGATCACGTCTTAACCCTGTAGGGTCAGAGTAAGATCCTTCATCATCAGACGACATCTGATATCCGTCATCAGAGTCATCATCAGCTTCAAGTTGCTCCGCTTCAACAAGGTCTAGTATCGCCTACAAAACAGAACAGTTAAATTCTCATAACTCTATTTTTTTATCATTACCAGTAGCTCCATATCAGGGTTCACTGTTAAGTCTACTTCTGCTGGAGCTTCTTCTTCAACTACTTCCATCTCATTCTCCATACGAGCCCACTTTTCAACACATTTCTGGTCTGTTTCAAGAGAGATAGAAGGATATGCTTCAGGTACAAATGACTGCATTATTGTAGGTTGCTCTTCATCAGGATAAGGATTACCACCAATGTCGACCTGTAGGTATAGATTTGTTAAAGTCCAATATTAAAACCCTTTAATAGTACATACCAGTGGTGGTCTCTCCATCAAATGAGGAGGAATCTCAGTTTCTCTGTCAGCAGCATTACCATCATCATCGTATGTGAGTTGATGATAATCAGTCAATAAGAATTGTTCATTTTTTGTATTTTTACAAAAATCAACATCTCTAGTGCTGTAGCACCAGTGAGCGCCTAAAATACAAAATTAGCTATAAACAACGAAGGGTGGTGCATATTTCTAAATAAAATAAAAACCATACCATTCTTATCTGACACACTAAACATGTCACCATTCGGAGAAAAAGCTCCATCATGAATATAAGATCTTCCTTGAGTGAAAACTTTGATAGGTCTGGTCGTCTCTAAATCCCATAATATTACACGTCCATCATAACCGCCACTCATAGCAATACGTGGATCCTAATAGGGCATAGTTAGCTAAAAAGAAAAAGGAACAAATGTGATCAGTACAAGAGGATGTGGAACAAGCACAAAAGCTTCTTTGGTATGACCTTCAAGATCACAATAGCTTTCACCTGTTTTCATATTCCATATCTTAATAGGTCCACGTTTTGTAGTTGTAACAACCTTTTCACCATCTTTAGTTATTGTAAGCATAAGTGGTGGATTCTTGCTACCGCCAGTAGACACTAGAAGGCGAAAAAAAGTTAAACTCAGAACAACCTTACAACTAAATAGCAGTTTAAAAAAAAGTACGTACAAACATGTACACAAACCCATCGTTTAAGTTCAGAAGAGTACTTCCATACACGAAGTGTACCATCATTACACCTTGTTTTAATACGTCAGAAGAAAAGATATTTTGGAGAGGTTGTGCATTACCCTGAAACAAACGCAGTTGAGCATGGAGACCAACCTATTGTTGATATCTTTTTTTTTCCATGACCCCTTAACGAGTGTTAGTACATCAAAAAGAACAGGAAGAGGAAACGCTTTAAGTATTAAAACGGTAAACTACTGATAAAGTATAACTTATCATCAAAAGTTAGCCAGAAGTGAAACGTACTTTAGAGTTTGAAGTAATGTAGGTGGAGAAACATTCCACACGTTAACACTACCATCACTACTTCCTGTTGCAAATCTTAAACCACCAGGACTCCAAGCTACAGTTAGAACCTCGCCTGTGCATTGGAGGAGTTCAGGCTTTAAAGAACGAATGAGCAAAAATCTCGCAGAGATGATAAACGCACAAGTTCGCCAAAGTTGTTGTAATTCCAAACACGTAATGCTCCATCTCTACCAGTGGACACCATTCTTGGTACTTCTAGGTATGGGCAAAAGGATATAGAGGTTATTTCTTCTTCATGACCTCTTAATATCTCAATAGGCTCGAAATTGGTCAAGGACCATATTCTTATTGTCTAAACTACATTTAGTTTTGAAAAGCAAATTTAGTTCACCTTATCATTGGAACATGACGCCAAGAACGTGTTATCTGGGGATACAGAGAGGTCAGTAATATCTCCCTATGTTAATTGAAGTTTTAGTGGGTTGTATAGAGTTAAAGCAAGGTACATTGTGGCCGCGTAAGCTGTACAATAGATGCATTGTTGACGAACACCAGACTTTTACTAATTTATCATCTGAGCCCTAACCACATGTAAATAATTACGCTGAAAACCCATCTCTAATCGTGTACCGTTATCAAGTAATTTCCAGACTTGTCAAAGCTAACACAGTAAATAGGACTAACGTGACCATGAACCCTCTTCATCTAAAAGTGAAAAAAAAAGTTAAATCAAAAGAATCACATCACGTGATACAAACGTACAAATCTAAACTTGCTATATACAAAAGAAGGGGTGTTTAAAGTCAAAGGTAATCTAACTCCGAGCTGGCTTGAGGATGCAACAGTTGCTATAAAACGTAAGCGAAATAATACCAAATAAGTCTGGTTTTTTCGGTATCGCCAAGGCCTTTTACGTACCGTGATTGTACAATACTTTGCGACGAGGTAAAGCAGCATGAAGGCGTCTCTCCCTTTTAAGAATAAGGTTAAAATAAAGTGTGAAATATGAATTCTTCGCACTTTACGAAACTTTTCATTTTTAACTTATCCGCAAATGAAACACCTCTGAAATGCCCTGATTCGAAAGTGCTCTTATCTTTCGATAGTTTAATACGATGCATAGGATTTTTCACAATTGCAAAGTCATCCAAACCTACAAAAGAATGTTAACACCATCACAAAACTCAAAAAACTTGTTGAATTTTTCACATGCAGCTGAGAACGAAATAGCTTTTAAATTTTTGGCGAATTTCTGATGTCCGTCTAAGGCACGTAGTTCGCGTTTATGCTTATTCCAAAGAAGCAACAAGGTGTCACTTTCTCTGCAAAAAAACTCAAAAAACCGTCAAAATCAAACAATCTTGTCATGGAAGTGACAGGGCTGTGGTGTGCATGGCTTTTTGAAGGGTAGTTTTCGTCACGTGCCGAGAAGAGTGAATGCAGGCGCTGGGAATGGTGTGCGCGCATGTCGGAGGTTTAGAAGCTCTCGCAACAGTTGAGGCAAGTGATCTGTGCTTACATGGGACAATTTCTTTTGAACCTTGGCGTACGTTACCACACATGCGTGCAAAGAAATAATTTGCGATCAAAACGTTAAAAACAAATTTGTAGACTGATCTTAAACAAATTTTTAAAATCTATGCTGGAAATTTGCCTACCAATTCACAATAGGGGACTACTTCCCTTGTGCCTGTCCAGGCCGTTCGTTGAGGCAAAGCGTCTCGATCTGTTAACTTTTTTTCTAATGCAGTCGCTATTTCTTTTTCACCAAGGTGTTGCAGGTAATGAAGTATAAGAAAGTTGAGTTCTGCGCCATAAATTAGTACACCGCACCAAAACGCTTTCATTCTATTAACCCGTACCTCGCTCATCTATTTGTGCCTTCTGCATATTTACAAAAACCTCAACTTTTTGTAAATTACGTTCAAAAAAACAACAGATTTTTTAACGCCTATCTTTAAACCGATCAAATTAGGAAACGCGATTGACGTTGTTTTTTTTTTTGAATGCGTGTAATTCCGTAGGAGCCTTGCTATTCGCTATGGAAAGCTATTGTTGTTATTGGCGGGAGTGCAATAAAGGGCAGATATTGTCTGGTGTTATTTTTGAGTTCAAAAACCCCGACAGCCTTGTATTACTTTTTTTGACCTTTTAGTGCATTGTGAGACGTTTAAGGTGATAGCTTATACCTCCCCGTAGGCACCAGTAGAGTTTTTGCATATTGGGATTGACCCACAACGCAATTAGTTCAAAAAAATAAAAACTTCGCTAGTTTTTGTTTTTATTGTCACCTATTGGTAGTTGTCGCTTAAGTATCGCTTGGTAGGACTAGAAAGAGTGATGTGCTTGATAAAAACGAAATCATAAATGCGTATGTCAAAAACTGTACGAAGAAAATGTTGTGGAGTAACTCGTCGCAGTTACAGGCCGTTTGAGATTCTTACCCAATCCTGTAATACCATTCGCATTAGCTGAAGAGCAAAGAGCTCATATTAGCTCTACACTGAGCAAACAGCTTAAAGTGAAGGTACTGGAGGACTTTTACAAAGTAACGCGCAAACGTATCGATAAAGTGGGCGGTGATGCGTTTGTTAATGTTAAGCTATCAATGAGTACCATTTTAATCAAATTGTACCCAGAGTACAACTGGAATGTTTATGGTTTCAGGTACGTTGCCTAAAGTCACTGTACATCTTTTAAATCGCGTAGTTCTGGCGTACCAAATGGTTACTGGGATGACATTGCCCATCACAGACATTTTTTTAATTATTTTGGTGAGATGTTCTTGTTTCATGATTTAGACTGCTGGTACGATTGCAGTGTAGACTTGATAGCAACTCATGGCGGCGGTGGCGTTATAAATGACAAGTAGGTTTTTTTATTTCTCTTTTTCAAAAAAACGCCATTACTTCGTTACTGACATGCCAAGATACAATGGCTCTGTATTCGCGGCGTTAGAAGCAGTGTATCCTGAACGAACATGGAAGCCATGGCTATTCAGGTAGGGTTGGCTTTGTGGAATAAGGTGAAGAACGTGCTGACTCTTTTTTTTGTTAGACATTCACCAGCACATATTTGGGATTGTTTACGAAATCAAAGGATGATGTGTGATCGTATTTGTGAGGCTATGAAGTTAAAAATAACAGAAGATATGTATTGCCTAACTACTTATTCATTCATTCAGCATGGTGGAGGAAGTATATTATCGCTAAAGCACGTGGAAGAAATTTAGGAGATTACTTTTGTAAATTTTTTGACAAAATCCCTAATTTTTCGGATAGATACAGAGGTTCATTATTTCGCTTGTTGACGGCTGTATACCCAGAGTTTAAATGGGTTATTTACGAATTCAAGTACGTACTTCATACATGTAAGGCACAAACTGAACCTGGACAGGAGTATTTCCCAAGGGTATTGGAACGAACCCGCAAATGTCATTGAATTTTTCAAAGGTACGCTATTACAACATTTTGATTTTCGACTATCTCACCGCCCACATCAACCAGATCTCGAAACTCTTCTTGAGATTCAAGAACCAAATGACTGGTATCGAGTAGGAAATGCAGTAGTAGGGAAATACGGTGGCAGGTAAGCATAGTACAGTTGTTCTGATGGCCATTACTAACATAATTTTTCTAGGTCATTGTTAACTAGCAACGGAATCTACAGGTATCCTACGTGCCTGAAACTACTATATAAAGATCATAACTGGGACTGGCAGCTATTTAGATCAACTGTAATTCCCAATAAGTCCTCACAAAGGTATATTAGCTAGTAATGCTTTATACGAGTTTTAATGGTACAATAGGGTACTTATATGGTCCTTGAAGACTTTATTGACTGCTAACGGTATTTCCGTTGAGCATGAAAGAAATCGTTGACTTTGTAATGATTTTAGTGTAAAATAGTAATTAAATACTGCTGTGATAATTACATTATGTTTGCTACGCGTAATTGATGCTTATTAGCGTCTGAGACACGCTTTAGGATTATGAGAAATACAGTAGCCAGAAACACAATAAAAGCATCTCCAAATGTATTAGCATACCACAGAAAATGTGTTGAGCGTATTGGTACAAAATTAGACATTAAAAATCCAAAAGAATGGAAGAAAGTGTCTCAAGGCGACTTCTCTCACTTTGGGGGTCAGTTTTTGCTTGACAGGTGCCGTTTATTTTGTCTAAAGTGTGTACCAACGAAACTAGATATGGCACTCTTCGGAATACGCTTTATACGTTGTACCCAGATGCTAGAATGTCCATTGAAGAAAACCCAAATTTGTACTGACAACTACATTCAATAACTGTTCTAACGATTCAAGAAATCTGTCCATTGATGCGTCTATGAAACCATTTAAAGCACTTGACACAATAGCAAAGAGTCTAGAGGTCAAAACGCTTGGTGATTGGGTGTCTGTTACAGGCCTACAAGTGCGTAAAATAGGAGGATCTGCTTTGTTGGCACAGTGAGTTTCAGCTTGATACTTTAAGTTAACATTTCTTGGGTATGGAGGATCGTTACAGTCCGCACTACGCAGTGTATATAGTCAATATGAATATGTTCATAACATGCATGACAGAAAACGCTGTTTATTACGTGCGTTAAGTAGAGAAGGACGTGCCAATGGTATCGAAGAAATTCATGATTGGTACAATATTCCATATGATGAACTCCAAGACACTCTTATAATACTTGATGACGGGTACAACTATTCGCAGTGAGTGTTTTTAATTGATGGATTGTTAAACAGGGAAAGCGTTACACTAAAAGAAGCGTTATGTGAAGTATACTATGATAAGAAATGGGACATGACTAAATTTCCGTAAGTTCTTTTTTTTGTTTCGTTTTTTTGATAAAACTTGGTTTGCCACTTTCCATCAGTCACTAAGTATTGACTATAGCGGTTATTGGAATAATGATCATGTACAATTGAAGGCAATGGATAGAATAGCAGAGGCGTTGGGTGTGATGGTTATGGATGATTGGCATAAAGTGACAACTTCGCTATTTCTTGATGCTGGAGGTCAAGAGATGTTGAGCATGTGCGTTTGTTGGAGTCACATAACGTTGTAAATATAGTTTTATAATATACTTAGATGTCAAGGAGAGATGCCTAGCGTGCTTGGAAAGGTATACTCAGGGTATAAATGGAACTGGATAGAGAGGATTAATAATTTTAAGTCTACTAAAGATCCATCATTATTTTACCCTGATTACTGGAAAGACGTGAAAAAACAGATGGAACATATAGAAGATATATCAGAGAAAGATAATATTAAAACGTTAAACGAATGGAGCAAAGTGTCGAACGAGAAAATATTAAAGAAAATAAGTGGTATTCTTAAAATGTTAAGTCATTTTACACTTTTTTATTTTCTCTGTTGCTAATTTTAGAGCCTTAGGTATAATAACTCCTTACAAAATATGTTTTGTACTCTATATCCTGATGCTATTGAACATATTGGATGGTCTAAAAAACGTACTTGGAAGGCTCCAAGTCACGTGGTAACGTTCCTGAAAAAAGCAGAAAAAAAGTTGAATATTCTTGATGCAGAACAATGGTAAGCAGGCTAAAGGTTCTTCGTCTCACTTTTCATTTGAGGTATCGAGTATCGGCACCTCAACTACAACAGATTGGTGGAGGAGGATTTATGCCCTATTTTCCTTGGGCTCTTGAAACAATGTATCCAGATAATGAATGGACTTGGCATAAGTTTAAAGCAGGATTCAAAAAATCTAATCAAAGGTACTTACTCAACACTTTTTACCATGGTTTTTTTCATTCCAAAATTAGTTGGCTATTGGCATGTGTAAAGAAGATTTTTGATACTTTAGAAGTTGAGGAGGAGCAAGTCATTGGTGTATTACATGCAACAGGAGCACCACTTGTTGTTGATATTTTTATACCTTTTTACAATATTGCGATTGAGTACCAAGGCAAGCTTACAAATCAACAATCCGGAAGGAGATGAGAGCGTTCTTTTTGTTCTGCTTTCTTCTGATTGTTATCTAGGTGAACATCATTATCATGATGCTTTACCACATGCTGCTTCAACACTTGTACATAAAGCGCGTGATATAGAAAAATCACAAGCATGTAAAGATCAAGGTAAATCATCTTTTCTTCTTTTTTTTCACTAGACTTTAATATTTATTTTCAAGGTTTCACACTGGTTCCTATCCCCTATTGGTACGCATAATTATATTATATTAAATACAAGAGCGATGAGTATCATCGTATTTATAATGGTTCTGTCGAACATCGTCATTCCGGCCAGGCTTTAGAGCAACTTAAAGTTTCTACTTTGCGTAATTTTTTTTTTTATTTACACGGATTACTAAGGTGGCAAGGTGATATTGATAGCGTAGCTTCAACAATCAAACATTATGCACCCGAAATAGAGATGGATTTTGATTCTAAAACAAAACCACTTTTAGGAACATCTAGTCCAGTACAACAACAGGGAGAAGGTATGTGACCCTATTCGATCTGTGTATAATGATCTATACAGATACTATACGCCAGAGCATGATGGCGCCCATAGCGAGTAGGTGACATAAAATAAAAGGTCATAAGCGAGGAGGACGCTCAGAAAGAAAAAAGGAAATAATTGAGTTCCTCAAGGTTGTTGTTCTTCAGTTTTTTTGCGGATTTCTTTTTCCTCCTTTATGATATCAATTATTGAGCTGATTGTATTATGTATAAGTTGTAGATTAACGGTGCTTCTTTCTTGTGATTTTTCAAGCTGATGGCCCTTCATCTTCATACCAAAGTTGGCCAACTATTAAAAAAAAAACTGTCAACACGAAAAGCAAGTAACCAGTGTCAATAAAATAATAAGAATTTGCGCATTGGTGAAATAAACTTTCAAAAAAAAAAAAGGACAACTGGGGCTTGGCGAGGGTAACGCCAATACTCTTATCGTCAATGTTGGAATACAACATAAAAGATTGCCTCAAAAAGAAGACGAAAAAAAAAAAGAAGAAGCTGATACTTTCATTGACTAAAACGCACTTTTTTTAGCGTTTCTTGCTGCTTTGCATGTGTATTGTTCTCCCTCATGCTATCGTGGACTTGTTTTGCGATTGTTACTTCTAAAGGGATAACAAGAGATTCCACACGCTTCAAGTTCTTAGGTGACCAAATACCAATAATCTCAGCTACTCGTTCTCGAAGTAAAAGAAACATCAAGAAATGCGCTGAAGCAACTATAATATCGAATCTAATATACGTCAGTGTGTTTGTCAATATGTTGATTGGTTCATACCTGTTAGATACATCTGTAGGATTAAGTAGCTTCTCAAAAATATCCAATATTTTTGATGATATAAAAGGGGATGACGGGATGCTTGGGTCATTGTTTTTGGCCTTCCATGCACGGTCAACTTCTTGTTTGAACTTATGTACAATAACAGATATAACTGATGGGTAAGGGCAAGCATCAGTGAGCCCTAAATTTGTAGGTTAAAAAACCAGTTCAATTCTCAAAAAGCTAAAAAGAATAAGGTTACCCAGGATTAAATCGATGCTAATGTCATCTGTATACATTGACATAAAGTCTTTCATAAGTTTCATAGCTTTATCACGCTTATTCTTATCAGGACATTTTACCATCCAATCAATAATAGCCTGATAACAAAACCTGTCAAACACAGAAAAAAAAACAATCCAATTAAAAAAAAACGCATCAAAGAAATAGTTTACCTGAACACAGTCAATACTCATTTCAAAATTTGAAATTGTGCTTATATTTCGTTTCCCAACGGAGGATACTATCTATAAAAAATATGTCAACACATAACAAACCAAAAGCAGAGAGCACAAGCAACAAGAAAAATAGTAGAATATGAGATCTCATCTGATATTAAATGTTTACCCTTTGAGCCATGTCAATGCCCATAGTCTGTAATCGATGGTCTGTATGCGTTATAAGACGTGTGGCATGAGGAATACACATTGGGTAGAGATAATTTGTCTTGTAAATACAAGGCACAGAGCTAAACAGTTCGCTTTAATTAGTTCAAACCAGCAGCAATGCAACGTACGTTTTCCCTTGTATTAAAGATAGGTATACAAATGCAGAACATCCTTGTCCCCATACATCAGGATCTGGAGCATTAGATGACTCATCCTCTTCATCATCTTCGTCATCATCTTCCATATCAAATTCACTAACATCTTTGTCTTCTTTGCTAGCACGCACTGGTGCACTCACACTATTTGAATAATTAAAACGGATGTGCATTGTATGAGTTTAAAGGAAGGTGTTTATGGCAAAATGAGGCAGTACCGTATAGCATTAGACTCCCTGAAGAAGTTAAACATTGACATGGTTGGTACACCAACCGCTTTTATATTGGCCTACAACTCACATTTAGTATACTAATATCATTCGTTGTGTTGTTTTGTTTACCAGTGCTCCTTCAATGTACGTGTCATTTTTTTTAAATTGTGGTAGACAATAGTAAATAAGGTTCAAAGCAATTCTAAGAACAGCTCGCTTTTTTTTTTGTTCTTTTGAATCAGATGGTATCCAGCTCCATTTCTCCGTCACTATTTGCACTCATAAGCCATTAAAAACACTTTATACTGTAGATGAATCATGAAAAACAATTGGAGGTGATGAGTAACCTCTAAATGTAAAACACTCACCATTTATGCTCTTTGTCATTTCACCAACAAGAGCAGCTGTAGAAGGAGCAAGTGTAGATAAAAGTGTATCTAGAGCACGTAGTTTCTTTGTATCAGGTTTATTGGTATTATCAGCATCATTCATGAACGACACAGAGACCTACGAACAACTTAATACAAGAATAAACGAAGTACAATTGTCTTGGCTCACGTTTGGTTCTTCGTTTTCATCATCTAGCTCATCTAGATCCGGCATTTGCTCATCATCACGTCCTTGCTCTGAGTTTGCTTGCACAGCACGTTCGTAGACCCTTGAAACGACGTAGGCGGCCTACATAGACTAAGGATAAAGGTTGGCGGATAGGATAATACCTGATCTGCGAATTCAGCCGAGCGTTTAGTGAGAGGGCCAATAACTGGTTGTGGAGTTAAAGAAATGATGTACCTCAACTGTCATACCTTTTGATAGCCACAACAGCAAGCTTGCGTGCGTTTTGGGTGGGTACGGCGCTTCTAACGCTTCTAGAATAAATATAAAAGATTCTCTAGGTTTTGCCAGCGTAATCATATGCTCTAGTGATGCTCGTAGGTTCTCGTGGCGGTTGACAAGCGCTTAACGGCAATTAACGCTATAGCTATACTTTAAATGTAAATACCGATTACTGGGTGCCAAATCTGCCACAATAGCTCTAGCATATTATCACTGTTTTCTGTTGTTGTGTTTTGAAAGAACTGAGCAATGTCTGCTACAAATGTCACCTTACATCATATTAATACTTATTTAAGCGTAGAAATCAATACCGAAGGCTCATCGAGCTCATTTTGTATTTCAGTGACTAACGGATCAAGACCCTCTTGAAATGCAGCAAGGTCAATGTTGGACTGAACGAGGGTCTTTACTTTCTCCATACTCGGTATTGTTTACAAGATTGATATTGTACGTAAACTGATATTTTAACTTCACCCAAGACTGTTAACGACTTTCTTTCACCTCTACATTTTTCTGATGATTCCTTCTTAATCTTACTCTTAGACTTTTTATATGCCGCGTGCTGGTACTGATACCACTATCGGCTACATTCTGAGGCAATAAATGTCAATTTCTCTGAAATAGAGCGGGTCTATTAGGCTTTGCCTGCCCTAGAAGCTGTAAATACCGAGGTGTCTACATTAAATAACGTAGTAAGTTGATACCTGTTTTAGTGATTCTACAATCAAACGAATTGATCTCATTTTGTGCTTCTAGCTCTTATTTTTGCTACGCTTTGTCTTAGTACTTCCTATGAGTACTCTGGATTGCTTCTTCACCATTGGTTCAGGGAAAAGGTTCTTTGAGAACCAAAGCAGTATTCTATAAAATATCAGATCGACCGTGAGATGTGCTTAACTATTACCTTTGAGAAGATTTTTTGTTCGACAATTTAAACTTTGACCAATCCCAAGATTTATCAGGATGTAACAGTTGTAAACAGTGAGGGTACTGTCCTTTACGAAGTAATGTATTACCATGATATTTCTTTACTTCATCTCTAGATATTCTATACCACTCCTGAGGATCCCAAATCTTAAACTCAGACTCCATATCTGATAAAAGAAAAATCAACATTGTGACACATGTCAAAAAAAAATTTTGCAATTTCTTTTTTTTTGAACTAACCGCTTAGAAGGGCCTTAACATTCTCACTGTTTCTCCAATACCCTGCAGAAACTACTTTAAACTTCCATTTTTTCCAAGCATAGTTTGGGTATAAAGTCTCTAGAGACGTCACAAGAGAGTCTTTGTAACTGCGAACCAATTAGCATCAAATCCATTCAAAGAATTACGCTAACAAGACGCCACTCACTTTCTGTTCATTATGCTACCTCCGTTATTGTCGTAAACATCTTGACATGTCATTGAGTACCAACCATCAAGCGTTTTAATGTTCAAGTTCTTCGCAATGTTATCAAACATTTCTAGTTGGTTGCTTATATCTTGCCAATGCCTGCGCGGTGTTCTCCTAGTATTTTGTAAGGATTTATAACAATAAAACCGTTCTCACTTGAATTTCCATAATTTCCAATCGTAGTGCGGGTATAGCGTTCTCACAGCTGTGCTAAGCGATTCATTGTACCTTCGGTTTGTTTAAAACAAACTTGGTTTATAGCAGTCTCAAACGTACTTTTTCAAGACTCCTTTACCTGCAGTTACATAGATATCGCGACTAGATACATTGTACCAATCATCCATTGTTTTAAACCGCAATCGCACGCCAATAGCATCGAAAAGCTGTATTTGGTTGTCAGTATTGTTCCAATGACCCCAAGAGATGACATGTTGCGCGTCATGTCTTGATTTGGCTACTTCTAGCGTAGGAGCGTACAAAAACTGCCGTTTGTGAGGTATGAACCTCATTAACACTCTAATATAAAGATGTCAACGAATTTCTGGAACACCAAGCCAAATTAGTGTCATATCAACCACACCTCGACTACTGCGTACCTCTGCGCATGAGCACGCCATCGGTACGATAACAAGTCATCTTACATACAAATTACGCCAAGAACGACTGTGTGGCTCTTAAGTACTTTCTGTAGCAAAAATATACAACAAAAATAGTAAAACAAGGGTATTTATGGACAAGAGGTTCGTACAAACTCAAAAAACGAGTCCGTTATTCACCCCAATCGTACCCTTCTAGAAATACATCTAACAAAGTGTTGGAACAAGTATTGGTTTATCCTAAAAGGAAATATTTTGCAATGTTTCGTGTCACGTGAAGATTTAAATAATCTGCAATGGGTTGAAAGTGTTTGGCAGGCAAACGTTGCTAACGAACCAAAAGTAAAATACAAACACCAAAGATGCATCACGTTGTCTATTGATGATCGACAAAAACTAGCTATTACTGGAGTAGATAAAAAAGATACTGATTCATGGTACAACGCACTACTCGAGGCAACCAAGTGAGTACACTGGTGATGTTGTTTTATTCTTTTTTTCTTCCGTTTTATAAATTGTTATAGATGCTCAAGTGATAGTAGAGAGATTACAAAAATTCTACTATCCGCGTTCAATCCAAGTGACCCTTGCAAGGTACCCTGAGAACATATGGTTTTGCTGATACCTGACAGGCGATGCCAAAGAAATGGGTTCCTTTAGTGAAAAGCTGTTCTTTAGAAGAAAAGGCATGAAAATAGTAAACCTACTTTATGCTTATCTATTGTCATAGAACCTTCTCCAAAATCCTTATGTCACTCTCACGGTAGTTGCTTTTGTTATGGACAATTACTATGGAAGGCGTAATCGTCTTCACAACTCAATACAGGGAGAATTAAATGAAGGTACACCTTTTTCTCCATGAAAGCTAAAATCAATGCTCTAGGCGTTCTTAAACTGGCAAATAATGACTATTTGATGAGCCATATTATTTGTAGAGGTATGTATGTAATGACACATAAACGCACACAAGAGCAGGTTATGGTAAAAGATGTTGAGAACAGTAATGATTTACAAAAAATCTTATGTTTCCTTACATCTTTTGATTGCCCTCATCTCAATGTTGTTAACGTTGTACTCAAAAGTGATGAAGAAAGTAAGTATTGTTGTGTAATGTTTTATGTAAAAAGTGTACTGTAGAGTACATTCGCCTTGTACATCCTTGGGACAGAAACTCAATTACACTCACTGACATTTTGGAAGTGTTTGAGTATGTTGACATACGAGAATCAGAGATTGCTTATATTGTGCGACAGGTACTCTTTTAATACATACTGTAGAGTTTTTTTACTCTTGGTTTGATGTTTTGCAACAGGCACTTATTGGCTTGGATTATTTAGAATCTAGACAGTGTTTATGCTCTAATTTGACTTCTGATAATATTCAAATAACACCACATGGTGTAGTAAGAATACGTACATAAACACAACCGTCACTTGATTTTCTTTGATGTTAATGTTGTACAGAGTTCGAACCATACGATTCATTGTACACAAGCAGACATACTAGTATCGTCGGTACACCATACTGGGTATCTCCGGTACACAAAATCACTCAAGTATCCATGTTGTTAATTGAAAGAAATAGGAGGTAGTACTTGATGGAGTAATCACACCAGCGGCTGATATTTGGGCACTTGGGATCGCCACCTATGAGTGCATTTTTGTATGAGCTTAGATCAAGTGACACGTGATTTAATAACATTATGAATTATAGGGTGAACCTCCCCACATGGAAATACCTCCTCCACAAGCATTGTATCACATTGTGCTTAGTGATTTTCCAGAGATTAAGACAGTAGGGGTATCATCAGAGCTTAAAGACTTTTTAAATCTTTGCTTAACACAAGACTACAAAAAAAGACCTTCAGCAAAGGATCTATTGGCACATAAGTTCTTGACAAGGGCTTGTAATCAAAACGAAATTTTAAAGCTTATAAGACAATCTAGAGAATGCACGAACATTTCTTATGGCAGTGCAATACATGGCTAATACAATAAATAGTCATTTGACACTTTTTTTGTAGTTTGTTTGTATCGGCTTATTTGTTGGAACATTAACATTTTTCGTGTAAAGTTCCACCTCACCCTGACAGCTAGCGTCAATACGCTTTTGATCCAGTGGTTTATAATATGAGACGCATTACTGAAAGAGCCATTAACCTAATTCACCCACGAGCTACTTAATGAATCAAATGAAAAAAGCACACACTAAACACATGCACAAAGAAAGTCTCGCTTTACCAAAAGTCATCCAACAAGAGCCTGAGCATTTGCTCATACTTTATTAAAGAAACTCACGTTAATGTAGAGTTCAGACATGTTGTATAACTTAGCTAGGGTTGTGAGGAGTTGTTACAGGCATAAAGAATAAGGAGAATCCTGGTTTTATTAATAACTTTATCACAACACAGATTATTTCCACCATCCCTCTGCTAGAGGAGTGAGTGAAGGAAAATCGCTTTAGTTCGTTGAAACTCTAGCGCAATACATTAATGCCAAGTAAACAGCACAAAAAATCCGTACATCAAATTGACGCTGTGTTGCCATTACTTTGCTTTGTACTGAGGTGCTTGCTCTTTTTATCAACACACTTGCGATTGAAAGCACAAGATGTCGTTTTAACTACCCACGTGAAGAAAAGTCAGTGCTCATTCTGGGAGACAGCTTCAGATACTCCGAAAAATGAATCAGTACTATCCCTTAGTACAAGCGAATCACAAAATGCTCTGTGCCTATAGCCACATTCTACCAAAAGCAAATTAAGTTTAAGGTGGTTTGAGGCGAGTAAAAACGCCTCAAAGATTATCGAAATCCTGTAATGGTATCATATCATTGGAGCCCTTCTACAAAAAAATAGCTAATGGTTTTTGCTAGCAAAAACTCACGAAACAGTCTCAAAACCGCTGCTGCCCTCTATCCAGTAACAGGTCTTGAGTCTCAACAAGACATCACGAAATAATTCGTAACCTTATCAACTTTTGACAAGTAAGTTTATTTTATGTTTACAGTACAACTTCTCATTCTTTTTCAAACTGAATCTTCTAATTGTACTTCATTAGAAGTCATAAAAGAATCTGGGCTAAAAGGTGCATCAGACTGCATATTATCAGTTTCACCTCCAACATCCTCCATCTATTTCACCTCTTAGTAAAAAAAAGAAGAAAACTATTTGCACTGCACAAAACAGTTTAAAGTATACGTACCTCCAATGTATTGTCTCCGCCTGTATAATCATCAGCTCTAAATGGAATTGGAGCAGTAATAGTAAGAACAAACATCATATAGACATTAAGAATGACTAAAGAAGAGCAATAAAACCCATGAGCAAGTTGACCCCAAATATGCCTAGGATTATTCCTAATCCGTAAGTACGCTAATAAAAACGCAAAAACAATTGCGATTATCAACACAAGATGAGCCATATAGAGCTCAACCACTTTAAGCATACGATAGCCATGCGAAGATGAAATAACAGCCTCAGTGAGACGAGCAATAGCATGTGCAATCATCAACACAATAAGTATTGCACAAGTAACGCCAAGACCCTTAAAAGAAAAACACATTAATTTTCAAAATCACGTGCACCAAGCTGAAAATGTTTCGATTAAAATAACGTACAAAGAATAATGGAACCTCCACAGAGAGCTTGTATTGAATAAAAAACGGATATATAACAGCAAGACCAACAGGAAGTAAGATGAACGGCAATATTATTTTAGGAACATAAAATCTAAGCCATGGGCGATCCTCTGGTGACTAATATGGATCAGTATAAATAGTAAAAGTGGTTAAAGAGTAGTAGTTTTGTACTGTGCCAAAGCCATGTGCGTGAAGTATGAACACAAATAATAAGTAGACCAAAAATAGCCAAACTGGAATTGCATTAAATATGTCAAAGATTTCCACCTCGCCAATAGACCATACAAAAGGAACTATTTCTTTGATAAGTAACTATAGTATTGACCAAACTGAATAAAATACGCACAGTTGACAAACGGGAGCAAAATTGCAAGAGGGAGTAAAGTCCTTGAACAGCATTAAAAATACTTGTCAAAAAAGTTATAAATAACAGTAACATACATTTGTGTCCACATGTCGACGTTCTTCAACTTCAATTTTGTGTAGGCACTCATTGCTATATATGCAACAAGGAAAATAATACTTACAATAAATAAAGGTATTTGTGCCGGCGAAATACCATCGACAAGTGACGTATCAATGGTTTGTATAACAAATCTCATAGCACTAACTTGTGAGTATAAAACTTTGTTTTCTTCCTCAGGAAAGGCTACATTAAGTGTAATATCAGAATGGGACCAAGGTAATGGTAGTTCGTCCTATAGAATAAACATGTTAACAACCAACAAAATTCACGTGTAATGGTATAAAAATGGAGACAAGTTTTTTTTTTTGAGTTAACAGTTTTTTGCTTTTTGAAGAAAACGTTTCGGTTTAGGACTTACAATTGTGAAGACGCATGAAGGGTGTCCGGTAATCTCTGTCCTCTCAACACAGTATAGTTTACGAGTAATTCTTGAGTCTACAAGGCGGTCTGGTGTACGTTTTGTTAGAGATTGCTTTCCAGTGATAAGAAGATCGAAAGTGACTTCGTATGTGCCATAGTCTTAACGAGGTGGTTAGTATTGAGCCATATTAGAAAATGCAACAAAAAGCGGTTTCTTTCATTACTTTTTGCGTCAGAGTCATCAGATATGCAACGTATTAGCAACGCTTCGTTTCTTTGTTTGATTAGGTTGGTTTTACTGATTGTTGTGACCTATTTCGGTTATTCGTTGCAAAGTAGTGTCAAAGCGTACATTTGCGAATAAACTGCGTGGAAGATAAACTTCGGGCTCAAATACTTTCCAGAAGTTTGGAGCGTCACCATCTGTTAAATAAAGCTTAGTAACGTATGTAACATAGATAATTTACCTTTCAATTGGCAACTAATAGTAGTACCAATGAGAATTGCCAAAAATAAAGCGTAAATGATGCCGAAAGCTACCATCTTGCATCTTTCTAGCGAATGGAGCCATTTGAAGGTTGTAGAGGGTGAAACCGCCATCAGGGAGATAGTTTGAATCGTCTGGTTAAGGGAGGCAAAAGTATGACTTATCAACACAATTTTGAAGCGTCATTCACAACTGCGTCGTCCTGATTCTAAGGCGAATGGAGGCACTTTCATTTGTACAATTTGGAAGTTTTATTTTTTTTTGTGGTTTGTTGCGTTAAAAGTCAAGCTCTTCTTCAACAACAGGTGGATCAGGTTCTTTTGCTGGATCTAGTTCTTTCAAAAATACAAAACTAACAGCTTCCTTTTCAACGGAATTCTGTAAAACAGGCCACTCTGTAAGCTTTGAGATGTCATCACAATGCACCCAAGATTGCAATTCACCAATGTTTACAGCCTTTGTATAGAAGTTAGTCTTGGTCTTGATTATTCATTTTGAATAAGGTTTACGCACTTGACGCGTATGTAAAGGTATACGAACAGCTTGACGCGAGCACTTGCAATTAAGAAGATCATGAGTATCAGAAATAGTATTTTCTTTAAGAGTGAATAAATCTTTTATATCCTTTGGTGTAAAACTAGGTGTAAAGTCTCCCTCATTATTACCAACAACATTACCTATTGAAGAAAAAAAAAGTTAAATCATATTGCTCACGGAGTGAAGACAAGAAAATAAAGAAAACTTCCCAAAAAAAAAAAGAAAAGAATCTGTTTAGCTTACTGGCAAGTGACAGTTTTGTGATCTGTCGTTGATACACCTTTTCTTCTATTGTCCCTGTAGATAATGTTCTATATAGAAATACTCGCTTTTTCTGCCCAGGACGCCATACTCTAGAGAAGGTTGATGAGAGATAAAAAAAATTAATTAATTAATTTCACTCACCTCGCCATTGCTTGCTCGTCATTTGCAGGATTCCAATCGGAATCAAAAAGAATCAAGTGATTGGCGCCAACAAGATTCAATCCGCAACCCCCAGCTTTTGAACTCAATAAAAATACAACTACACAATGTTAATGCCTCAAACCAGAAAACAGAAAAAATAGCGCTCTTGTTTAACGTTCAATAGTAGCAAACAAAAAGTTGATAAGATTGCAATACTTACACTCAGGTCTGTCCTGATCATTGAATAAATTCACAAGATCTTGTCGCTTTGACACTTTTGTGGAACCATCCTTGAAAAGAATAAGAAAAATCTGACATTTTTTGAACAAGACAATATTCTAGTACCAATTGGAAATAAGCGTAACCTCTAGCTTTACACATGTTTGCCAGCACACTCAACTTCAAAAAATGATAAGCTTACATCACGTGATAACCTGAGTAAGGACTCATAACGTACAGTTTGTGTGAAATTTGATACAATGACAACCTTGTCGCTGCTACGCTTTCTACCAATTTGTCAAAAAAAACTTAATGTAAAAGTAGTTGGTACCTTATTTGGCCAAGTAAGCCATCTAAAAATTGCATCTTACCTAAATAGATGTAACTAACAATACCGTAATGAAATGAATGCACGTACCTGAAAACTCAGGTTGATACTCCTTTGGGTCAAACCCAAACGAATCAAAATCAATTTCATTCTGAAAAGTAAAGTAAGAAAAGTTAAAAAATAATCACGTGTCGTTGAGATAGGATCTTACTTTGTATGTTTTATAAATCAATTTTGGATCATTACACAGTTTCTAAACCAAACAGTTAAATTCAAGACACATTAATAAGGAAACGAGAGAGGGAAGTGGAAGAAAAAAAAAGCATAAGTATCACTCTAAAAACGTACCTTGAGGTGGTTGATTACAACCAATGCTCTTTTCCCTGCTTTACCATTATTCTTGAATCCCTCTGCGATATGTGTATACAATTGTTTTTGCAGAGAAGATAACCTACAAAACACCAAATGGTCTACTTTTGGTGGTAGGTATTTCTTATTTACAGAACTTGTTCTCCTTAAAATAAATAATCCAGTAAGCCTTGATAAAGCTTTTGCACGTTGTTTTCCCATTTCAAACTCTTCACTTGTACACCCAGGGTCACGCATACTATAACATAATTAGCACACATCGAGAAGAATGTACAAGAAATCATACCACATGATTGGCTCTGAGTACACTCGCCGAAAAACATCTGTCAAAAAAATAACAATTAGAAACAACTTTTAGAGCTGAGATAATTTACGCACCAATCTCTCTTAGTACACCTGGATTTACAAAAGACACCATAGCATGAAACTCTTCCAAGTCATTCTACATAACGGTTAGTATTTTGGAGCCAGAAGTGGTTGACAGTACTTGAATAGGTGTTCCCGAAAGTATAATTCTCCTTGGTGTCTTAAGTGCATCAAGAGCTTGTGATATCTTCGTGTTTTTATTCTTTAAGCGATGTCCCTCATCACAAATAACCAAGTCTAAAGGTAAACGTTAACAAAGTAACAAGTAGGATGCATTTAAACTAAGTACCAATATCAGGAACTTTCAAGATTTTATCAAGGTTAATTCGGTATTGATCATATCTTTAACAAAAAACAAAGTTAGGAATGTTTATCTGATCAATTTTTCTAAGCGTACGATGCCACAAGTATCCAATGTTTGTTTTCATGGCTAAACTGAAACTTTGCTATAGCCGCTTTAACTTTCTTTTTATCAGCGTCACCCATAGGAATAGGACATACAGCATCATCACCAATCCATTTTTGAAATTCCTCGCACCAATTATCTACAAGACTTGATGGACAAACAATCAAAGTTCGCTTGACAACAGGAAGACCTAATGACACAAGGGTTTTAATACATGCACAACCAGATGAGCGGCTTACCTTTTGGACCTTGGTTCATTAATGTCCAAATTAGTGTTATAGATTGAAGCGTTTTTCCTAGACCCTACAAATATCAGTTAGTTAAAAAAAGAATTCACGTGTCATGTTCGAAACACTTACCATGCCATCAGCTAGAATACATCCATTTCCTTTGTATCCTTTATTGAATCCAAGAATGCAATCAAAAACGAATTGAACACCTGAGAATGTGTAAGAAGAAGAGCTTCAAAAAAAGTAAAGGCGTACCGACAACTTGATGTGGACGTAAGATTTTACCAATCTTTGGCATTACTACAACAGGTATACCCTTATCAAAAATAGATTTTGGCTTGTACAACACAACAGAGTCGTGTTGAATTTCATACAGAGGCTATAAAATATCACGTGAGTACTTAAAAAGTAATAAAACTTGTACCTTGTTTAACTTCTCTTTCGGTTTAGCAAGTCCTTTGAACGGTGTAACGAATGTTCCTTTTCTAGGTCTTCGTGCAGCAGCCATTAGAAATCTAGAAGTGTCAACAAGGGCGTAGGTTGTGAGATATTTTTTGAAGTAATTTTTTTAATCTTTGATGATACCTTGGCCCTTTTGCTATGCGCTTTGTTTGCTTATGTGCTTTTAAAATCTCTTCCTTTGACTTTAAGAATAAAGCGCCACTTTCAAAGTCTTCATAATTTACTTTAAACTTAACAACACAGCGCTTTGTTCCAACTTGTACAGTGTTTCCTTCACTAACAAATAATTCCTAAAAAAAGTATTAACAAAACATCAAGGACACTGTTTTATACAACGTTCAAGTAGTGTGTATATGCTTACCTTCTTTTTAACAAATACATGGTGTTCATTTGTAAGTGTAAGTTCTGACAAGTCACCAGCCATCCGCCCTTAAAAAAAAATAAATTTCAAATTTGAAATAAAAAGCCGCCGTTTCGCTCAATCACTTCTCCGTATGTAACGTACCAGTACGTGTTATAGCTCTTGCAGCTATTTTTTTACCGTCATCATTAAAACACGTGATGTCTGCATGATCTATGACAAGAATACCTTTTTTGTTGATTTAGCGCGTAAAAAAATAATGTCATTTTCGAAGAAGGTCGTAAAACTTACCTTGGCCTGCCTTATCGAGTTTTGCGTTTTTATTAGTGTTCAGAAAGGATATTACAAAGCACATAGGTTGTGTTGAAGGTCCCATCACGTAATTTTTGTTTTGACCGCCTTTATCCGCCTCTTCAGCACCTTTTGTTGCGTCTGGCATGTCTGTGTCGGTCGTGGCATTATCTTTACGGTAGCGGTTTAGGTGATTTCCTGTAAGAACTGCTGTAGCGTTCGCATCCTTCTTCTGCCTTTTATTTTTGGCCCAAAGCTGAGATGGGGCACGGGAACGCTTCATCACACTTTTAATTTGACTCAATCTGACCTAGCGCTTTTTTCAGCACCAGAATAAAGTTCAAGGAATAATAGAATTCGCCCGTTACTCCAACAACAAAAGCGATGACAGCTGAACCTTTACGAAACCCCTTCTTGGACAGTACGCAAAGTTTGCCCGCTATGAAGTTCGGCTAATAGTGCAGCTACGCCATACGCTGCGAATAATGGCCGCCAACAAAGGCTCCTTGAAGATAGAGACGAAACTATAAAAGCACAAGCTACGCGCATACAATACCTTGAAGGATTACTCGAGAAGGTACGCTCTGCCGCATTCATAGACTATTTTATGTCAGTGTACCGAATTGTTGGTGTACAAAACTTTTATCATAAAAACGGACTTTCCTGATGGTAGCATTGCGTATTAACACCATTCATAGCATGGTATCGAATTTGATCATCCACCTTTGATACAAGTCGATTTAAAAAAGAGTAAGAGTGATACTTCCATACGCCAACCCAAGCCACAATCATCAGGACGCAAAGGGTAAACTTACTATTTCTATTTTGAACTTGTCCTTTCAATAACGTTTGTTTTCTGCAGCGATAAGAAAAAGAGACGCCGTAGTGCTAAAAGCGCGCGTACAAAAGTCACATCACCAAATAAGCCAAAAAGCCCAAGGCAAGCAGATATCGATTGGCGTTGCTATTACTGTGATACAGAGATGGAACCAAACAGTACGCGTCACTTTTAATCTTTTCCAAACGAGTGCAACGCTTTTTTTTGATTTTTTTATTTCTTATTCTTCTTGATAGCTGGTAAGAAAGTTGGGCGAATTGTATGCCATAAAGAATGCTGGAAATGTAGAAAATGTAGTTTGTCTTTTGATTTTAGTTTATACTACCTTGATGCGCCTTCAAAGTCTCTATACTGTGGAGATTGCTTTAACAAGGTATGAGGAGATGCACTCGTCCTTCTTAACGCATTTTTAACCCATGGTTTTCACTAACTTTTATTTTTCTCCATTTTAGGTTTCTAAAACAGCTCATGTCGATGCTTCAAAGGATCTACCAGTACCAGATATGCCATTTACACGCAAGAGCTTAGATACAAAACGCTACGAACTAAAGAAAAAGAGAAAATCAGAAAAGAAAATGCGTAAAAAAATGATGGCGAGAAAAAGCATGGATGTATGATTTATGTACCTTGTTATTGCCCTTCTCAGATCCTTCAATGAGTGTATGTGTAGACTCACTGTAAACCAATACTTGTAATTATTACCTGCGTTCTTCTTGAAAAACTGAGAATAAGCTATTTATTGGCGTATCTGTGGCTCACATCAAAACAACAGTTAGTATGTACATTAATCAAAAGGGAGACCATTTGACACGTGAAGCTGATTAAGCCACATCACATTTGACGTAGTTTTGCTGAATGTTGTTAATACGTTTCTTGCCGCCATAATTCTGCTAGTATCAACGTAGCTACTTACGAATTAGTGCGTTTTATTAATAAATACCGCAGAAATGGGACAAAGAGGTTCGTATTTTGTGATTAATGGCTAGAGTGTAACTATGCCTAAGGTTCAGTTCATTTGAATGCAAACGAAGCGTCTATAGAGGCGACAGTTAGTGTAAGTTTTTCCGGTCTTTGTTCATGTATTTTCAACGATTTACCATGTTATAGGACGCCTTAAAAACTTTTGAGACGTTTTTAAGCCTTACTATGAAAGATGCCATAATTCTCCAATTGGAACAAGGACGCGTGGCGTCTACAAAACCTAAAAAGAAGCCTCCTGTGGCTAATGTAAGTTTGGAATTAGTTTGTAAAACTGGCTAAGTTTAACGATCAAAAGGTGATGTATGCTGAGCGTGTAGCACCTACATTTATAAACGACGATGCAGTACGTTTTTTCACATTACGTCAGAAAAATGACGTTTACATTATCTAAAAATCGCATTAGTACATTGTATACGCTATATACGTTAACGTCAATGACTCCCATAGCGTTACATACCGGCGGTTTAAAGAATTTCAACTTCTACACAAGAGCTTGCCTCCAGATCTCCGAGTACGCGTAAAAATAGCCTAAATAGTATCTCACCATTTACTACAGTCGCTTGCTAAACTTCCAGCGCCAAGCAGCAAGGTGAACAGCAGTTTTGAGTGTTGAAAGTTGACGGTTTTTGTTACTAGTTTGGCTCAAGGAATTTATCGCGTCCTTTTGTTAGTATGAGGTTAACAAGCCTGTCTTCGTATTTGGATACTGTATGTAATTACAAAGGGAGCCATGATATAGTTTCAGGATGGTTGGGTTATACACAAGATGAAGATCCTTTGTTTGGTACATTTATTTTTTTTATAAAGCGATTCAGACGCTAATTGCTTACTCTAGGCACAGCTTTTTCGCTTGTACGTGTTTCCGTAATAGTATAAAATACTATTGTAGTATTCCTTATGATTTTAGGCACTAAGATTGACGTTGAATACGCTATCCATACCAAAGAATATTAGGTTTGTTTTTTCTTGATTTCTTAAGTTTTTTTGGGCCTTGTGACGTTTTAGATAAAATAATACGTTATTAGGTATGATGCTCCTTTAGAAGCACTTAAAGAGATGACAAGCCAACATGTTGTAAATATGTTTTGGGGAAATTTATCTCCATCACTTGATAACAGAAGTCCAAAATCATCTAAGCACACAATCAAAGAATTTTATTCGAGTACACGTCGGGAGACCGATAAACTCACTGAAGATCAATGGCAACAGATAAACGACACAACTTCTGTACGACTGGATACAATATATTTTAGACCAAACTGCTTAGAGTAGTAAAAATTCACGAAAACCGTTTCAAAAAACAAGAATATTAACAAGAAATTTTGACTGTTTTTTTGTTGTAGAATCTCTTCGTAAATTTGAAGGATATTGCTGCGGCTCATAATAGAACGATACTTTCTTCTCTTGAAGTAGCTACAGAATCAGGAATTAAAGTCCTAGAAAAGCCTTTACAACCAATAACTGAAGAACTATCTTTTTTAACAGAATGTATCTTGGTTGCAACAAAACAGCCTTTACATGCTGTCTTTACAGATGTTGAGGATATGATTCTTAAATTTGGTCAAATTCTAGCTTCTGGTGTCACTTGTTGGCCTGGTATATCAGTAAACCAAGTACGTCAAAATGTCATTTGAAAAAATGTGACATTCTCAAAATATTCCGGAGTTTTCTTCTTACCCCTCCTTTCTTTGTTTTAGATGATTGAGATGATATACGCTTCTTCTCAAAATATGATGAAATCAATAGATAAAGCAGTACAGAGTATTGAACAAGCATCAGAAGACCTTGCAGATAGGTCAACAATATCACCTATTCAATCAGTTTTATCAAAAGGAACTTTAAGGAAACTATCAACTATACTCGATGCTTTTAAGCATGCAACTGATTTAAAGAAACTTATGGGTCCTGTATTATCTATAGCATCACGTATATCTTCTCTCTTTAAATGTAAACCAAAGACAGATGAAGATATACAAAAAGTACTAAATGGTCTTTCTTCAAATACTCAATCTAGGGTTCAAGATCGTATGGCGTGTGAAAAGTCTATTGAGAATCAAGCTTGGCAGTTATATTTTAGGATAGATAGGTTACCCCAGCTTCATCCTTCCTTGGCTCAACTGTTACGCGTTTCATTCCAGAAGGTAGGTTTTTTTCCATTTCAAACCGACTTCTTATTGAACGACTAGATTGCTGTGACGGTTGCTTGTGATTTTCCAACTGCTATTTTAGATGCTCTTAAGGCTAGTTTAAAAGATTGTACAGTAGATCATTGGCATGTATCACATATAGAAGCTACATTCAAACAAACAATGTTAACAGTTATTAATCGATTCAAAAAAACTCTTTATACAATGTTCAACGAAACAATGCTTTCTGTCTTGGCACAAGATATTGCTGCAAGCTCAACGGGTATGTAAAGGAAATACAATTTTTTATCACGTGAACACGACATGTTCATTTTTAACTTAACTTTTTCTCCTTAGAGCACATTTTGGCTATGTTGAAGGATAATGAATTACGAGAGTTGTCTCAAGATGTTGGGCTAGTTTTAAAACCACTGATAGACTCACGCATTGTAATTAAGCGTTGTATAAAACGCGTAGTGTATAGTACCATTGAAAAAGCTCTAGAAATACATTCGAGTTAAGAATTCTCAGCACTATTTTTTTTTTGGCTTGCAATTGAATTCTTGAGAGGTACACGCCTCCTTATGTCAATAGATTCCCGTAACCAAACTGTCACTTACCAACATCCTAACATTCACGACAATGGTAGTAGGGCTAGCTCAATAACCAGTCAGCACAAGTCAACAAGTCATTTCATTACACGAAAATAGTACAAAAATAAGTTCCTCGATTTTATCACAGAATGGAACCTATTGGGTATGTTGAAGACGACACTACGTACTTACCTTCGGAAATATGGGTATAAAAGTACTTTTTGTTTATTCGGTTATCTTATATTTATAACGTTTCTGTAGTTGCGTATTTTCTATTTTCTATCACCCATTGCCCTTCATAACCACATACGCAACGTATGTAAACGATTCAGACCATTAGTACCAATAGCACTTGCTGATCAGGTTAATGTCACCCCAAATCTGCTACGCAGCGATCCATGGACAGATGCACGACGTACGTGTCTTCTACATATGTCTGACTGTAATTCTTACATTACAAAAGAAAAAATGGATTTGGCTTGGACACAAGAGGAATGTCCAGGTATTAAAGTTGATTTTTGGCTTTACCATTCGTGGAAATATACTGAAGCTAAGCTGTTGTAGTACGTCACAATTCTAAGTTGTATAAAAGCTGCCACGTGTTTTTTTACCTCAATGAGAGTCTTTACATTGCTTGCAGTGTGGAGTCAGAACCCATGGACATACCAACAGATTATCTCGTCTATGCCAATGCTGAGATTGATCATAAATGGTATGATAGTGATGATCCATTCTATGTAAAGGAATACAAGCCAAAAGAATGTGAACAGAAGGCAAAAAAATTTATACAGAATTCTGATTATGACGGCTTTATGTGGTGCTCTGCAATTGCCCTGTACACATTGAGTTTATAATTTGTCGACCAAGCTTATGGCAACAACATAGGAAAAGGAAAAGATTAGAAGACAACCACGAAGGTGAAAAACATCAAAAACGACAAAAGTCTAAGTGAAATACTATTCTTTTTTTTGCAACTTTGTACGTATAACTCAAGGTTAAAAAGCTTTATCACAGACAAAAAAAAGTGCAAACCAAAAATCAGCGGATAATTAACACAAAGCGCAAGTCTACAATTCTGTTTTTATGTGCCCTTGTACATAGTATTTATAAAAGTGTCATACATTAGGTTTATTGTGCACATATTCTACGTAGCAAAGTAATAGGGATGATACCACAGCGCGGACAATTGTCTAAAAAGTAGTTTGAAAATTCCATTTTAGTTTTGCATTATTCCATTTCCGAAAACTACAGGAAGATAACATCATTTCCACTATTATGCATCTATGTGAATACATATCATTCCTATAAATACAAGTCATGCTCAGGATCCTATAAAAGGAAGTACTTTACTAAAAAAGGTTAACTTTGTGACAAAGTATCTTTCTGACTACAATTCTGATCTACTCTTTCATTTATTATACATTATAGCTACACTTTACCGACTACCAATTCTAGGTCTCTTACACTTTGTTTGCTGTACACATTTGTAAAACAAAGTGAAGTTGTTTTCCATAGCTCCTTCCTGGCAGTGGAGGACGTAGACGCTTTGGTAAGGGTTTAAGTACTCTCAATTTCTTCCCTTTTGATACCCTTTTCAATGCTGGGAACCCACGGAATACGTCAATTTGATGACAATTTCTCGGTACGCACGAATACGTTCAAGAACAAAAAACAAGTATAGTGCATTCATGCACCCCAAGACAACCGCGCTTTTTATCTAGAAATTAGAACCGCGTTCTTTAATAAAAAAAAATATGAAATTTCTTCAATGGTGTTGGGTTTTCAGCTTTTACCACAAACCATTTTCAACTAGAAACCACCAATTGGTTTTGATATTCAACATGTGTAAACCGCAAATGGAGACGATAGGATAGCAAACTGTTATTTATTAGCATCACATCTTACTTTGTTTGATAATTCAGTTGATGTTAATGTTCCCTTGTTTACTATCACTAGGATACCCAGCATTACAAGGGTTGGATGATGTGAAAGCGAACTCGTTCAGTTTAAGAGTGAAGGATGAAGCTGGCAAGTGCTTTTGCTATAGCAAGATGTTAATCAAAAAAAAAAAAGCAAGCTATGCAAGTTAGTTCACGTACACCACCGACAACGTTCCACAATGCAGGAATACCAAACATATTGTTGGCATAAGAAACTTCTGAGATATTAATTTGAGGTTGTCCTGCTGCAGTCCACACACGATATGTTAAGACTTGGTGATTATACCCACCCCTTGATATTGTGCGTACAAATGCAAAGACTTGTCGGCTGAAGTAGAAAGGTAAGCGCTTTGATTGTGTTGAAAGAAGAGTATGTATTAAAAAAAAAAGACCAAACACGTACAATACTCCGTTTCCGTCAAGAGCAGAGAACCTTTAAACAACATTAGAATAAAATCCCTAGAAGACAGTATTGCTGCGTACCCAGCGCATTGATATGCAGGGGCAGTAGGACCTGGGCATTGGGCAGTGTAATTGACTAACAGTCCTTGAGCAATTGATCTCCCGTAAAAGAATATATTTGCATCAGTGTAGGTTTGTCCCTACTTAACATTAGATCATGTTTCTAGCAAAAAAAAAAACATACAACTGGTTTGTCAACTTCAAAGAAGTATGCAAGTGGACCGTATGCGTATACTGGTTCGTTGTAAACAATAGACAATGCACTTCCAGCTAATCGCTCTCCAACTTGCTTCTTGTATCGTGGATGTAAAGAATCAGTACTTCCAGGGTACCAGTCAGTAAGATCCAAACCACTCGCAAACCTTGGCAAAAAAAATAAGATACAGTAACAACTATTGATAGAGGCTTTTGATATTTGTACCCAACGTTTGGAAGTTCGCAAGCTTCTCTTTGAGCAATTCGGAACTGTGGCATTATCCACATAAGATTTTCATCATCGTACGGTACAATGTTCTGGAAAAAGAAAGGGAATTCTGGATTTGTTCCAGAGTTAGCACTGAATTCTTGTCTCCATCCCTTAATCATATTTTTGATGAGACAACCGTATTGTGTCTAATATTGTCAGTTCCTAATTTGTCATTTATGATGATACATACCGGTTGATAAGCGTTTGACTCCCCTTGATACCACACAGCACCTTTAATCGTCATCTGAATAAAAAATAAGCTTTCTTATCTTGCTTGTAGCGCTACTAAGTTTACCTTGAATAATGGTGCCATCAAGGTATTGTAGAATGTCGATTGGGGAACGGTTGCAGCATGTGGACACTTGTTTAGTGTAGCCGGAGATACCCAAGACTATTAAAGACTTAATTAATACACTACAGTTTTAAATAAACGTACTTCAATAGCAGCACCGTTAACAGCATTATTAATCTAAGAGGGTTTTAGTTTGCCTCAGAACAAGTTTTGTGAGGGTTGTACGTACCACACCAACAGGTAATTGCGTATGGTGTTGAATCACTCTAGCGAAGTGCCAACATACTGCACTGAATGACTGGACCAAGAAATCTGTTCTGTTCACAGCGCTTGGTTTTGACTCAATCCAAGGCATTGAAATATCTTGAAACAATTTTTGTTCCTGGCAAGAAAATGGTTAGTATCAGAAAAGTGTTGATGACGTATTGACGTACAGATGTATCAATATTAGACGGTGGATATGTTGCTGTAAACAAACGAATATTCGGGTTGGTTGATAAAGGGATGAACTGATTACCAGTGAAAGAATATGGCATAATCATTACCATGTTACTTAAGAAACAATAAGGTGAATGTTGGACGACAAAAAAAAAAGTAAATCAAAAAACTCACCTTTGTCCACTGCATACGTACACATCACCAAATACAACGTTCTAAACCACAGATGTTATTATCACAGCTAATAAGATAATGTATTCAATCTCGTACAATAGCAACATCCGTGACTTCATAGGTCTTGCCATTACGTGTGAATGGAGTTGTTGCTTTAAGTCTTGAGAAAAACATAAGATATAAAAGAACAACATGAGTGATCTTGATACGTACTTGTACTTTTGTGTAGTAGATCCTTGCTTAGCCGGTAACATTACATTCCAAGTTCCCTTTGAGCATAGATTAGATTCATAAAAGAAAGTAAAAAAAACATACGTCTGAAGCAGCTGTTGTAGTGTACTTTTCAGTTTTCAAACCCGGCGATTCAAGCGCTAAAGTTATCTGCAAATACTCTTAGTCGTAAAATATAAGTACTTTGTACGTACGACAGCTCCAGAGTTTGCAACGCCATATATGTTTGCTCTTTCAGGTGCACGTTGAAGAACCATGTTGTTAAAAAAAGCAGTAGAGAATAGACGCTAGGTTTACGGTAAGTTAAAAAGATAGGCAAACAATATGTATACGTACACATCCTTCACAAGTGTATGAATCTCCACGACATTTTCCCTTAGTAGTTTTATGACACATCTTGTATAATGGTCTAGAACCTCCTGCGATATTGAAGCTTGCAGGTAATTTCGATGCGTATAACTGGCCTGTAGGGTCTGCTTTACAATATCTGCAAGCACGAACGACTTTGATTACTTTCTTGACTGTTGGAGTACATTTTTCTGTAGATGTACGGCACGTAGAGTCTGTCACATTGAACTGGCATTTTAGGTTGTTGTGACCTTGAAAAGCCTCATTGCAAGCAGCAATATTAAAGTCCAATACGCTGCATTCGTCTCCGTATAGGTTTAGGGGCCGTTTGAAGCATTTTGTCAACTTATTATGTTGAGCGTATATTACTACAAAGCACAAGATCACTAGGAGTGATATTTGTAAAAGCTTCTGTTGTTGTACCATGCGAGTTGTTTTGAAACTTTGATGCTATTTTTATTGTTTTGAAAAGTGTTGAGTTTTCACTTCGTTGGTTGCCTAATTTGGTCCTACTGCGAAATATTGTTTAATGAAGAATAAACCTTCTGTGTGCTTGTATAGGTGTTCGTTAAAGAGTCTTTTTTTCTTGATTCCTGTTGTGACAAAATATTGTAGGCTAAAGCCGCTTTCTATCTATTAATACAATAACTTTCCTTTTTTTTTTATTTTTGAAACACTACTAAGTAAGTAGCTTGCTTTACAATCTTATTTTCTACGGTCCTATTAAACATCATGTTTTGAATCTTGTAAAAAAAAAGTCCGAAATAAAAAAAAAGTTGAGAAATGTGTACAACAAACAGGCTTTTGTTGAAGCATTTTATTGGCGCTGAACTTTAATTTCAGGCGCGAGATGGCGACCTAATATCATTTGTTTAAAGTGTGGGGTTAGCCCAAAATACTTGGGTTTTTTGTGAAGAAAATCTGCTTAATTCCTACTGTGACAGATTTACAAAAACTCTTACTTACGCTCCAAATATTTATGTATTTGCGCTACGTACCATACTTCCAAGGTAACACACGAACAATGCTCCAAGGTCTTCATAAAAAAAACAGACGCAATGATCTTTTACATCATTACGCAAGTGACGCTGTAAAGCACCTTGAATAGCAGTACAATACAAGAATCCGTCAAACTAAAGCTTTAAAACACTAAAATCACAAGAATATTACTGGTAGACACGCTACAACCACTGCAAGTATGTATTGGATAAGTTGTTGAAATACATGGTAAAAGGTGTAAAAACATTTGAAATGATTATCAACGTAACGAGGAGGTTGAAATTTTTTTGTATTCTTACAAGGTAAAAGTT
Source organism: Trichosphaerium sp. ATCC 40318 (assembly GCA_038496445.1). Lineage (NCBI taxonomy): Eukaryota > Discosea > Flabellinia > Trichosidae > Trichosphaerium > Trichosphaerium sp. ATCC 40318. Next base: position 326,504 of record JALMLS010000612.1, read on the forward strand.
TAGTGCGTGATGAGATACTGCACCGAGAATTCCAGCAACGGTACAAGTGCCTCAGATTCTGTTCTTGTGCACAGCTTGCAAGACTTTCCACCAGATGCAACAGTAATCTCCAATAAGAAAACAAAGCCGCTCGCCGTTTTCGAAGAGAAGTACAAAACGTCCTAAGAAGAAAAAAAATAAATTTCTCCAGAATCAAACAATTAAAAAATCCACCAAAAAAATACAGTGTTCAATTCTACGTACTTGCTTGTCCTTTTTAGTGCTTGCGACAAAGAAAATATTATGTGCGCCCAAACGCTTTTGAAATCCGTCCTTTGTTGATACAGTGATATTAGACACATCCATAAATTTTTCATTAGTGATAGAACGCCAAAAGTTACGGTATCCCTAAAACGAAAGCGTTAATAACTGATTACCCTTTTAACACCTGTCGTACTTGTTTAGACATTGCGCCATCCTCTTGGAATAATACGTGAATAGGTAACCGTGCGTTAAACATAGAAACACCAAGGTTTGTTTTTATAGCCATTTGGACAATATTAGAAGGTGGTTCTTGAGACGCAGGTCCATTAGTTGCAATAATAAGAGGGTACTCAATAGTTTGTCCAGGCATGAGAGGTTGTGCAAGAGATATAAGACCACCAGGCGCAACCTGAAATCTATACATCAAAGCAGTCAGTAAAACAAAGAAACAGCCCCAAAAAAAAAAAGAAAACTGGAAAAGCTTCGTACGTGTTCTTATTGAATTGCATCATAACGAATTGTACTGGTTGTTGTGATTGATTGGTCAATATCATATCAAAATATACTGCAGCATCACGACGACTAAATCCAGCTTTGACTTCGAGACCATGTCCCTTATCTGCAGGCAATACAACCAATTTAGGTACCTGTAAAGTAAAAAACGTAAGAACAAAAAACAACAAGAATAAAAAAGGGCGAAAATATTCTCCTCCATACCTCTACCTCACCCACAACCTTAGATTTTGATTTTTTGCTTGATGGTGCAGGCTTCTCCTTTTGTACATTACGCAACTTCTCAATAAACGTCTCTGGAGGTTTATGATAGACAGAGGCGAGTGTCGACATTTGCTCTAACAAATCATCAAGAACAGATTCCTCAAGCCTGGCTGTGTGATCTGAAATAAGTGGCTTCGTGGCAAGTACAACTTGCTTTGCACCCTCTGGATCTTGAGATAAAAGACGCCAGTAGATAAATCCACGGTCTCTTAAATCAGGGTTGTCAGACTCGGTAGCAAAGTTGAGTACTTCTTGAACCATCCCTTGGGTATCTCGAGGGCGCTTTAGGAACAATTTGACAGTAGCAGTGAGGAGCTGTAGTTGAACAACAGGAGCTTCATCTTTGAATTCAGCAATAAAGACCTTGAGTAGCTCTTCTGCATTGTCAATAGATTGAGCGTATTCACCAATGATCCAAATCATAGCAGCTTTAGCTTCTGGTTTATCTAGAGCCTCCAGGTTGTTACAAAGGATGGAAATTATACTCTCGTATTTATTTGGGTACTTTCTGAATGTATCCTAAACAACACGTGAGTACAACCAATTATATAAAAAAATCCAAAATGTACAAAAAATACCTTAATAACAATGATAGCTTCCTGTACAACGTAATCGACTTTTGTCTTGATTAAATCCAATAATACGCGAATAGCCTTTTCTGCAGCCTTTTCTAGTTTAATAGCACAACGACCAATAGCACGAACAGCCTAAATAAACAGTTAGAAACAAAAAAAATAAGGTTTGAAAAAAATCAAAAATGCGAAAACTCGCGATGCTGTACCTTGCACACAAAATCAACATCTACGGCTGTAGCATACTCCTTCAATTCAATAAGCACTTGATCAATATTACGATCAGATGCCAACATGATGATAATTTCAAGTTTTTCCATCTTGACGTAAATTGGATCATTGTACTTGCAAAAGAAAACTTTCATTTCTCCTTGAAGGACAGTAGGTATTTTCTGTAGTATGAGGTTAATGTTACGTAAAGCAACATATTGAATCTCTGGTTCCTTTGATAGCAGTGTAACTAAAAGAAACAAACAAAGTCAGCACTAAATCGATCTTTTTGTCCCCTTCTTTCTCCTTTTTTTTTTTTTTTGGTTTTCGTTTCAAAGATGTTTATTTGAAAAGGTGACGTACCAAGTGGCGGAGCCATCTTTTTGTAAATGTTACCGACAGTTTCTTTATTATCAATAACGTTGGTGTACTTAATAAGTACTTTGATAGCGGCCAATACAACAGCAGAGTTATTATGAGCCAAACGTGGTGTTACGCGATTACAAATATTAGCAGCGTGTCTCTCATCCTTAGAAAGCCATTAGGAATAAAAAAATAACAAAAAAATAATACACGCTTAAAATGGCGTACTTTAGGTTCATAGCGACAAAGAGCATTTAGAATCAACACTTGTCCCCATTCGTTGCACTCTTCAAGTGCCGTCAAGAGCTTATTGCGGTTTCCACTGCTAATTTTGAAAACAGGTGTTGGAGCAATGTCGTCAATCTCGCAAAGGGCAGCAACTGCGTTAGCGACGACCATAGGGTTGGAATCTCCGATAAGCTCATTAAGCATAGGAATAAATCCCTATTACAGAAATGTCAAAACAGTAATAATAAAGACTCCTGAGCAATTCCATAGTTTGAAAAGTTTTTTCATTCTCGTGAAACGTTGGCGTCGTTTTTGCTCCAAAATACGCACCTGGTCTTCTACGAGTTGAGGATTTACGTCATATAGCTTCGCTACACATACTGCGGCTGTTTTTAGCACATAAGGGTCACGATCCTACATTCGTTGGCGAAAGAAACCAAATAGACAAATTGAAAACCATTAGTTACTGCGCGTTAGGTACCTTTAAACAGCGACGTAGAGGTTCGCACATGTATTCAGAAATGGTGTCTATGCGTATACAACCCATCGTTCTAATAGCCAATGCACGAATAAGCGGACTAGGATCCGTTGCGTCCTTGTGGGGTTTTGTTAGTCGAAACATGGAAATGAAGACGTTTTCAAGTGGGTTAGTGGTGAGAAAGGCTCTATAGCGTAAAGAATACCCGTTGGCGTTTTCAACAGAATTTTACTGTTGTTAAAATGTTTTTTTTGTATTTTTTGCGCTCAGGAGCGCTAATTGAGCTGAAACTAGCTAGAAGTATTATTCTCACCTTTTGGAACGTGCTCACAGCGAGAATAGCACGATCGGGATTGAGCTTGGAGTAGTTCATCAAATACAGATAAACCAATTTTTTAAGCTCTATGTTTGATGTCTGACTGCAATTGAGCACATCTGTGAAGAGTGGCGACACGTCTTTTCCCACAGTCATTGCCGCTACAACCTTTTTTACTGCCTCTTTGCGCTTGTCTTCTTTAAGACTGTTCAGTTCGGACTGAAGCTGGGCGATCTCGCCTGAGCGTTTTAATACGACAAAAATACACTTGGACTATTACCTCTCTTAGTGTTCTCGAAATAAGAGTTTGCCATCGCAGTTGTAGGCTGAACGGCTTGAACTTCACCAAAAAATTGCGAAAGATAAGCGAGCACACGTCGCACACTTAAGTTTTGTTTGCCGGAAAAAACGTTGTAATTCGATCAAAATTACACAACTACGACACTAAGCTATATTTTACAATGTGTACAAACATGGTACAGGTACCGTGGATCCCTTCAGTAACCGTTGGTGCCAGAAAACTTAAATTGTTGGTCGCTGTAGTCTCCATCTGGGTTAGGCCGTGGCGCTGAATTAGTTACGCGTAGTCTGATCTTACTAGAGGAAGCTGGTTGCGCTTGAACGACGTTTAACTTTACGGGCGCAGACCGGTTGCTTGGTTGATCAACGTCCATTGGAGTAGGCGTAGATTGCGGCATTGAGCGTAGAAGTAACGCCTTTTGTTCTTTAAGAGTCTGGTTGATAAAGGTTTGTTGTGCGAGCACTTTTTGAAGTTCAAACAATACACAAAGATCCATTTTGAGGTCTTTAAGAAGGGCTTGACATTTAGTGCTATGTGTCGATTCGTCATATTCTAAAACAATATTAAAAAAACATTCTCAAACAATAAATAACGTGTCACTTACGAACTCCTAGTTCATAAAGAGAACGGTCAATCAGATGATGGTAGTGCTGTAATTTTGGTTGTAATTGCTTGGCAGCTGATCTAAAGAATGGGTGAGGTGTTGCAGAAACAGCAATCTGGTAAAAAAACCCTTACGGTTTGGAGTTCTTCACTTTGTTGGCCTTTTTCTTTTGTTTGGATTTCTGTACCAAGGTCAGAATACAAGTGACAGTTAAAGTACAAAAAAAAACGTACGTCGGTATACTTTCCAGGGCTTTTACCTTGAACTGCTTTACGCGCCAAAGCGAAGACAGCTGTGGCGTTACGACTGTGTAGCGTTTGAAGCTGTTGTTTCAATGTTAGAAGTTTAAATATGTAAAACTTTGCGTGATGTACTTGTTTGATCCTAAAGTCGTGTTGTTGCGATAACTCTTTTTCTTCTTTGGCCTCCTCAGCGGTTCTTTTATTTCGCGTCTCAGAAAGTGATTTTCTGCGTAATTCAGCCTCTACAGTTATTAACACCATTATTTCTATTAAATAAGAGCGTCGTACGCTTGTCGAACTTGAATTTTAGGAGAGGATGTCTTTGTTCTCCACGTATACGCAAAAGTTGTGTTGCTACCCAGTAATACCTCTCCTTTAAATCCTAACGCTGTTATCAGTAAAAAGATCAAACCTTTGTTTTTGTTTTGACACAATTGCGTACATCAACTGAGCGCTGTTTGTATTGTGATGGCCATCTATCAGCGATGACAATAAATCGGAGATCGTAACGTTTACATGAGTCGAACAAACAAAGCGTCTCTTCTTTTGTCCAGTCGCCTCCTCTGTTAGTAAGATACTCGTCATAAATCTCGGACGTAAGCTCTTCAACTTTGACGCTCTTATTGTACGCTGCAAACGGATAATCTGAAACATGTTAATTGTGGACTTACACTCGTTAATACCTTTCTTTGCATCCCTAACTTTACCCCAGTGCTTTAATGCGACACCATCCTGTCTGGCCGAGTTTCTGAATGCTAACCAAGACCTTGAAAGGCGTTAAAAAGGGTTTTTAATGTCGTGTACCATTTATCGGCTGCTCTAACGCCGGCTAGAGTGCGTTTCTTTCGAAACTGCTTTTTAATGGTTTTAGTAGGCGCTATAGAAGGGTTTTGGCTATCATGTAGTTGTGCTAGTTCTCTTGAGAGCCCAGCTGTAAATGTAATTAAACTAAAGTAAAGAAGCCACAGCAAATTGACGTACTCGACCTAGCTCTCTTCTTCGATTCAGTTGGTGGAGGTCCTTTTAGTTTTGGCTGTGATTTATGAACTGGACCCTTTAGGCCTAAGATGTCGCGCTGTGTTTGCATGAAGAACAACAGCAACGCGTTGCAGGATACGTTGGGAGGTGGAAAAACTGTGAAATTTCGGCTTGTTTAAACTGTTTGAACGACCTTTTAGCCTTGTAGTAAAGATGCTTAAATTCGCAAAGTATCATGGGTTAGGAAACGATTTTATAATGTTAGACAACAGGGACGCGAAAATTAATCTAACGCAGAAACAAATAGCGAGATTGTGTAAACGGCACGTTGGCATTGGTGCTGATGGTATTATTCTCCTACAACATGGAAACGAACAAAATGACGCTAAAAAACCTAAGCAAGCCACCTACGGCATGCATATGTTTAACGCAGACGGCACAGTGTCAGAAACTTGCGGAAATGGTATTAGATGCTTAGCACGTTACATTGTTGATACAATAGGTTCACAGGGCAATGACTTTAAACTATATACCATGGCAGGTATTGTAGGCATTAAACTTCTCCCTTCAGGAAAGATAACGGTAGATATGGGTCTTCCAAAATTGCTAGCAGAACAAATACCAACGACTATCAGTAAAAGAAACGAAAGAGTCATTGACAATCAACTAGATGTCTGTGGAACACATTGGTCGGTGACATGTGTCAATATGGGGAATCCTCACTGTGTTACATTTGTTGAAAATGTAGAAACAATAGATTTAAATGAAATTGGACCAAAGTTCGAAAACCACCAAGTTTTTCCTCAACGCGTCAATACAGAGTTCATTCAGGTCTTAAATGAGCATCATGTAATCATGCGTGTTTGGGAGCGTGGTTCTGGTGCTACACTTGCTTGTGGTAGTGGTGCATGTGCCTCAGCAGTAGCATCAATCTTGTCAAACAGATGTACATCTCCTGTTCTCGTTGACTTACCTGGAGGTCCTTTGGAGATTACTTGGAGCGGAGAAAACTGTAATGTTGTGATGACTGGACCTGCTGTACATGTTTTCAATGGTGAGGTAAAGGTGTGATTGTAATTAGACGCAATAAAACCGAGCGAAAAAAAGCTAACACTTAATTTACTACCATCTGTAATTCACTATTTTCGATTGACACGTATATATTCATGGGCAACATTTTTCAAATTCATGTTAACCATACTCGTGAATATTGCCCATACTCTATCATAGTGATCCTCAGTAATTGGAGATAGTGAAGCCGGAAAGTTGTCCAGAATGTATTCCTTCTTTTGGCGTCCATACGTAAATCTTGATCTTAAAGCACTTGTGAGTAATACTAGTATAAAAATGGCTTTACGTACCCTCTCTCGAAAGGTTTAAAACTTGTTATTTTGTCCCTGCAAAACGAGGATGACTGGTCGCACATTTTCTTCATTTGGAAGTATTCTGTGTCTTTTGCTTTTTTATGTGGATTTACTATTGCTTCAAACACGCCTACATCGTATCCTAGTTCTTCTCTGCCACATTGCGTATCTCCAAAATCTATGGTTGCAATGAAGTAATCCCACTGTGAATGATGGCCCTTAAACTTAACTCTCAAAGAGTTTTTGTCAACAGCTTCACTTGTCCAGGTACCAACCATCTAGTGAAAAAGTCACGTGTTTCGAACCGTTTTGTGAGTGTCAACGTACTCTGTCGTTTGAAACACTTCTGCCTCTACTACAACCACCAGTAAGTTCATCTCGCCAATAGAAAAATCCAGACTTCGGATCATTCAAATGTTGTACAATGACAAGAATTAACGCGTAGTCAGGGTGTGGGTCATTAAAATCGCAAAGCGCGTGCGTGGGTTTTCTATCAAATGCGGTTTAGTAACCTTAACGCGTATATAAACGTACTTTTTTATCTTGGCATATACTCCATGTAGTGGGAAGTGTTTGGCGAGCCACTGAGCTTTGGAGACTGTACATGGGCCAAAAGTGGCTTGTAATTCGTTAATTACTTATAAATTGTATACTGCTACCTTCAAAACAGCGGGAAACTTGCAAGCAGCGCAGAAGCGTTCGTAAGCTGAGAAATTCAGCTATGTTGCGCCAAATTTCAGTTGGAAGTTGCTCTTCTATTGCGTGTAAAGCGTCACTCATCGTCTTATTAGCAACTTGTGGTGTTTGTTCTTTCTTTTCTGGCCTTCCTTTTATTGATTTAGCTCCCCATTCTGGAATAAACTCGTCGAGAAGGTCTGCAAAGGGATCCATGTGTTGTTACTGTTTTCAAATAAGACCAAATAAAATTGCTATTTTGCTCATCAGTTAGTGAAAAATATAAAAGTGGCATTTTACCTCAGACAGGGACATTATACATTGGCGACTAAGTGTGCTCCACTGTCAATCTGTGACTTCAAAGCACTCGCCGCCTTAACAGTGAAGTCTCAATCAGAGTGGGACGCTTCTTGTTTTTGTCACGTGGAAACAAACCAAAAAAGGGTGAATGCGTCAACTGCTAGGTGTGCTCTACAGCCGTATTAGGGCTTAGAGCACGGTGGTATTTCCAGATCTCTATGGTACGTGATATTGGTTCAGCTAGCGAGGTATGAACTAAGACATGACCCGAAATTGGTGCCATGTCCATTGTAATGTTATTACACACTCATTATAGGATGCACACTACCAGTGCCACCTCCCTTCGCATCTTCGCATGAAGAAATACCACGAGACCACCCTGGGGAAGTGTTTTCCTCTCGTCCAAACAAAGTGTGATATAATCAATAATCGAAGTAACAGCTTAACTCAATGCACTTATCTGCAATGCACCCACCAACATTGCGCTAAAAGCGGCTATTTATACCAATTTGTTTTAGACTCAAAAAAAGTTGTGGGATTGTTTAAAAAAGCAGAAAAGCCATAGATGGGGTGTGCGGTATGTATTACACGTAGGAGGGGAGCAAATACACAAAAACCAAACGCCCTTAATTGAAAATTCGCATTTTTTTGGCTAAATGGTCAAAAACTGATAAAACAACCCCTGTACACTTACAAGCTCCTGCATTATATCTTGCAACACCTTGTTCTCTTACAGAAAAGTGAGTAAGCTTACTTTAAGACTTTGAGCACGAAAATTCTTCTCATTTCATGAAAAATTACATTGCCATGCCCACAGATCCTCCAGATCGTTTAACTTATCCAATAGTAACTATTTATGCGTATCTTGCATCGGCAGGAGTGTCATTAATAGCTACCACATGCGTTGTATGATAAGCAAAAGAAAGTTGTTTTCTTTTTTCATATTCACGTGTTTAGCTTGTATACATCCTCGTTAGGCGACGTTATTCAAACCCTTCACGAAGATTAGTTCTACAAGTGTTCATTATCGATTATCTTATTGCTTGTGTTGATTTGGCCACAGTGTGGACGTACGGGAGACCTGATGGAGGTATTTAGAACAGTCGTCGTTTTTGTTGTAATGTTTCTGTTTAGCCGCTTGTTTGGCTCAGGCCTTTTTCATTAACGCTATAGAGTTACTTCAACCATTCATTTCACTCGTGATATCAATAAACGTTTTTCTTTATGTACAATGGAAAACGTACGCAACCTTCGCTTGCCACGTGCTTTTAGAAAAAAATACGACAAGAAAGGTTTTCCGATATCAGATTTTGAGTTTGTGACTAGTCCTCGCTACCCAATGTTGTACAAGTTTAGCTTACTCATTCTTGGGTTAGGAAAGACTCTGTGTGCAAGGAACTATCATTTTTTGTTGTGATGATTGCCATGGCTTTTGGTCTTAGTGCGCTCCCTTTTATTGGTGGCACTTATGGAAAAAGTTATCCGTACACATAAACACAATGGTATCAATTATGTAACTTGTTTTCTTAACAAGTTGGTTCTACATAGGTTTTGTTGGATAAAGGATGATTTTGGCAATCTTGCTTTTGTGTAAGTTATTTTTGCTGTCCACAGTGCAAATGTTGCAGCTAGTGACACTAAAATAGAACGTTGTTCTTTCAGTTTGAAACTAACTCTATTACAGGTGGCAAATTGTGACTTTCTGGGCACCTCTTATACTATCAGTTCCACTTATTTTAATATTAAATATATTCATCCTGTTACGTCTACGGAAAGTTCTTGCGGTACAATACCAGACCACAGTTATTTCTCAAGCTTATCAAATTTCTATCCAAAGCCAGTAAGTTCTATAAATCGCAAGGCAGAACGTGTGCAGAAATTGGCTATATACAGACTCATTGGATACCCAATAATACTCACTGTTATATGGGCAGGTACAAGTGTTCGATATTTAGGATATGACATGAGGGACAAACGTGCAGTAAGTTTTATCATATATAAAACATGTAAGACACAGATTTAATTAATTCCTTGTTACTGTAGCCAGATGCTTTAATGCTGTGCGTGTTAATAATAAGACCTTTGGTGGGTTTTGTTGATACTCTATTTTATACTATGGCAAATTTTGTTGTGAGTATGTCATGTGGTAAGTTGTATTACATCCTCAAAACCAAATTTACCTTCTTTGTTAACAACTTTTAAAGGAAAGAAGGATCCTTTAATGAGATCGCATACAAGTATTGTCTCAAGTGTACTCACTCAATAGTAACAAATCGAATTGCATTGAACAGAATCAAAAGGCCTTTTTGTACATAATAAACAACATTTATTTTATTCGAGCAAAATAGTTTTTAGTGGATTTACGTTCACATAGACAAGTTTAGAAGCAAGCATCTGCAAACTTGTATTATCATAATCCAGAGCTACTCATATTCGAGTTGAAACGCGAGAACATCAATCAAGAGTAACAGTTCGTGCGCGTTTTTTGGAATGAAGCCAGTAGCGTGTGAGAGTTAGAAAAATGAAAATTACGTTTCGACACCAAACCAGAAGGATTCAATACAGTGCATGTGCACGTATTTGAAACCGGAATACCGAGCGCTGCTGACCAACTCATTGGCTTGTCAGATGGCTCACACGGCGTCGCGTGCTCTGTACGGGCTATATAGTATCATCTGGTAACATCCAAAGGCATGAAGGAATTTAATCGAACATTGCGTATATATCAACCTCTTCAGCTTTACCGCTTATTACGGCTAATGCTTCTAGTTCTTTGTCAATTTCTGTCTTTTTCGCATTGATAGCCGATAATCTTTCTTCTATCGATCCTAAACGTTCCACTTGTACAACTAATATCATAAGTGATATCACTGCATTTAGTTTAACCTATTTCCGTACGCAAAGTATCGTGATGAGGATTATGAAGCTCAGGATCTTCCAAAAATTCTTTACACCAATTTTTATGTGCTCCTGTCATTCTTGTTTTTGAATAAAACAAACAAGGATTCCTTGGCCACCGATAGAAACCTGTATTGATGACAATCAGGTTAATTTGCTGTGTATCATTTCGCGGGTTTTTTTTTCTCTCTACGCACCATTGCCTTTTCCTAGCCTCGGATCTGTAGGAGATTTAGCTTTTAGGCGTCTGTAAACTGGTTGACCTGTAGAAACGTAAATACGCTAGGCGTTGTATCAACGTACATTTAAAACGCTCCATGAGGTGAATATTGTTTGTAATTTGTTGTGAAGTGGCGGGTTTATTTAAATTTCGTGTATCTAATCTAATTAACTTGATTGGATCTACCACAACGCACCTTGCGCCCACGTAGTCGTTTTTCTGCCATTTCGTGACATAAGCGCTATTTCTATCGTGCTATTTTAGAATACACTTTACTACAGCAACAGCAGCCCACAAACAATACAGGTGACTTGTTTTTTATTCTAAACCAACTTATTGATACCGCCCTTAAAACCGTAAGATTACAAGCTGCAGCGCGAGATGTTCTAGTGTAGAAACAAATTGTCCAAGAAATTCTCATTTCGCAAGAACAAACTGCTTTCGGTTTTATGCACTGAATGTGAGCGTTACTGATTCTTAAGTTCTAATTTTAGTTTGACTATGAGCACTCACTTTGCATACACATGCTACGCTTTTTGTAGGCAGCTGTAACGTATTTTGTTATAAAATGAGAAAATTGAAGGAACTTCACATGGCGCCTTCATCTTTTATTATTATCAAAAAATACGTTGTGTATTATTTCTAATTGAAGCACGAGAATTTATACCTTATTAGTATTCAAGTTTTGGCTTGCGCTCAGTTTTTTAACACAGTTTTAGTTTTTGCGGAGAAATGTCGTCAAGGCACGCCAGTGTCAGTCACTCCGCCGAATGATTTATAAGGTGACGATATCTGCAATCTACGGTGATTAATAGCTGACCTTACTCCACTCAATGACGTGGCCTCTACGTAGATTCTTTACAACCACGTGAACATTGAAAACACTACAACGACCGGTTGAAAATAAAAAACCCGCCATTGCGCAGTCAACAAATACTCTTCGCCCAATTTATCGACAAATAAGGGAAACAGCATTGCGCAACACACAAGCGACGCAGTTCTTCATTTAACAGTTGTTTAGTGTTCAAGTGTTGAAGCTAATTTCGACTATTGGGTAACTTTAATACAACAAAAAACAATCTTCTCAACGTACTGCTACGCGCATGCATAAAGCTGCGCATTTTACTACTGAATTTAAGAAGCTACGCCAAATGCAAACCGAACACTATTCTACGAACGTTTGTAATCTTCTACGACTTCCAAAAGACGTTCAAAGGTATTTATGTGCTTTCAATGACGAAACCTTTACAAAGTACAATATACTATCAAAAACAGCGGCTACGAACACACACTATGATAGTAATCTAAAGAAAAATGGTGTTTGGATTAAATGGTACAAAGACGGGAGTTTAAAAAGCAAAGAAATGATGTCAGATGGTAAAAGGAATGGAGAGATGAAAAAGTGGCATAAGAATGGAAAACTATTGTTCAAGTCATGGTACAAGGATAATGAGAGGCATGGTAAGTACGAGAGTTGGCATAAAGAAGGACAACGTCATGTAACAGGTTCGTTCACCAATGGAAAGGTGAACGGTGAAGCATGGAGATGGTATGAGAATGGTCAACTAAGGATACATAGTTTTTATGTTAATGATAAGAAAGACGGTGTCCTCACCCAATGGTATATGAGTGGGCAGCTCCAATTAGAAAATATGTTTGATAATGGCAAGAAGCATGGTGACCGCAAGGAGTGGTATAGGAATGGACAACTGATGTCACTTTCAAAGTTTGTTCAAGACAAGTGCGCTGGGCTCACTCTGTGGTATAAAAATGGTCAAATGAAGTTAAACACTATGTATGTTGATGGTAAGATGCATGGTGAGCACAAACGGTGGTTTGAAGACGGGCAAATGAGTAAAGATGAACATTATGTTAATGGCTATCAAAAAGGTGATGTATATCATTGGCATAGAAATGGTCAACTTGCAGTGCATAATTTCTTTGTTGATGGAAAGAAGAGTGGTGAGGGCAAGGAGTGGTATGAAAATGGTCAGTTAAAGATGCAAGGTAACTTCATCAATGGTATTGTACATGGGGAATACAAAGAGTGGAATGAGGACGGAGAGCTCACCCTTGAAAAAACTTTCAATAATTTTCCAGATGTACAAGTATAAATAATTATACAAGCATTATCTTATCGTTTGAATGCACATATTAACTTTCCACTGTAACTGATATCAAGACATTAGATATATTTGTACCACATGTACAAATGTGCTGTAGGCTAAGTAGTATGTGACCATTTCAAATATAGTGTCTGCACTTAGGAAGTAAGTAGTTTAAATTGTGAGTGGCAAGAAGAGCTGTATTCTTGTGAATAAACTTATAGTTAAAAAGCAAAGAATTGAACAGCAGGCGATTAACATATGAGATCAAGTGTTTATTAGGTATGTACATTTTTTATGGATACCAAGTATCCATAAAGTCAAGGATTGCTTCTCCTAGATCTGTGCCATAGGAAGGAATTGCAGATGTGCGTCTCAAGTGATAAGGACTTTCTAGTTGAATGGCATCTATTGTACCACTTGAAACACTTCCATGACTTCTAACTGTAAAACCGCCAGTAAAGTATCCGTCAGTTCCAGGTCCTGGTTCAGTAGGAGAAGGTACAACATGGTATGTTGCATCCAAAAGTCCACCGAAACTACTGACTCCTCTGATTAGTTCTGAGAAAGTTACACCGGAAGTGGCTGCTAGATTTGCAATACTTCCTTTTGGAGTGACCACATTCAAACCAGCATCTGAATCAATGTCAGCTGTTTATTTAAGTTGTGTATTTTTTGGAGCCTACCGTTTTTGTTCAAATTCGTCTTTGATATTGCGTATCCTAGCTCAACCCATTGTTGGGAATGACTAGATACACCATGTACATCAATGAGTAATCCGGCACCATGTTCTGATACTACTCTATCTTTTGCACAATTGATAAAAGAATGATACTTGTCCCTAAACAATAACACTGTTACGACACATTATCGTTTTTTAGAAATAACTAAACAATAGTGATTTGAACGCATGCGTACCATACAGAGAGGGCAGTGGTATCTATAGCTTGATCTGGATCAACACGAGCACGATTCATATCTACCTTTTTTCGTCCAATGTTGGCTACAATCACGTGTACTTTTTGATTAGTTATAGCTTCTATTGTCTCAACTATCTTATTGGCAAGGTTGATAGTACGTGTGTCCCTTCCTTTGTTGCCTACAACAAGTCAGTAAAATAGAAAACAAGATGATATTTATCTCGTACCAGCTGGTTTATCTGGAATGCTCAGTGGGTCGTTGGTACCACCATGAGGTACTGTAATTATAATAGGAAGATCTCCAGTCGTGTACGATACATACTGATTTACACTGTCATAGTTTACATCGCCGGATACGTGGCTAACAAGTGGACATGGATCAAAAGCAAACGAAATAGAGAATAGAGCACAAAATGCTAAACAACTTATTAAACTGATTGGATCGTCTTTTAGTAGGCATACCTAAGAGAGTTCGAAGTGTTTTATTTGTTGTCATGATGATGGTTGAAGTTGTTTTTTGATTAAAGTAAATAAAGCACATGAATGCATGATGCATGTCGACATGCGCAAGTTTTCATAAAAAACAATAACTATTATTTGATTTCACCTGAATTATAAAAACATGACCACAAAGAACTCTACACGCTTCACACTATAGTATGGTGTATGGGATCAGCTTTCATAGACAACAGCTCTCTGATCTAGCTATGAAGTTTTTTTCATTGACTTGATCCAAAACAACTGAAACAGGGCATTGGTTGAATCACATCACGACACCTCCCGGCATTAAATGCCACCGACACTATCTTTGATAAATTCTACAATAGCCCTATTGGCGTAAAGTAACATCCACGTCACCAAGAAAGCTGTCAAACAGTGTCAGTCACTGGTTAACAACCGTCCAAATGAGTGTTATCAATACATAAAACAAAACCTTTGGAGCGAAGTGCTATTATATTAGTACAAGTTGAACAGCGCTATCCTCGTACACTTGGTAATATGCAAGGGTATATTGATCATTAAGCACTCCAACACCAGGCACAAGCACCAACTTTTGTTTATCTGTTGGAATACCCTCCTTTTGTTTTATCTTCCCTTTGATTTTAAGGACAGTGTCATAGGCGTCTGCATTTATAGTGTAATTCTTGCCATAGTCATTACGTATTAGAAGCTGCAACCTTACAATAAGGCGCAAAGGTGATGATTGTTGTATTTTATAGTCTTGTACTGTTTTTTGGTCTTCTAGCTGATCACCAGCAAATATTAGGCATTGGCGCTCTATGGGAACGCCTTGTTTCTCTTGAATTTGCTGTTTTATACTTTTTATTGAATCTACAGAGCTTACATCAACGCAAATCACCTTTTCAGAGAGTGTTTTAACGTATACCAGCATTTTTGGTGCTGAATGTAATAGCAATTGTCTAACATGCCTTAGTCTCATTCTCCGAATACCACTCATAGACAGTACTAACTTAAGGATGCCTACCTCATATCGCTAGTGACCAACTCATTGTTTGCTAAGACATCAAGTATTTAGTGTTAAATCATGTGACTGTGCTTGAACCAGTAACTTTATCGTTCTACGCCAGCATCATAGGCACTAAGATTCATCTCTTTTCACGGATGCCTTCATAAAACTCTTTCCTAAATAAACTACTTTCAATAGCGACTCACTTCTGGTGTGATCAATCAAACGACAAGTGTAATAAAGTAAGAGTGAAACCGATACAACCAATAGTCCACTCGAGTAAAACTAACTGGGTCCACTTGGGTAAACAAAAAGTTATTCTATTACCACCGCACCCTTACTATGCACAATAATCTCAAGAGTTTCTTTCAGCAACAATTTGGTAAAAAGACATCATGGCAACATGGAGATCCTCGTTTCGAGTGGTGGCTTGGAAACCCTTTCAGCTTGAAGTCAAACGCTCCAGGCGCATACGACGCTGCCCATACACCACAAAACGCTAGCCTCAAATTCTTTAGAGCAGCGGACTTCCCAACAACACGTAGAAGCTTTTATGATGTTTGGTGGAAAAGCCCTGGAGTACGTTTACACTATTTAACTTGTGATTATCGCGAGACTACTCTTGTTAAATACGGTTAACTAACTTTTAAACAGAAAAACATGCAGCTATCCCTATGCGTCGCAGGGTACTCCGCAGGAGCTTACTTTATGATATTCAGGCTCCAGTTTTTGGAAAACACTAATGAGTACGTCGCCACTTGATTACTTTTATAAAAGTTTCGAAGGCGTTTTCGGTTTAAAGAAAACTCAAAACACGTGATTGATTTTTTTGAGTTCAAGCGAAAGACAAATTTCTTTGGGTTTTTTTTGTTTCTTTTTCTTATTTACCTTAGTTGGCGTGGTCAGTCCATGGTTCACTTGAAACACCCTTCTGAAAAGGCTGTTTCTCGCGTTTCAATTAATGGTTACGCTGTTGGTCCTCAGTATGTGAAGGTAGGCGGTATTGACCCTCATGAAGATTCCGCTGCTGGTTATTTGGAGCAACCTCTTCCATCTTTTGTTCAACAACCAAGACTCAACACCAACATTGACGTTGACGCGTTATACTCTCTCGGTCAAGAGACTGTCTAGAGATATATCTGATGACATCCATTATATATATGTACTTGTTTTATAAATACAAGCACCAAACATCCAAGCCTTTTTTGGATGTTTTACTTTATAAACTCATTCTCTTGTCAAGTTTTAAATTCTTTTTATTTTCTTTTACTGTGATAGCCACGATGTCAAGTGAGGCGTCACAATACACAACAACAAATGTAGGTACTTTGCTGGAGAATGGAGTGCGGTGAAATGCAAGAAGCGTTAAAATTAGCGACTTCCTTTTACCAAAACAGGCAAGAAGCCTCGTAAGGTTGAATTTAGACGAAAACAACATTACCTGATTAAAGTTTCATTACACTCTAACTAATACAGCCATTACGCTATCGCTGAAAATGACCTCAAGCAACAAGTTATTTATTTTCGACTTTGACGGCACATTAGTCGTTAATAACATTACAGCGCGGGCGCTTACTGCCATGCAAATAGAGTTTAAAGCTTCAACTCCAATGGCGGCCTATTTTAAGTCGATTGTAACAAAAGCAAGCACAAACGCAAATGTATTCGTCGCTATTGCATCGTATGGAGATTCTCTAATCTCCAGAGACAAGCCAAAGTCAAAATTAGCCGGAGGAGAAACAATAAGGTAAGCATCAGTTAAAAACCGTCGTTAACCATTCTCTAGATACTTGCTTACGTCGCCAAAGCATTTTGGCTTGGATTTACAAAAAACGCCTTTGAAAATTGAAGCGTTTATGCCAAGCCAACGTCAATTGCGTCAAAACGTTGCAGGTATAGCTAAAACGCGTGGTATAACTATAGAAGAAGCTTGGGAGAGCTTAGGAGCACAAGAGATTGATGCTGTTTCGGACGTTGATGAGAACGCTGGCAAAAATACTCACATTGACTTGCTTATGGACAGTTTCAAGAAAGACGGGATAGAGTTCTCTCCTGCTAATATCACACTCATTGACGATGATTTTAATAATATAGAAAAAGCGAAAAAGAAAGGATATACAACTTATCACGTGATGGATGCATCTGGAGATGAATTTAAAGCATATCTTGAGAAACTTTTACAATAAAAGTTGACATATTTGTAATACTCTTGCTTTTGCTTGTACTCATACCTTACTTATTGGATGTACTGTTTCGAATGTCATACCATCTCCATCGGGTTCTCTTGGTATCGGTAGTAACCATGAAAACCAGTACCGACCCATTTGTTCAGTTATGAAGAACTTTCTAAAGTTTTCTTTAAAGCCAAAATCATATGGATTTTGGAAACCTGTGTTGTTAATCTTTGCCTGTCATATCAGTAAGTATATGTTGTATTATTTTAGAGTTAACCAAAATTCATCGTACATGCTTTTTTAGTTTTTTATTGATAGAATACTCAAGGCTTGTCTGACCTGTGAAAACAAGGTAATAGTTCCAAGTCACAAATCCCTAACTTGAAATCATTATCAATTCAATTACGGGTCACTTACACAAAGGACTATCCATATACCTCCAGTGAGTATAAGACAAGACATAGTTAGGCCACGATCAACAGGATAAATCCACACCTGTTGACAGTCAAAATTTCTGAATGACAAAAAAAAAAGAAAGTACTTTGTTTCTGTCCAAGTGATTCCAAATAGGTGCAACTACCATTAAAAGTCCATATGTACATCCCCACCAAAAGTATGTAAGAAATAGTATGAATTCGCGTCTATTGTGATGACCAACACAGTTTGAAAGCCAAGCTAGTCGGTTACTCTAACTTATTAACATTTTTTTAATCGAAAACAAAAAGAGCTAGCGTTCATATTTGGAAATTATATTAACCACGTACGACAATGATGGTCCATTACTGGAATACAACTATACAATAAGATTAATTGGTCTGCTGTGAGAATTTTAAAGGCTTACCGTTCGCAAATTGAACAGTGATGTGTTCGTGGAGGCTTGAAGTTCTTACCTTAGTAGTGTCAAAAGGAAAACTAAAAAGTTGATGTACAATAGGAGCAGTATCTAACTTTCTTCAATTGAATGTCCCTTTTTGTAAATTTCTTTGTATTGGGTATGTCTCCTTTATATTATTTTAGCGCTTGACGTCGTTTAAACAGATAAAACGCACGAGGTTTCCGTAACACAGCTATAATGTAATTTACGCTGACTCCTTTGCATATTTAGCGGTTTTATCACGTGATAATTAAGGAAAAGATGTTTATACCTGTAAGAAGGTATATAGATATTATAGCATGCATCCAAGCACATACTGTAGTGTATGACGCGTATACAGGTATTAGGTATACAATAAATAAGAAAGACACCACTGTTATTCGAATAAGACAAAGCGCATCAAGGTTACGTACTAGCAACCAAGGCACCGAAGATAGCTACAAATAATGGTCCAG
Organism: Trichosphaerium sp. ATCC 40318; assembly: GCA_038496445.1. Classification (NCBI taxonomy): domain Eukaryota; phylum Discosea; class Flabellinia; family Trichosidae; genus Trichosphaerium; species Trichosphaerium sp. ATCC 40318. The sequence continues at coordinate 345,269 of JALMLS010000612.1, forward strand.
AATAAATTAAAGATACTTCGCAAGCGTATCCTAGCGACTCGATAAGCCACACACCAACGCTCATCCCGCAATGTTGAATAATACGTCTTAAACACGTGGATTAAGTGAGAGTTACAACAAGATTCTACACTATCGAAAGACTATTTTAGACATTTTCCACCACAACTATTGCTCAATGATCTTTACAATTCCTCATCAAAATGACTGGCATGGATCAAACGCAAAAGACAAGGACTAACTGGAAATGTTGAGTCGGAGTTAGAGAACTTGTGCGAACGTTTTATACATCACTTGCAATAATAATACACTTCTTTATTTGCATTTACACTACGGACTATGGTTAGTAATGGGTGATGCTCTGACGAGTTCCTTTGAATCCTTTCACTTCCCAAGGAGTTTTCATCCTTTGTACAATGCACCGCTCTTTGTTGGTACAGCTTCATCCCAAGGTCCATGTATTTCACTATGAACGTTATTAGTATTGAGTCACAAGGTATAATGTCGCACTTTTTATATCTCTGAAGCCAACATAAAAGGTTTGGACACATGAATGTAATGAGAATATACTGCGCTACAAAACAAGCAGCAAACAGGTTTGACATGTTTACCAATACCAAAAGAACGCCGGCATTTAATATAATAGACAGAGATGCACTGATACACGAAGAAGCCGCCTAATAAGACAAATGAGTAGGAGTGGGTAGTTCTTTTTTTTTTTGTTCTAGTCGAGGCTATAAATAGCTGCTATTGAATAGGTGCACTGTATGACACTACCAATATAAGCAACGCTAACGTACAGATATTGAGTTTAGGACTATTGGGAGTAGTGCAAATAGCTCTATGGATAGCGAGAGGAAAGCGAAGACGTGCTTGCTTGTTGGCAACCGAGAAGCCATTAAAACTGATGCAAAAATCGCGGCATTTACGCTTGTAGGCGCATAGAAGCTACAATAAAGTTAGCACATAGTTAACAACATATTGTGCTATTCCATAAGAATACAGAAGCCGTTAAACAGTGGACAGAAGATACAAAAAAGTGGGAACAAAAAACAAACTCAAAAGTTTTTCTAGTTGTTAACGTACTCTTTCTGTGTTCCAGCAAGATAAGAGTAGTCTGTAGTGTATAAATGTAACAGCGTTAGTAGTATGACACATGTCCATAAAGTGTCATCGCTTATTGGTTCTGTTAAAGTACGTAGAACAGGGCTAAGGCCAAGAACAGAACCAAAAACAATTGGAATAAAGCGGAACCCATCAAGTAGATGATGCGCTTTTCCGAAACAAACGTTAGTACTAGCGCTCTAACGCTTGTAGTTTACGTACAACTCCGTTTGCCGCTTGTGAGACACCATATTAGGTAACCAACAACTAATACTGCAAAGTCTGCCTTCATAAGCGCTTCTGGTGTGAATGAGCCTTCTAAAGAGCCAACAAATATCAAATAATACACTACTACAACTGCAATTGCTTGTGTCACAACTGTTGAGTCAGTAATCATTGTGTAGAGGTCATACTTCTCCACATTAACTATATAACGACGTTTTAGCGATGTTTTACCCAAAAAGTGTTGACGCACCGTTTTTTTCAAGTTCATCGAGAAAGCGTAAGCCATCTACGTAGTTATCAGGGTATGGCTGTCTTTTGTACATTATTTTTTGCCAACGTGGTTTCGATTGATTCTGAGCGCTATCCTACGCTACAACTATTAGAATATAGCGACGTTATCCAAAACTACTTGCCTCAAATTGTCTGCGCCTTTGCCCGCATGTGGAGCACACAAGCTCATCTAAAACATACGCATTCGCGCAAGCCGGGCAGTATGGCCAATAATCTTTATACATAACCCAAATAACTACGCCTCACGCACCAGAAAAAACCAAAGAAATAAAGTATTTGCAAAAAAAGTCCATGCGGATGTGAATGAATGAATTCTCAAAAAAAGATTTGATTCTCAACCTTACCTCACTCTAATATCTTAACTACTAGCGCCACTTGGTTTTTTAAAATAACACGTACAATTAAATCGATTCAGCAGAACACAAGCAAATTAAATAAATCCACAAACCGCTATCACGGAAAATATCACGTGATCGTAAAAAACCCAAGTCAAAAGAAATATTATTCTCTAATGAAACGCGTCTTTGGGTATCCCTGTTTTTCGTGCACGTTTCATTCTACTACAGGGCTATTTTTAACCCTCTTTTAAATCACAGTGTGAGTCCAATAGAAATAATAAAAAAAGAGACAAGGGAGTAGAGTTCGTTTTTTTTAATCACAACCAAATTACAAATTACATATTTTTAATACAAAAAAAATTTTGCTACATCCTACTGTTTTTTTTTCTTTTTCCTTTTTTTTTATTTTCTCGACTTCTTAGAGACCCCTCCAGTTCATAGGGAAGCCACGAGATGCCTGTAGAGGGTGGAGATTATTCGGCATACCAGCCGCTATCGCACTAACGCCAAGATCAAGCTCTGCAAGACGCGGAAGGCGTTGGTTTTGTTGTTGAGAAGCCATTGGGTGGTTTGGGTTTTGCATACGCGACAATGGCGCTACAAAATTTGGGTGTGCATTCTTCGCGTAGTCTGGCTGTTGTGAGGGAGGTACAACAGATTTACGTCTCATATGGTTGAGCTTGCGAAAGTATGGTGGTATGTAGAACCGCCTCTTTGGAGGATACTGTTTAGACTTGCGCGTTGTGTCGAAGTAACGGCTGTAGTCATCACCAGTACCAAAGTTATACGTTTGGCGTTGATAGTCGGTGTATCGAGGCACTTCAACTTCATCTGGCCTATCGTTTTGTCGTTTTTGCCGTTCCTTTCTCGCTTTTGCACGACGGTTCTATAAAAGTATAATAAGTAAAGCAGGAAGATTATTAAAACATTTTTATGGTGTGGGCTTTGAAAGAGTCAAAAAAAAAATAATTGAGAATCAGAAGAAAAAAAAAACGGTAAAAAAAAAGCGTACCTGGAACCAGATTTGTACTCTTCTTGGCGCCATTTTGAGCTCTTCAGCTAGAGCTTGTTTATGATCGCGGTTTGGATGTTCTTGGTATTGGAACACATGTTCAAGCCTTGCTTTTTGTTCTTGAGTTATCGGTATTCTTCTACGTTTCTTGGTTTTTTTAATGCTAGAGTTGTCTGAAGAGTTTGGTTCTTTCTCATTAGGAGCTCTCTTACGTTTAGAAGAAAATTTTATTCCTTCTCGAAAAGTTTTCATAGTGGATTTTATCAAACCGCGAACTTTTCCACTCTTTGGTTTTGCTGGCTTTGTTTCTGTTTTATCTCCACGTAATTCCATAAGAGCGCGTGCCGCTACGTTATTCCTTGATTATTAATTAGTATAAAACCAGAATCAGGAAAATTAAAAAAACCGGTTCAGAATAAAAAAGACAAGTGTGCGGCGTACTGTTCGTATTGTTCTGCGTTATCTCCCATTGGTACGTCTTGAAAAACTGTAACAGGACGGGAAGGGGATGAACACTGGTTTGTGTACTTGGGAGAGGGGCGTCTGTGGTGCGCTAGAGGAGAAGACGCTGTCAATTAAAATGAAAGAAAAAAAATAAATTGGGGTAACCCGGTTTTTGACAGGGTAAACAGAACAATACCCAAAGAGCTTTTTTTTTTCATTTGTGATCTGAGCCAATAGAAAATAATTGATTTTTGAAATGAAACAAAAAAACAATTACCCCGTCTCTGAGGTTTGTTATTTTATGGCGTTGTCGATAAGCGGTTGTGTTTTATGGTATCAAATAGTTATCATACGGGCGTGCACTGAAAGCACGTTCCGTTTTTTTGGCAAAATAAAATAATGGGTAGGCGTAGGATTTAGAATAAAGTGTAATTAAAAACAAAAGGATTTCTTGATTTTTTTTTTTTGTTTTTGTTTTAATCCTTCAAAACGACGTTGTATTGTACAAATTAAGAAGGATAAAAATCACGTGATGATGGGTATTGGTCTTTTTGTATCAATCATTTGTTTTTAAAAGAACTACAGTACGTACTACTTATTGACATCAATTAAATGTACAGAATTAGTTGTGCTAGCTGGAGACGAGCTGCTAATGCTTCTTTAATGTGAACAGTAATTCAGTTTATATTTGATAGTCTGCTGACGTCAACAGATATAAATGTTTGTTTCTCGTCGTTTCTCTGTTGTTCGCTAATGCCCATTACTCCTGTTCTTAATATAGCGTGTTTTATTGAAGAACAAATCTCAATGGTGAAGTAAAAAAAGTACTTCCGTTACTATGAGTGAGTCAATGTAATTTTGCGGAAAGACTCCGGTCTGTAGCGTAGTAATAACCGAACTTTTCAATTTTGTGTAACGCGATTATAATCGCAAAAAAAGCGTGTAGAGGACGCGACTTTAGAATTGCATTAAAAACTGGCCTCTCGTGCAATTAATAACACATTTAACTTCTAATCCATTGAAAACGTCAATGTGACGGCCACAGGGGAGCGCCAAAGGAAGATATCAACTGATTTTGATTGGGCTTTTTCGATCTTTTTTCCGTTATGATGTTTAAGAGCCATGGGCTTGATTGAGCTCCCCACCGCTTAACGCGTGCTCACTTGCTTTTCGAAAAAGGCGAGCCAACTCCAAAATAGGTCGTGGAAGTTGACATTGGGTTCTTAATTTCAAAAAAAAATAAATATACTCTCGTCACGTGACGTCTAAGGCAATTCATTCACGTGACGTAAAGCAACACGTGCGTGCAACGACTATTAACCAATTGTCAAAAGCTCACGCCATATTGAAGACGCACATTTGAAGAGTACCATAATAGACTTTTACTCTTGCGACTAACCCATGTACAACGCTTCCGAAGCATCCGTTAGAGAGATAATGACCGCCTCGAGTAGAGGCGGTACAGATAAGATCCGAAAGTGTCGAATAGTGGTTCTAGGCGATGAAAGAGTCGGTGAGTTTGGTTTTTAACGTTCTCTCCTGTAAATTTCGCATTTGCAGGTAAATCAGGATTAGTAGCCAGATTTGTCCAGGGTGCTATACTTAGCGAGGTACTTATAATTATATAGCTTTGCCTAAAATCGATTTTTAATGATATTTTTTGATCTCGGCTTGTTTGCTTTATGTGTCGTTTTGCGTACTTCTAACTTGCATTATATTAGCACAGCCCCACTATAGAACAAGTATATACCAAGGTTATCGACTTTCAAGGTGACCCATGGGTCCTTGAGATTTTAGACACTGGCGGCGCTGCACGTTTGAATTGTTTTTGTTTTTAGAGCTATACGCCCAATTTTGCTCATACAAAACACAGGAAGAATTTGGCTCTACAAAAACGCAAAACATGTCCGGAGCAGACGGATTTATAGTTGTATATGATGTCACAACGCGTAGTTCGTTTGATGAAGTTAAAAACATTCACGAAACAATTACAAAAGCGAAGGCAAAAGCGAAAGGAAAGGTAACAAGGATCAACGCCAAGACAAAAAAAACGGAAAAGAAAAAAAATTTCTGCGTAGCGATTTGTTGCGTAAACATCACGTGAAAATTTTTTTGTTTTTCTGTAATCTCCGTAACTAACTCAAAAAGGTTCCGCTTGTTGTTGTTGGTAATAAGATTGATCTAGCAAAGGATGGTAGGAAAGTAACAGAAAAGGAAGGAGCATCTTTGGGAAACAGACTTGAAGCAGTTTTTATCGAAGCGTCAGCTACCGAGAAGATAAATGTAGATACAGTCTTTTACTCTATTCTCCTTCAAATCAAACAACAGAAAGAAATCCGACGAACACGTACTACACGTAAACTTCCAGTAGCACCTATAAAACAACAAGGATGTTGTGTTATATTATAACTCCGAAATAATCGCGTAATACGCTGTTAAAAAACACACTGTACTCTAAGCTCAAATTCCACTAAACAAAATTTTCGAAATAATCTCATTGACGAGGTCGGTTTGGAACTCATTAGAAGGAAACCAAAACACAACAAAAAACAAACAAGCTGCATTTGCCCATAAGATTACGTTTATTTTCAAGTTTTTTTTGTAGCTTCCTTTAAATCATTGGAGCGACGAATCTGTTAATGAGTTCTTCACGGTTACCAGCGTCACCGCCCTAAAATAAACATTAAGTATCAAGAAAAGGTAAAGAAAAAAAGAAAACTTCAAAGCACAAGACTTCAGAGAAGAATGTCCAAAAACAACAAAAAAATCCCGTACCTCTACAAAATGGGTGCGCTTGGTGATACCTCCACGTGGAGAGTTAAGTTTGAAAGGCCACAACCAACGGTTTACAAATTTAAACTTTGGTGAAGCAGTCCAGAGTTCGTGTACAACATCTTCCATACAGATGACACCGTGTTTACCGAGAGCTTCAGCGATCATCTCGTTGTTTGTAATGCGGATTCTGTTTTTCTCCATGCGTGCGTAACCACGTTTGTAGACGAGTTTGCGTACGGTTTCCAAGGAAGGATAACTAAGTTAAAGCGTTAACAAGGGGTAGCTTTAGTGAAAAAAGAGAAAAACAATTATTTTGCTAGCGAAGCTCGCGTTGAGCCTAAATACGTACCCCCAAGCGATGTATGGACCACAAATTCTCAACATTTCCTTTGTGGAGGCGTTTAGTTTGACGATAGTGGCTGTGTTAATTCTGTCCAAACGCAAAACGGATAGTGTCTTACGGATCTTTGGGTGGACACCACATACACTACATTATGAGTAAGCATAAAGAACATTCAAACATCAATTTGGTGCAAAAACGCAGAATTTGTTGATTATAGCTGTATCATGTATCATACCCTCTAATACGGACGGCAAGAGCAATTTTGGCCTCTGGTTTAACGTAGAAACCACCTTTTGCTTTAGCTTCGCGTTGAAGACGGACTTCTTCTTTTTCTTGGTTTGTGTACTCGGTAACATACTGTTCGGCTCTTTTGAATGCCATTTCAGTGTGGCGTACATTGGCCTCTTTACGTTGCTTCAAACGGCGGCGAAGTGTCTCGGCACGCTTCTTTGCGATTTGACGCTTCTTGAGGACTGTTTCTGGGGCTGGAACGCTGCAGAAACTGATTAGTCACTAGATCACCAAACATCGCTTTAATGTGCTTGATTACGCACTATATCGTAGAAAAGGCAAACATACGAAAGTTTTGGTCATGAGAAAAAAGAAAGTACAGTTTCTAAGCTATTTACGTGTACAAATACGCACCTTTGTTTATCCATGGTTCTGTTTTGGTTAGGTGATGGGCGATGCAAGTACCTGGATGGGAAAATTGGATTCGAAATGTAATGCTGATAAGTATCATGTGCTGACTTAACCTTCGCCTATTTTTTTTGTTTTTTTTTTTTTTACGACTTACTGCATCAGTCTTGGCTTTGGTAACTTATGGACTGGCTAAAGCGTGCCGTACGCGTTGTCTTTGAGCGCACTAGTGAGGATGGTAACCTACGGGATGATGTACTAGCGGCAAACACACTATGGAACAAAGAAGACAGTGGCGATACATCTTTCGTTATATTTATTCGCAAAGATGTGACTAGGAAACGGTTTAAACACCACCTACAAGAATACTTCAAGGAGAAGGGTTTCCTCATAAGACACGACAATAAGAGCGCTATGACAGCGTATCAACACACTCCTAAACGAAGTATTTTTATTCAAATGGCTTTCACGCAACAGGACCACCGTGTAATGAGGCTAGTATCCAGAGGCACTGCGCAAGACAAAAAGTTATTTGAGTACATGTTTCACGGTAATCAAGCAAATACAATCTATTAAGCTTGCTAAATGCGCCTAGAACTCGCCGAGCTATTCTGTGATGAACTGTTACTGAAAACTTTTCAAGAGCAAAAAAAGCCTGCGCGACCTCTAACTGTTAGCATTGACCTCAAGAATACAGAGGAGTCGCCCCTACAGAAAATCTTAAAAGATGACACGGTATCCAAAAACTGTTACGCGTTGCAAAACTAGCACGCTAATGCGCCATTACTCGTCCACTGACTAACGTTGTAGGTATTTGATAAAAACGAAAGCCAGTTTACTATCTACCTAAACGATCGCATCACAAAGGAAGAAATTCTCGGCTTGTTTGAGAAATACGCCGTTTCGCTTGGTTTTCAGTTGGGTTCTTCATCACGAACCTCGATAGTGTCCATCACAAAGCTAAGCAAAGACAATCAAAGTAATTAACCTATACCTACTTCACAGACAGCTAAAGCATACTTTCCCTTTTAGTGATCAAACGAGAACTCAAAATCGGATTTACAAAATCAAAAGAACGTATTCTGACTGGAAACTACGATGGCACGACATTACTTACTACTATGTTCACTATGCGCAACCTTTGGGTTTTTTTTGGGTTTTTGTAGACTTGCAAAAGGTTGCTGACTTTTTCTTCGTCTAGCTACCAATGCAGCCACTACTTTTTGGCGTGGTTTCGCTAAAGAATTGGCAAAGGAGCTTAGAGGCCTTAGAGGCCAAGACGAGCTACCTCCAGTTGTTTTAGCAGTAAGCGTTTCTTCAAAAGCAGATGCATCTGTTAAGGTCCCTCCACGCAAAGTAGAGTATTCCAGACCTTCAAATGGTGATGAGAAAGCTGAAGAACAAAAAGAAACAGTTGAAGACGTCCCAGAGGCTGAGTACGTGTGGGAAGTAAATCCTAACGTTAAAACGGGCAGAGATGATACGTCTATACCCGATGAGACCATGGTTGACGAAACGGAGGACAAAGAAGAAAATCCTGTCGTTGAGGATATTGTTTTCCCTTCTACAGAAGCAGAAGATAAAGAAGATGAAGTAGTAGTAGTAGATACTCAAGAAGAAACTGAAGATATTGAAGAAGAACCTACAGAACCTACAGAAGAGGTGCGACCCTTTAATCAAAAAAAGAAGAAAAAAGAGAACAGACCCAAATTTTTGTTGCATTTTACTTATACTGTATAGGAGCCAGTAGATGAAACTGTAGATCCTGAACCTGTAGCTGCCGAAGAAGAAGCTGCTGATGCTACATCTGAGCAAGTAGAAGAAACACCAGCTGAGACTGCCGGTGACAACGAAGAACCAGAAGCAGACGAAGAGGCAATACTTTAATCTTATTTCTTTTTGTTGTTAACATTGTTTGATATCAGGTTGTTTCCGAGGAAGAGGACGGAGTTGTTGCATCACCAGAGTATCTTCAAGGTAGTTAAGCATACAAGCAATCAAGAAGAAAGAAAAAAAAGCTTAAAATAAATCGTCATTCCTATGTAGAGGTAGTTGTTTTTTGATGGTCTCAACCCACCTTGTGAAACGACCAAGTTCTAAGGGGCGACCTCTTTTATTGAATAGTAAATGTTTTGATGTATACGCCTACGAAGCATGTCATTTTGTACAAGGTGAATTCATTACAATGAAATCTTTGTTGTGACTTTCAATGGAAAATTCTGTTTTTTTTCGTATTTTTATTACACATAACCCCAATTTGGTGGCAGGTGATCTATGTATCCGTTCTTATGCTTTCAAATATGTATAAGTGCTATTTTAACTATGCATAAGCTTGATAGAGGGCCGTATGTGGCTTGGTTGTTTTTTTATTTTACAATAGTGTTTGTATTACACTGGGTAGGCTTCATATACGTTGTTTCTTGTATCCTATACTCTTTTTGCTCGAGTTGACGTTTGTAATTCATATTTCCTTAACAATAGACACCAATTTCGTTCTATTCGAGTGGTTCAACTATGCAATGGCTGTTGTAGCGTTTTATTTCCATTACAAGGTAAAATCGGTTTAAATAAGTGAAAATAATGTTTTAGGTATGTTCTTCAGATCCTGGGTACCTATCACGCGTTGACAACAGAACAAGTGGATGGAAATTTTGTGACACTTGTCAAGTAATTCTTTTTTTCGAAAAATTGAGCCAAAAACGCCATTATTCACTTCAATATAGATATGGAGGCCTTTACGTGCTAAACACTGTGGTATTTGTAACAGATGCGTAACTAAATTTGATCATCATTGCCCAATAGTACGACATTAAATTCAAAAACATTTTTTCGTTTCATGTCTTGACTGACTTGTTACTAAAACCAAAGGTAAACAATTGTGTTGGACAGCGTAATTATAAGTTTTTTTGGTTATTTTTACTGTTCCAGACAATAAGCTTGTCTTGTGGTATTGTATACTTGGTAGATTGTACGAAATAATTTGAGTGTCTGACACTTTAAATGCATTGATCACATGACTGATTTTTTGTTGCAATTTAGATTTCACGAAACGTCAACCTGACTTCCGACCAACACTGTTATTATTTTCTAGGCACCGCCTATTGGTAATGTACGTTGTATTTATAGCGTTTAAGAGAGCAACATGCGGTGTTTGTGTTAGATTGACTGACATTCAGCATGCAGAAGAATTTGACGCTTGATTTTTTTTAACCTAATATTTGTGACATTGTAGGTGCTTTGGTATGGGTGCTGTTATTATTTTGGGTGTTGGATTTGGTCTTGCTTTGGTAACATATTCGGTTTTTTGTAACATTACGTTGAATGAAGTAATCAACAGGTTTGTATTTGGATACAATTCTACACTCTTTATGAAGGAAGAAGACTCAATTGTTTTAGGCACAAGTATTCGTATACATCTCTATGGCCTTGGAAAAACAAATTTAATAAAGGTATAATATCTAACTTTATGACATCAATGGATATCGTTCGTGAAGAGCCTGTTTACGATCAATAACAAAAATAACTGAAAAAAAAAGATGGGAAAAAAAATAAATAAAGGCACAATAGCTACTTTGCTGCAGTAGGTTTTATTGATGAGTGTTTCAAAAACTGAGTACATCGAAATGCATTGACTCAACATACAATTCAACTGTAAACCTAGCAACACCTCCTGTTTCTTGTTGGTTCTCTCTTTCCAATGAAATGATACCAACATGGTTAAAACGAACTGTACCAAGTTCTTCACGTAAGTCAGCCCCCAAGAAACTGAGCGAACCACCCTTTTCGTCAGTGTCCGTACATTGGCCATCAATAACAAAGTGCTGCAAAAAAAGTCAAATTTAGAAGATGTAAACACGTGATTTAGATCAAAATATCCGTACCGTGTACCATTCCATCCAAGCATCAATATCAGCTGTGCTGATAGATACTTTCAAGTTACTCACTTTTGGTGGGTCTGGTTGCCTGTTATACTGTCTATCGGTTACAACCTTTTGTTCCCATGTGAAACTATCAATCTTGGCAATGCGTTCGCAAGGTAGACCGTCCAATTCAAGTCTAAAGTTGCTAACCAACCATTTCTTGGAGTTAGCATTCTCATCACCTTGTATTGGCTGGCCACTGCCTCTACAACTAACGTTAGCACATACAAACAAACAAAAAAACAGTTCGGGTTGTACTTTGTGTATTGGATTATTTCGGGCTGTATCTGGACGCTCAGGTACCCAGGTTCATTGCTAGAACTATCACATGTTGGAACAGTAACTGTTGTTATGTGGGCGTTATGAAAAGTGCGGAAGTCCTTTGTGGACGGATCTGATATCTCAACTGTTCGATAATGATGAGCTCCGACAACTAAAAACGATAAACAATAAATTCAATTGATTTGTGGTGCCAACTTACCACTTGTTTGCATTGATACCCAATCAAGCAACTCTTGGTTCTGACTAAGTCCCATGGCAACTTCCATCGTCAATGGTTCATGGTTAATGGTGCTAAGGTGTTTCCTTTCAAAATTGCTAGTGCCAACAGACGAAGTGGTCTCTACAACGCCTTTTATTGTGCCTAAAAAATACCTCAAAACACAGACCCAAAACGAAGCTGGAAACCCGCATTAATTAACAAGAAAATTTACCTCCACTGACGTAATTTAATAACCCTCCTGGTCGCCTGTTTACTGTTGCTGTATAGTGAGCTCTTGAAATACAAACGGCGAAGGCTAGTATAAGAAAGCAGCTTGCTGTTCTAAATACGTAGGTAAGCAATACTGTAAAAGATGGAGGTAAGATAATGGGATGTACCTCATTTTGTTGGTTTTTTGCTATGGTGTATTCGTTCACGTGCGTTAAGCTACTATTCGGTGAAGCCCAAAACGGTTCACATCTAAAACGAGCAACTTCGTGATGCCAACATCCCCAACAAAACTTGGATAGCCAGCAGCTAGTATGACGACCGATAGCAGTCAAACCGGACAATTTATTGTCCAAGTTTTTGCAAAAGCTGAAAAAGCATTATAAGTATTCAACCAGGTCAACCCCACCACGTATGAGTACATGAGAAGTTTAAAAAAATCGAGTGTTTGTTATCACGCTATCCTATTGTTCTTAAGAGAATCGATAATTCGGCTGAATAGTGTCTTCGGAACTTCCGTACTGCTTACGAAAAATATGGCGTCACTTCATGAACAGAACCTGCAGCATACAATTTTGTCTCATATGTCTTCCAACTTAAACGAGGGCTCGCTGGTTGGTAAAATTGCTTCTGTAGTACTATGTACTAAAATCAGTCATTGTTACGCCAATAGGATGATAAGAGATACAAGTAACTTTACGTTGTTAACAATAGGTTCGTAAGCATTAAGAAAGCTGCAGTACATGTGTAGGTAAACTGAGGAGCGCTCAAGGATAAGGAAAAAGTAATCCTTTTTTTTTGTTACTCACGTGTTTGTTATCGAGTTGCTATCAAGTTGGCGGGTGGCAATTGATTTAATTATACAGTGTTCAATAGCTCAATACGTTGTTGCTCACGTATTTTCTGTCGACAACGCGCCAGTAGTGATTTTAGTTCAGTGACATGTTCTTCTACTAAGAGAACGCTTAATCTATCCAATATTGTCTCTAAGCAAGGTGTAGAGTATTTTACTTCTTCCAATAAATGCTGTGTTACTAGTTCATTATTGTGCTCTAACCATTGATCAGTAAAAGACTTAATCGTAGACCCGATAAAGAGAAAAGAACAAGAAAGAAAGCCGAAAAAAGTTGGCCGAAGTTCAATAAAAGAAAAAGCCTGTTGTTGGGTTTGATGGTGTGATAGTATAAAATCTACGTACCCAATAGTATTACTAGTCCAAAAAACGTATCATTAACGATATTATCATCTTTTGGATGGTTTGCTACAGCAAGACAGTAACTATGAACTACACGGCGTCGTATTAATTGCTCAATATGCTTCTCATCTGTTCCATAATATTAGAAACTATGGTAAACTAGAAAAAAAGATGTACCGTGTAGAAGATTTGTAAAAAAAGTGACAGCTGCGTCTACAATGAGTATTTCATCTTGATACTTCTCTATTGTATCCATTACAATATCAGCAAGGCCGAGCTCTATGATTTGAGGACGACAGAAGCCTTAAAAAACAGTATAAGACCTTAAAGAAAAACTGCCAATAAACCAAAATAAAAGGCCTAAAAGAGAGGTAAAGGACTCTACTGTATTACTTACTATACGTAGCGAAGTTTCGCAATGCTGAGCAACAAAAATCTAGGATCGTGCTATCTCCACTACACGCCAACATGTGACGCTTTAAAATTTGTAGAATCTTAGCGTCGAACAGATGTACCACTGCTTTTTCTATTTTGAAAATTTAGACTACGCGTTTCAAAACACGTTATCTACGCGAAACAGAATGTTCGAGAATAGAGATAATAAAGCTTACCATCGAGTGCTAAGTTTATAACCAATCCATAGGCGTCAGAATGAACGTTATCTACAATAATAATTTAGGAAAAAGGAAAAGATTTTCAGGAACAAAGCTTTAATCCATACGACGATTAGGCTAGCTTTGTATGTTCGTTCTGGACATAATTTAGAAAAGCGTACCAAAGAAGTTTTCAAAGTAGCTCAGTAATTGATCAACTGCCCCAATTTCAAGTAGTCGACGTGAGTAATCAGCTATGAGTGCTATTTTAGAGAAACTGTGACACGGGGGTAGAAGAATTTGTTTGGATTTTTTGAAACTGTTTTTTGATTTTCGACTTGTCTGCTTGTTTGTGTACCTGAGATATACGTTATATTACGGAAAAAGAAGCATACTTCATCTTGTAGTTGTTTATGATCTTTATAGCGCTTCATAGCATTTGTTGCTTTTTCCAGTACTGATGCTTCTACCAATCGTGCGCTTATATTAGGTAATTTATGACTAAGATTTGCCAAACAAAATAACACATTGTGTATGACTTGTGCTTCTCCAAAATGAAGATCAAGTATATTCATTAGCGTATTAACAATACCAGCATCACACATGAGCTTATGATTATTCTCTAAAGTACTCTACAAGTAAGAAAAAAATCCACTAAAACAAAACAAAAATGACAAAAGGGTTTTTTTGCTTTTTTACGTACCATACAGTGAAAGATTTCCTAGCGCTCCTGCTGAGTCTTGGCATAGTAGGGGATGTTTAGAGAATCTCTTAAGGCCATCAATGATAATAGTAACAACTTTGGCTGCAGGGATAGTTAAACAGACAACAGATGTTGTTTATTTGTGTACCTTCATAAAACTTTTTTTCTTGCTCGCAACTGTCTTGTCCGTCATCAATTTGTTGGAAACACATACGTTTTGTAACATAACACGCTAGTGTAAGTAGTTCTAGATCATCAGGGTTTGATTTCATTAGCTGGGTAACCTTTTTAAACGGTTTTAGCTTTCACCTTTAACTAATCGGTTATTGTATACGTACTTGTGCTGCTTCTGATATCGTTATGTTATTGACGCCTCTATGTGCATCTGCTTCATACGCTAATTCTAATGGCACGCCCTTTTCTACGAGCATCTTTATCCTGATCCTGCACTCATGTGATTAGTCACGATAGCCACCATTGTAGGCGTACTTGTGCAATTTTACAAAAAAAGCCTTTCGCTTGTTGTCAGCCCATTCCCAACGAGATCGCCACCAAGCTAATTAAAATGAGCGTTTCATAATTTTAAAGGAGAATGTACGAGGTTTATCCTGTATTGTTTCAGGGCGATCAATTAACCTACAAAACACGTTATAAACAACCAAGAGAACAGTAGTAATTGCTTTACCCATAATACAACTCTGGATAATAGCATTGAAGGCTCCGCTTGAGTAGCGCTATCTCATACGATATCCAACGGTACCTACGCGATGCAAGGGACAACGCTGCAAGAGAATAAGGTGACAAATAAGCGCATAATTGATCTAGCAGTTCGTTGGGTAACAACAAGAGCGACATGCTGTTTGTAAACCTTTAAAACTCACGTTTAATTGACTTTAACAGACTTGTTGTGACGATTTCGTTGATTTTTAAGTGTCACTTTGAATACTGTTTTCCTTGTGATAGTGAACGTACAAAGCGGGCCATTATGGAAAAATGATGGGTTGCGCGTATTTTTGCAGTTTGCGTTGGTCAGGAGAGAAAATAACGTCGCTGTAGGTTAGAGGATTTTTTTTTTTCATTATTTGTACAGTTTTACGTTTAGTTTACAGGGTTTGATTTATGCTCCAAACCAGCTTCCCGTGGCATCTACGCAAATAATGAGGGTTGTACAGGTTGTTTCAGATAAAAAAAAAACGTACTCATTACATTTGTCAAGAAATCCTTTGGTCGTTTTGGTTGAAGATGTATTTCGCGTGGAAAAAAGTCATCTTCTTTTTGAGGTGTAGTTCGTGGTTGTACTGATTTACGTGGACTTTGGTGATGTGGTGATCGCAAAGGATCTTTAGAATTCAAAATTAAAAAAAGATCCACTAGTTTTAAAGGGTCACATACCATTACGTATACCAGTATGCATGCCAGTATGTATGCTAGCTTGCACGCCACTATGCATGCCATTGCGATTGCGTAGAGGCGATCTCATATTATCGTTAAAAGCACTCAAGGTGGGTTGTGGTTGTGGTTGGTACTAAGTACTTGTTAATCATGAAAAACAAAAATTCTTGTTCGTTAGACATACAGTTACTGATTGTGCTGGTGCAGTAGTACGCAGGTGTCTCTCTGGAGGAACATAGTCTCCAGGACCGAATTGTGGGATTATTTGCTCTTGTCTCTGCTGCGTCTGAGGTGTCGTAGTAGCAAAGGTGCCTGTTCCGAGCTTTTGAACAGTATGATGTTGAAAGTTGTATGCTTGGTTTTGATGTGCTAGAATTTGCGTCAGTTTAAATCAAATCGAAATAGCTAATGTTATAATACCTTGAGATTGATCTATTCGGTTTGACACCATAGCTATGTTTTCATCATAGAATCTGCGAGTTGTTAGCTACGCGAAACAAGTTATAGTTAGGTGTGGCATACTGTAGTTGTGGAGGACGATCAAAGGTACTCAATTGTACCGTAGATGGCTCTGTGGTTTGCATACCTACGTTATGTTACCGTTATGACATGTAACGAAGACAATTGACGTGCCTTTCGAAAGTTTGGAAACCTCCATTGGTAAGAATGCTTGCTTTGAGAAGCCCTTATACTCTATTGCTCAATCAAAAACTACGACTAAGTGTATTCGTACCTTCTACCTCCCGAGACACCACTGGGGTACCCATGGAGCCGATACCTACAGGTGGAAGCGTATTAAGCGCTGTATGGCCTACTGGTAAGTCTGAAGGGTTCTCGTCGACTAAACTGGCCCACAATACACTCTCGTAGCTCATTGTAAATATGCTCTTTTCACCACAAAATAAAAAGAAATTAAAAATGGCGGTCAGATAGTTTCATTTGTCAAAAATAATTAGCGTCAAGTGTCACCCATTACGTGACGTCTTTATGTCGTAACTCTTTGTAAATACCACTGTTCGTTTTAATGTACATAGTAGCAATAATGTTGCAAGTGTTGTTTGTTTAGGTACAACAGTTTTTGGTTTGTTGGTTATTGTTCTTCTTTGTTGCCTTTCTTCTTCATCTTTGCTTCTCTTCCCCATACCTTCGGTGGTTCATAGACGTATGTTGTATTGTCTATTCTGTGAGGAAAGAGTGTCATCATATCGTCTAACAGTGATTAGTTTTAATGCAATCGCTGTGACAATCCGTACCGAGCAACATCCAGCCTTTCTTATCAGCTGTTGTGATTCTACGCTCCTCGCCATCATGCTCTGGTACGCCTATAATGCTGTTTTAGTGCCTGTTAGCCTATGTTGAGATTACCTTTGTAGATTTTGATGCCCCATGCCTGTCCAAAGTTTCCTCTTTGGTTCTATGTAGTGTCAATAAGCTATTTTGAGCGCATTTGTACCCTGTATGTCGGTTTTACGCGTGTAATAAGCCAGTAAGAATTAGCTTCGTTCTTTTTACCATCCAAAGGTTCATTTGGATACCATGTCTTGCGTACAACCTTTTTACCCAGGCCGTATTGCTCAAGCTTTAGTGTTGCTTCAAATAAGCGTAAACCTTGACCTCTGCCCCTCTTGAATGTCTTGATGGCTGTTTTGCGCACAATAGCCATGTTTAAATCTTGCCTTGTCTAGTAAATGCTATTTAGAACGGTAGTACGAGTGTAAATGACGTACAATGTAAGTTCAAGGACGGCTTGTCGTTTTAGATGAGAATTGGTCTGACTTGTAGTACCTTGTCTTTTGAATTGTATTCGCCAAACTTGCATGTTCCTGTAAGACCAATGCTTCCCTTGACGCATGGCCGATAAAGTACGTTGTTATTCTTTTTTAATTGTTTTGCATTTGTTGTACTGACAAACGCGAATGGCTTGCCGATTGCGTTTATCGTTCGAGTTCTTACCCGTTGTAGCCGGAACACTCACACACTCCACCCACATCACTACACATACTAGACGATAGTCTAAAGGCCAGCATACCGTCGTGGGCGTACGAAAAATATGTTTATTTGCTACGCGAAACGGACCAGCTCGAACAAGATCTTGTAGAGCGCATACACAAGCTCAACGAGAAATATCTCGTACTTAACAATTGGAAACAGAAAACAGTTGTGCGCTACCACGAACACTTACAAACCACTATCAACGGCGTCAGCAAGGAAGTAAATCGTGTCCTACTTCAGCAAGTACGAATTGACACTTTCTCTTACTCTAAAACTGTATCAAAAAAAACCGACTTTATGTAACCATGCGCATAGGACCAACTTTTGGCGGAACACAAGCGTACTGAGCAAGAAAAAAGATCGGAGCTTGCTTCTAAAAAGTCCCAGCTCGCCGCTGACACTGTACACTTACAAGAGCTTAACGAGCAAGCCAAGCAATTAACAGAAGATAAACTACAGCTCGAAAAATTACTGTCAAATCTAAAAGGTAGAAAAAAGCACCTTATTGACCCACGGTTCGTTTCTGGTCGTCCACGGGCGTCCCTAGAAGCTACAGTACGCGAAGAAGAAGATTTCAGGGATGTAACATGGAAAGCAAAGTTTTCAGAGGAGGTACGGGCAAACATTCTCGAATAGGCAAAAAGTGAAATTTCTGAATTTTCTCCTAGACTGCCCGTTTATCTCCCTTATCAACAATAACATCATGTTTGATGGCTTCTAGAAAGCTTTGCCTATCAGCTATACGAGATTTAGTAACGCTTGGCAACTGTAGCGTTCCTGAAGCGCTATGCAACCTGTTACAACAATCAAGCGACGTTGATACTATACAAGTACTGTCTTTTGCACAAACACGTGACAATAGTCTGATATATTTATAGGAGCTCTCTGATGCGTTTATTGCAGTCGTAGCCCATAATGAAGTTGAGCGCGGCGGTTTGGTATCTTGGGCTCTAAGACACATGTCAAATCATTCAAGTGTAGAAAAATGGAAAGCACGCTTCAGGGGCCTTCCTACTCTTGCTGAGGTTGTTATAACATCTTTCTTGCGCACATTTGGCAAGAAGTACTTTCGTGAAACATTGCTTGAGTTTATTGAGGATGTTGCCACAAAGCCTTCCCTCGAGGTAACCTCTCTGAGATTTAATTTTTTTTTTTGAGATCTTTCATTAAAAAAAGTGTTGAGCACAAGCTCTTTGTTTGCTCACTTGTTGCTATTAGATCGACCCTGTAAAGTGCAAGGACGCTAACAAAAACATGCACATTATAAAGAGCATTGCATCACGTCTTATAAGCGTGATTTGTGATAGTGTTGATACTATGCCACGACAAGTCCGTGATGTTTGTGTTGAAACAAAAATCCTTGTGCAAAAAGAATTTCCTGGTGAAGTACCTACTTCAATAGCTGAAATTTTACTTTTAAGACTTTTCGCTGTTGGTCTACGCGATCCAGAAGGGTACGCCTATACTGGAGAGCTGGAATCGCATACAAGGAGGACACTCGAGATTCTTGGTGATTTTTTATCTGTACGTTTTGTATTCTTTCTTTTTTTCTTTTTGTTTGTATTGTTAACAGTTCATTAGGGCTATGTATTTGGTAGATACGTGCACGAATATATGGGTGCATTGAATACAGTGCGTATGAACAATCTAGCGATTGTTCAACGATTTCTATTGCATGCTGCGACTGTACGTAACTTTTGTCTGATTGTTCTTTTTTTTTTTCGGGCAACAATTGACTCTTTTCTAGCCAAAAGCCGACTGTCAACTTTCTCCACCTTTTGCACCACTCACACAAAGACCACTATATTCTATACAAACTGCGCTTGCTTCTTTTAGTCACCAACGCAAGGAGAGCTTCTTAAATAACGTAAAGGCTGCTCAACCTCACGAATTCTACTCTTGTATATTGAAATACAAGACAGGTGAGAGGCTTCTGCAAATCTTACAAGGAATGAAAGTTGCACAAAAAGAGGGTGTATTGACAAGCAACACACGTTGGATAGGTGAATTAATAACGTACCTTACAGACGACAAATTGGAGGTTATCTTTGCGCTTATGGAAGGTAAAGTGAAAAACAAATTACAAAAAAAGTTTACTGATTTTTTTCTTCTTAGTGCTTCGAACTTGTTCATCTAGGACTATAGTCCTTGAAGTAGGATTTGCTATTGTGACATTATATGAAGTTATTCCACCTAAACTAGGAGCTACAACAACGGAGCGGTTGTTTAAAGCTGTAATGCAAAAAGAAATGGCTCGTTTGCAACAAGCTCCAGGTTAGTCCTTAGAATAATTATAATTTGAGGCTAATACGTTGTTTAAAGCTGCCAGGTACATTCCAACGCTATGTGCAAGCATATTTAAGGTATGGAGTAGTCCTCATCTTCTTGTAAGCCAAAAATTTCTTGCTAAACAAACTAAGGCGTATACTTGGTTACAAGTTCGTACAGAGTTTATAAGCTGCGTTCGGCCTTTAGTACTAGAGGACGCAACCAGGAAACTTTTCAGAAAGTCATTTGAAGGTGACGAATTGGTATGCTGCTGAACAACAGTCATTAAACTTTATTCTACGCTCTCTGACTTCTTTTGTAGGTTAAGAAGCCAAAAAAACTGATACCTTTGATGGACGCTTTTCTGGAGTGTTTCAAAGCATTTTTAAAGAGCTGTCCAAAGCCTATTTGGCGCGTGTGCAATTTTATGACGAGACAAGTGATAGACTTGACAACAGAGTTTTGGTTGCTTCTTCTTGTGTTTCCTGTACTACATAGTCCTGTGAAAGTACGTCTGTCGTATCACTAGTAGTGAGAGCACAAAACTAATGCAGTCTACATAGTCAGGATTCATCGAGTCTTCTGAACCGAAGCTAGTAAAGCGGCTGCCAATTTTTGCTGATTTTCTATCTCGTATCGCTTTAAAGCGGCGTGGAGACAAGATGGATGATGAAATGGCTTCCTTCTTAGTTACAAACCACAACAGGTTTCACCGTGTGATAGAGGATTGGGCGGGTTCTTTTGTACGTCTTAGAACTCTTCAACTACACTAAGTTTCAGCTGAAAAAGTACTAAACCGGAGTCGTAGGATGACGCACAAGCGAGTGACACTGCTGCAGGCTCGCGTAAAGTCGCACAACTGATTGGTCATAAAGTGCCTCCGAATACAAAATTGGCTCAAGCGGAGTACCTATGCCACTTTTTGGATTCTAATGCAGGTCATTGGTTTAAGGTCTTTAATAAGAAACTAAAGACAAGGGTAATGACGCTTACTTCATGCTTTTACACGCACAACAAAAACTTCGAAACTTTTTAACTTGTTTTTCCCTACTCGCTTACAATTTTTACAAAACTGGCCTACTTCTCACTAACGCATTTATTTAATAGGGGATTTATGATGTTTATCTACTCACACTCTCGTGTATCAATTATCGTGTACCCGGTTCAAAGTCTCTCTCATATGAGTGACTGTGACGCTGTGAAACGCGCTGAGTTGATTATTAATGTACATTATATACATAATGCAAGGAATATATAAAAAAAAAAATTTGCTACCACAAAGTCGTTAAAAAGTGCGTTTCCTTTTGCTTTCACCTTTAGAACGAGATTTAAAAAAATGTGCATCTTGAGATCGTAAATCTGGATTGTTATTCAACGCACCCTAATTACAAGCTGATGGTAGTGTTAATATCAACGAACATGGTAATATGTGTAGTAAGCGTTAACACGGAGCTAAAAAAATCTGACGCAGATTTTTTCGTGCACAACGCGCTATTGTTAAGGTACGCTATCATATTTGGGTGTTTCAACAGAGGTAACAGGTACGCTGAGATTTTTCGTCCGTTCCTTCATTCGCTGCCCAGCAACCATATCTTCGTTTACTTGTTGTCTGTCTTCTGTTTTATACCAAAAAAACCTCTTCTACACCACCGCTGTAGCTCTACCCTGTATTCTTTATAACTAACTCTTGCTGTAGTAATATAAAGTACACTACACTCTCAACCTATGCGCCTCCTTTTTATTCTCGGGGCACTCTTGTTCATAAGTGCTGTTGCCCAGACAGACTTTTCTCTAAGCACTATCTTTGATTCGTATCAAGATATCCTGGTTAACCACCAAGCCAATGATACCATCACTACGGCGACTATAAATACGAACCCTACTCAAGCTATTGGTGGTAGTAGGACTGTAACTGCTAGCCTTGACAGTTTCATTATCACTCCTGCCTCTGTTAATTGCAATCCTACCGGCGGTACTTTAGGCGATTTCTCCTTTTCTTCTGAGGGTGGTGGCGTTGAAGGATCTTGTACACTTACCTATGACAGCCTTACTGACGGAGATTTCGCTCCAACTATAGGCTTCACTCAACTACCTCTTGGCGCAAGTACGTGCACGGTTTAACAGCTTTTCTCTTTATTAATTTTTTTTTTCTAGGTTGCTGGATTCTCAACACACGAGTCATCTCTGGGGATACTGATGTAACTTTCATTGCTGATACAACATCAGGCCCATCCACTGCCACCCATAGAGTATTAGATACCGATGGCGAAGTTGTGACGTATTGTATTCCATTCCCTGGTGCTGATCTTAACGCCTTGACTGCTGTAACTGGCGTAACACAAATACTGGAGACTGGTTCTCTTGACTCTGATTTACTTGTTGATTCCATTTGCGTTTCTCCTCAAGTCGTCTGCTCTCACGAACTTGAACTCGCCAACGGTGATCCTGTACCACCAGAGGGGGTACCAGTAGGTACGTTGCCGTAAACGTGATATAATTTTTTTTTATTTGGATAAAAAATCTCCGTTCAGATCATAGTAGCTAACTATTATTATAGGTACAACCGTGAGCGTAGAATTTACTTGTATCAATTTCCCATCGATCCCTTCACCTGCGGTCAACGTCAACATTAATTTCGACCTACCACTTGCTTTTGCAGTTGTAGACCAAGTATCTAGATCATGCACCAGTAATTTCGGTTTCGTACGTGGTCTTTTTGTTATGTGGCTGTACCAAGTTTAGCGTCGTATTAATAATATATAATAGGTTAGCCCTGGTATTGCAAATGGTATAGCCATAAATGGTTTTAGCATCTCTGAAAGCGGTTTTGTATCTTGTGAATTTGACTTTACTACTCAAGGTACTAAAATCCAACGCTTGCTTAACTAAACTAACTTAATCACAGCTCCTGCTGCTATCAGCGCACGTGTGGTACTCACAGAGGTGGCTTCTGGTATCGCAAGTTTCTCAGGTCAAGGTCCTCGGTGCGTTGACCTTTTTTTTTTTTTTTTTGCTGTTAATCTGTCAAGTTCTTACGTTACTTAGTACTTTATGTGATACACCTCAGAATTTTACAAACAACGTCATAATTCAATCTGCGCCTACTGTTGCTCCTACAAACGCACCAACAGTCCCACCTACTGTTGCTCCGGTCACGCTAACTCCTACGAATGCACCAGTTCCACCTCCAACTGCGCCACCTACGAATGCTCCATTCGGTGTAATTACGCCAACGAATGCACCATTCCCACCTCCAACAGAGCCACCTACGAACGCACCAGTTGTTGTAACTTCTCCAACGAATGCTCCATTCCCGCCACCAACTGAGCCACCAACGAATGCACCATTTGCTACAATAACACCAACAAACGCGCCATTCCCGCCACCAACTGAGCCACCAACGAATGCACCATTTGCTACGATAACACCTACGAATGCTCCATTCCCACCTCCAACAGACCCACCTACGAATGCTCCATTCCCACCTCCAACGAACTCTCCAACGAATTCGCCAACTAATGCGCCAGTTACTGCTCCACCAACGAATGCTCCGTTCCCACCTCCAACAGACCCTCCAACGAACGCTCCATTCCCACCTCCAACGAACTCTCCAACGAATTCACCAACCAATGCGCCAGTTACTGCTCCACCAACGAATGCTCCGTTCCCACCTCCAACAGATGCACCAACGAACGCGCCATTCCCACCACCAACGAACTCCCCAACGAACGCGCCAACCAACCCACCAACGAATCCTCCAACAGCTCCACCAACGAATGCACCATTCCCACCTCCAACAGCTCCACCAACGAACGCGCCATTCCCACCACCAACGAACTCTCCAACGAACGCGCCAACCAATGCGCCAGTCACCGCGCCACCAACGAATGCTCCATTCCCACCTCCAACAGATGCACCAACAAATGCGCCATTCCCTCCTCCAACCAATTCACCAACGAACGCGCCAACGAATGCACCAACTCTTCCACCAACGAATGCACCAACGAACGCTCCTTTCCCACCACCTACCAACGCTCCTACCAATGCTCCTCTTGGATGCAATCCTTTCACACTTGCTGGAGGAGTATTCCCAGATGGTGCTTACACACTCATTGATGGAGCCAACGTCGAAGCACCTCCAGATTACTGTGTTCGCTTTGATGGATTTACCCTTGACAACGTACTCACTTTTTTCTTTCTTTTTTTTGCCATTACCTGTGTTGGTTGTTGCTAATCTCTTTACATAGCCTAACGATGTTCTCACATTCACTTGCTCAGCAAATGCTATGAGAATTGAATTTGACTCTACTGCACGCACTATCACTGTTGTAGGTATCATCAGTGGTGGTGAAGATGTTGGAGCTGTAAGAGTAAATGAAAGCATTGGCTCTACTTCCCTCACCTTCACGTACGATCCTTTCCTCTAACCACGTTTGTACTAATTTTCGAAACCATAGAAATGTTACTGTAGAAGGTACAGCACCAAACTACTACTTGGTATCAAGAGACATCAACGACGGATTCTTTTTCTTCAGAGTACATAAAAAACAATATCCAATTTTCTTTTTCCTTTTAACACTCTTCTTCAGCAACAATTCTTCGTAATCCGTTCTTTTGGCGCTGAATCAGCTCGCGTTTCGCCTATTGGAAATGGTCAATTCAACTTCTTGTACGTTTTATCCTAAACCTGCAGAACCAATAGCCTAGAAAACTTTATTGCTTCTTTGACTTTTTCTGACTTTCTTGTTATAAAGGAGTTGGTTCTTGCAACCTGCTGGTACAAGACGTTATAATGACGATTTCTCTGGTATTATTGGAGATTGTATTCCAGGAGCTAGCGGCACAGAGATTGTCAGAGGTAGAACTTGTAGCCCACAATCTTGCAAAACATGCGAATGTAAGCAATGTAACTGCGAAGAGAAACAACCTGAAATCCACGACCGATGTGACTTTGATTCCTCTTGCACTGTCATCAGCGATACTCAAGGTGAGTTTTTTTTTCCTCCAACAGATTTTTTAATTTTGTTCTTTCTTTTTTCTTACTTTTTTCTTCAAAAAAGGTGATGTAACTGGAAGCTGTGTTGTTGTTACTTCAACTGGTGTAGTTAGTTCTATTACCGGTACAACTGGAAACGACTGTGTATGGCTCCAAGCAGGATCTAGTGTCGATGGTGATATCAACACTGGAGCTGGTGACGATTACGTCCTCATTGAAACCCAAGCCTACGAAAAATCAGTTTCAACTGGTACTTAATCTCTACTTTCGGTCCTTTCCTAACAAGAAAAAAATAGGTAGCGGTGACGATTTTGTTGCTGTATCAGGCAAATCCGAAGTCGGCATTAGCACAGGAAGCGGTGATGATTGTGTCATCGTTTCTGGCGGAGACGGCGGTAATGTTGATTCTGGAGATGGCGACGATTGCGTTAAAGTAACTGGCGGTAACGTCGGTGCTGTTAGTGCCGGAGATGGCAGCGATTGTGTCGCTGCATCCGCAGGATCAGCTGTTGTTAGCATCGATGCTGGTGGTACGTATTTTGATGAGTGAATGCTGTTTTTAGTTCGGATCTAATATCTCTTTTAGATGACCGTGGTGCTGATTGTATTATCGTAAACGACGCTACTGTAGGAGATGTATCAACCGGTTCCGGTTCTGACACTGTAGACATGTTCAAGGCAAGCGCCGGAAAGATCACCGGTGGACCACAGTCTAACTGCGTATTGGTTGATCTTTCAACCGTTGGAGATATTTCCACAAACTTAGACAAAGATACAGTTAGTATTATGCACTCCACCGCTGGCAGTGTTAGCCTAGGTGGAGGAGACGATAACTTACGTGGTCTCCAATCCACAATGGGACAATACATTGCTGGAGGTACTGGTGACGACAGCATGGTACTCCAAGATGTTTCTACAGGTTTCTTCTTTGGTCAATCCGGCGATGATTGTATGGAAGCTCTTGAGAGCGAAGTCCGTGTTAACGCTGGTTCCGGTTCCGATACATGTGCTATCGATTCATCAGCCATTGATGTATCAGGCTGTGAAGCTTTTGGTGAAACATACAGCATGTAAACTCGAGGACACTTTGGATGATTTTTGAATTACTTCAAAGTTTTTTGAGAAAAAAATCCATAATCCTGAAACATATTTTCACCGTAAACCCCTAATTAATAGTATTATTGAGTAAATTTTATAAATAAACACTCACACTTCAACTTGTTTTTCGTGAATATACCTTTATTGTAGTACGTCTTGAAGCTTAGGAGATTTGCAAAAGGAAACATGCTAGTGGTTAAAGTAGTACTTTTGATATGTTGCTCAGTCTAAAGTTGCGTAGAAGCTAGTACAGGCTACACTAAAAGTTTGAAATAATTAGTGTTGGGATGTGGATAATCTACTAACGACGAGGAAATCATCACACTCAAGGTATTTTTTTCAAACTAAAATCATAGTTTTAAGAAGGCGGCCAGAAATAAAAAAAAATTCAAAAGCGTGGACTATTAATCCACGGTACATTTATTATACTCATAGTTCCTTGTAGCCTGAGTACAATATAGAAGAGTCTTTACACCCAACACAGAAACCTGTTTGTTCGCGGCTCTCAAACCTGCTAAACTCGCATTGCGTAGTTCGCCCAACCTCACATTTGTAAGTTGTGTACATATCACCATTGAATCGTTTAATGTACTTCCATTCTGGACTGTAAACTCTAACCTTAGTCGTTGCGAAACCAATTTCCAATCCATTATAGTTGCACAATGCAACGTTCTTAGGATAAGTAATTGCTGTGTCAGCATGGCAGTTACTGACAAAAACAGATTGTAATTCCGATGTTCTGGTGAAAAACCTAGTACTTTATATTAGCTCTTTACACGTGGGTACTATAAACAAAACGGACAAAGAACTTACCAGTTTGCATCTATTGGTATCAAATCATTAAGGTATCTTGGACAGTCAGTAGATCCTGACCATTTGACAGGGTGAATGTTATCAGAATTGGCAGTTGCTACAAAATGACATTGTTTAACATTTCCATCACAAGTCTTTTGGTTGCCTGAAGAAATCCACCTTTTGTTTTCGCTAAAATCAACTGACTGCACTTTCGCAGCAATACTGAATCCCTTAATACCCGAATTCTTGATGCTACGGCGATAGTGGCAAACTAGGAGGTCGTTTGAAGGTGCCTCCACCTAGTGAGATTGTTATTATGATATACTCGTCAAAGATCTGTGCGTACCCGGTATAGCCTTGGCATATTGCCGTTTACGAAGTGACCGCTATCTTCTATCACTTTCTTTATTTCGCCGCTTTTGAGACACTTTGTAATAGTAGCAAGGCGTCCATTTGCAAGAGAACATAGGACAATAAGCGTGGTAACACATAGTACATTGATTTTCATTTGCAACGTTGTTGTTTTGGTTTGCGTTGAGTGAACTTAAGTCTAGCTTCCCAAAAAGAAATTGTTTCTTCTTGAAAAAGTTGTTAAAACGAGTTCAATGAATAAATCTTACTAGGCAAGTTTTTTGTAAACTGCGATACTCGTAGTGTTATCATTATGGTTTAGAAAAAACATTGATTGACGTCACAAGATCGTAACTAATTGATTCTCTGAATATGGTTTTATTAATATGTTTACTACAGTTTGCAACCTGTATTAAGGTTATACTAGTGTAAAGAGTCATAGTTTTTGGCCTCTGGGGGTTTTCATCAAACTGACAATGCGTGAGGTATTCCAACTGTTGAATCAAATCAATTTCAGTACTGGAAAAGGACAACGTGTTGTTTTTGATACAAACAACTGGCAAAAATGTACACGTACGCTAAATAGATTGGGTCTTTCGAAAGCATCTATCATAGTTTGCACACTTTATCGTAGGAGAGACAAAGTAAATAGCCTCCATGGAAAGCGGTAAACATTTCCTTTCAAGATGCTTGAAAACTAAAACCATAGACTGTCAGGTGCATCAACCTCGTATTCGGTTTGATTCGCTGTAGCTAGCACTATTTTTATTCAGACATTTATTCTAGGTTCGAATCCCAGCGAGGGAGAATGCCCTCGGCTTGTCTTGTAGCACTTTGAATTATATACCCAAATCTTTTTTCCATTTTTTATTGAGTACCAAACATTTGGTTGTGGCTAGTAAACAAAAATATAGTACTGATTGAGTTGAATACCTACAAACTACACAGTGGTTGAGAATCTCTTACTGTTTTTACTATCTTTGTTTATTACAAATAAATGTAATTGGCAGCTATGTACCAATTCAACAACTGACTTTTTACCAGTTGGATAAATCCCTTTACCTTGCATACACATTACAAAGTTTTATAAATGTTAAGCTTTCTTTGGTTTATTATTGCTCACAAGATCCACAAGGAACTTGCTCAAGTTTCTACCAAGAGCAGCAGATGAAAATCTAGATTCTACACGCTTTCTGGCATTATTTCCCATAGTGCGAGAAAGTTCAGGTTCATTGTAAATACGAAGCATAGCTTCAAAAAAAGAATCATCTTTTGGTTCACATAAAAATCCAGTTTCTCCATCTACGACTGTCTCAAGGGGACCACCACTATTACAAGCCATTACTGGTTTATAAGCAGCACCAGCTTCTATAGGTACAATACCAAAGTGCTCATTTGTTGGTGTATAAAGCTAACAAAAGTTAAAACGTGTTTCCACAGGTGGTGTTTTAGGTGGCGGCTTTTCTGAACAAATTGCTGATCAATTATGACGTACTACAACATGAGTTTGTGCTAAAAGTCTATTCTTATCATCCTCAGGTACATTTGGCATAAAATCGACAAGTGAACTTGAAGCACAGAGTAAGTTTGGTTGGAGGAATTATTCTTGAAAAAAAAAAGTGAACGAACGTGATATCCAATTCCTTCACTAACTCCTCAAGTTCTTTCTTGTACTCAACATTCTCCAATAAAGCATCATCATAACCACCAGCTATTACCAACCTTATAGGTCTTTTTGAATGATTCTCACGTGTTTTAGCTGCAAGAAGACCAAAAGAACGAACTGCGATATCTATTTCTTTTTTTCTTTCAAAACGATTCAGGGAAAAGTACATAACTTCCTCATCACTAAAGCACTTTGTTAACAAAAGTCTATATAAAAATATTAAGTTATCTTACCTTATATTAAAACCAGAAATACGTCGATCTATCTCTGCTATATTGACAGAAGGATACAAAACTTCAGGTTTTTTACTAACTGATGTATTTTTTATAAAAATACTCTGAGTGAATTTGCTGTTGACGAGAATTAAATGAGCCATGCCTATTATCGTATGTAAGTATATATAATTTTAATAAATACCTAGGGGCTACTAACCTGTAGTAAAATCCTCAACAAAGTCTAGTGGAATACGGTAAAGTTTCTTTAAAAATGATTCTCTTTTTGCAAGCAACTTATCAGGAAAATGACAATAAAACAGAACCTACCAAGAAGGTGTCAACGTTATTTAGTATTTAAACCCTCCATTGAAATTTGTTATAATTGTACCTTTGTATTTGATAGAAGGAGTATAGGTATAGAGTGAGATATCTGATCAACAAAAATGACATCGAAGCTGTTTAAATAAAAGAATAAGCGAAAATGATGATTAACAATGCATACAACCCTATTCGTTCAAACTCTTATTTGGCCCACTTTAAATATATTGTTTTAATAAGCGAAACAAAACGTAAGGCATATCTGCAGAGGGGCAGGGTAAAAAGTTTGAACGAATAGAAATGTAGGCTCTTATTTTGCAACGAAATAGTGCTCTATTGTTTTGAATATATCACGTGAGCACTTTGGTCTAGGCGGTAAGGCAACTTACTTTTGTGAAAGATTGTCTATGACAACAGCGATAGACAAGTACATGAACCGAATTATTGCGCACGGAAGGTGGAATTTGCCAAAAATATGACGTGGTAGGAATGTGCCACGCACCACTACTTTAATGGTTCCTACAGCGTATTGAGTGGTCTGTTGGGCTCACAGTGACCCATGCTATTTGATCACATATCGTACCGTCTCGTGTCGCTGGTAAACAGCGTTTAGGGTCATGTCGGTTGGTGTACATTGTAACCTAAGAAAGAGTCATGCGAAATTATTACATTATTGCTCACCCTGTGCCCGTTATGCTGTACGCCCTTACACGCCTCTACCACGAAGCGTTCAGCACCGCCTAAAGCATTATTTGAATACAACGGTCGTGTAATCGCCTAAAGTGTACCTATTCCAAGGTCTGGATGAATAAAACACACGTTTAGGCTTTCTATATTGCATTTTAATGACTTTTCACGTTTTGGTGCAGTACATACTATTAGAAGACGTTCGTGGCTTTCTACTCATTAAAAACATCGCCAGAATCCCAATAAACGCGCCAACACAGCCAATTATATACAAAGAAATCATAGCACTCTTAAACCATCACCTTATGCTAGCCAACGTATTTATAGCCACAGATGTGGTAGTACAGAGAATATTATTGAAATAAATACATTTTTTTTTTCCTTCACTGCTGACTCATTCCTGACACGTCAACCATAAGGTGACTTAGTTAAATCACGTTGAGTAACGTTAAGGGGTAGTGTGCTTTGTATACTACGGTAAACAGAATCTTTTGACAGATTTTCATTTTTCTTTATGACGCTGTCGCCTCTTTGATTTGTTGTTCTCTCTCGTCTCTCTTAAACTCCAAGTCTTCTATTACCTTGTAGACAATTTCTGGAGGAGGTGAAGATTGCCTAAGGGAGGGAAGCGAAAGTTAGTAAGATAAGCAAAAAAAAAATAGTTTTTAACGAACGTATAGGTGGCGTACTGGTCGGTGAGATAAGGCCAACGTGACTCCATCTCTTCCGGGGCTAGAGGTGGTATTGCTTCAGGGTAGATAAGACAGTTGTGTATCCTAAACAAGAATGATTAAAATGAGAACAAAAAAAATGCTTGTTTTGTCAAACGTGTTCACTTACAAACGGCGCATTTCCCAACTGGCTGGTCCGGATAGGTTAATAAGTTCGTATGTCAAAAATCTTATGGAGGTACGCAATCCCACCAATGTACCAGCAACAATACATACTAAAATGTGTCAACCTTTGAGTCAAAGAATAGAAAAACGGAAAGAATGTGACTGACGCCATATTGTAAGAAAGCACAACCTGTTGCGGCTAATATTTCGTTTTTTGAGCTTTTGCGTGTCACTTGAAATAGAAACCCTGAAAAAGCCTGCTTCGTACTTGGTTTCCATAATATTATTGGTTTAATGTTTTTGTAATGCATTTTAAGCTGTCTTGATCTGTACTTCCTCCACGCGTAGTTCATTCCCATTCCTACGCCATAGAACGCTCCAGTACCTATTTGAAGTTTAAAGATTCGTTTTGCAAGGGTTTATAGTACCACAAAGAGTTATACCAACAAATTTGGCCATAAAGCTGAAAGGTTCGCACCATTCAATTATATCTGGCGTGTGAGAATCAGTAAACTACAAAAGATGAGTTTAGTGTAAATAATATGCTTTACCTGCATATTTCCGTACAACGATATCAAAGCGTGGTCATCTGTACCATGTTAGTGATGAAACAAGTAATAACACGCGTACAGGTTTTAAAAGGTAAAATCCTGCTGTGATCACCAGTAGACATAGCATCAAGCCTAGCGCGCTCTAGTTTAGTCATCGCTTCCGTATAATGTAGAAAATGTCTAAAAGGGCTATCTGGAGGGCTAGAGCTAGCACCCTCTATTTGTAGCGTAACAGGTTCGTTCTCTGACATTTTTAACGCTAATAGACCTGTTGTTGCTTTTTCTGTACAATTGAATTTTTATTTACAAATTAGTTTTTTTTTTCTACAAGTTTTTTTCTTCATTCTTTTTTGTCCTTGAAGGCGACTTAAAGTTACAACTCTTGCTTCTCCTACTTAGTCCAGAGGTGCGTCGCCTAGTTCTGATATTCATTATTATAAAATATTGACAGATGGAGTTGCTTTACCTTTTAAGACCGGAAACCTTCGGTGAACGTTTTATAGGTGTCAAATCCAACGTTTTACTTTTTTGTAGTAAAGGCTTTGGTTTTGGAAGTCTAATAGTTGTTGGTTGTGCATTTTGTCTGCGGCGATGTTGATGCCGCGTCCAAGCTGTTTGGATCTATTAAGAGAAAATTAGGAAAAGGCATAAGTGGTTCAACGGTTCAATAAGTCACGTGATTTTGCAGGGTTCGCAGCTGACTAGTCAGTTGTTTGTTTTTAACGTGCCTTGTAGTCCTTATTGGGACTATTATCTTTGAATTGCTGTTTAGGTTTGTATGATACAAATTGTTCTTTTGGTATTTCTTGCAAGAAACGTGATTCTGCAAGAGAAACACCATCACGGTCTTCTTGAACATAACTTATTGATAATAACTTTTTAGCTCTAGTTATGCCTACATAGAAAAGTCGTCTCTCTTCTTCATACTGATCAACTTCCTGTGACACAAAAGTTAAGTAAACGGCTGAATTTAACTGATACCGTACATCTGGTGTGTTGTTGTCAGCTTGGCTTGATAGCAAACATATCTTTTCTCCCTTTTTGTATGAGGGTAGATAGCGTTCATTAACATGTACTATACAAACAAGACTCCATTCAAGTCCTTTTGCTTGATGTATAGTTGTTAGAGTTAGTCTGTCTGGAACTTCTTCCTCTTTGTCATAAGAAACATGAGCTAAAAACCGTTTCAAAACTTCAAGAGCTCTATCTTCCTCTTGCATCGTTTTCTGTCGTTTCATTGGTTGCTCATCAATATCTAAAATCATACGTTAGTGCTAACCACGAAAGATAGACGTACCGTCGTCTTCCAACTCTTCACTCTCCTTGTCAGCGTCTCTATTGTTCTGAGCATGTCTAATGAACTCTTCATAAAACGTTTTAGCTTCTTTGACTAGTCTTTTCAAGTTCTGAATCGCAACAACATCATCACGTGAGTGAGGTTTATTGTTTTGTTTTTCAACATGATCTTCATCCAACTCAGGTTCAATAAGATCTTGATCGTCGATTCTTAGTAAGGATGTTAGATGGGTTTAAAGGCTTCGCACTCACGTTGCCAAGTTATATTTGCTTGGATTACCATCATCACATTGTTTCCATAAATAAGGGTAGTATTTAGAACGCTCTATTGTTGTTTCCATTAATTTATCTAAAGTCTTTTCTTCCAACTCCTTGGTTCTTAACTTTGTGATCTAAAAGTAGTCAACTTTTTTGTTGAATTTCTTTCTCTCAAACGTACAAGCATTAGAAGCCTCCTAAGGCCGGCAGTCTTATTCTGTTTAGATGCGTTATATTCAACAACTTTACAAGCAGCATCAAATAAGGATAGGCTATGACGTCGAGCAGTTTTCTCTATGGTAGCAAGAGAAGCTTTACCTACACCTCTAGGTGGCACATTGCATATCCGCCTTTTTATTCTGTTAACGATCATAATTAACAAGCAACGTACCTAAAAGCATTGTCATCACTTGAATCAAGTATGAGTCTCATATATGCAAGTATGTCGAGTACTTCAGGTTGTAGGTAAAACGAAACAACACCATTTATACCAAAGTGGATTTTCCTAAATTTTTTGAAAATTTGATTAATCAACCAAAGAAGTTTGCAAGTTGTTCTGCACATACCTTTGTTTGAGCTGCTGTTGGAATTTTTTACCAATATAATTATTGCGATAAAGTACTGCCATATCTCCATACTTATAACCCTCTGCATACTTTTCTTGTATAAAGTTTAAAACATTGTTTACCTCACGTGGTCCATTCTTAGCAACAAGACGAACAATCTTTTGTCCGTCAATGTTATCTGTGAACATTTCTGGTTTAAATCGATTTGTATTATACTTTATAACAGCCATAGCGCTCTTTAAAATCTAAAAAATGTAAGAAAGAAGGTAACAAGGGAATAACTTGTCATGAATTTCTCTAACCTGTTTTGTGCTTCTGTAATTCTGCGTCAAGTTCACAACAGTACAATCACTGAAAGTCTCCTTGAATGACTTGAAATTATCTCTACAAGCGCCTCGAAAGCCATATATACTCTATAATATCTTTAGCGTACATTGGTATTTTTAAATAATACGTACTTGGTCTTCATCACCAACAACAGTGATTTGATTATGACCTCCCAACATTTTTACTAAACGCCATTGAGCTTTTGATGTATCTTGGAACTCATCAACAAGTATAACACTGAACAACTTTTGATATCTCTCCTGTAGCTCTGGAAACCTCTCAAATAATTCAACTGTCTTTGTTATAAAATCATTAAAGTCTAAACCTCCTTGTTCTTGCATCAACTTCTGGTACTTCTGAATTTCGACGAAAAACCAATTAGATTTCAACCAAAGTTTCTGTTGAAAAAAACAAGCAACGAACCTTTACAACATATCTTTGAAACTCCTCTTGTAGTGTATATGGATCCCACATATTAGATTTCACTCGTCTGATAACACTTAGGCAGTAGCGCATAAGTTTTGCTACAACAGCAGGTTTTGTAGGTAAATTCTGTATCTCTGACACTTGATCACTTGATCCATTAGGTAATAGCTCCTCTGCACATCTACGCATATCTTGCTTCTCTTGCCATCTTTTAAATACTTCTTTTAATATTTCTTCTTGCTTCTTTCTTGTAAAAACAGTAAAGTTCTCAAGAGTTTCATCTAAATGTTCTCGATTGATTCGAAGTGTTTTCAAGCAAAATTGATGAAAAGTATAAATCTGTATATTCTCTTCATTGATGGCCTGGCTCTCTATAGATACATCAATAACAATCACTGATAACTACCTTATACCTGTGCCTCCTTTCATCACTTTAATAAGTCTACGGACGCGATCGCGCATTTCATCGGCAGCTTTTCTGGTAAACGTAACGGCCAAGATTTTTTGTGGTGGAATTCCAGATTTGATTAAATGTGCAATACGACAGCACAGCATTAGCGTCTTGCCTTTGAACGTATTAAATATAATTACCTTATCTGTAAAGTACCTGATCCAGGGCCAGCAACAACCATTAAAGGCTTACTAACTGGAGACAGTACAGCTTTTTTCTGATCTTTGTTTAATGTATAAGGGAGCAACAAGTCAACGTCTGGCATTGGTGGCGAAGGCAACGAAGGAACTGTAAACAAAGTCTGGTTTTGCGTTTGATTGGGCGCTAATATATCGACTACAGGTGTTACTTTCGCTCAGAGAACGCTGACGTATACCTGAAAGTGGTGCTGTTGCAGATAGTGTATTAATTGTAAAATTGACGCTATAAACGCGTCAAATTACATTTACAAGATCTTGTACCTCGGAAGTGAGCCTGTAGGCGCTGTTTGAAGCAACGAGTCTGTTTTGGTTAAATTACCGGCGTCTTGGCTTGCTTGCTCAGCCTTGTAGGCTCTAAAGTCCTGTAGTATAGCTTCCAAAAGTTTATCATTCGGTATGTCACTAAGAGACCGAGCAAGCGTGCTGTTATTATCCATTTAGCCCCTTTGGCATTGTACTACGCGGTTCGAAGAATCAAAGTCCTTTTTGAGCGCTATTTGAAATAGTTTGACAATGTCACATGCTGCATTCGATTAAATTGGTGCTTGTGCTTATTATATTCATTACTTACGTTGGGTGCCAAGAATATGGTACTGATGCTGCAATATTGTTGGAACCAGATGTGGGTCTTAAAAACCATAGTATACGCTTTGAACACACGCGTTTCTACGAAATAGGACATTTAGCACCGTCGTCGTTTTATGAAGTTCGTATTTCGTACCCTGGTACAGTACGCCATTTACAACATCAACCACTACGTGTCGCTAACGTTTTGAAGCAACCAGCACATTTCTCTGTAAAAATAATCACTGATGAACTTTATAAACAAACTAGATCACTATTGGATACAGAAAAAGCAATGTTTACAACTGATAGAGACGGATTGATAAACGTATGTCAAATTACCAATCTATTTTGAAACAATCGATTTAGAGCTTAACATGACTGTACAGGGTGTTGGTAGCTATTCTAAATGCTTTGTTGAATTAAAGGTCTACAAGTAAGGCTATAATTGACTTTTAAAGCAACTTATTGATTCTCCACGTGCAGAGACGGTATATCTCACACTGGAGACGTCCTTTCGGAAACAGTGCAATATAACATTGTCTTGGAAACATTATTCTTTGGTGTACCATACGATGTATTAAAAATGGTTGCTCTCTTTGTGGGTAATATGCATAATACTAAACTTATCACACTGTATTTACTTTTTTGTATTAGTGTTATTCTTTTTTGCAATGGTTGTACCTCAGTTCTTTCCAAGTGTAATGGCTCTTGTAAAAGTAAAAAAAGAATAGACACGTGTCATTTTAAAAAAATAAAAAAAAGACTCACGAAAACATAAGAGAAAGGTTGTTTATGCATAAAAAAGCGCTGATAAATATAATATAACATAATGTCAGAACTACGAAGCGAATTGATTTTCGAAAGTTGCCAAACATTACTTATTTTCATGCCTTGGAATCACCGCTTCTTGTCATCCAACATAATTTCTAACTAGTTGCACATTTCTATTTTGAAACGCAGTTAAGTGAGGCAGGTATTGTCCCTACACCCCTTTTGACATGCCTGTGTAATCATGTTAAAGTTAAGACGGTTACATACACAATGCTTGCGCCATGCAAGGTTTTATGCCACAACGGCTACAAAATCTCCAAAACGTACTGTTACGCTGTAATTTACGCGTAAGAAACACGTATACTGAGTACTAGTAGGGAAAAAGAATGTATTAAGCAAAATTCGTAACGTTGGCATAATCGCTCATGTAGACGCCGGAAAGACTACCACATCTGAGCGCATGCTGTATTACTCAGGGAAATCAGAATATCTAGGTGGCACGTTGTGTCATTAACCTTTGTCATTCTAAGTAGCGTAGATGTCGATAAGGGTAATACTGTGATGGATTACATGCAATTAGAGCGCGAACGTGGCATCACTATTAATTCAGCCTGCATATCCTTCAACTGGGCCAAACATAGGTTAGTCACCTTTGCATATATTTTTTACGCTAACGTAACCAAGAATAAACTTGATTGATACTCCTGGACACGTCGATTTTACAGTAGAAGTAGAGCGAGCAGTTCGCGTCCTTGACGGCGCTGTAGCAATATTTGATGGTGTTGCAGGTGTTCAAGCACAGAGTGTTACTGTATGGGAGCAGAGCGAGCGCTACAAAGTATGCACACGTGATTCTAGTTAGATTTGTTTATCGTTTCATTTATTCACTATCAGGTTCCAAGAGTTGCATACGTTAATAAGATGGATCGAGAAGGAGCCAGTTTTCGTAAAGCTTGTGAATCAATTGAGCAAAAGCTTGAAGCCAGGCCTTTACCTATTCAGACACCACTTGGTAGTGGTAAGACGTTGAGAGGTGTAGCTGATTTAGTTACAAAGAAATTGTTGTTCTTTAGTCTTGCTGATCAAGGTAACACTGTAACTGAGGAAGACTTTACAGATTTGGACGAGGAAGTACGCACTTAGACTCTAGTTGACAGTACAAAGACATTGTAACCACTTGCTTAGCCACACCAACAACGTAAAAGCCTACTGGAACAGCTTGCAGAATTGGATGAAGAGTTCATGCAGTTTTGTTGTGAAGGTTAGTTTTGTTTTTACTTGTAAGCCTCTAATAGAACAAAGATGAACAAGGAGATGACCCTCCACCAGAGGTTATAAAGGCGGCTCTGAGAAGACTCACTCTTAGCTTGAAAGTCACACCGATCATGTGCGGATCGTCATTCAAGAACCTGGGCACGTGATGTTAAGCAACATCACAAAAGCTGATGGTATAAACTAGGTGTACAACCTGTGATGGATTCAATATTAAGCTACCTTCCTTCACCATTGGATGTTCCACCTATTGAAGCAATAGACGAAAAACAAAAGACCATAGAAGTAAAAACAGACCCGAAAGCCAAACTAGTAGCTTTGGCATTTAAAGTAGTTCATGATGCTAAAAGAGGGCTCATTGTGTATTTAAGAATTTACAGTGGTACATTAAAGAATGGTGTACAAAGTATGTTGTAATCTCTCTATCTTGTAACTCTAACGTTATATAGTATATAATGCTACAACACAGGAGAAGGTAAGACCATTGCGGTTGTTAAGAGTACAAGCAGACTCAACAGAAGAGATGAAGTACGTTGCTTTTTTTTTTTTCTACAGTTTTTGTTTGTCTAAAGTTGCTTTCAGTGAGGTTTCTGCTGGAGATATCTGTGCAGTAGTAAACTTGAAGAGTACAAGTACTGGTGATACACTCACAGAAACACCTAAAGATAAATACATACTTAAGGGTATAAAGCCAGTAAACCCTGTTTTTTTTGCGTCTGTAATGGCTGAATCAACAAAAGATGAAGACGCTTTAGCTGAAGTACGTTTTAAAAAACCCTAAGTACATCAAAAAACACGTTTAATTCTTGTTCTAAAACTAAAGCAAAGTGAATTGCTGTTTATAAAAACAAGAAAAAGCGACACTTCTTTCTAATGAAGAAATTACAGGCTTTGGAAAATTTAAAACGTGAAGATCCAAGTATTACAACAAGGCATAATAAGGAAACTGATCAGCTTCTTGTTGGCTGTATGGGAGAGCTACATATGGGTACACAATCTTTTCTGTTTCGAACACTATTTCTAAATCTCTACTG
Organism: Trichosphaerium sp. ATCC 40318; assembly: GCA_038496445.1. NCBI lineage: Eukaryota > Discosea > Flabellinia > Trichosidae > Trichosphaerium > Trichosphaerium sp. ATCC 40318. The sequence continues at coordinate 383,890 of JALMLS010000612.1, forward strand.
TAGAAACTGTCCTTCATAGATTAAAGACTCATTTCATGGTAAGTTAGAAAGAACACTTATGTTAATCCTCATATTCAATCTTCTACAAACTTGTTTTAAAACTAGAGTTGCATTGCGTTTTAGGGATCTTTTTTTATTGACTGCTGTTTAGGTCAAAGCACAACTTTCTCAATTGTATATCGCTTATAAGTCAACTATTAACGCTTCAATAACAAAAGAAGTATCACAAGTATACTTAGGTACTTACATCAACAAAGTATGCCTTATTAACTGAACCTTGTGTAGTTGGTGGAAACAAACAAATTGCTGCAATGACAATTAACCTCTGTACGTAACATACATATTACTTTAGTAACATCAATGTGATAGCACCTATTGAAGATGATGAGACGGAAAATAAATTCTCAATGAGCGTACGCTAAATTAAAGTTCTTTTAGAGCATACTGACTGTTTTCTATGTAGAAAGAATTACAAAATACACTTGCAAGTAAAGTTTTTAGTGACTTAGAACTCGCTTTACGTGAAGGTATTGAATTTGGACTTCAGTCTGGAGTACCTGCTGGATTTCCTTTAGTAGGTGCATCAGTACAAATATCATCTGTAAACTATGATGTACGTCAAACAGAACAAAAAGTGTTGTTTTTCTAATGAGAGTCAAACTTACGTTTCACAGTCGGATACAACAATGCATACTTACCGAAATGCTGCTATGCAATCGATCCAACAGATTGCACTTGAAGCTTCGCCTGATATTCTTGAACCTATAATGAGCGTAAGTGTTCGTACTGTAGAGTTGTTTTGTCTTATTGTTTGTTAGGTTGAAATTACAGTTGATCAAGAGCATCTCGGAACTGTTTTGACTGATGTCTCAACACGGCGACGTGGTGATATTCACGAAACGGCTCATTATGGTAAAGGAAGGCAACGTATTACTGCAGATATACCACTCAAAGAACTATTGGGTACGTCTTAAAAGAAACTTCTTACCTTTTTTTTTTTTGACAAGTAGTTTTTTTTTCTGATATGACGTTTAAGGATATGCTACACAATTAAGATCTTCTACAAAAGGAGGCGCTGAATTTAGTATGGAATTTTCACATTACGCTAAAGTTGAAGGAGGCGCTAGGAAGGCTATACTACGAAGTTTTGGCTACCGAGAAGACATGCTTGGATAAAGAAATAACCCCAAAAAAAATCACGTGTAAGAACAAGTGTATAATAAACTATAATGCCAAGATATTGTTTTGTATTTGTTGTAACAATGACACGTCATGGTCTCAAAGTCAAAAACCGAAGAAAAACAGGCGATGCTTTCAGTTAATATTCTGAACACTCTTCTTCAAACATATTTCGTTGTACCTGTTAGTTAACACATGTCATCTCTTGGAAAACTAGTATGGATAACAGGAAGGTCAGGAGCAGGGAAGACGACTCTTGGCGAGAACTTTAAAAAACTTGACGATTGGGTTCACTTCGACAGTGATATTTGGGTTAATGGTGGTGACCCTCTTGAAGATAGCGGTCAGATACCCACAAAAGAAATGCTAGAAAAGAAAGATCCAGTCGTAGGATCGATTTACACAGAAATGGTTATGAAAGGTTTTATGGCTTTATTCAACGATGAGGATCCTGATATTAGCGTTTGGAAGTCTTATCATGTTTGTTTATGCTCCGCTATTATCCAAGTGAGAGAGAAAGTAAAACCTAAAAACGTACGCACAGAATTTGTTACCCAACATACTAAACCTTCTCACACTAAACACGTGCGTTTTGGACATTTTTTTTCGTTTTGAAATCAAGAAAACTGCAATTTTCTCTTTTTTGTCAAACAGGCTAAGTAGTCAACAAGTCGTTTAGTTTATCTTTGTTTGGCAATTTCAAAATAATTTAACTTGCGGTAGGTTGCAGTTTCAATGGCGGTTTATCCGAGGAAATTACGGGACTTCTTACGTACTGTACTTCATGATGTTACCTTTATTGTATTGGACACAAATGTACAACTACTAGTTGACAGAAAATTCGCCCAAGTAATGGAAGCAGCAAAGAAACAAGGCAAAACTTTGCAACAATTACAAGCTCAGTTTGGCAAAGAAAACGAAACGGAACAGACAGTTCGTGCTAGCATGGCTAAAAATTCGAAAGGCTTTGAGCCTGCATGCTCAGATGAACCTAATACAATTGGGGTTTCTGTTAATGAACAAATGACAACTGATGACGTCTTTAAACACGTGAAAAATGAGCTTAAAATATAATAAACATCTTCTTTTACCTATCGAAAATATTGATAAACTTATCACAAGGGGTACATCGCTGCCACATCATAAAAATACCAATGTTTACTTTTAAAGGCTGATATAAGTCGAGATAAACGAGTGTTCAGATGTTTAAGTTCCTGTCTTACAGTCCTTTATATACTCGGTTACAACCTGAAACGTAACAAGGTCAATGGTAGTATAAGACGCCGTTGTAAAGTAAAGAAAAAAGCGAACACTTGTGTAATATAGATAGCCAAAAAAAAGGTTTTGATGGAATAAGTTAGAAGTCTACAAGAACACAACTTGATTTCGATTTTCGCTTCGAAAGTATATGTTTAAGAAGACAAGTCCAAGAACACCGACGCGACCTTTTTTTCCCACACGTGCTGAAACGGGTAACGTTTCAAAGGGTGTACACGGAAGCCTAAAGCTATTTTCAAACGTTGCACGCCAGACGCGGAATTCTCAATATCTAGCACTGCTGATGACAATGGGTTGTTCTTTCACTACTTATACAAACCCTTGTACTATAGTGTTCTGGGGAAGATTGATTCCATACTTCTTTGGCGAAGAAGTCAAATTCATACTTATTTGTTTGTCGAGTGTAGCTACAAGATTTGCAGCAGTTTTAAGTTTTTTATCCTACAAGTTAATTTAAACTGAAGCAGTAATATCACGTGGCAGTGCCTGAACCGACACCAAGCAACAAAGTATGGAATCACTTGCACATAAGAAGGCTGCGATGATTCTTAGTGTCACCACTCTTTAGTTTGCTTAACCAAGCAAAATCCTTTGGTTTTTTTTGTTGGTTTGTCATGTCATTTCTTTTCTGAAAGTTTTCAACGGCAGCTCGAACATCAAGCTGTTCACCTTCTCCGTAATGGCAAATGAGATACCTACATTAACAATACAGGGCATTCCAGAAGAATATACTGTGCTAGTACTGAGCATATGTTTTCTATGTATAATTAGAGCGTTAAGAAGTGTTTTAAACGCCTTTACGGTTGTACGGTTTTTTTTTGATACTCCGTTGTACAATGTTACCATTAAAGCATTGCCTCATGAGTTTTAAGCGATTTGCAATCGCTAGCGGACTCTCTGAAGACAAAGCAGCTCTATTTGGCGACAAAGCTTTTAATTTTGTAGTACACCTTCTGTACTTGATGATAATAGCGTATATATGCGTAAAAGCAGATTACTTTTGGACGCCATCTCTCTCTTTTGATGTATCATTGAAAACAAGGTGCCAAACAAACTTCAAAATTTTGGTTTTTTCTGACATTGTTAAAACAGCCAACTCGAACGACTTGTATTACTTTCCAAAGCAGTTACCTTTATTGAAAGCATGGTTTGGTCATCTAGGGGAGGTCCTCACTCAGAAGATTTCATAATGATATGTCATCACGTGTTGTCAGTGCTTATGTTGCTCATTGCTTTCGCAACCAAGCACGTGCGTTCAAAGTTGATTTTTTTATTAAGTTGGTGTTTAGTTACGTACACATTGCTATGCTAGTTTTACTTGCACATGGTATTTCTGATCCTTTTCTACATGCTGGGAGACTTGCTGAGTATATGGGATTCAAGAAAATTCGTGTACTTGTATTCTCTTTCTTTGCTTTAACTTTCATTTTTGGAAGACTTGTTTATTTACCTTTTTGGTTGCTATATGCTGCATTGTACGTTACAATCATTTTTGTGCTTGATGAAGTGTAAATTAACATTTTTATCTAGTATGACTTCTCAGAATATCAAAGACACTAGGTTATACATTGCGCATATGGCTGCTACAATAATGCTATTGATTCTTCAATTTATACACATCTTTTGGTTCTATAAGATAATAAAAATAGCAACTAAGAAGAAGGAGAGGCAACAGTAAATATATCCCTAACGTTAGCTAGAGAGATTTGTGAATAAATAGTAAACAAAAACAAAAGATGTATGTTAATGGGAGTGGTAAGACCTGGAAGTTTTTAAAATGTAAAGGAAGTATGATGCAAGTGCTTTTTCTCCCACAATGAATGAAGATGTGGAACATTTCAAGCGTTTGGTTGGACTGAGGATACAATAGGCAACAACGACGATGGCGAGTAAAACATCCCTAAAATCCATTTTTCTCTGTAAATCGTTTTTTCCTTCATACACATTTGCAATTCACAAACTCTTCTTAATGTAGAATATATCTTTGGTGTAGCTATGCTACACCAAAGACTACGTGTCTTTCCTTCCAAGTAAACGGTGAAGCATGGAGATGTATAAGAACTAAGGATACATAGTTTTTATGTTAATGATAAGAAAGACAATCAACACGTGAAAACATAACCATTCACTCCTTGTGACGGAGAGATAACAAGTGAACACGTGTTTGGCCTGAATCAGTACAAACCAAAGAGACCAACCAATCAGACGTTCTACCCCTTGTAAGAAGAAAGGAGATGGGGAGCAAAGCTGGTGGCTGGCTAATCGATTCGACGGGTTTTATTTATCAATAGTAAGTATCTTATTGTAGAGAATGTAGATAGTATACAGCACATGATGGTTTTAAGGGCACTAAACACGCTTTATTGTGATGTATCTAATAAGAGGCTGTTGTATAAGGTTATGTAGTATGGTTGCTTTTGCCCAAACAACTTGTATTATTTTGACTATTCTGTAGCGCAGTAGGGTACCTCTACAGACGTACAAAAACACTACGTTTGCTTTGGAAATACCGTTTGTTCGTGTTGGATGCTTATGCACTTGCAGTTTTTATGGCGCGTATTACATCATGAGACATACCTTAACTTGTTGACAGCCAGAAGACCAACCACTCTACACCATACCATTGCAAACAATTTTAAGTGTTAAACTTGAAGATGGTCTAAATGAACGTACAAGGTTTGTATGGTCTTTTAGATACACATGGGAAGGCAGTGAAAGGGTACAATATTGTTGTAACAAAAGTCGTGAAGAGGTAGAGTGTCTATGTTTCCGATAATTAATTCGAAATCATTGTGACAGTTTTGGTAGCTAACTTTGAACTTCTAGAGACAAGAGTGGGTAGAACATATGAGAGAAGCAATATCACTTTGTCGCATTTGTACAAACTACAAGAAAGACAAAAAACAAAAGACTTAAACTTCTAGCTTTGTAGTGACCATTACTTGTGCAATGAATTGTTAATTTTGGTTTATTAAGTACATTAAAGAGGTCACCGACACAATTATAAATTAAATTACTCAAAATCTATATTGAGTAAAGCCGCAGCCAGAGAGTAGCCATGTCCAAAAGCTTGCTCAGGACTGTTCATTAGAGCTTTAAGATTTTCTTCATTTGCTTCAATAGAACCGTTTTCAACCTTGTTGTAAGGCGCCTTATCAGCGTATTTAGGTCCGTCAACTTCATTGATTTGAATATTCTCTCCTTTGGCCAGTCTTTCTTTAATCTTAGCGAATGCCTTTGTGCCTACAGCTATTTCTCTGTACTTTGGATAATACACTAATTTTCTTGATTGTATGTAATCTTTTACGATTTTATAGTTATCCTTATCACCTATAACTACGCCTATTGCATTTTTTAGACGTACAGATGGAATCTATACACTGTTACCTATTGTTTTTGAATGATTTTTGTATCCTACAGGGTATCGAATCCATCTCTAAAATCAATAGTTTGAAAAAAAAAAAGAAGAAAAAAAAATCATGTACTTCAGAGCCCCAACCAGCTGCTCTCCATGCCCAGTAATCATCTAAAACAACCTCTTGATCATCGTCAAGGTGTTTAGTTTCTGGCCACTAAAAGACTGTGAATGATTTCGAATCACGTGATATTGGACAAAGCGAATACGTACTTCCCATCTTATTCGTCCATCAAATCGAGACAAACGCTGCTTTTGTGCTTTTAAAGTATTAGGCCATATCTTTGATAGCTGCCAGTAATTCTCCATAATAATTCCTTCTTTGTCTTTCATTTGATAAGGAGATAAAGCTCCTGTAGTATGTATTAAGATGTTTGTGTATCCGTCAGTTGAAGGCTGCTTCTTTGATTTATAATCATATTTCCCAACCCGTATTTTGCCTCTATGGCTTGTTTTGAGTTTTTTAACTGCAGTCTTAGTGTTATCTACACTACGCTTCCGTTTAAGCGCCATTCTGTCGCTGTTAAAGATAAAATTAGTTGTTAACTTTTCTTGTTTGTGTTTTTTACGTTGTATGCCCTGAAATCACCGTATATACGGTAATATAAGCACGGGCTGTTAAAGAAATTTCAAAACAGTTTATAAAGCGCTTACCCAGTAATTGATTAAACTAATACTTGTTCAACGATTTTACCTTACGCAGAGCGATGCTGATTTCGCCAGATCAGAGAACTAAAATTGCGTTAAGCGAAGATTGACGCATTCTTAACCAAACTAACCTAAACCATCACAATGTTTGTTGGTCATGGTGGTAATAAGGGTACAACCCGTGGAGGTCGTGATCGTAAGTGAAACAGCAATGCTTAATTTTTTTTTCTCTCCTTTTGTTCGTATTTTGTTAACGTCGATATTAGAGTTCAAGTGGGAGGATGTGAAGCTAGATAAATATAAAGAAAATTATTTGGGCCATTCTATACAAACAAACGATAGAAGGACCTTCAACAATCCTAATCCTACTAATTTGTGGTACGTTCGAGATGCCGAACGTGTAACATTGGGAGGAGCCGTAAAAACAAGGGAGGAGATGCGAAGAGAAATAGCTATGCTAAAGGTATGCTCAACACCCAAAAAGAATCGCCCTAAATTAAGTTTTACTAAAACGTTTCGATTTAGCACGACGAGGAGGTCGCACAGTACCGAGAGCTTGGTGTATTAGAAAAACAACGCGAGAATAACGTTCCGCTTGACAAAGAAGGTTTTTTAATGTACGTCAAGGCCAAAAACAAAAAAATGACATTTTGACACTTTGACTTTTTCTCAACGTTTATTTACTTTATACATGTACTATAATTCGCAACAAGTACTGATAAAAATATATGGTTGCATAATAATTGTTATGAGAAGGAGTCCTTCAAAATTTTTTTTCTCTTTTCTTGCTTTTGATAATATAATGTTCGCATGTCTTTAATGCTTACTCTTTGGGTTACAGGTTGACGAGAAGGGGTGAAACGGATCATGAACTGTATGCACCTGGGTCCGTACAACAATCAGGATTGGGTTTTGGTGAAGAGAGAAGACATAAGCATTTGGAGAGTCTTAGAAAGCTTAAAGAAAAAACTGCTAAGCTAGATGGCACAGGTGCTGAAGAATCAAGGAGCATGGTTCCAGTTATAGGTACATAATTATCAACTGTTTTTTTACCGCTTGCGTAACAATACACAATGAAAATCACGTGTTACTTGATGAGCTATGTTTCGTTGTTTTTTTCTAAGTAATTTGTTTGTAGACTCTTCAGTACCTTTGAGGAAGAGAGACTCTTTTAAGAAGCTAAGAAAAGATAAAAAAGATAAAAAACATAAAAAACATAAGAGAGATAAAAAGCATAAGAAGAAAAAGAGAAAACGTGATGCTGATGACAGCGACGATGATAGACGTGGGTCAAAACGTTCAAGGTAATAGGCAAACTTTTTCTTTACAGACAATGCTAACTGGTCTCTATCAAGGCAGCGGTGGAGCGATGAAGACTCTGATTCTGTAGATTTAGAAAAACTCAGAAGAAAGCTTAAAGTTAAGATGGAGAAAAAGTTAAATATTGAAAGAGACTATGGAGAGTTTGTTGAGAATCCATTTGATAAGAAAATAAAAAAAGAGCCAACAGAGGCTTCTGATAGTGGTAGAGATGATGATAGGCGCTCATCTAGGTATAACAATGACAGGCGGGGTAGAGATGATAGGCGTAGTAGAGAAGAGGATAGAGATAGACGTGTTGGTGAGAGGAATCGCGCTAGGGATCTTGGTTCCAGTAAAGGCAGCAATAGAAGCCGTAGTCGCGACAGAAATAGAAGGAGAGATAGCGGTAGACGTAGGGATAGATCACCTGATAGATCTAGAGATGGTGGTAGGGATAGAAGAGATCGTAGTCGCGATAGACGTGATGATAGAAGACGTGGGGGAAGCCGTGATCGTAGATAACACGGTTTCAAATACTTGTAATAAAGAATTTCAATATGACTATCCTCCTGTATTTTTGCTTTTAAACGTGGGTTGTATGTACCATACCACATCGAGGGCGTTAATCTTATTAATACAGATAACTACGAATAAAAGAACTACGACAACAGAAGCTTTTTGGTGACTCAAAGAAGCGCTTAGTATCTATCCTGTAAGGCATGCGTGTCTGAGAGTGTCAGTTTTATTTATGCGATCGGTTTAAGCTTTACTTGGCTGCTTTTTCTTGCTTTTCTACGGCATTCTTTAACAAACGCTTGTAAAGTACCAAAAACTCATCTTCGTCCATTTGGCCGTTCTGGTCCTTGTCGTGTTGGTCCCAGGTCATCGAAACGTATACTAATATTAACGTTAGCGCTACTTTTACTTATGACGCTTACGATCTACCATTCCCTTGTTTTCAAAGACGTTGAGCTCTATTTTAAATTAATTAACGCCAAAATTAAAAGTAAGCTGTATCAGCACCTTCAATCATAGCAGCAAACTCTTTGCCATCTACGGAGCCGCTTGAGTCTTTATCGTACTTTTTAAAGATCTACGGAGCTCTTAGAATACCGTAAACATCGTATACATACCTCCTTTGCTTTATCGATATCTGCTTGTGTTGACATGGTGTTGACGCTATATTCTGCTACGTACTTAAAGAACTTGACTTAGCAGTTCCAAAAGGCGATAGTTTTGTGCAACAATGCTCTTTGCAATCCCGACTGCTACGTCCACTTGGTGGCATTATTTGGTTTACTACCAAAGATATTGCAAACACGTGTTAGTGAACGCTAATTATACAGAAACCATTCAAGTACTCCTTTATTGTATTAGTCATTAAAGCATGCTGCGATTACCCATACTCACAAGAAACTATAGTCGTACTAAGTACGAGTTAGATGAACACTCTGTATGATAGTTGCTTGCCATCAGTTATCTGTGCTTGCCAGTATCTGGTAATCTAAGGAGTGCGAGGTTGGTCAGCAAAGTTCCTCAAACGCCTGGAATTCGTAAGAATGTACACACTATTTTCCTGCTCAAAGGCATTCTTTGCAATGAAATAAGGACGTTGCAGCATAACAAACAGTGATATTAGGTAGATTTTATTGCCCGACAGAACTTGTTCTCGAACTACACCGAATGTAACACTGTTTGTTCCTTCTGTGCCCGACTCAAGAGCTAGTTTTTCGAGCATATCAGAAACAAAAGAGTTCATGATAGCCATAGCTTTATTTGAGATGCCGATTTCGGGATGCTTACTTCAACACGTGAATATACAAGTAGTTTTTACGCCTCTGGCGCTTGAGTCCTTTCGAGACACCAGTAGGTGCTGTGTTAGTCCTGGCGCAATCTAGTTTGGCATTGACGCAATTGGTGTTTAGATTTGTTGATGATGTTCAGACGGTTGGCTTAGAAGTGGATAGTTGTGACCCTCAAATTACTAACTAAAAGTGAATGTGGGTTTTATTTGTTTACTTTATTTTTCGCTTCTTTGGTATTTGTAAGGAATATATATAATATAATACTCCACAAACATATTACATAGAACAAAGCTTAACCAATTACCCAGTGCAAAGGCATTATCCCAATTTTTCATCCAGTTCTTGTGATCCTACAACATCAATTCATACAACAGAGGCTACAGACAATTCCAAAAATAGGTACCTTGACGGGCGGCAGGAAAGATAATGAAGTGGTAAAAATTATGCGCTGAAAAAGGACAAACACTGAACAGGCAAGGGATCTCAGATTCCATGCTCTATGTTCTGAAAATCTCTTGTTTTTTGCAGCTATGTATGAATTGTATATCGCATACAAAAACAAACTTCCATTCAGTATTGCCACTACTGGAACATGAATATCATGCGCTGTATCAACACCCAAATATATTCCTGTAATAATCAAGTACAAACTTAAAATGTAGTACAAATCTCCATAATTAAGGAACAAAACACACAATTTAATGATGGTAGATAAAAAATTTGCAAGCATGGTTTACCTTTACACTCTTATTCTAACCCGCCACCAACAAATACAAAGATTCTAAATAGTATTTGCTTTATGGTAGGACTAGAAAGAAGTGAAGAGACCTGAACCAGCACAATTAAGAAAACCCAACAAAGGATACATCCAAATACTCTATGTATTGTTGGAAAGCTGTTTCGTATGGTTGTAGAAAACTGAAACGGTACAATCAAACCTTAAACAAGACTTTAGCTATCTCTACATATTTTTCATCAATCATAACACGCACCGTATAAGGTAGATAGATGCACATGAGATTCAACAACAAATGAGATCGGATACTTTACGTGGTGAGCCATTCTTGCTTCCCAAACGTGAGCTGAAAACACTTCCCTGTAAAACTATTAAAAAAACCTATTCTGACATACTACGCACAGGTCAATATCGGAATAGTTGTGTATACCAATAGCTTTCAAAGCGTTCTAAGTAGATGTTTAGCATGCTATCTGTTTAGGATATCCTAAACCCAGTACTTCCTTATGATAATGATAACAAAGGTTGTTATGTTACCTTGTTTAAGTCTTTAAGGGTAAAGTAGTCACCAGTGGCGTAACGGTATGTATTCGTTACTGTCCAACAAGCAAACGTTACCAACCCCACCATTGTTAATATTCGTACAAGCTTCATTGTGTAAGCACGAAATGCTGTATAACGTTTGATGAACTTATTTTTATGCTTTGACACGAGGTATTTTATCAATTTTATCCAATGCTACAGCTAAAAAAACATCGCGTGACTCAAATATGATCAAATGGCGCGTAATTATATTTTCTGGCGTTACAAGCTATTGTTGTCGAGGCTATTTTCTGGAATTGCCAGGGATTATGGTTAATTTGTTTCACCGCACACTTTCATTTTTCAATTCTTGTTTTTATATTTTTCTCGAACTTAGGCATGCTTCTAATCAACCTACTATAATTTGTCTAATTGTTTTTCTCTGCATTGATTTTTTCTCGATTGTAGTTATCTCATTCCGCCAGCTAAAACAGTTTGTCATTGTACACTTTATTCTTTTTTGAATATACATTTTGTTATTACTTTGCATCATCACACTGATCAGCATCATTACGTGTTGCTACTTTGCGTGTCCAGTCATATCATACATAGCTCTTTTGTCCTTATTACGAAGTACTTGGTACGCTCTAAACACAGTCAAACCTCTTTGTCAAAAAACAAAAAAAAAGTCCAATTATATGAACTCAAACGTACGAGTTTATCCTTTTAAATACTTCTGTCTTCTTCTTCTTCTCTGCAGGATCTTGGAACATATCAGGGTGATGCCTAAAATAGTTATACTATACTATCAAACATGAACTTCAAAAAATTCAAACATACTTCATGGCTTCTTTCCTGAAAGCAGCTTGAAGCTGTTTTGTAGTTATAGCTTGCTTGTTGTATGGATCAAGTCCTAAGCAATCCAATCATTAGATAGAAGAGTAAGTAGATAATATTTCTAACCTAATATCTTATAAAAGCCCTTAGGATCAGCAGCTGGTCCAACATCTGCAGAAGCACTATTATAACCAGCAGAAGAAGAACTACTGCGTCCGCCTTGTCCGCCAAAATCACGTCTATTTTGATTTGTACTGTATTTATGATACTCCTCGTATTGTTTCCTGTATCTTCTCTTCCGCTTACTATTCTCATAGCTCCTAATCAAACAGTCATGTAAAAAACAGGAAAAACAATACAGAAAACCAAGGAACACAACAAAATGGCCAGTTGTCTTTGGTTTTTGTGATAAGGTTGAAAGAATACTGATATTGTACCATTGTCGTTCTCGGCCTTCAGTATAGTCCATTCTGTCTGATTTATGCCAATCAGCTGTTGAGTCTTCAAATTCACCTCCAGAATGAGCATACTTATCCTTAGAGTAGTCACCTTGTCTTTGCATCTCTCGGTGACCAGCTGAAAGCATAGGATACAATATAACAAACATAGCTATGAAATGTATTAGCAATCTAACCTTTTAAAACAGACTGTAGCTATCAAAATAAAAATTGATTTGTACCAACGATTGGGGAGAAAATAACAGATAGAGGTCCCAAGAAAGGGAACAGGGCTAAAGCGCTTATAAAATAAGCCTTGAAAAAGGAATTGTGGCGTTCACCTATCAAGAAAACAAACAGTTAGTAAAACCATAAAAATTAACTTATTTTGAGATTTCTGTACTAGATACAAATCCTGTTACACCGCCAACAACAGCTTGATAATTTGCAAATCCTTCTACACCAAAACCAGGGAATTCAATAATATAGCAAGGAAGGTAAACCTTTAGTGTTCTTAAAACTTGAACTTTGACGCGGACATTAATATCAATGTATCCATTAGCCACTTTATATGCTCTCTTGCGTTGATCTTCTCTTATAGTATCCTATAAATATAATTAAATAATCATGGCTTCATAATCTTGTCAAACAAAGTGACGAAAATGAAAGAAAAAAGAAAAATGATTTGTATCATTTTGACACATTGCGTGTCAAAAAACAAAATCTTATTTCTCTTACGTTTAGAAGCTGTACTGCAAGATTCTTATGCATAGTAAAAGGATCAATGTATCTATCACCATGTAAATCTGAAGGTTGAAATTCTCTAGCATTTCTAACATGAGACCCTGAACGAAAAGAGAACAAAGTCAGTTAACTAGAAATAATTTTTTTGGTTGAATGGAATTTATCTTGCTTTCGGCGGTTGGTTTATTCATTGGATCAAGGAAGTGCACTGTTTGGCATGGAAGAGCCAAAGAAAAGAAATTGGTGTTTTTGACAAAAGAAAAACGCTAATCGGCAACACGTACCATGTACAGCCATAACATGATGTCTGGGATACTTTGTTGACGCGTATACTTGTGCTGGCATATCTGCATGGTCGTATATCATGTTATTTGTAAAGTTTTCGTAAATCACACGATCTAGCGCTTTATTAGCATTATATAGTGTACTTTGGTCGTATCATTGCAACGGAGAAATGTGGTTAAGAGTTTGCAAGTGTCAAAGTTACGCACCTCCGGATAGCACATCACAGCGTAGGAGGCGAGCTTTGAATGTATAAAAAGGCAAATATACCGCTTGCACTGAAGAAATCTTACACCTATGCTGTTGTTACTTCTAATTGGTTTTTTACTCATATTTCTGCGCCGTACGGCAATATTGGCGAAAGTAATGAGCTTGTACGCCAATTAATAAATGCTTCCTTAGCATGTTGCTCTGAGCCACAGAAAGGCACCTGGAAGTTTTAATTGATATTGTAACTGAATTCTACTCTAAACGTACAACTTTAGCGCGTATTGAGCAATTACGCTTAGGTACAGTTACCACGGCGCTAAACCGAACATGTAGTACTCTACTGACTTTATATAACATAACTCCACGGCATAAGAGGCTTCGTGAAAGGATAGTCTATTTTCACAACTGTTTTTGTGATCAAATAGCTTAAAATATGGCAACACACGTCATTTGACACTTAACATATGTGCCATTCTTAGATTTTGTGCCTTAGTTCTTAGAGCTCTTTGTCGGTCACCTATCTCCTATCTCCTTGCTTGCGTTTTCTTTTACAAAAAGACGCACTAAACAACTCACTGGAGTTGTTTTGTTTCCGAACTGGATAGGATACCTTTTTGCTTCAGAACTTTCGGATAATTTTTTCGTTCTGAGAACAAAGGATTGAGTATTCCGTTGATTCTATTGTTTAAGCGGTTCGTTTGAAAGGTATCATAGACAGAAACATAATCCTTTATTGGGTGACATTACTTTATATCCTTGAACGACTCAAGCGCTGTCAATCCTTGAAGTGAAAATAATTAGAAGTGAAACTAATTTGTTGCGAAGTAAGTTTTGAAGAATGACGTACTACGTTTGAACTCAATGACTTTTTCAGGCTTCATCTTTTTCTTTAGTAACCCTTCTATGCGCGTTACCTCTTTCTTTACAAACTCAGGACCTTTATCTATTATCCTTCTCATTGTTACAAGAAATGTTTTTGCCATCAACTGGTCACCAAGTTCATGTTTATCAACGAAACGTTTTGCCTTCTTAAGGATACCTTCACGGTTACCACTTCTAAACGATTCAACCATTTTAATCAACTCTCGAAGCTTTGGCATGACACTAAAGTGAGTGTACTACAACAAATTGTATTAGTTTTTCGAGCAACTTACTCTTCGCATACTAACTCACCTCAATTAGAAGTTGTGGTTCAGTTGTAGATAGTTTCTGTGGCTTCGGTTCCTTATCCTTTGTATAAAAGAATACTGTAGGTTCTGTATCACTTTCCAAGTCGAAAGTTTTTTTAACAAACTCCTTGTTATCATTTGCTGATATAATAGCTACAATGATATCACCGTTTGATTTAAACTCCTTAGCGACATCTTCATATCCCTACAGTAGAGTTATGTTAAAAACAACCATAAGATAAAAAAAACAGATGTCCACGTGATAGAACGTACGTCTGTGCATTTCCACGTGTATTCGGCGACTTGTACTAAAACGTTGCGACTACCGTCTACAATCTTTCCAAACGCTAATGAGGTTAGTCACGAGGCGTATAAGGTAGTTTCGTAATACTGTCTTCGTCCAGCTCAATTACTCCCTTCTTTAGAGCAATAGTAACTGAGAGGATTGTAATAAGAACAAAAAGGAGCTTCATGGTCTGCACGTGACGTCACCAAGATATAACTTAAAACTAGTGCACAAAACGTTAAGTTTTTTTGCTAGATTGAGTAAAGTACAGGGTCATGGAAGGTGGCTTGTGACAGGATAGTGCAAGGAAAGCGGCAATGCTTATGACAGGGTCTTATCCTGCGCACTGATGCCAAAAGGTTCCATTGATTGCGGTACACTTTAAGCGAAAATAATAATTAGTAATCTTTGTACTTTATTGCTAAGGATTTTTTTTATTCTCAATTCAGGGACTTGGTCTTCGTTTTAGGAACCTTAGGAGAGTGTTTAAACTGTTCTGTAAGCAACTCTCTTTTTGTAAAAGTAGTATCCACTAATGGCGACTCCAATAGCAACGGCTAAGAGAACAACAAAGATTGCAACTAGAACAGGAAAGTCAGATTTGCAAAAAAACCCCCGAAAATCCAACATACCAATAATACCAGTCTTGTTAGATTTCTTTTCTGGAGTGATAGGTGGTGGCACTCGACACTCTGAAATAACACCAGGATAAGTAGCGCGGTTAGCGTCAGGCAAGTTGCCAGTCATTTTTTCTGGACGAAGAACCATAAGCATGGACATATTGAGTAAGAATTAAAATTTTACCTTCCCAAGTCCTTGCTTCGCCAAGTATAACGTAGAGTCCCCATCCCTTGTTGTTTACAACTAAAAGAATTAAAATTGGTTGTACTTGTCTGAAGTATTTGTCACGTGCTTGAAATAGTTTCTGAGCATAAATCCAAAAACTGATTGTGTGCTGAAAAAAAAATACCGCCACCCTATATTCAAGTTTGTTAAGAGGTGCTACATGTTTTAATGCATACGTATTCTGCAACGTTTCCATCCATAGTTACATCAATGAATTCTCCTCCAAAATCAGCTAGGTACATACCACCACCAAAAGTAGAATCATTGGTGCCTGCAATGTCAAGTCTACGAAGAAGGTCATAAAAAAAGTAATAGTACAAAAAATATAATAGTCAGTTTTGTTCTTCGTTGACTTACTCGTTTCCGGTGAATTCTACACTCAACATTTCCAAAGTAGAAACATTCTGGATATTAACGCCAGCTCTGATATATAAACCAGCGCCAAAGAGCTGCATGTTACCGCTACCTTGATGAAGTCATTTCAGTTAAAAAAAGTAAAAACAATCAAAAAAAAAAAGTACCATGAACAAAGTTGTTTCTAACATAGCCTCTTTCGTAGAAAATTGGTTTATCAGCTGCAGTAATCTAAGGACAATTAATATCTCGGTAAGCCGAAAATACAACGAGTACCTCAATGTAAGCGGCACCACCACTTGCAAGATCAACACCGGTACCAAGTACCTATAGTTTGTTAGAAAATATGATTGCTAAAAATGAAACGGAAAATTCTTTTCGCACTTCGTTGTTCGTAAAGGATACATCAACTAAGTCTATTCTAGTTGATGATGAGATATAAACAGCACCTCCATTAGCTGTAGCAACACAATGATCGAACTGAACGTGTTCAAATCTGTGAGCGTCGCTGTCAGGCCTTGTAAGCTGAGTATCTTGAAAGAATACACAACCACCATTTCCATCGTTGGCAGCATTAGAAGTGCAGTTCCTAAATTCCAAGCCTATAAAATGAAGCGGTTTAATAATTAGATGGCTTTCTTGAATGTATAAGAAGTACCTCTAAATGTCATTAACCCACTAAAACCCTTGATGGTCCATCCTAAACGTAAAATTAGTCTTATTTTTTTTTGGTCACGTGTTACGGATAACGACATGCCTTCTTCTCCTTTACAGTCGATAACTGCTTTATGTAAATCATCTCCAGTGATGTTAATAAGAGCTGGGGTTTGTAATATAGCCGCAGGAGGGATGGTAACAAAGGTATTTGGAGGCTCAGCATACGGTCCTACAACGTCTTTAATTTGTAGTTCTAGCGTCCTGTTGTACCTGCAGTCGCGTTTATCTGTATATTGATGTCACTTCCAGCGGGGTAGTTAGCGCCAAAAGCAAGGTCTACAGCGTACTATGGAAGTGTAAGCGTATTCATGCGTCGTAAAAGTCAAGAAAACGATTTTTCAAGCTCTCCCAGGTTAAAGCTAAGAATGGAGTTTATATACGTACGCGGATAGTATGACACGGGTAAGAGACGTTACCGCACGTTTGTATATCGATACCGATAAGAGCGTCCACGTGAATAACGTATTGGGCTAAATCGTTTAGTATTAGCTTGTTTCGCGTTTACAGAAGAAATATTTTTCGCAAAGATTTTCTTATTGGGATCAAGGTACAATAAAACGACATGGATTAGACTAGTGATAGTACCTCTAGCGATACATAGTAGCCCAAACAGAATAAAAGAGAATGTCAGAAAGTTTGATAGGGTCATGGCGTCGATCTGTGTGGTTTAATTTTCAAGTGGTTGAGGTTGCGATACCGAACCTGTTGAAAATTAAAAAAAGCGGTGACATTACAAAACTGTCACGAAAAGTCGTCAGCGTTTTTTGTACAGGAACATCACCACTCGAGCTATATAAAGCATCAATAGTAGCTAGTGTATTGAAAGCGTTGATTAAGTACAAAGATAGTGAAAAGGCGATAAATCAGAAAAGATCCGCTGTCATACCAAAAATTGGTGAGCTCTGTCACGTGCCAAATTATGCTTTTTTTGAAAATGTTGTGTTGAAGATTATTTGTTTGTTTCTGTTTCGTTAGCTCGCTGAAGGCCTAGCTATTTGAAGCTGCAAAAGAAAACTGTTGTAATGGTCTTTTTGTTTTCGAACATTTTTTTTCGAACAGTTTTTCGAACAAAGACGCGAGCCAGAAATAATTTACACTTTTATTACAGTTTTTTGGCTTTGACACTATTATAAGCCTAGCTTTGAATTTTCTTTATACCATGTAAAAGCTGTATCTGTCATGGCTATTAATGAATAGTCTACGTCCTAGTAAAACATTAAGTGAATGAAAAATAATGTTTTTCAACGTACGTGTGGAAGAAGAAATTCATCCATGCCTTGATTACCTTCCCAGACTTGTTGATCCTCAAGAAGTTGGTCATCACATTCCATAGGCGTACAGTATTCGCTTGGTTGTGCGAAGTGCTTTACTGTGCAGTCCGTGTTGTATTGGTTAATGTGTCTGTATGTGTCTTGGCATGATTGCACAGAGTGTTGTGCATAGCATGGATAGTCGTCTTGTTCATTCTCAAGAAGTTTATCATCGCAATCCATGGGAGTGAAACAAATTTGTGGTTGCTCTGAACATGTAACTGGGATGTTCCTCTTTTTTCGGGCTTCGGTTCTCGCATGTTTGCCTCTGTGAACAACCGTAATATAACACCCGAGAACAGTTTTCCCCGTTTTATAGTTGTTCAGCTCCAAAAGGTGCCTGACAAAACATGTTAGAAAGAAATAGTTTGGCTTTGAGATGCCGTGCTTGCCTTCCTTTTGCTTTGTTGTTAAATCTTCCTTTCAGTATAACTTTAACAAATCTATGATCATCACAACAAGGCGTGGTCTCCATGACAATACGCCACGATTTTTCCAAGGACTCAAACTCTACAACGTTGTTGCTGCGAGATATTACAATATAACTTTTTATTATTAGCCACATCTTTGTAGATAAGTTTTTAGCGTACTTGTGCTTCACCCATTCGCCACAGTTATTGTCAAAGCTCATCTTTAAAGTAAGGCTTTGTTTGAGTACTTTTTGAGTAAGTTTAAAACCCTTTTCATTGGTTCCTCTATTGCCTACATAGCGTGCAAGCTTAATACCATTGACATCATTTCTAACGATCGCTTGCGCAGTCCAAGTTGAGGATCCTTTATACTGCGCATTCACGTGACCTGTGCCTCATTAGAATTTGCTTTTTCGGTTGAATTAAGTTGGTGGAAGACTTTGATCGGTTTTCCGTTCAAATACAAGAAAATGCCACGCAAAGAAATAGTCATAAAATCGACTCTTCGACAAGTGTTATGACACAGGTGGGTTTTGCCTGTTGTTGGAGATTTTTGGAGTAAAAGAAAAACTTACCATAAGTGCTGAGCACAAGTGAAGAGCTTTTTGTAGAGTGTATATTGGCGTCTGATCTATTTGTTGGATATACAGGTTGTTTTTGTATTAGGAAGCTAGTCATATTTGCTTTGAAGTTTGGTTAGTTGTGGTGAGGTTCTAATAAACCTTTCAGGAGCTGTTGCTGGTGTAGTTTGATAAATGATAGATGATGAAGATATGTACACGAAAATACTGCAAATTTTTTAGTGAAAAGATACCCGAATCTTGTACATGTGAATGTAAACTTAAAGAAGTAACGCTATTGGAATAACCTTCCAAAACGTTACGATTTCAAAATCGTTAGAGACATAAATTTCGAACAACTACCCAAAAAAGATGTGAGTTTTGCCACAGTTTAGTGTCCAAGGTATTGTCAAACCTGTAGAACGTGTTTATTATAGTAGTGTCTGCAGGGAAACACTACCCAAAAATATAGGTACAGCAATTCGAGTGTGATTTTCGAACAAACAGTGCAAAAAAAAACCTTCACTAGTTTGAAATAAGTAGTATCAGATTTTTTCGAACGAAATGTTCGAAAGATAAAATCGCAGACTGAAACAAAAGTTACCTCTGACTGTGTTTGCAATATGTATTTCAGTCTGTGTTTAAGAGGGAACTTCGGACATGGAAACACAAAACTCCGTGACGTTCATGTTTTTTGTTTAGCAAGGAAATTTTCATGGGCAAATCATTTCATTTTGTACATGTCCTAAGCGTAGATTCAAAAATCAGCAGAATGCAAAACTATTTAAGAGTATTCAGTGAACAATTGTTATGATAATCTGTAGATATATCAGTACAGCTATAATCTCTTCACACTATTACTTTTCCTAGCAGAGTGTATGTGACACTAATAGCGACATGTAAGCAAATGCCTTTGCCAATGGTATGATTGATATTGCAGAAAAAGCAGCGAGTTTTCACCTAGTTATCATTCATTTTAAAACGACAAAACATGACAAGCAACGCTTCCTGTATTGTAAGTATTATAGCTCTAATGCTTACAATGATATTATCAAAGCCTAATACAATACAAATAAAGAACCCTTGTTTAATTACTGTTCACTCATTCGTTTTTCAAACAAAGTCAAACAGAATGATAGCAAACGTTGCCTTGACACTTACAAAACCAATGAACTTGACGATAGTATTCCAACCAATGTTACGAAACAATGAAATTGAACCCTTTAAGTACCATTGGGTATACTATGGTCAACACAAAGCCGACACAGAGCTTCAAATTGTGGTACGTCAGATGAACAAAAAAACAAAAAAATCAAACCATCGTTTCTTAGTTGTGCTAGTTTGATGAATCAATCATCTTTCGTCCCAATTATGGGCATATAGAACATCCTCCTGATTATATGGAGCTATTATTCCGTGATGGGGCTCCTATTGGTACTTCAATGTTAGATACAACATTCAATGTAAGGCGGGTATGCAATAAATCTCTACATTTGTAACATAGTCGCTGTATTATATGTATGATCTAAAAATAGTAAAATTGATACAAACAAGCAACTGATATCACAATGTATCTGTTCACCAATGTGCTTCTAATAATCTTCCGGACTAATGTTGACTTGAGAAAAAACTATTAGTTTTCAGCAAGCTACTGTAAGAATGCGTTGCTTCAAAAGCACCCTTAATTAATTATTTTGCAATATGAATAGCACATGCTACACTGAAAGAACAGAGTTCCAGCTAGTCAGCTATTAGAGCACTATTTGAAACGTTTCTGAATCTTACCTGTCACAATCAACCACGTACGTTTTATGTGCACTGACAATTCTGGGACGCAAAATACCAAAACAATCGATAGTACTCCCACTGTTCGTTATGCGGATATTTCTGAGTTGTTATACGCCACTAGTGCGTATATTTAGTTGTTCACCCCTTTTGAACCAAAAACTATTTCATATCCTGTGCAGAATGAAGACAACTACCTCGACAGCCAATTTGTATTTTTTTTGTAGCTTTTTATTGTGAGAACGCTTAACAGAATCTGACTTACAGTATACCCTAATAAACCAAAAACACATACATCAGTAACAACATGTCATCGCCACCGGATCCAACAGTATCAATCACAGTTGGTCCTTCTACATCCACTTCTCTAATTCAGTTCAACTTGGATAAGATAGACTTTACCATTATAAGTTCTTCTGATAGCCTTATCATCAACGGAGCAGGTCTATTCGACCAATACTACTTGGAGCTCAATACTGCTCAAATTAAAGCGGCCACTGAAGGTCGTTTTCATACGTCAGGTCATTTGCTGGCTGCCTTTGAATTTGGTCTAAGTGGGGTAAGCTTTTCGATGATTTATTATGTTTTGTTCACGTTTTCTTTAAAGGAATATGGCTGCACGCTTTCTACAATGCCACCAAAAGGAAAAATCTTGGATCTCATTCTTACTGAAGTCGATAACTATGGCATGGTTAGAAACATAGACTTCCCATTGAAGAGACGAGCTCAGACAGCAGGAGCAGATTTACAGAGCATAAAAGCAACTGTACGCTACAAATACTCTTTTTTCTTTGTGGTCACATTTACTTATTTGTCGGTGTGTAGGTGACAGGATTGATGCTTGCTTTGAAACAACAAAACTTGAATGGCTATGATGGTCCATTCAGATTCGATCCATTGAAGAAAGAACCAAGCTTGCTCACGTTCAATAATGACACTGCATTGAATCATTTTACTGCAACTAAAAACGCAACATGCTTGCTACAGTTCAGGTGTTCATCATGCTGAATTCAAGTACGTTCTACAACATTCTCACGAAAATATTGCGTTGTTACTCACACAGTCATGATAGGTTAACACACAGAACAAGCAACATTTACTTTGGTGTCATGCCTGACGATGAGACTGTAGATCTTACAATTCTTCCTGGCCTACCACCAAGCAATGTTGGTGGGGCCCACATGAACATTTCTGATTGTTCTATTTACTATGAAAAGACTTATGATAGAACCACAAGAAGAGCTGTAATCACAGGTACTTTTGTTGTATTTTGTTCATCAAAACGTGTTTCAAGTTTTTAGAAAACCGTGTCTTATCTACGTTTGCTTCAGGTAGTTATGTCGGTATCAGATTAGATGTGGATAAGAAAGAAGTGACCTTCTATGTGAATGGTGTTGATTTCCCAACTCACAAAATTGAAGGAGATAGATTCCGTTTCGCTGTCAGCATCTACGCTCAATATGATGTCGTTGAGATTATACCTGAACTTTGTTGGTCTGACAGATCAATCAAGAGCCTGGATGCTGGGACTACAGCCGGAATCAGAAGAGTGGATACTGGCTCTGCAGGCCCAAGTGCTAGATGTTATTGAGCGGGGACAACAAGTAACTACAACTAAGAACTACTCAATAAAACAACTCAACTCACTACTCGTTTCGTTTCTGTCTTATTTTCTGACCATTCTTTCGAATTCCTACAAACGGAGATTGGGCAATTATATTTGAGTGAATTTTTGCGAGGTTGTTCTGATGATGAGTACAATGTAGCAACCGAGAGCAACATTGTTCCCAACACATCAATGCAATTATGATGCTACTGTATGATGTGAAATCAACTTAGCATTTAGAACAAACGGGATATCAGCAGCAAGAGGTATTCAATGCTCACTTTATGAAGCACTCTGAATCACTTGGTATTGACGATCAACTGAATCTAGAAAAACACCCCAACGAAGATCACTTTTTTTCACGCCATGTCACTCAGAAGGACATAAATGTGCTACGTACTTGATAGGTGTTTCCAAAATCCGGTTCGTAGGTGTTGTATTTGGTGGTAGCATTGGCACTGTGGTGTTCTATTGACGATTTTTTGGTGCACCTTGTGGCCTTGGGTGGTATGCATGTGCTGCAGCATCATCACAGTAAAAATGAAGCAGAACGGGTGATATAAAAATGAAAAGTCCGAATAAGCTGGCTTTGGAAGTGAACTTTCTTTTGCGTTCATCTAAAAAACTGAAACCAAAAATATGGATTATTTGTTTCATCAATAGGAAACTTATTGCACAATTTTGTTGGAGAACTATTTATTTATTAATCTCATCTCTATGGGTCTATCTGTACAATAGCACCATGTCTTTCTTTTTTACCAGGGAACCTGTAATAGGCTGTGTGATATCCCTTATGGTTATAAGGGGACGTAAAGTAAACAAAGCGGCTGAAGCGAGCGCGAGGGCTTTTGTATTGACAAGCCATATACGTTCGATAGACCTTTACACCAGTATTTCTGGTCCACCTAAACAGTGGGCATCTACAGTCTCGAATGTAGCGCCCTGATCTTGCTCTAGTCTGATCAAGGACATTTACGCTACATGTGTATGCAATGGCCGGTACTACGGCAAATGCAACGAATACAAGTAAAACGAGCAAGAGGTGTTGCATTGTTTGGGTAAAGCAAATAGCTTACTTAAATACGGAACGCACAGCAAATTTGGAAACTCTTGCCTTTATAAGCACTCCAGCCCCAATAGAGTATATCGTTATGACACGGCACATAACATGCATAAGAGACAATGTTTGCACAAAACAACTTTGAATTTCGTAACACCGTTGTTTTTGTACCAGAGACTGAGTATTGTACACGTATAAACATAAAACCCGACAATAATGCCCAAATGAAGTAATATACCGCAGTTGGTTTCAGGTACCGGAACAGTTGCATGCGTAAAGCAACTTGCGACTTGCAACAAAACGCCTTTGAGCATTTTTTCTCAACTAGCACCATAGCAACCCTATTACACACAAAAAATACTAGTTCTGCAATTAGTGTTTACATCGACTGTGATGTGATTGTATAGTCCGTATTGTTATCCCTTGCTCTTTGTTGCAAAAAGAAAACAGTGCTACAGTAGCATAACCTACGCACGGCGATGCCGATAATAAGGTTTTTGTACTGTTTTTTTGAGCAAGCGAAACTTCTTTGGTAGATCATACTTTTTGCCGATAATCCGGTCAATTCCGGCTTGAGACAACATTTGGAGTTGTGCTAAACTAGACGTACTCATTCTATTTTCAATTTCAATTTTGACAAGCGTTACAAGACACCCGTAAATTCGGAGGAATTGACTCAGATTATCGATAAACTTTTGTATCGATAAATTTTTTTTTCCACTTGACCACGCAAAGCCGGGAAGCTAGTTGATGCCGGTGAACCAGCCGGTATCAAGGGTCACCGTAGAGGTCGGTCATTCAGCCGGCCTTGTAGTACCGACAATAGGTAAATGAATGCGGTAACTATACCAACTTACCCCCAATTCATGAGAACAGCATGTTCTCCCTGTCATTCTTTGGAGCCTGAAGCCCTTGCACTCAATGAAATAGTTCTAGTGTTTTGATCCTGTTTGCTAGTTATGGGGACCAATACAACGTTATACATCCCTCTGAATAGTTTTCTATGTCTGTCTTTTGTTGTTCAACCAACGCGAGTAGCAGAATACCTTTACAACACTAAACTAGCTCTAAATACTAGCCAAATTTGTCGCTAGTACAACTTACAAGCCTGTAAAAAGGTAACTCCAACTTTTGAAACAGTGTTGGCTCAAGTACAATGGTCAGTGGGCAAGATCCAGGCTATGGCTCTTGTAACTTGGATCATATCGTATATTTTTGAATCCAGCAATGTAGATAGGCATGTAAATTTATAAATTTATCACTTTTTCAATGTTGAATTTGTCACAACAAAAGTACTAGGAAACCTCAAAAGTAAAAAATTTGCAAAATACTGGTCATTACCTGTGCCTATAACGACTTCGCCACTAGCTACAACTTCCAATTGCAATACGAATTATACGTATGAAAACTGCTTGCTCAGAATGCTTTTGCGTAACAGCTAATGTATTTCTATTAACCTTGAAATATGCCCGCTGAATCTGTGGGACTTTGCAAGGTATATCTCAAGGGAAAATAACATGCTAAGCCGTGAAATGTAACAAGTTACCAAAGCATAAATTTATAAATTTATGCTACTACCTTAAACCAAAAGGAGCTTGCCTGATTTCCAGCTGGCAGTACTGAAGCCCGTATAGGTTTGATGGTTTGTTAATCATAAAGGAGGTAAAAACTCAAAAAAGTGGCAACTGGCAACATAGTTATTGGAGTTGCATAGTTTCTGTTAGCAAACTATGCTATTTGATGCGCTTATGATAACTGAAAGTGCAACAACCCAAACAGGCGGTTATTTCCTTACACTTAGCTACACTTTTGTCTACCATATGTCGCTTTATTTTGTTCCAGCGTTTGAAATATTTCCTGTAGTACTACAATGCAGATCCGGCATTAGCGTATAAAACGGATCACTACCAACGAAAGGTTATCTCTAGAAAAATCCATTTAGTTCATCTGTCAATAGAATGGAATTGTTAATCTACACTGTATTTAAGTGTATGAACACCAGCCAATGCTTCAACACCATCATCCGTTACGCGATAACAGTAGCGTATATTAACTGTGTGGGCTCCTGCTAGGGCTTTAACACCTTCATCTGTTATTTGACTACACCTAGATAGATCAATAGTATGAACTCCTGCTAAGGCTTTAACACCTTCATCTGTTATTTGACTACAGCTAGATAGATCAATAGTATGAACTCCTGCTAGTGCTTTAACTCCATCATCCGTTATTGCAGAACAATTGGAAACTGTAATTTTATGGACTCCTGCTAAAGCTTTAACACCTTCATCTGTTACTTCATTAAAATCTAGCCTAATTGTATGAACGCCAGCCAATGCTTTAACTCCATCATCCGTTATTCGTTTACAATCATTTAGATAAATTGTATGGACCCCTGCCAATGCTTTAACTCCATCATCCGTTATTGCAAAACACCAAGATAGCTCAATAGTATGAACTCCTACTAAAGCTGCTACTCCATCATCTGTTAATTCAATACAACCTTTAAGTTTAATTGTATGAGCACCAGCTAAAGCTTTAACACCTTCATCTGTTATTAGCTCGCAGTATGATAGATCAACTGTATGGACTCCTGCCAATGCTTTAACTCCATCATCCGTTATTTGAAAACACCAAGATAGATCAATAGTATGAACTCCTGCTAAGGCTTTAACACCTTCATCTGTTATTTGGCTACAGCTACACCATGATAAATCAATTGTCCGTATTCCAGCAAGCTGCGCAAGCATCTCATCATTCACGTCAGTCTTTATACTGGAATGAAACCATCCAACTTTATATGTGGTAAAGCTAATACCATCAATGACTTTGAAGCCACTAAAGTCAATATTTTTGTCCAACTTGGACAGTTCGAGCGCGTAAGCGCCATGTAGGTACTGCAAATCTTTTTGGTTGATACGAAACTTAATAGCAATTGTACTTGTACTGATTAAATGTCTAGACAGCGTTCTAAGCCTTCTTCTAGATTTAATAATAATTGTTCTACCACTCGTATATCCTACATGCTGTACTGCGATATTGGATAATAAATGTGATGTTTGAGCAATTGAACGCATAGAGAACGCAGGAACAAACTGTAGAATGTTAACTATTACTTCAACGGGTATCTCATCAAAGAATGCTGTATTTGAGTTCATGCTTTTATGTATTTGTGTATGTGCTGTTGAGGCTTTATTTTGATACCCCACGTGAAGTTCTTTGACAGTTTTTGTTTCCTTTTATTGAAGAGATGTATCTACCAGTCCTTAAACGTACTAATACCTAGCGGGAAGTAAAGGTGTTGATAGTTTATTGGGTCACCGCAAACAGTCTGTATCAAACCAAACTACGTAGCACTACAACCACCGACCCTACTTCAAACAACTAACGCCATTGGGGTTCTTCAGACGCTCACTTCAACCTTTGATTGTTTGATATCAGAAGAAAGCGACTAGGCTTCAAATACGTTTTTTGTGCGTAGAAAAGGAGACACAGCGTATTTACAACGTTTGTGGAGTTCACTTTTTATCTGAGATTGACGTTGCGTTAAAAAAAAAGAATAATAGCTACAGGTACCCCTTTAGGTTAAATCTTACAGTAATGGTGCTTATGTATTTATTGCAATGTGTGTATTTTGTTTTGGGAACATTAAAGTTGTCTTCATTTCAGTTACCGACTTGGGCAATTCTAATAAAGGCTTAACGCCAGTATACTTTATACCATCAAAAGTAACATGTGGACAAAAGTATCTGATTGTTGCAATCACGGCATCAATGTTATCACCCCACCAATAAGGAATTGGCACAACTGTCACACCTTTTAAAAAAAAACCGATTTAGTAAAATGTTGTGGTCTTTCTGGACAAACAAAATTTGTGGATTGTAATGATATATTTCTCTCTGTTTTCGTTTGAGGTATTTAAACTAGTAATCATCCCAATGAAAAGAGAAAAAGAATTTGTTAAACGAAAAAAAGTAAACGAACCAATTTCACGACAAATTGCAAGCTTCTCAGTGTCTAGAGCATCTCTAGAGCTTGTAGATAAACCTTCAGGAAATATGTTATCCTTATAATGTTGCTCTCCTACAAGTCAATGAGTCATAAAAATATAACCATAAAAGGAGGGTCAGACGTTGAAGAAAACAACATACCTTGGTATTCAACGACAATATCTAATTTAGGTATAAAAATATCAACTATTATTGGTGCGCCAGTACTAGCCCTTAAACCAATGCAATGTTCTTCAAGAACAGAAAATTGAGGTAATATGCCCTGTATACACCTACTGAGGTACCTTGGAGAAACCTTTAAAAAAAAAGAACAAAGACAATTTGAGGTTTAGGTAGTTGATTCCATTTGCGTCTCCTTACCTTTGATTCGACTTTTGGTTCATGTGAAACTTTGTCCAATCCCAAGCGAACTCAGAGTCAAGCATTGA
Source organism: Trichosphaerium sp. ATCC 40318 (assembly GCA_038496445.1). Classification (NCBI taxonomy): domain Eukaryota; phylum Discosea; class Flabellinia; family Trichosidae; genus Trichosphaerium; species Trichosphaerium sp. ATCC 40318. The sequence continues at coordinate 411,823 of JALMLS010000612.1, forward strand.
TAATGCTTGAGGGTAATACTTTAATATACCGTATCCGCCAAGTGTTCTTATCTGGTGTTTTGAAACATTATACCTTTCAGCAGTTTAGTATCTTTTACAACTTTTGCTTTGACATTCCGTTCTCAAAATATTCTTACCATGCTGAAGGCTCTGTGATTTTCAAGCTAGCTGCAACAGTTTGTAAGAATTTTGCCTGATGGACTGTATTGGCCCATCTATTCGTAGGCTGCATAGGTATTAATTTATGTTGCCACCCGTAAGTGTGGTAAGTGACGCTCAATAGTCTCTTCAAAGAACCATACCTTCAAGCAATTAAAAACAAACTCATGATAAATAACGTACTTTTTAATCATATCTCCTCCGCCTCGATGTATCACATCATTGGCGTCAAATCTATACCAATCATTTAATACTTTAACACCTAGTCTTTGACCAATATCATTTAACCGATTTCTTTCATTTTCTGCCCAATGAGCATTTCTTGAAGGAAGATTAATATATGCATTACAATATGTTGTATCAAGCCGAAACTTACTTGAAGAATCCTGGAATCCATGCGTAATGGCTATATATACATTGCATTGCAAAACTTACAGAATTCTTGTACCTAAAGGATCATTAATAAGTAGTCCATTTCGAAAACTATTGATGCTTACTTTCGCATGATAGCACGTTCTCCTGTGTTTATAATATCATGACTTGTTACATTATACCAAGAATCCATATTTTTGATATTAAGTAACTCTGCAATACGTTCCATTGTAACACGTTGATAAGTAAGGTCATGAATGTTACCAGACAACATCTCATCACTTTTTTTGTTAATTTTAGTACATAACATGATTTACACCTTTGTAACGTACTCAAACTTTGATATATTCCATCTATGGTTTGGGAATATTGCTTGAACTGCATTGGAAATAGCATTATCATACCTTCAAAAAAAGTACCATTAGCACCAACCTCTCAGATTAATTACTGCAGATAAAATGTTTACTAAGTAAAAAAGCTCAATTTCTGAACGTACATAGACAGTATGATATTACCTCCCTCGTTCAGCGCATCTCTAGACATTACGGAATACCAATCATCCAAAATTTTAACGTTGAGTTTCTCGGCAAGAGATTGCATGAGCTTAGATTGATTATGTACAGAACTCCAATAATAATTTGGTGGACGCCTTTTTTTGTTAGGGTAGTTTAACCACATTATAATCTTTATTTGCCCGTACATGAACTTCCATGCTTCCCAGTAGTAGTTGGGGAATAAAGATTGTAGCATTTTTGATATAGATTTACCATACCTATGCGAAAAACAAGTTGTTAAAAATAGAAACAGATAAAAGTATAAATTCTAAAAATAGTTTTTGGTCTACTGTGACCATACAACACAAAATATTAAAGTCAATACGTACTTCTGCATTAAACCTTCCGCAATACGCGCTAAATTCGATGATTCAACTTTATACCAACCGTCTAAAGTCTTTATATTTAAGGTAGAAGCCACACTTTGAATTTTTTGCATTTGGTTCTCTTTGTTATCCCAGAACTTTAATGGCATATTTCTAAACAGTATATTAATAAACAACGAGGTGATGAAGTACATAAAACATAAATTAGACACAAAGATAGGGAACGAGAAGCGCTCAAATAAGAGAAGAAAAAAAAAAATTACATAAAGCGCCAGTTTTCCCATTCGAATTCTGGGTATGTCGTGCTCAATAAAGCTGATATAGATCCGTGATGCCTAATATAAGTAAAGGTACTGTATTGGGATCGTCTGAAACATACTGTGAAAGCAAGGTTCGCCCACCATTTTCATAAAACTGACCACTGCGTTTTGCATACCAATCTTCGAGACATTTAACGCCTATTTTTTCGCCTATAGCACTGACAAGGTGTCTTCGATTACTCTCATCACTCCAATATGCACTTGGTACAGACCTATTCATTATGATTACGTCATGTAAGACACTACAAGTTCGTAGTGAAACTATTAAATGACTCTCAGCTGTCTTCTGAAGAACGTACTTAAAACGCCATGAAGCCCACGTGTGTTTTGGAAATACTTGTGGTAATAGTTTTGCAATAGAGTTACTCTGATTCTTATTGGCAAGTGGTACAATCAATAGCCTCAAGTCACTTGAAACAATAAGTACGACCATAGCAAGTTGAATAAAAAGCTTAATGAGCTTAGTTTGACATCTAACGTACTTTGAAACGACTCCATTATCGTCAGTAAGAAGTATATCTTGCGGTGTGACGTTATACCACTCATCTAAAATACAAATGCCAAGTTTTTTGCTTATTTTGTTTATAGCGTCTCTTTTATGTAATACATTGCCTTGTCGTACATATTAGCATAAAAGTTGAACGAATGAACGTACCAACATTCGTTATCTTGTTTATTGCTGAAATAGACATCCCCTACGCGTGCGCTATCTTAAAACGAAACAATAGGGCTTGTTTATGTTTTGGCACATTTCGTGCCTTCTAACAAGGTTGACACATACAAAATGGTCTAGCTTGCAGATAAAATACAATTGCAGTGGTAATAACGCAATCATGGCTTAAAATATTTTATTTAAGTACACTGTTCCACCGTTTTATAGCCAATGAAACAACTTTACATAGGTTGGACATAAACTGCTGATGTAGACAATTAGCTACGAGCAATATTAGGTGACGACATTAAAATGTCAAGAAGCAATTAAAGGAGCAAAGGATGACGAACATGGAAAAAAAATAACTACACAATTTTTCTTCCTATAGCACAATACATTTGTTACATCAGTACAACCGCAAACCGTTTTACCATTTTGTTTTTGTTTATAGTGGTAACCCAGTTTCTTCTAAATCTTTATCAAGAAGTAACTTTCTTGTATAACGAAATACTGCCTTCATATTCTCTGTATCAATTGCACAACCTATCTTCGTATGTACATTAACATGTTTTGTCTTTGCCATGTATTTTGTAGTTATAAATTTTGAAACTTCTTCAAAAGTAGGTTCAACATCAAAGTCTTTAAAAATAGCCTTGATAGCCTTAGCAGATCTTTTAGGAGAAGATTTTAGTTTCTTCTTTAGTAAATCCGCCTTATTTAACATGAGAAGAATGAATTTATCTCGAAACCATGATGAATTTGACGTTTCTCCAAAAAGCTGAATTGATTCAAGCATTCTGTTTGTGGTTGCGTGTTCTTCAAGAACTTGATCAACTAGGGAAATATAATTAGTACAGGCTATCAAATAAAAAGAGTACTCTAAACTACTATGCATTGGCAATGAAATTCATGCCGAAATCTTTTTTTTTCGTCATGACAAACAGCGAAAACTCATTTTGATTTGATGTATTTAGTACGTACATGCGTCAATTGCTCCAATAAAAATGACTGCTGTGACATCACCGAAGCAATGAAGCCATTTCCTTGATATAATGATTAGTAACACGTATCTATTATTCATTATTTAATTTTAACGAACCTTCGCTCAGCACGTTGTCCACCGACGTCTACAAGGTTAAAATCTAATTTTCCTATCCTAGAGAAAACGTGTTAATTTTTTCTCTTGCCAAACGCCGCGACGCCGATTTATACAAATAAAGATACTTACGGAAATTGTAGTTCTACAATGCCAGTTGTACGGAATGTAGCCTTCAGTATATCTTCGTTTGTTGGTGTAAAATCATCAGCAGCAAATTTAACGGCATTTTTTATATAACTATAGTCGTAAGTTAAAAAAAAATGAACAGGCGAAGACGTTTGCTTGGAACTTCCTTAAAAAGATATTGTTCAACAAAAACCAAATAAAGCAAATACGACAATTTTTTTACCAATACAGGCTAAACAAGTCATATATTTACGACATTTTTCATTTGATTTATGGAGCACAATTGCCTTTTTTTTTATCTCAAAAAAATGGACGTACAAATCAGCTTGACAAGAGAGCTCAGGAATTTCGTTTCTGAACTTCCAAACGTCTTTTATCGTGCTATCTTTCCAACATGTTTCAATAGATTTTGCAATATCCTTTGTTAGTTTATCTGCATCATATATAACACGTCCAAGCTCCTAAATTAAAAAAACGTTAATAAATCTTTTTACATAAAACTGAAATAAAAATTCAATTGATACGTTATAATACCTTATTCTCTTCTTCTAACTCCATGTTTCGCTCTTTTGCAACGAATAAAAGCCATTGCATCGATGTTAAAGCATTATTACGTAGTATAAATTGAAATTTGGAGATTTCCGTCTCGTTCCAACCACCACAGAATACCAACTTCATTTGCTATTGGGTAGTTAGCTTTTGGTGAAAGAAATTATGTTTTGTGCTTGTTTAACATGTTACCTTTGCGAAAGTCGATTTTCCAGAGCTGCCAGTACCTGGGGACGAAGCGTTAGATCTTCTGAATAAAACAAATGTGGCTTTTTGTAGTAAAACTTGTAGATTACTCTCTTATGCTATTCATACCTAATATGAGTATTTTTATCTCCCTGGCTTGTTCTTTTTTAACGAGTTTCAGTGCTTCGTCTATTTGCTTCGAGCGTTTACGTGCGGCTGGCGTACTCGTGGTTGGGGCATCTGAACTACCACAGCAGGCCATCGGACAATCCAGGTTAAAGTTTCTAACTTAAGAACTGACTCCACTGACTTTTCGGAGTTTGTAGATTGCACTGAAGTCAAAGGGGTAAGGGAATAAGTAATTTGTAATCGCGTGATCATTCATTCTAAGCCGCAATCCTTGCTTAATGAAAAACGTGTAGACAGTTTCCGTAAAAAGCAATCGACTACGCGTGATGAACAGCACGCCACGGTTTAATGTTTCTCGATTATCCGTCCCTGGAGACACTTCTGTGGTATCGCGTAAACGCAAAAACGTTGGTAGCAGTTTTCCTGCATCCACTGGACAACCTTCCACCGCAATATCAGCAGTCTCACGCGCGCCGGCTGAAGGATCGGATGGCATTGTAATAATGGCGATTTGTGAAAACAGATCTAGAGAGGCACGCACCCGCCAGTGTTCGCTTCTAATAAAGGCAACTAGGTGGGTATTGCATCAATGAACCTCAAGAGCCCTGTTCTTCATATGAGCCAATTCTGCGACAGCGTAACCTACGTAGATACATCGACAGCTATCTTTACAAACCAACCAGCAGAGGTAACGTTCTTGTTTCAACAACCATCCTAATATCTTTAGATCTTAATCCCAAATACTGCATTGCATTCTGCACTCCATCAAGTGCGCACAATTACCAAACTTGAATCTAATCTAACACAGCTCATTCAAAACCAATATCCTGAAGTACCCGTCATCACTGTTGCGCGCAAATACTTTTCTGAGACTAAAGGCACAGCTCTATTCGTTGTGTCCCTAACTTCTTAAAAAAGGAGCGATATGTGTAAACGATTTGGTTCAACAAGAGTGTAAAACAGTTGATATGGGATCTGAGGAACGATACTTATCCCTTGCTGCGGCAGCAGCATTACTCAAGCACGATTAAAACCTAAAGTAAACTACTAACAGCGAGTAGATACATACAATTTGTTCAACATATTCAATACCCGAAGAACTCTTTAAAAGTACTTGAATGTTTAGTTGCATTCACTAAAAAGGGTTTTTGAAATAGGTTGAATTTAAAGGAAGCTTTGGGACAGTAGCAATAGATAGAATCTCACTACGTGCTCTCGGTACGTTTTAGCAACTATGGCAGTCGTCCTGAGTTCATGTATAGAGGTATTGAGAAGTGCAAGGTCAGGAGATAAAAAGAAATCACTGTTTGGTGTTGTAAACCATACCAAAACTGTTGGAGGAGGTACACACTGGGTTATATATGTACTACTTATTCCATTGTTTATAAAGCTCGCATGCTTCGTACAAACCTTGTTCAACCTTTAAGTGATGTTCCTGCTATCACACAGCGTCTAGCCTCAGTAAAGGAGCTTGTAGAAAACGAACAGGTATGGTAAGCAAAAACAAACGTGTAACTAACCTTTGTGTTCCACTCTAGATGTATTTCGACGTATCTGGAATTCTGGGACAATTTGTAGATTTAGATCATCTAAGTAAATTGCGGCGGTTTTTTTTTTCTAACTTCTCAACCTTTAGTCACTTTGTTGGTTCACGTGCCTAATCCTGGAAAGAAGCAAACGCTTAAGAATTCCCAAGCGACTATTAAAAACATAATTTACTTAAAGCACACGCTCAAACTAATGCCGGGCATCTCAGATGCACTAGAGGTGAACATATAAATATTCTTGTTTTTTTCTGATTGAGCCTAATACAAACATAAACACAGGATAGCAAGAGCGACTTATTGAAGGCTGCCTGTGCCAATTTCAAGCAAGAAGATGTAGATATTCTTCTAAATTTAATTGACAGCATAATAAACGATAACACAGTACTACGTAAAGGTGTTCTACAAATGTTAAGTCAGGTAAGTAGTAGAAACAAATTTCATCCAAATCGATCAATTTGAGCAAAAAAAACTAAAAACACCAAACCGTAGAAATGCTTTGCTGTGAAGCCAGGAGTTGATGGTATGCTAGATGTTGCCAGACAGATTTACACAGAAACTGTGAAAGGTACATACTATAAACCATTTTAAATGGCTAAACTCGCTATCCAGATATATACGCAACAGCTGACAGATATCGCGAACACTTTGGTATTTCAAAGATTTCAGTGAAATATTCTACCAAAAGAGGATACTATTTCTCTATTCCAGTAACTGGTTACCAGCTACCTCCAATTTTTCTACGATTGTCTAAACAAGGTAAAACCTGGTAAGCGAGTTGTTTTCGTATTAGTACCTAAGCAGAAGCAGGACTTGTACTACAGACGAGATTGTATCGATAAATCAGCGTAACAAAGAAAGTCTTCGGGAAGTTTTTGTATTGACAGATAGGATTCTATCAAACCTCATAGCATCTATTCGGGAGCGCTTGGGTGCTATTTATAAGATTGCAGAATCATTGGCTTTTGTCGATATGCTTACAAGGTCAGTTGAAAAAAATTGTGGTTGTTTACATCTTTTTTTTTAGCTTCGCTACCTATGCTAAACGGAATGATAACTGTTGTATGTAGTGTCATATTTTCGTAAACATTACTGACATATTAGGTTGTCCTGAAGTAACAAAAGACGGGGCGATAGCCATCAGTCAAGGTGTACGTCTCCCTTTTTTTCTTTTCTTTTTTTTTTTACACTTTGTCGTTAGAAACATCCTATCCTTGATAGCATAACAAGGTACGCTTTACCATTGGTTAGAACAGAAGTTTCTGACAGTTGTAAAACGAAGAGAACCTCACATGCCAAACAACACATACGCCTCAGAATCTCAAAATTTTCACATCATCACTGGTCCTAACATGTCTGGTAAAAGTACATACTTGACGCAAGTATGCCTCTTGACTATTCTAGCGCATGCAGGTACTTCAAACTCCCCATCTGATGATGGTTTTCTTAACTCATTGAAATCAAAAAAAAAACTAACCAAGTCAAAAAAGGCTGCTATGTGCCTGCAGTTTTTGCTTCTTTCAGAGTCACTGACCGAATATTTACTCGTACGTTACTTTTTTGATAGTGCAGTTCGAGTACGTTTTTAACAACGAAATATTAAGGCGTTGGCACTAGTGACAGCATAGAGAATAATACTAGTAGTTTCATGCAAGAGCTAAAAGAAATGTCATCAATACTAAAGGTATGAAGAAAATCGTATTCTGTGTGGTTATCACCCATTTGACGACTATGCATAGAACGCCACAGATAAAAGTTTAATCATTGTCGACGAGCTTGGTAGAAGCACCTCAAATAGAGATGCAGGTTAGTACTAACATTTTAACTATGGAACTTCATCCATGCTCGTTGTTCAACGATTGGCTTTTAAGTTAAGCTGGTTTTTTTAGTACCCCTTTGTTTTAGTATATCAGAGTATCTACTCTCAATCAAAGCGTTCACTTTCTTTGCAACACATTATGTTGATATAGGGGAGAAGTTATCAAAGCTATACTCTAATGCTAAATGTCATCACCTTGTTGTACGAATGGAGTAAACGGTGGGTTTGTTTTCATTATTCAGTTAGGTCCAAAAAGTAGGCCAAAAAATGAAGTTTTCATATCAGTTAGATGATGGAGCTACTAAAGAAACCAGCTATGGTATTGATATGGCATGTTACTCTGGATTGCCAACGGTATGGTTTGTAGAACTTATTTGAAACTTATTCTTGTTTTTTTATTGCAGAGCCTTGTTGAAGATGCTAGGAGTATTAGATCTAAGATTCTAGAGCTTGATTCTAACATAGATGAATCAGATTCTCTTCGAGCACATTATATGCTTGCAGAGAGGTTATTAATGTTAAAAAATTCTACACTGAGTGAAGAAGGGCTTCGTGCCTACTTAATTGATTTGAAACAAAAATTTGCCTAAATAAAAAATAAACTGAACGTCGTCAAGAGCTTGAGAAAGCACAAATCTTCATTAAAGATTATAGTCATCATTTTTCTATGTTTGAACAGAAATAACAAAGGTAAACGAGTATTAAAAGTTGAGTTGTTTTATTGACGTGAGTAATTCTTAGTTGTAGTTACTTGTTGTCGCTGCTCAATAACATCTAGCACTTGGGCCTGCAGAGCCAGTATCCACTTTTCTGATTCCGGCTGTAGTCCCAGCATCCAGTCTGTTGATTGACCTTTCGGACCAACAAAGTTCAGGTATAATCTCAACGACATCATATTGAGCGTAGATGCTGACAGCGAAACGGAATCTATCTCCTTCAATTTTGTGAGTTGGGAAATCAACACCATTCACATAGAATGTCACTTCTTTCTTATCCACATCTAATCTGATACCGACATAACTACCTGAAGCAAACGTAGATAAGACACGGTTTTCTAAAAACTTGAAACACGTTTTGATGAACAAAAAACAACAAAAGTACCTGTGATTACAGCTCTTCTTGTGGTTCTATCATAAGTCTTTTCATAGTAAATAGAACAATCAGAAATGTTCATGTGGGCTCCACCAACATTGCTTGGTGGTAGGCCAGGAAGAATGGTAAGATCTACAGTCTCATCGTCAGGCATGACACCAAAGTAAATGTTGCTTGTTCTGTGTGTCAATCTATCAATGAATTTATGAGTAACAGGCGGGTACTATTCTTGTGAATATTGTAGAACGCACTTGAATTCAGCATGGTGAATGCCTGAATCGTAAGAATCCAAGAGCAAGCATGTTGCGTTTTTAGTTGCAGTAAAATGATTCAATGCAGTGTCATTATTGAACGTGAGCAAGCTTGGTTCTTTCTTCAATGGATCGAATCTGAATGGACCATCATAGCCATTCAAGTTTTGTTGTTTCAAAGCAAGCATCAATCCTGTCACCTACACACCGACAAATAAGTAAATGTGACCACAAGAAAAAAGAGTATTAGTAGCGTACAGTTGCTTTTATGCTCTGTAAATCTGCTCCTGCTGTTTGAGCTCGTCTCTTCAATGGGAAGTCTATGTTTCTAACCATGCCATAGTTATCGACTTCAGTAAGAATGAGATCCAAGATCTTTCCTTTTGGTGGCATTGTAGAAAGCGTGCAGCCGTATTCCTTTTGAAAAGTGAATAAAAAATAAACATAGAAGCTATTTTGGATACGCACCCCATTTACGCCAAAACCAAAGGCAGTAATCAAATGACCTGCTGTTTGAAAACGACCTTCGGTGGTTGCTTTGATTTGAGCAGTATTGAGCTCCAAGTTGTGTTGATCGAACAGACCTGCTCCGTTGATGATAAGGCTATCACCAGTGCTTGTAATGGTAAAGTCTATCTTATCCAAGTTGAACTGAATCTGAGAAGTAGGAGTCGAACCGACTGTGATTGATACTGTTGGATCTGGTGGTGATGACATGTTGTTACTGATGTTGATTGTTTGTTATGATATGGTATGTGGTAAGTCAGGTTCTGTTAAGCGTTCTCACTATAAAATGCTACAAAAAAAATACAAATTGGCTATCGAGGTAGTTGTCTTCATTCTGCACGTGATATGAGATAGTTTTTGGTTCAAAAAGGGGTGAACAACTAAAAATACGCTAGTGGCGTATAACAACTCAGAAATATCCGCATAGCTACAGTGGGAGTACTATAGATTGTTTTGGTATGTTGCGTCATCCCAGAATTTAAAGTGCACATAAAACGTACGTGGTTGATTGTGACAGGTAGGATGACTTATGTATAAAACACCTCTATTCAGCGGAAACGATGTGTTTTTGGGTTAGAACATTTTGTGTTCTTTTTGAAAAAGGACGCGATGGATTTGTGACAGGTAATGCTAAAAACTAAAATAAACACTGTTGGTAGGCATCTTGAAGAATAAGCATACAGTACGCATAAAAGGTTATATAAACCACTGCTGATTATTTGACAGGTACAACGAATACACTATCTGAGTAGAAACAGGCTCTTACCACTTGGTAGAATGGTTTTAACAACGTTTGCTTATTGTTACGAGAACGAGTCTGGGTAAAATGGATCTCTGCACGCTATCTTAATCTGTGTACACTAATTTCTGTTTAAAAACCTATCACTTTCTTCGCTAGCATTTCACGTTTAGTACAATGTTCTCACTGCTCCAAATGCTTCCTGCCTACATTTAACTCTCACCAAACTGCAGTGATATTGGTACAGCTCTGTGTATATTTTTCTGGATGATATTTACGTAGACCGAGATGAGAGAGCAAGCACACTTACAAATCAACAAGGTTTTGTAACAAAAAAAATCACGTGACTGGGATTGTCAAGGCGTTTTTTCGAACCAAAAAATTTTTGTGGTGAACAAAAGCATACTTTTGTTACAACAACTCTTTTTATTTTTTATTAGTAGTATTTTGTTAAACAGTAGCCTCTAGTTTTGTTTTTTGCAATTTGGTAGAAGAAGATCTTATTACATATTTCGGTTTCTTTCTTTTACGACGTTCTGCAGACTTTTTCTTTGCTATTGCAGCCTCATGTGCCTTATTCTTCTTACGCCTTGCTTTAGCACTAGGATGCTCTCTCTTTTCTCTACTGAGATATACAACTTGCGCACGTTCGAATCCGTTAAACTCAGAAGCAGCACATCTTGAGTCTATTGTTGTGTCAAAAAGTCAGCGAAAACGAAGAAAATAGATGCGAATTAAAATCACGTACAGGCACCCATGTTAGGAAAACATAATCTTTCACCTGGTTCCAATAGTGGGAACGTTATATCTTCTAAGATTTTATCTATAGAATCACATGTTGGTCCGTAAAATGTGCTTCTAAAGTATCGCATGTCTATTTTTTTTTTTTATGTTGTCAGTACTGATGGTATATGGTTGAAGGATTGTGTGTAGTGCTATACCTGTTGGTTGATGTAAAAGGTGTGGTTTAGGCGTCTTGTCATCGAATATGATGTTATTAAAACATCCGTAAAGACCTTCGTTTAGATAATAAATCATTTTATGCTCTCCACTAGCAAGTGTCTCCTAAAATCGTTTTTAAGTACAAAGATACAAAAAAGTCTAATAAAACATCACATTCTCCTTTTTTCGAAAACGAAAAGAAAATTAATCCAGTCCAGTTAATGAGACCATAGAACAGCTCAATAGCATGCAAGAGGCAAAATAGAAAAAAAACAACACGATTAAAAATGCGTACTTCTCGTTTACCGATAACTGTTGTAATGACTGAAGCACAAGAACTAACCATATATCTTCCTGGCTCTGCTATAACGCGCACTTTAGAGTACGCCTTTGGGAATACTTGAGGGATAATCTTATTCAATCCTACAGCGATCTAATAACATACAGGTTAGATTAACACATGATAGTTTGGTTGTATCGTGCCTCTGGTAGAGTTGTTGCTTCGCCTTCCCAGTTACCTGGGAAACCTCCACCAATATCTAATAAAGTAAATTCCTCAAATCCGTACTTCTACAAGAGAACAAACGTTAAATGTCACCAAGATACGCATAAAAAAAAATTGCTTACCTCTGCCATGTCGAAGACTTTTCTGACTTCTTGCAAAGCTATAGTGAACGCTTTTGGGTCTGTCACTTTACTACCAACATGGAAGGATACTCCAATAACATTTAGGTTGAGTGAAAAAGCATACTCGAGAAGTTCTGGGACATCTATTTAAAACGTAATGTTAGATTAAACAGTCCGTTAGAATAAATCTTCGTACGTTTAAAGCGAACTCCAAATTTATTGGATAGAGGATGCAAAGAGTATGAGTTATCTACAGCTAAGCGCAATAATAGTTTTGCTTCAGGATGAATGGCTTGGATCTTCTCTAACTCGTACTTCGAGTCAAATACCATCATGTCAACGCCAAGCTCTAAATAAGCAAAAAAAAGTTAATACAGAGAAACGAATGTGTGATAGATTCGTCACAACCACTAACGAATGATGGCGTATGAGTTAAATATCTCAAAAAAAAGTTTTTGTTCAGAGCAAGAAGAATGAACGCAATCTATTGCACTCAGTTACGGGCATGAACAAACATATTTCTGTTCAAACAAACGTCATGACGCGATAGTTTACAATTTAATTAAAATTGTCACGTTTGATCACGTGTCCGTCGCTTTGAAAAGCTTGAAAAAACGTGCATTTGTGTACAGCAAAAAGAAAATTCTTTGTAAATAAAACGTTTGCAAGCACAATTATGATGTCATCAAATGCCCATGTTTAATTATTGAATTAAAACCAAAGCGCGGTTTGAATACTAGACAACAAACAGGCTTTTTTTTTGAAAGATTGTAATGGGAACGGTGTAAAAATAATTACCTTGTGCTCTTTTCAAGTGAGAGTATGGCTTGCACGGATGTGCATATATTATTCTGCCTGGATCAACACCGAGAGATATAATCTATGGATCATAAACGTCAAAATGATCGAATTTTCGTGGTTTTTTCACAATTAAAAATACACGTACCAGCTCCATTTCGGCCTGACTTGCGCAATCAAATCCACAACCAAGTTTTGCTAATTCTTCACAAATGTGAGGGTCTGGGTTACATTTTACAGCTTCAAAACTATTAGTATAACCACCACTACAATTTTTGTACTAACCGTAATGTGCCGTTATCTTTGGAAGGTGTTCTAGGCATTTCGTTAAATTTGGTACAGTTTTTGTTCGCTTTTTAACCAAAAAGAGGGAAAGCGCTTGTTGTAGTATTATTTTAATAGTTGACGCGTACCAGCCCATTGGTATTGTTTTTGCTTAACATCCTCCAAGTTAACAACGTAGAGAGGAAGGTCGTCTTTGTACAAATGTTCTTTTATCATTGCTTGGTTTAAAAGGGTGAATTTGAAGCGTGTTTATGGTTTTTCTGTCCTTACCTTCTCCAAGGCTATCTTTGGTATGCGTCAATGCATACCTTGCATAATTGACGTATTGTTGTACGTGGGATATGTTTCCGCTGTGTTGCAGATCCTCCACTTTATGGAACTTTGATCGTAAAGTTGCCATATGTTATTTGGTGTTTACTGATGCTACTATATGCTATTACGCTTATCAGTACACCTCGGAGTTGTTTAGTGGAGAAATCATTGAAAGTAATCCTCCAAACGCTCCAAAAAATAGTTTGAGAGATAGATTACGCACTGGTTGTTGTATTTAAATGTCTTGCAAAGCCCGTGGGACGATGGAGACAAAGAAAAACTTAACACAACCAATTCAATAAGTCGCAGCGAAAGATGGCATCGAGCAAGAAGTCCCCTAGTGATTTCCTTAAAAACGTTATTGGCAGACCAGTAATTGTTAAACTAAACTCTGGAGTCACCTACAGAGGTATTTTCGCTCGTTTAATTCAATTTTTGCTTAAAAGTACTACTCTAAGGTATTTTGGCGTGTTTGGATGGCTACATGAATATTGCAATGGAACAAACGCAAGAATACGTTAATGGTCAATTAAAGAATACTTACGCTGATACATTCGTGCGAGGCAATAATGGTACGTACTTTTTCCATTACCAAAACCGCTTAGCTTCTAAAAACGATTGATATATCGTTTAATGGCGTTTTATACGAACATCTTCATATCTCATACCTTTGTAGTACTATACATACGCGCCCAAGCAAATTAAGCCGAATAAAACAAATTTTTGACTTTTACAAACCGAAGAAACCTACATGGTGATTTGTCCACCAAGTTCGAGACACGAATACAAATAATAATAACATGTTATCATGGTAGTCTTTTTTTCATTAGACAGTCAACAAGAAAGGAGCTACACGTGTCGAATAATAAACAAATAAAAAAGCTTAAAATATCTCAACTACCTTTTGCTACACTTTTTGATTAGTATCTTTTACGCGTGCATTTACTATTCCCGTTACTGCAGCTGATAAGAATAGCGAAAAAAGTGAACCATTTGACGTCACCGAATTTCTGATTTCCTGCTAAACTACTATATACGTTATTTAAAGTCGTTTAAGAGCGATTCACAATCAGAAGGTTAGTTTCGTCACGTTTCATCGCGATACATAACGATATGCGTTCTAAATTGCCTATTGTGGTCTCATCAACGTATACACCTGTTATTTGCGTTTTTACTGTCGGGTAAAAATAATTCAGAAGAATTGTAAAATGCGAATTACATTTGCTTACTAATTTTCTCACAACAAGCACCTTCTCCTCAATAACAAAGGATCCCAAATGACTGCAGCGCACTCAAGCCGGGAGCTAGTGCTTTCAGAGGATCAAATGCTGGACGCAATGATAGAGGCATTACAAACACGCCTTAAATTATTAGAAGCACATAATACGCGTTTAAAACAACAGAACCGTGCTGCGGGGCTATGTATTCACAAACTCCATTCTGAAACACAACGTCAACGAGCGACACTGAAAAGAGTTGGTTGGCTACCTAATAACACTGTACATACAATAACAACAAAGAAAAGACCACTACTTCACCTACCAAAGCGCAAACCAAGCAACAAACCAAACTTAAAGAAACAACTTTCAATTCCACTTAAACAAACAAACAATACATCAAAGCCTTTGTATTCACCGTTGTGTAAACGGAGGGCAATGATGAAGGGACTAATTTGCCAAAGTGTAAAATTGGCTCTTAATACTGATGCAAACAAAAGCACATGTACATATAAATTATAGCTTACGCGTTTGCTTCAAAACAAAAAACTAGTTGCAAGTTGCACTTTGTGTTTACAGAATATCGTCTAAAAAGCTACCGTAAACGGTAAAAACGGTTGTACCCAGTTAAAAAAATACACTACGCTTTGTGGTGATTGTGCGAAACGTTTCGTAATACTGAAGGCTTAAGCCTATGTTTAAGGCATTCGGAAAAATACTGTTCATTTTATTTTTGTAGCTAGTGACACGTGAAGTAAACCACCTCTCGTAAACCAGACTGCGTTACAATGAGCAATAGGCGATCTAACCTGTACCCATCTTTGGACGCCAGTGAGGTATGGAAACAACGGGTTATAGCGTTACCTGACTGTTATGTAGCAAAACGCCGCTTCATTACCAAAGTACAAGGTAATAAATAGGTATTCGATGTTATTTAGCGCCTGACACGTTTCAGGGATGTTCTCTAGAAGCTCTAGCGCGTAGAGAGCGTAAGGAAAACGCAATCAAAGCCAAAAGGTCCCAACGCGCTAGAAAAGCACTTGAGGAGCCTCTACAGCCTCAAGTAGTGCCTCTAGCACGAAAAACTAGGTACACATTTATGAATTCGTTGTGCTAATTCTTATACCTTTTTTAGTGCGAAGAAACCTTCTAAAATAAGGGAGCAACCAGAAGTAGTTTTACACTCACGTGATTCACCTGAAAAACGACCTCAAGTCATCGTACATGGCCGCAAGAAGGCGCCATTGACTGTAGCACCTTTTCAGATGACTATTAACGGTACACAACATGCATTGCAGTCCGTAGATCCAACGATGACACTAAACACGTATATTCGTTCACAACGTATCCTTTGGATTGATTTTGTTTTCTTCGTGAACCCAATATTTTTAGTTTGTCACGTGACAAATTACCCCGAATATCTTTTTCTTAACTTTACCAGCTGGGCTCTCAGGTACAAAGAAGATGTGTGGTGAAGGAGGCTGTGGAGCGTGCACAGTTGTGATTTCAAGGACTGACCCAAACAGCAACGAATTCGTGTATCCCTTTTCATCTATTTTTTTTTTCTGGTTGGCAGTTTATGTTTCTTTGACTTTGCAGCTCTCTCTCCGTCAATTCGTGCCTTAGACCTTTGGCTTCTTGCAACGGATGGGATGTTGTAACTATTGAAGGTATTGGTTCTTCTAAAACTCAGTACCATCCTATTCAGGAGCGTATGGCTGCCATGAATGCTACGCAATGCGGTTTTTGTACGTGACATCTTACGGAAAAGAACTAACTGTTTTTTCTCTAGGTTCTCCTGGATTTGCTATGAATATGTACAATTTACTTGGGGAGACGAAACCAACAGTTAAAGATATTGAAGATTACTTTGATGGTAATCTATGTCGTTGTACTGGTTACCGAAGGTATAGTGCCCCACTATGGGCTTTTATTTAGCAGAAGTCTTTCAATACTTAACTGTCTTTAGCATCCTTGACTCATTTAATACGTTTGCTGATGACAACGATCATAAGGTACTCGTTGAATACATGAGTTAACCGCGTCTACTAATACGTTACAAAGGAGAATAGCAATGAGTTAAAAGAAACTGTATCAAACCATTACCCAAATGTTGAGAGATTGCCTTGCAAGCAACAAAAATTCGAAAAACACCAGTGTTCAAGGAAGCACAAGGTACAATCTAGTATTATATCCCTGATATCTAACATTGGATTAACAGTCGCGACCTATGCGTGTTCAAAAGCCTTCATTCTTTGGAGAAAATGGTTTCGCTTGGCATACAGTTTCTTCTCTTTCTCAGTTGTATAGTATGTTGAGGAGTTTCCCAACAGATCAAGTTCGCCTCGTTGTTGGCAACACATCTGTTGGTATATACAAAAATCCACCTCAACCAAACCTCCTATACATTGCTGACATACCTGAGCTAAATGGCGTGAGCCAAACTAGTGCAGGGTACACGTTTGGTGCGGCAACATCAATCCAAGTCCTTCTCAAAACAATGGAAAAGGCAGCTGCCGCTGGCACAGCCAATGTAGCTACTTATCCTTCGTTGCTATATTTACTCAAGCGTATTGCAAACACTCAAGTGAGACATGTTGGTTCCATCGCAGGAAACGTACGTTGATGTGTGAACTCACTTCCCAAAAAAACCATTCTTTAACTTTCTTTCGTAGCTTGTTTTGGCTCATGATAAGGCGTTCCCATCTGATCTATTTACTACCTTAGCTGCGGCTAACGCTCAATTTCTTCTTGGAGATGCTAATACCGGCACTACTAATTTAGTAGACTTTGAAACTTTCCTTCAAACGAGCTTGGCAAAGAGAGTCATTATTTCAGTTACTATTCCATTTTCGAAACCAAATCAAGTTGTACGTTGCTACAAGGTTGCAAAGAGACATGTCAACTCTCACTCATTCATAAACTGTGGTATATCAATGGAAATTGGTTCGGGTGGTATTATATCTAACCCAGTTATTACTTACGGTGGTTGGACAACTCACTTATGCCGAATGACAAACGCTGAGAAGTATTTGGTTGGAAAGTCCTTCGATAGTGAAACAGTTCTTCAAACTGCTATCCAAATGATTTCAACACAGTATACACCAGGTATACGTTATGACTAACCACATTCTTGTTTCTAATGGCAAATGTTTGTAGATCCTCAGTATGGCAAAACAGGTTTCCGCCAGTCATTGCTCATGTCAATGTTTTACAAATACGCGTTAACTTGCGCTGGATCTTTACCTCCAAATCTCCGTTCTGCTACAGAGTACTATGAGCGTGCTGTGTCCACAGGAAGTGAGACTTATCAAACTGACCCTTCAGGTACCCGACCTTTGAACTTTTTCGTGTTGTGCCTAATATCACGTGTGTAGAGTACCCATTGTCCGAGTACATTCCTAAAATAACGGGCATAAAGCAGACTTCTGGAGAAGCAGAATATATTGATGATATACCTTCACCTGCTGGTTGTTTATACGCTCAATACGTTCTTGCTGATACTGCCAATGCTACACTGGCTTCCATAAACGCAACAGAGGCATTAGCCATAGATGGTGTAGTTGACTTTATCTCAGCAAACGATGTGCCTGGTTCTAACCTTGGTGCTAAAGGTTCGTCTATTTGTGCCTTTAGTTGGTTTTGTTTTCTCTCTTATAAGTGTACTAGACGTACCATTATTCGCAAGTGGCCATGTAATGTACGCTGGACAACCACTTGGTCTCATTTTAGCAAAAACACAAGAGATTGCAGATGAAGCAGCAGAGTTGGTTACAGCGACTTATACCGATGGTAAACCAGCAATCTTGAGCTTGGATGAAGCTATACAAAAGGGGTCTTTCTTTGATGTACGTCGATTTCAGCAAGCACTGCGTGCTAAAATATGCTAGATAACTACTGGGAGTTTCTCAACTGGAGACCTTAAGTCTGGATTTGCAGAGTCGGACTACGTTGAAGAAGGCTCAGTACAATGTGGTAGCCAGTATCATTTCCATATGGAGACGCACACAGCCATGGCCGTGCCTGCAGAAGGTTTGTAGAAATTATTTTGTTTCGAAAAGATTAACGTTTAAAAGGTGATCTGATGGAAGTCTATTCTGCTACTCAGCTCCCTTGTGATACGCTGACAACAATATCAGACGCTATAAAGGTAGATAAGAAAAATGTCAATGTAGTTGTGCGCCGTTGTGGTGGTGGCTACGGCGGCAAATTAAGCAACTCTTCAGGTGCCTTATTTTTGGTTTACATCATAAGTATTTTTTTCTTATTAATCTCAACAAAGATGTTGCTGCCGTTGTTGCTGTTGCCTCTACTAAAATGGGATTACCTGTGCGTATGAAAGTAACATTAAGTAATAATATGAAGATGATGGGTAAAAGACATCCTACACGTTGTGACTACAAGGTACGTTGCATGTTGAATTCGCCGAAAAATCAGAATAAAATACGAAAGATTCTCACAATTGAACAAACCTTGTCCAGTTTTGACCTTTCCTTCGTATTATTTTAATTGTTGTTAATTTGTTTCAAAGGTTGGGTTTACAAAAGCTGGAAAAATTTTGGCACTAGAAGCAACTCTCTACAGTGATGGTGTGTAATTTGTTTTTTATTGTTTTGGCTGTTGTTCGCTTACTTATAATATTTTATAGGTGGTTGTACTTCTGTTGATTCAGATGGAATGTTTGGAGCTCTTATGTTGACACTTGGAACAGTTTACAAGATCGATAATTTCGAAGTTGGTGGTAAACTTTGTAAGACAAACTTGCCTTCAAACACATTCACAAGAGGCCCTGGTTGGTGCCCTGGTGTATTCGTAACAGAGCACATAATTGAGCATGTCGCAGAAACACTTAAAGCAGACCCAGGCATGTTGAGACCACTCAACTTTTACAGCAAAGGTACGTAGCTAGAACGAGTTATTTTTCTCTACCATTGGAACGAAGTTTACTTATGAAAACTAAGGTGGTGTTACGCCTGATGGCACTATTCTTGCTTTCTGCAATATCGAGGAGATTTTCACCAAGTTGAAGATTACTTCTTCGTTTGAGGTACATACCATGATCCGCTCAAATAATGTATGGAGTTTTTCTTATGATGGTTTAGAAACGTCAAGCCGAAGTAGATGCGTTTAATAAATCGAATACTTGGAAGAAAAAAGGCTTGACAATTATGCCTGTTCGCTTCTTTGTCGGCTGGGCAGGTCAGTCTCTTTCAGTGGCTAATTTATTATTCA
The DNA here is from genome assembly GCA_038496445.1 of Trichosphaerium sp. ATCC 40318. Taxonomy (NCBI): domain Eukaryota; phylum Discosea; class Flabellinia; family Trichosidae; genus Trichosphaerium; species Trichosphaerium sp. ATCC 40318. The sequence goes on from JALMLS010000612.1 coordinate 431,660, forward strand.
ATACGTATTAGGTGATCCGCAAGCTGCAGTTGTAAGTATACAGAGCGATGGTACTGTACACGTGACTATTTCGGGTGTCGAAATTGGACAAGGTAATGATTCGTTTTAGTTGTTTACTGTTAACACCTTACAGGTATCAACACAAAGGCAATGCAAGCTACAGCTTATTCTCTTGGTATCCCTCTCAAGTATATTTGCGTACCACCTACTTCTTCAAGGGTAACACCAAACACTGCGGCAACTGGTACATTAGTTAAGATAGCGTATTGATTTACTGTGTCTTAAGGCGGGTCTATCACTTCTGCTCTTTGTTGTGAAGCTATAACAATCGCGTGTGCTACACTTAACAAGAGATTAGCTCCTATAAGAAGTATGCATCCTGATGCAGACTGGGAGACTATTGTCCGGATTGCACTAAACGCTGGTGTCAACTTATTGGTATGTTACTTTCTTTGCAGTTGTTTTGTTATCTCACTTATTCTTCAGGCTCTCGGAAACGTTAACCATCCTCCTCCAACTAAATATGGTCCTTATTCTAATTACCAATCATACAGCGCATGTGTTTCTCAAGTAAGTCATAACATCAACAACTAACATAACACTGTATCTTAAGGTTGAAATTGATGTTCTCACTGGACGAATTGAAGTTGAGCGTTGTGATATCCTATTCGATTGTGGTGTTTCTTTGAACGTAGCTGTACGCCTAGTTACAACTTCCGTGCATTATGATTGCATTAACTAAGATACATTAAAGGTTGATATTGGTCAAATCCAAGGAGCCTTTATGATGGGGTTGGGTTACTTCCTCATGGAAGAGTTAGAGTTCAATGGTGATAATCTCAGTAACGATGGTACTTGGGAGTATAAGCCTCCAAGTGTAAAAGATATACCAATTGACTTGCGTGTTTCTCTCCTAAAGAATGCTGTACGATTTTCAAACCTGCAAAGGCTTCTTTTGCTCTTCCATAATCATTCACTAACTTTTTTATCAAGCCTAATCCTGTCGGTATATTATCAAGCAAGTGCGTTGGTGAACCACCATTGTGCCTTGCTTCTTCTGTCTTCTTTGCCATTAAGAGTGCCATTAAGGCTTACCGTGATGCTTCAGGACAAGCTGGAGGTTACTTTCCTTTCAACGCTCCTGCAACTGTAGACCAAGTACATGCTGCATGCGGTGTATCTACTAAAGACTTAGTAATGTAACTGATTTATAGAGCAAATAAATAGCCCAGTAGTGTTGAGACTACATCACCAAAACTCCTGTAAATTGTTTTATTGTAACTTCTTTATAGTAGCATTGAGACTGCTTCCAGAACAGTTGTGAAGTTGCAAAATTATGTGGTTAAGTTAGTTATTGTACAGTATGTTAAGCAGCGTGTCATCTGGAATGGTTAGCGAGAAGCATCAACAGTAAGCGTTCGTGATGTCAAGCATAGCGTTCAAAGTACCTCAGTTTATATCACGCTCAAAGCCTAATAAACCTAAACATGTCGCAAAACGTACGCTAACGCGATATAGTATCACTTCACGGAAATATAAATGGCTTCACCGTTATTAAACTACATTCTCGTTCTTACGTCGCTTGTTAGCCTTAAAACAAGTACATGATGGATATTGGAACGATTTAGACAGGAATAGACAATATCTAGAGGAAATAGCGCCAAGCCTTCGTGTTTTCACTTTTGACGATTGGTACAATTGTACCAAGTATGATATTCACGAAAGAGCTGGAAGGGGTCTCATGGCAAAGTAATACAGTAAAGTTAAACGTCGAACTTTATTTTTGACACTTTTTTTTTCTTTGGTTGTAGATTCAACGATTCGATTACCACTACGCTTAAAGTGCTATACCCGCATGTTGATTGGATACAATATGCATTCAAGTATGGAAAAACCCGTTGTAGACTATTTATTCACAACACTAGGAATGCGCCAAGTGGTTTTTGGCAACATATTGCAAACCAAGGGGATTATATGAATGCTGTTGCACGTCAATTGACTATAAAAGTTTTAGATGACTGGTATCCAATATCGACTGCCCAAGTACTTGAGTGTGGTTGCAGTGGATTTTTGAGTAGGTAAGTTCTTGCACTCACAAGCAACATCATTTCTCTTTATATTCTTATTTTTTACAATTTTTTGTTTAGATATTCGTACTCTCTTTCTGCTGCGCTTTCGTCTGTTTTCCCAAAACACAATTGGGATATTAGCAAATTTGGGTGCGACAACTATTGTAGAAAAGCACGTGAACTCAGTGTATGTCTTTTTTAGGTGCTTGCCTAGGCAGTATTGGCTAAACTGGGAAAACCAGAGAAAACGTGTTGAGGAAATAAGCGAACTTTTAAATGTGAAATCCTTAGCAGAATTCTATGCAGTAGGTAGTGTTTCTGTATTACAAAAACAATCTATTAATGCACGTGGGTTTTCAGCAAAGTAAGCCATAAATAGTCTTTCTCTTTTTTACAAACTATTTAAACACTTTGTTCTAAGCTCTCTTCTCTTTTTCTAGATTCTACGGAGGAAGTATAAGTATCTTACTCAATAGACTTTATCCCAAGTTTAAGTGGGAACCTTTTCGTTTCAAGTACGGTGTATACCTCGCTGTGCAAATAAGCTTAAGAGCTTTGCTCTTTCTTTTTTCTTATATTTTTACTATGTAGGGTTATGCCAAAGAACCACTGGTCTATTGTAAGAAACCAGATGGATTTCTTTGAGAACACTGCAAGAGAGCTTTATCTGATGACCCTTGATGAATTTTATGATATGACAACATCAGAATTTATTGATCTTGGCGCTTCTGGTCTTATTCTCAGGCAGTACGACACCAGCAGTTGGTGATTATTTAGCATATAACGCATACTAGGTATGGTGGATCGTACGTTAAGGCATTACAAACGGTGTATCCCAACTACGAATGGAAAGATTATGAGTTCAAGTACGACATTCTTTGTCGTGATACGCAAAGTACTAATAAATGTTACAAGGATTGCTCCACGACACGCTTGGGAAAATAAGGAAGGTGTAACGAAATACTTATCTGGTATGTAGTACACTATTTGTAAGTTGTATTTGATTTATTAACAATTAAGTTAGTACTTGAAGACAGGTTACAAATTTCAAGACCTGAAGAATGGTACAGGGTATCATTGGAGAGATTAAAAGAGAATGCAAAAACGACTTTTCTTGCTTCATCTTTCCCCCAGTGTTTGAGTCTACTCCACCCAGAGATGTCATGGGACTTTAGTGTATTCGAATACCGAGCAAAAAAGACAGTACAATGGTACTCTAAACCGGTTTTTTATGAAATACCTCAGGTTTTCCTAAAGCTATTTGTATAAATTAGGAGTTTGTACCGGCGTGTCGTAGACTTGCTCCCTGATTTTGAGATAAAAGAGGAAATCGATTTAAGTAGATATTTTCAAGGCAAGTCGACACGTGTGGATATTTATATTCCTACACTTCGTCTTGCACTTGAGTACCAAGGTAAAGAAACGTAAACTATTTTTCTTATCTTTTGTTTTGCTTTCTAACAACCTTACCAGGACAACAACACTACCACGATGTTAGTTGCTACGGACTTGCACACATGTGGAAGAGAAATGATAAATTGAAGAAACGTGATTGTGAAGCAATGGGCACGTGAACATGAGTCACTTTTCGAGTCCAGCATTCACTAAACTTTGAGCTTTCTTCTTACAATAAGTATTTAGGTGTAACTTTAGTACCAATACCGTATTGGTGGAACCAAGATAAATGGAGCGTTGCTGCAACCATAATGCATTACAGGAACGTACTTCTTTTGTTTAATTATTTATACATACTGATAGTTGTTCTAGACCTGATATTCGGTTTACTGGTATACCAAATGGGGTGAAGCCGCTAGTACAACCGACCTCAACGTTTTTTCAAGCAAAAAACAAACAAATCCTGCTGTGAATAGTTACTCTATTGAATGTAACCTCAAAAGTGATCGCCGTATGTTTCTCACTCGCGCTAAGAACTTAGATTTATAATCCATGTTAAGGACAAGCATCGGACAAGAAGTTTGAGCTCTACAGCACCCACCGTAGCAGTTGGCTCTATGCATAGGCATGGCAACTGTTAGATCCACGAGTGCTCGGCAAGCATCACAAATAGTAGGACTGACAGGCTGACTCGCTCAGTACAGTAACTTGGTTAACCTGTAGTCGACCATCATGACGATGCTTTTTACCCGATGTACCGCTTAAAGATGAGAACTTAAACAAAAAAGACCATTACCACTTCCAGCTTTTACTTACGATTAACTTGATGGCAACAATCGCAACAGAGGAAAATCAGTACGTAGTGCTTCAAGTACAAAACATTTACTTGCCACAAACACAAAAACCCTTAAAACTCTAAAACGGTCTTTTTTGTACTTAGACGCGTGTCTATTCTAAAGGTTACAATAGGACGTTATTTTTAGACACTTTAGGGACAGACGCGCTTCTGTGTATTTTTGACTTTGTAGACAGGCCGTCAAAGTTCGCTATAGCGCGTACGTGTACAGTACTATCCGATATAATCCATGAAATCGTTGGCTACGGCCAAATTACCATTTCCAAGTTAAGGAGCCTTAAGGTACGACGCACAGCTTAGCTGTGTCTGCCTGACTTTTTTTTTCCGTTGTAGATTCTGAGGAGGAGTAAAGGATTACGCAATAATACTCGAATCATTATCAATAGGCTTTTTAAATTACGTGACAAGCATGCATACTTATTGGCTGGTATTCGCGATCTATCTATACACGAACAATATGATATTACATTCAAGACTTATGATAAACTTGCTGGAGCATATAGACTCAATCTGAGCTATTCAAGTATCAACGATGAAGGTCTCAGATCTATTGCTGGCGTACACACGCTTAATCTTTGTGCTACACATCATACATCTGATGAGGGTATTGAGGCTCTTAAGGGCGTACATGAGATTAATCTAGAAAGCAAGAACATTACAGGATCTTGTTTTAAAGGGCTGAAAGGAGTTCACACTATCAATTTAACTGGTTGCCATAATCTAAGCAATGAGTATATGCATTACCTAAAAGGAGTTCACAAGATAACGCTCTCTTGTTCTAGCATTACAGAAACTGGCATTCAAGCTCTTGCGGGCGTACACACAATCGATTTACGAAAAATGAAAGACGGCGCTGTGACAAATGATGCCGTTAAGGCATTGGCTGGTGCTCATACTATTTACATTAACAATTGCCTTAGTGTCACTGACGAAGGTGTCAAGGCTCTTGCTGGGGCGCACACGCTGTTTTTGGCGTGCCTTGATATTACTGATGACGCTGTCGTTACTTTAGCGGGAGTTCATCACATTGTTCTAAAAGATAACCACAACATCACCGATAGATCAATGAAAGCGCTCGCTGGTGTTCACACTATTGATATATGCAATTGTAGTAAAGTTAGAAGCGAGGGTATAAAGGCTTTAGCTGGAGTTCACACAATCTTTATGAGAGAGACTAATGTTGACGATGAAGCTCTGAAAGCAATAGGTCGTCATGTTCATACCATTTGTCTCTCGCGTTGTATGTCTATTACTGATGCTGGTATTAAGTATTTAACTTCTGTACATACTATTGATATCAGAGGTTGTACTACATTGACAGATGAAGGTGTAAAGGCGCTTGCAAATCCTAATATCTTTAAAGTTAATATGAGTGAGATTGACTTAACATTGGATAGTTATAACTGCCTTAAAGAGGCTGGTGCAAAACACTTAGTGAGCTATGGTTGTCTAAGAATGGGTGATAAAGGAAATTACGGATCCTTCTTTAGAATTAGAGCAACGATTCAGAAAAATGGACCGGCTTGTGGCTGTGGTTTGTATTGAGTTGAAAAATAAAGCATTTCAACAACAAATCAGTATTTATTTGAGTTGAGTCACAGACGAGTTTAAACAGCGTCTGTGAAGTAGCAAATGTTATCAGCGTTTCTTACAGCATTGGTAGGATTAGTTCTTGCCAAGTTTTGACATGCACTTCTTCCGTAAACGTAATCCTAAAAGCGGAATAAACTTAATAAAAAACCCCGAAAACAAAAGCGAGAAACTTACATTTGTTCCACCAATGGAGTTGAAGTGGGACATCTCGTGTACAATAGTCTCGGCCCGTTCGTTAGGGAGCGTGAAAAATAGGTTACATAAGTACACACGGCGAGAGCTATCGCTTGGGTATACATAGGCGTAAACATTGCTGCCACAACTGTTGACTTTTGTTAGTACATAATGCAGTTACAACTTTGTTGGACATACCCAGCTGGCATACAGTAACAGTTAAACGAGTTAGCGTTCAAGCTACCGTCAATTCTATTACACATATCCCTTACATTATTCCAACGCGATCCACTATTGACACCCAACCATGTAGTGGCTTGGCTATTGCTGTAAAAGAGTCAAAAACAACAGTTGAAAATTCAAAAGAATTTGTTTGAGATCGCGTACCAAGTGCCTGAACGAAGACAGTTGTATCCTCTTGCAGCTTCTTGTTTACCTTGGTTAACGGCACTGCGAACCTATAATAGTTGTTGGACGATTGTACCAAAATTAAGTTGAAAAACTTGCTTGAGTTTGTTGGTTACTGTTGCAGTTCTGGTAGTCTCTTAGAATATCTACTGAAGGCTTTGGCGGTTTTACTTCTGTCACTCTGATTGTCGTTTTAGATCTTGTAACCTCAGATGGTACAACTTGGGCGTAAGAAGGGATTTGTAGGTCCACAGTGTACTCTCCTACTTTTCCAAGTTGGTACGACAAACTCAGATCAACTTCAATGTTGATAGTGGAGTGTTCTGGTACGACCAAAAACTCTTCTGGTAGTGGGTATGGTCCTACGAAAAAAGTTGGGTGAACGAACAACACAAAAAACGGATTGTAATTTGGTAACACCCACGTGATTTTGAAAAGCCACGTGTAATTTGTAATAATTAATGACATTAACAAAAATAGTTACCTCTTCTATAGATAGCACCAGTGTACATTGCCACATCACCGCTTTTGCTTTTTACAAGGAACATGTCACTTCTTATGCCCTCAAAAGGAGTACCCCACTTTAGAACCTGTACAGGGGCGTCTGAAGGGTTTGTAATCGCGTATCCGACTGTTGTAGCATCTTTTGTGCTTATTGATACTTCAAATGCAGTAACACATAGAGCCAAGGCGAGAGAAAGTATGATCAACTTCATGGTAGATTGTTCGGATGTAAAATGGAAAGTTCCAAGCTCTAAACCAGGGTTGCTCTTACCCTGGTTGAAGTGTACCACGCACAAGAAATGTCACATTTTCGATGGTTTGGCAAACAAGTAGAAGTAAATCCGTTATCATTCAGCTAGTGCCAATTAATTTATCTTATTTGTTTCTTACACTTTCCACAAGAAGAACAACTAGCTCTCGTATTATGCTTAGCATAAACGTGCTATACAGTCAAAAACAAGAGAACAAAGTCACATAAGCTGAAGCTAAACTGAAAATGACTATGTCAGGCTCAAATAATCGATCTGCTACCACGTGGTATTATTCACTCAATAGTTACTTGTGTTGACTCTCTTGTATTCTCTGGTTAGCACAGAGGACGCGTTATTTATCGACCATGAGCGCATTGACGCCTTTTCTACCTCATAATCACATAAGTTGCCTCTATTGGCTATTATTCAATAAAGAATCAGACGTGGATACTGTAGAGAAGCGGTATGTGCATAATACAGCAATAATCACTCTTACGGATAATAGTCACGCTGTACGATCAAAATTCGCCTCTATATTCCCCTGGACTATTTCATTAATTACATGGATCGATTTGCTAATACTGTCAGTATCTCTCGACATAACAACAATAAAACGCTACGATACTGCTATCCTAGGCTCGATACTATGGCTAATAGGTCCGTTAATGTATAAACAACGCTTTTTAACAACGTCATTTAGGTTTCGCCCTAACGTCATTTTTCGGTACAAGAAATAACGGTATATGGCAGGTAGTTACCTTTTTAACAAGTTATTTACTACAGGTACGACAATAAAAAAGCTACAACCTCGTTTTGACACTTTCTTTTCTTTCAGAGCAAAATTCTACATTGGCAGCATTCTATTGAGTTTATAATTGCATTCACAATGACACGTTCATTACTGATGATTGTATTCTTCTTTGCTTATACAAGAATGTCAATAACACTTGACAGATACGCAATGAGATTTCCTACTGGAATTATTTGCTCAAATATGGCATTAACATTTCTTCATTTACAAACTTTACGTCATGCCTTTACAGATGAATTTGATCTTTATGTTACAATTATAACAGCATTATTTTTTGGACTATTGGCGACTATGATTTGGGCTATTATTGGTAAACCATTACAAGGTATCGCGAAATGAACTGTTAATTTTTTTTTGATTGACACATTTCAAAGAAATGGCTACAAGACGTGCTCAAGTAATCGGTCTTGCTTTCGGACCAATGGTTGTTTCTTGCTTCTTCATGTTCATCACAGCGTGTATAGCATCAGGGAAGCTATCTGCAGAGGATAGAATACAAATATCATTAGCTGTGGGTTGTACTCTAGGTCTAGGTCTATTTGTCTTACAGTCGACATTAGGCTTTTTTTCATGTAAGCAATTTTCTATTATACTTTCTGTTGTTGACCTTCTCTGTTTTATAGCACTTCAAGGCGTTGCTTACAATGCCTTTATTACTGCTTACACTGGTTTCTATTGCTGGCAGTACTATGTACTGTATAAAAACGAAAATGTGGCGAGATAAACTTTGTTATTGTACTATACAAGATACTGAACTATTTTTGTACAAAGTGAAAAAAAAAAACGCGCTTCTCGTGCTACAGACTTGACCAAGGTTTTTAAATCCATTTTTTTGTTTGTCAACGGCGCAAGTGTTCAAGTTATTTTTTGGCTGGAATTGGTCCTTTTGGCTTACTTTTCAATGCACCGGCGAAGTTCTGTTGTTTGATTTGACGAGCAGTAGCTATAAAGGTGTTAGGAGCTCGGCGTTAAAGAAAAAAAAGTGAAATTGCAGGAAATTAGAATTTAGTTGCTGTTTTGAGTCGAATAACGCTTGGAGATAATATTTCTATACCCTTTCTCAATTTGTTGTTGAATCCTCCAACAATTTTTGTTTCTTTTACTATAGCAAGCCCTACAGTGTGTTATAACAACCAGCGTTACGCTAAAACGTACCTCCGTCCATGAAATCTCTGTTTACACGTTGTACCATTAAATTTTCAATATTTGTATTAATCATTTTACCCATGCGCTATTAGGCGTTATACATCGGTTTTGGTGACGAAATATGGCTACCTTTTTAGATTTTCCAGCTAGAGCTTTTCTACCTTTAGCATTCCTCTTCACTAGCATTATATAAGCCCATAAATATGTTTAAAAACCAGTACATCCTCGTCTAGTGACTTGCGTCTTTTTGCGAGCCTTAGACGTTGTTTTCTTTTTTGTTCTGAGCTGATTATTCGATCGTCTACCTCCTTGAGTCATTTTGTGCTTGAACTATGTAAGTTTATCTGTAACTTAACCGATACTTAAATAATGTTGAGCTGTACTAGTACACGTAACGTAGAATACATGGTTAAGGATTTCAGCTTTGATTTCGACGTGTGTCTAAACAATAATAATGAGTAGTATCAAATGCGCCTGTACAGCATCGAGGGGATATATCAGCGGTACTAAAAGGCGATACTGCATTAAACGTCATGCATTACACATACAAAGTCGCTCCTACGCAATAAAACTACGCAAAAATATCATTGGTGAGCTTTATAGTAGTGTCAAATATCCAATAACATATTAAATCAGGAAAGCAAGAGTTACTCACTCCAGAAGGGCAACGACAGTTTTTTGATAACGCAGCTAAAAAATTTAACGTTTCTGGTAAATCTGATTGGGATAAATTGTCAGCGAAAGAAATGTTCAAACTTTCAGGCGGTTATATCATTATGAAGTGCGTTAATCATCCTGTAATCCTGATTATATACCTTACGCGTATGTAGGGAGCATAGATTCGATCTTCAGAGAGCTCTTAAAGCTGTATATTCAGAGACAGAACTAGAAAAAGAAACACCAGAGAAAGCTTTTTTTGATATTCTCGCTTCTTCTCATTGGCCTGCTGGCCCTGATCGTTGGAATGACAGAGATTACCAACTTCGATTCTTGGCAAGGCTTTGTAAGTTCCTAAAGATAGATCCTAAAGACCAGGAAGGATGGCACGTGATTTTTTGAAAAGTTTACTTTTTATGCGGAAAACTAACATATTTTACTAGGTACAATATGAACTATACTGTAGTGAAAGAGAACGGTGGTGAAGGATTTTTGAATGAATACGGTGGTTCCTTTAGCGTTGCACTGTTGTCGTTGTTTCCCGATAGACCTTGGAAAATCTGGAAGCTTAGCAAAGGTTTGATTTTACTTTTGTTGTTATTGTCTTCTATTGACTTTATTCTCATTGTGGGTTTAGAGGGTCAAGTGCCCAACGATTACTGGAAAAAACATAATAATCTACGAATGTACTTTGATTTGGTTGCAAAGGAACTAAAGATGGATAATGCACCTGTTGAATGGTACAAGCTAAACCCGAAACAAGTAGTCAAACTTGGAGGACAATCTTTGTTAAAAGAGTATGAATTTTCTCTTATCAAAGCGCTCAAAGTAGCATATCCCAAGGAGGAGTGGCGTATCTGGAAATCAGGTTTGTTAGTTTTGGTGCATAGTTTGTTAATTAATCAACGTACTAGAGCTTATACCACCACAGTTTTGGGAAAACTTGGACAATATTGTAGAATTCTTGAGGTACCATAACCCTTATTGCATTCTTTGACCTTTGTTTTTCAAGAGACACAGAAAATGAGCTACGTATAACAAATGCAAATCAGTGGTACTTTGTTAGTTACTCAGATATTGGTAAGTGCCTTTTTTTGTTTTTGGGGAACTCGTTAACCTATCACTAGCCTCAATGCAAGGTGAGGTATTGGTTAGAGATTATAAACATTTTTTTGAAGAGGCATTAGTCACGTGTAAGTCGAAATCATGTGATGTCATTTAGTTAATAACTGTCCGCAGTGCATCCTAACTTTAAGTGGGACTTTTCAAAGATACTTCATACGCAGCGTACACGTGCATTAAAGTATGTGATGCATCTTATTTATATGTTTCTAATGTTGTAAAGAATGGCTCTTTCAATACTACGAAAAGAGTTTCCTTCGACTGAGCTTCAAAAAAATGCAGTTCTAACGCTCGAGGCGCATGAAAGCGACGAAGTAGATAGAACTATTAAGTTTGATATGTATTTACCCTCCCTTCGGCTGGCGTTAGACTTTCAAGGTAAAAAGCAAGCACATCAATACAGAAAAAATCATTTAAAAGTAGTAGCTCACTACTTAGTTTATAGACGAAATTTCAGCTGCTCGAAAGTCTCATGATATTCTACCTGGTAATAGCAATCAAATAGAGGAAGAAAATAAAATAAAAGATAGCAAAGAAATGGGTAATTGAAAGAACAACCAAATGTATCAAAGCTAATTACTACTTTTAGATATAACACTTATAGTAGTTCCTTATTGGTGGGATAGGAAAAAACACTCGTTACTTGGTACTATTGGAAGTCGTCGCCCAGATATTGAGATTAATATTCCCGATAATGCTGAGCCATTTTCTTCAAAGCAGTTCGAAAACAAAGACAAGTTTGGTAAGAAAAATGATGTTAACTTAAGTTATTTCTTACATTTATTTAAACAGATGAAATTGAGTTTATGCTTGCATCAGAGTTCGACAAAACTGTTGACCCAAAAAATTGGTATTTCCTTAACCTTAAAATAAGTCATTTAGTTCTATTTAGGTGGATACAAGAACAATTAGATGGCCTAAGGTATGGATTTGGTTATCTCTCGATTTAAAAATTATAGGGCTATGTGGACAGGTTCCGAGTTTGTTTGTCGTGGTGGACATACACTCGCATTACCAGCTGATTTAAAGGCTCTCCTACCAAAGGTACATACTGTGGTAAATGTTTAAAGTATTTATTATCATCAGGGAGTAATATTAGATGGAGAATTACAGTACGGAATAAAACAAGAATCTTTCAAACATAAATAATAAAAAACATAGCATTCGACGAAGGAACCACTTGACAGTTGTTAATACATTACTCAATGAAGATCCTAACTGGAAAAACGTAAAATTTCACGTCTTTGATACACCAATACAAAATTGCTGGTACGCTTCCTGAGTATTTTGTGGAGGAATAAACAAGCCAACTTTTTTTTTGTTTATTCAATTAAAGGTACAATTTGAGATACAAACGTCTTAAAGAGCTGATACCGAATTCCAACGATTTTGTTTCAGTAGTAGAAACTTGGACTTGTAATGACAAAAAACACTTGGTTCAAGAATTAAAACGAATAGTAGCACTTGGAGGCACGTTCCAAAAATACTACTTGCTTCGTTTTTATTATGACCTTCTCATGCTTTTAACAGGCGAGGGTATTATTCTTCGAAAGCCCAATTCGTACTATACTCAAGGAAGAACACATAACATGATCAAGATAAAGGTAAACAAACTTTGAAGAAGATAAGCTACTCTTTGAACACAACTTAATGTTGTTCTTAGAAATATCGTGATGTTGAAGTAAAGTTGCTTCGTGTAGAAAAAAACTCAACACATTTGCATTGCCAACTGTACGTCTGTCATAAATTGTACAAAGCCTTTATATGTTTATAATTGTAGACCAAGTGGTAAGGAAATCAAGGTGTGGTGTAGTAAAGCAGTGCACGATGATCCTCCAGAATTAGGTAGCTGCACTACACTTTAAGTATCTTTATTGTGAGCTTATACATAACTTATAGAGGGTGTCATTATAATAAAATATACAGGCAAAACTAAGGAGGGTAATTTGAAAGAACCATTTTATCACAGAGAATGTCTAGAGTATGATTGGGAACACGTGTGTAAAGTATACAAAAAGTCATAGAAGCTGGGTAGTTACGTTGTATAAAAACCTCAATATAAAGCAAACGTCGTCTTCCCATGTGTAGTATTGTTACATAAATGTGAAGTCTTTTTGGTACACTCCATTAAATACTAAAAGTGCATGCGAGATGTAACTACTTGTATAAACATTTATTCGTTGCATCTGCATAAACTAAAACTTGAGTTTTTTATTTATTTAATCATCTATGTTGTTTTCTGTCACGTGATTTTGCCTAGCTCCACCTAACTGGACGTTCTACACATTTAATACCCAATGACTCAATACCTTTACGTGTTATATCACAATACTCACCAATTTCAACAACCTTGAGCGACTTCATATACTTCAAACATTCATCTGTAATAGTAACATAATGTGATACAACTAATTCTTCAAGGTTTACTAGTCTCTTCATACCTTCATCTGTAACGTCGAATAAACGAGCAAGTACTAGGTTTTTGACATTTTTCAACTCGACGATACCTGCATCTGTTATATCTCCGCTTACCTGAACCGTATGGACATTTGCGAGGTGTCTAAGCCATGAATCTTTTGCGTGCCACACTGTAATCTTATGTACACCCTTGAGTGCTTCTATACCTTTAATAGTGACGCGATCACAACCAGCAATGTCTATTGTATGTACATCTTTTAACTCTTTCAAGCCTTCATCAGTTACGCCCTTACAATTAGATAATAGAATCGTGTGAACGCTTCGTAGCGACTTTAATGTAACGTCTGATATTTCTGCTCCGCAAAGGCTTATCTTATGAATAGAGTGTTTACCACCTTGAAGTAGCGACACCATTGCTTTATCTGCGTTGCTTATAGCGTCTAGATTTACTGTATGTATGCCATAAAGGCAAGCCAAGTCGCTATCAGTTACCTTATAACCAGCACAGCTGAATTCAGTGTTTTTTAGCAACGGGCTACCCTTTAGAAAGCGACAATCCGACGCTACTTTGTCTCGTTTCAATTTTATAAATCCAAAGCCGATATTACCACGTATGATGTTGTTAAAACGTCGAGAGACTACAGTAGACGCTATAAGCTGTTTTTTGTTCAAATACAGTAGAATGCACGTTAATATCTCTGGTGGTAAGCACTGGGTCGAAAGAACTTGTCCCCCTGCTTCGGACATAGTGCAATTGTGTTTGACGTGTTTTGACTACTATCTATTTTTATCGCAAGGACAGTAACGGGTGGGTAAAAAAACTTCCGGATTTTGCCTTTCCGCAGAAAACTGCTCATCAGGAACTAAGTGGTCTAGAGTTTTGAAGTCTTGATACCTATTACCGGAATGGTTGACAAAATCACGTCAAAAGATTGTTATATGCACTTGGTATTGCGTTTGTACAAAGTGCACGACTGGTTACTTCATGGCAATTCTGAATTGTTTTTGTTTATTGTACTTTTTTTTTGTTGAATTGAGTTTTTACTTTAAACCAGTTGGTTCATCAATGATATCCTCGATTAAAGGAGTATTATCGTTAATGGACTCCCATACTTTTAATCTACCTTCTGCAGCTACTTTTTCACATTTAATCAAAGCCTCAATTGCTTTCCGCAAATCTTTTTGAAACTGTTAAAAAAAACATTATAAAACAGAACATACCTGCGTCTCTTTCTTTCTGTGTTATCTCAATAGATTTCTTACATGCTTCTGTGCGAGTAGTTACATCTTTTGTAGGCGTATAATTACCCTTATTGTAAGTACTAGCATCGCTAAAATCGTATGTAACAATAGCCGCATCGCCCTTCAAAAAAAAAGTGAGAAAAAAAAAATGTCAAAAAAAAAGACTCGATTCTTCGTACTTGTTCTGTATCAAATATCAATTCATCTCTAGCAGCAAGCATCTCTTCTACGGATCTTACATTTCTAATCCAATATTCTATTATTGAATTGAACTGAAGACTGAAATGTGTTCCAGAATTGTCGTATGCCCTGCGCTTGTTTGAGACGAAAAAGAACATGCAGAAAAGAAAAGAAAAAAAAGGTGATCATGGCCTATGCCTACGTACCGTGACAGTACGTCAATATGCTCACGGACACTATTTATTGTCTTTAGATAATCGTCAGGATCACTAAGGAAAAGCCTTGCTTGATGATCTTGCTCTGTACGCCCAAAGTCTCCCATTACAGATTTCAAGCTCATAATCAAAACAGATAGCTCTACAGTAATCGCTTTAGTGTTTTATGTCACATCCCTTTAAAATAAAACTTCGTTGTTGTTATGTACGTACCCATATACCCTACAGCAATATCGCGTCCATGATAGAATATTTTTGAATGTGTCTTCTGAGTGTGATGTTGATTTTTTCTGTATTCTGTTGTCCATTCTTCTTTTTCTTTTACATACACTGTTTTTGACGATAATCTCTTCATTTTATCCATAAATGACCCTGTTCTCTTTAATGGTTTTTGTTCCTCTGATTCATCAGATAACGGTTGTGTAGGAGGTGGTTGGGAAGCAGCTTTTTTAATACTTTCCAGATCAAACTCCTAAGTATACAAAATGTTAGTTTTTTCTTTTATCATTATCTGATATTATAGTTATGACATACGTCTAACTCTACAAACATTTTAAGTATATTATCTTGACAAATAATTTCATGTGAGAAACACTTGTTCAAGAAAATCTCAAGTCCTTCTTTTCGGTACCTAAACAAATTGTTATGAAATTTTTTTCAAATCAAATTCATCTTTTGACTCTTTTCTGACGTACTCCAAGAAGTTCGGCTCAAACCTCGATGTGAAATAATTGAATGATTTTTGTGGTATATTTGGTACTACTATATCAACGTATCTACAAAACTGTGAGAAGATGCCACGTGTAGTTTAAAATATTCCTTCGTACGTTTTTATTAAATGTGCTCTTAAACTTTTAAATTGATTGTAACGTCTCACAACATGAATCGGACAACTTTTGACACCTGTTTTAGGCTCTACAGTGAATCGTATATATGGTTTGATGCCACCAACTCTCTCTGCACCAATTACACAAACAGGTAATTGCAACTTTTTTTCAAAGAGAAAGTGTTAGTTTCAAAAAGAAAGTATATTGTTACGCTACCTTTTTAATTTCCCATCTATCTTGAGCAGAAGGTATATCCAATTCCGCACAATCAGTATCAAGCCATACTTTACTATCGGGTGTAGGCAACGGTTCATACTTCATTGGACTATCTGCAAAAAAATCAACAAAAACTAACCAAACCCTTTCCATTCTCATAAATTTACTGCACGTGATCTATTTCTAAAGTTGTTGCGCTGTGTTTTTGATAGACAAATGAATGGGCTAAAATAAATAAACAACGAAATTAGCACGTACCTTTGACTACAGGCTTTACAAAATCACTTGCAGGCGTATCAACATTTTCACGTTCATTCTCTTCAATTGCCTTTATAACTTCAGGAGCGGTTGAAACAACATTCTCTTCTTCATTGACTGTCTGTGTAGGTGGTTCTATAGACTGAGGTTCCTCAAAATCATGTCCGTCAGCCGAGATTGTCGACTTTTCTGGGTCGTTGTCATTTTCTTCTTCTTGCTCTTCTTGTTCTTCCTCATTTTCTTTGGGAGGTTCCTCCTCAACAATGTCTGAATAAAGCTGTCCATTTGGATCTATAAGGATACCGTCCAAAGACACCAATTGGTTTGGTCTACCTGGTGTCACGGGATCAATATAGTTTGTATTTAAAGTGTCTACGTACTTTCCCAAAGCTTTTTAACGTCTTCGCGGTAGTTTTGCGTTTGGGTGATTGGATTGCCTGTTAACACAAGGTGTACAAGTTTTGGCGCGGCGAGGAGCCCTTTTGACGCATGTAAGTGGGTTTGTAAAGTTTTCGTTGGAATTGTTCTTGTGATACCTTTTAGCTGTCTAACGAATTTGAGGTTATTATTTGATAGGTCTATACACTCCAAACCCTAAATGATGACATGTTGACACTAAAACAGCGAATAGTTTAAAATACGCACTTTGAACTTGGCAAATGATGCTATTTCATCTATATTTTTGTTTGTAATGAAAAGTTTACGAGCCTGTAAAACTGTTACGCCAAAAATTAGGAAAGAGGGAGCAAACCTTCGTAATATCAACTGATCGCACTTGTGTAGTGTTTGTTAGTTTTGATCTACAGTTTTCGAACGTCAACTTTACCATCGTGCGTCTATGGCCCTAGAAGAGGCGCGAAGCTACTATGGTACCACTATACCCTATCCAAAAACTTTTTAGCTTAGCACAGCTCAGACTTAACATAATTTCATTTATTGCTCATCCAAAACAACCGCTATGAACACAAAAGTACTCCTCTGTCTATTTGCCTTGGCCTTCGTCGCCGCTGTCGCTACTGCTGAGAATGCAGATGCACAACCAGAAGCTGAACCAGCCTCACCTCAAACAACAGAAACAAAAGAAGTAAAGAAAGAAGAAGGTGGTTTTATCGACTGGAAAAACCTTGCGGAACAATGCAGAAACTTACACAAAAACTCTTACGACCAAGTTAAACCAGCACTCGAGTACGCATGCAAGTGGTTGGAAGGAGAATCAAGCGCAAAAAAAGAGTTGTAAAAAATCGGTGACGTGGTACGTTTTCTTTGCTCCACCTTAGTCAACGCAAAGTAGTGACGTATGATTTACGTACTAACACACTTCGTAGTGTGGCATTGACGTGCTCAGAAAAAAAAACGCGCCAGTAAACAAAAGACTGTAATAATATGTAGTGCAATACAGAAATTCGGCAAACAACATAGCTGTACCCTTTATTTATTTTTGTCTTTTTTTTCAAAAAATGAGTGTTGTCATTGTCGTTGTGACCTTAGTAGCGAGGAAATCATCGTACCAGTGAGTTTCTTAATACAAGTAAAGTTTAGAAAAAAGAAAGTGAAAACTTGAGTTGACAGAATACAGGTTTTATTTCACAGTTGGCGATTTTAGCCAAGTATAATTATTTAACAACCTCCACGAAGGCGAAGGACGAGATGGAGAGTGGACTCCTTTTGGATGTTGTAATCGCTCAATGTGCGACCATCCTCGAGCTGTTTACCAGCGAAAATGAGACGCTGTTGATCTGGAGGAATACCTTCTTTATCCTGAATCTTCTGTTTAACGTTATCGATGGTATCGGATGGCTCAACTTCCAAAGTGATTGTTTTGCCTGTGAGGGTCTTGACGAAGATTTGCATACCACCACGGAGACGGAGAACCAAGTGAAGGGTAGATTCCTTCTGGATGTTGTAGTCGGACAAAGTGCGACCGTCTTCCAATTGCTTACCGGCGAAAATCAAACGTTGCTGATCTGGAGGAATACCTTCCTTGTCTTGAATCTTTTGCTTGACGTTGTCGATGGTATCGGAAGGCTCGACTTCGAGGGTGATTGTCTTACCAGTCAAGGTTTTGACGAAAATTTGCATACCACCGCGTAGACGGAGGACAAGGTGGAGGGTTGATTCCTTTTGAATGTTGTAGTCGCTGAGGGTGCGGCCGTCTTCGAGTTGTTTACCGGCGAAGATAAGACGTTGTTGATCTGGAGGGATGCCTTCCTTGTCTTGAATCTTTTGTTTAACGTTATCGATAGTGTCGGATGGTTCTACCTCAAGGGTAATTGTTTTACTGTTGAAACAAGTCAGTAAGAGGTTCGTGCGGGTAAAAGAGCGATTTTTGAGCGAAAGGGAGAAAGTATTTACGTACCCAGTGAGCGTTTTGACGAAAATCTGCATACCACCGCGTAGACGGAGGACGAGATGAAGAGTGGACTCTTTTTGAATGTTGTAGTCGCTCAATGTACGACCGTCTTCTAATTGTTTGCCGGCGAAGATGAGACGCTGTTGATCTGGTGGAATACCTGCAAAGAAAGCGTGAGTAGGAGATTACAGCGGACGGTTCATGTATATTTAGGTGAAAAGAATTTCTACTAAGAGCGAGAGGTAAAAGGTTCTAAACAAGCGTACCTTCTTTATCTTGGATCTTTTGCTTGACGTTGTCAATTGTATCAGATGGCTCGACCTCAAGGGTGATTGTTTTGCCTGTAAGAGTCTTTACGAAGATCTGCATTATTGTTTGTTTAGTGTTGTTACTCGCTTTTGCGCTGATGAATTATGATTTTTTGAACTTTCGTTTCAAGTATTCATTTCACCGAAAACTTCGCGAACAAATTGCTGGAAATCCGTTCGTTTAACCCTATTTCCGATCAGATTCGAAGACTACTACCTGCGTGAATAGTTGTTCAACACAAATGCTGTACTTGTCAAGGCTCCGCTGTAAACTCCCAAAATGATGTGAACATACGTGCTTCTCATTCGATTGTACGCGTTGTGCTGCTCTATTCAAGCCAGCGCACTGTTTTATTTACTTTCAATTTGCGTTTTACTCCTGCAAAAGTAGAGTGGCCACGCGCACTTCAAGTTTGAAGCCTGCACTGAGTTCTTAGTTCTGCGCTCAGTGTAATTATTTTTGGTTTATCACGCTTGTTCTACCATGCTTGTTCTTCTTGGGCGAATTCATTGCCGACGTCAGTGATGATTTATTTCTTCTTTTTGTAATTCATCACCTTGTACCTTTGTTATGAGCTAACCACGATTCGCACAGATGCACAAGGTTTCTTTTTAAATGTAAGCACGTTTTACGTCTCTCAAAGTAATTTGTTGGTGCCTTTGCTTGTGCTTCTTGTTTAGGCGTTCAAAACGATGCCATTCCCAGTTAAAGTCTGGTTCTAACTCCTCTAGAACGTGAGGCCAATATTTCATAAGACCTTCACCACCCATATTTTCAGTAACCTCAGTAAATGATATGCGATACCTAGTTGGCATGTAAGGCTACAAACATGAATGAAGTACTGGAGGCCAGGAACTACAAAAACAGAAGTATGAGGTACCAGTCATCAGGTGCCATAATGCTATGTTGTTTTTTGACACTTTGTAGAAAAGCTATGCGATTATCTTTTATTCTCCAGTATCCTCTAGGTGCGTGCCTGATGCGTAAATATGCTATAATGCAATTTTTTGGACGTACTTGAATCTGTGTAAAGACCAACTATAGTTCGGGTAAGCACCTGAAAGACATGCGGCGAGAGAGTTTCCATACACTTTTCTAACCAAAAAGTGTCAATGATATGATTTCTCATAGAGTTGTACAGAATACTATCGCCTCCAAGTGTGATGATATCTCTATTCGTAACACTATACCAACCCGATAGATCTTTAATATTGTGTTCCTGTGCGACGTCATTCAACATGCGACGCTGATTGTCAATACTTGACCAATAATTCATGGGAGCACAGCTAATAAAGCACTATTTTAGTATTTGTCTCTTCAAGTTTATGCACGTGATAACTATGTGCTGCTACTCAAAACGCTGGAAAGCGTACGTGAACTTTCTTCCGTCCCATTCGTATGTAGAATAGATTGCTTGTAAGCAAGCAATAAGTGAATTATTGTAATAGTCACCGAAATAGGAATTAGAAGTGGATGGTTTTAAAAGTTAACGTACAGTATTGTTCTTGCCCCGTTTACAAGTATATCTTCTTGACGTACGCTATACCAATCTTCCATGCATTTGAGGTGGAGGTTAGATGCAATAGTGTCCATCATAAGGCGTTGATGTGTAATATTATTCCAGAAGTTTTGAGGAGCTTTTCTGAAGTCGCTGAGCGTCTATTACCCTACTTACAGTGCGTACGTAAAAAGCCAAGGCTTCCATGTATATCTTGAATAGATTGAAGCCAAACACGTCGCCATATCGCGCCCATGCCTTTTTCTACGCCAAGTAAGTTGTGTATGCTGTTTTAACGTTTATGTAAATGGGTAAACTTTAAAACGGCCTCAAATAATGCCTGTGTTAGAGCTATACTTTATGGGCTGTCTAACTACCGCGTCGAATTGAATGTACGATATCTTGTACCAATCGTCCATGCATTTAACATCCAACCGCTTAGAAGCTTTTGAAACCGAGAGTTCGTCAGCCAATCTAAACAAACGTCACAATTTGACACAAGCCATAATCACGGTTTACAAATCTGTAGTAGCTCGTAATCTCATCTGGCGGCAATGGGAATTATCTTACTGTACTAGTTGCTGCAACAGGGTACATAGAATTACTGGCTTAGCAGCACTCGTTAAGTGCAAGCTTCATCATGCTTTTTATTTACAGGTAAAGTACAGAGGCTCGCTTTGGTTTCATCTAAGCGGTTGATCCAACTAGTGGTTTGAATGCCTGTTTCGCGGACAGTATGAGCAATCTATAGACGCTTAGAGAGTAGGATCAAAAGAAAACTGTTACCTTTGGGCTGATTTCTTTTTCCTGTATTTGAACTTTTTCCAATCCCACTTAAAATGTTTGTACAGACTTTGAAGTGCCAATGGGAAGTAAGGAGTAATACCAGAGCCACCCAATAGATATAATTGATCGATAGAAACGTTATACCACGATGAAGGATCGTTTATAGTAAGGGTATTTTCGACTGTCTTGAAGAATGTAACGATATTTGATTCTGTTTGCCAAAATCCACTTGGCTTAAAATTTTTTCGTCTAAAAGATTGTAAGTGGGTATGATCATAAGGCACAAACTAACGTAAAAACAAAGGCCTCGCTTTCCCATTCAAATTCTGGATATATTGCTCGAAGTGCAGCATCTAGACTTCGATACCTATGGAGTTGTTTAATAAATGTTGAGATGGTACAAAATGCTTGCTTGGAAGATAGGATACTAGCGCCACCCATCCGCCGTGTATGTTTATTTGACACATTGTACCAATCTGACAAGCTCTTTATATTCATTTCCTCTGCTAATTCATCAAATCTTTCCCTCTGGTTTGTAACAGTATGCCAAGAACCATGAGGTGCACACCTTTAACAAAAAAAATTAAATCATGTGAGAAGTGTCAAAACGTACGGAAACCTCCAGAAGTGCCATTCGTGAGTGCAAAACGTTTCTTTTAACAAGCGAAACGTTGACGTACAACTAAAACAATAAGCTAACGGCGAGAATAGGTTTTCTTTTTTTCGAAAGCGCTTATGAGCGTTTATTTGGTCTCCTTGCGTAGTACCTTCGCTTAAAGTGCCTTCCTCCGGCTTTTATTACGTCGGTATGTGGTACTTTGTACCAATCATCTAGTACTTTAACGCCAAGGGTTTGCCCGATAATATTAAGCTCGAATACAGTATTTGGCAATACGGTTGCAGAAAAGGAGCGTGTAATCATTTTAATATCTTCACCAACGCATAGAATAAGTAATGTAGTTATTTATGTTGGTAACTACACTCTCCCAACGGAAAAAACCCACAGGATTAATAAGTGAGAGCTGAAAAACCGCTTAAGTTTTGATAGCTGTTTGATTGATTTCGTGTAGAAATGCTGATACTTTCTTCGCGAAAAGGTTTTCTCTAGGTTATAGTCTGTTAAAGCAGTGTAGTGTAAAGTACGCAAGTCCAATTTTTGATTGATTTTTTGAACGAAAGCGAATTGGTTTTTGTTGCAACAACGATTGGTAGCCACTCAAGATTGGTACGTGTTCTTTTGGTATTTACCACAATTTTTATTTTTTGAATTGTGAATGCTTCAAATATGTTTCCCTCGAGTTATCTTTCAAGAGCAGCTTTGTCAACTGCTTGGAAAATAAAACTCGGATTTGACAATCGCGAGTATAAATAATCAAAAACAAAACAAAAAATCTCAGCAGTAGCTGGCTGAGTTGGACGCCTGTATGATTTCCCGTCCCTAAAAGGTTACAGCAAAACAAAAACATAAAAATAAGTGCAAAGTAAAATTGTTAGCAGCTATCGATGAGCTAAAAAGTTCAAGTGAAAACAATTGCACAAAAAAAAAAATTCAATTCTAACTACTTTTTTTCTCGTATTGATATTATCATGTCACATGCTTACTATTTTTGGTAATATTTCTAAATTTACGTATCAAAAAACCTCCTTATAAATACTACTAGTACTGGTGAAGCGTGTAATGTTATCTTTCACTTTTTTGGCTAGTACTTCTAAAATGGGTGTTCTCACCAATATACTACTGTTATGTACTATAGTACCAGATGATTTTATTTACAATGATTCTCAGTATGGGTAATGTACAGATGCTACAACTTTTCGATTGTTTTGTTTTTAGTTAGTTATTTTTTCAGTGACTTTCTTCGATGCCCATTCCTTGT
Organism: Trichosphaerium sp. ATCC 40318; assembly: GCA_038496445.1. Classification (NCBI taxonomy): domain Eukaryota; phylum Discosea; class Flabellinia; family Trichosidae; genus Trichosphaerium; species Trichosphaerium sp. ATCC 40318. The sequence continues at coordinate 454,822 of JALMLS010000612.1, forward strand.
CCAAGTACTTTCTTTGAAAGAAGGAAAATTCTCTTCTATCTACACCCTTATCTCTAAGATTTGCTTCATAATAGGCATTAACATCAAGATTGCATGACGTCTCCATTCTACATAAGTGCTCTTCAACCCAACTTCCTTTAGTTGCACATTTTATAACTGAAACATGTACACCTAGGCATCTATGCATACCAGCACATTGAACACATATAAGCGTTTTAAGAGATACAGAGGCCCATGTAGGATCTACAAGGACGTTAGAGCTAAATCAACTAAAAAGGTGAAAAAGTTCAAATAACGGATTATATCTACAAAAAAGTTTTTCGCCTACTTCATCTCGAATGAGACCTGTGTTGTGCCCGTTTATGATTTTTTGGTCACAACAAAGTGCACTTACTCAAAACTGCGCTAAGTGTTGATGAAGGAGCAAGCTTTGACAAATAGCGTTTGCGTAGTTTATTGTATTGTTTACGTACTGGCTTTTTTGCAATCAGCACATTTGTCGTTTCCTGGAAGCTCCAATAACTTGGTTACGCGTTCCTTAATATCTACACTCATTTATTCAGACAGTTACGTTTAAAAGTGTGCTACACATATGTTGAAATACAAAGACTTTACTATACACAACTTTCTACTTATGGTGTTAAATCTCTTACAAGATATATTCACATAACGGGTCTTTCTACATTTGCCCACATGACCGATGACCTGTTTCTGCGATTTATATCTAACGATGCGTCCATTGAGTCTTCTGAGTGATGTATCGCTTTGATCAATCCAGGTAATTGTTTTGATACAAGGGTTGCAATGTTGTGGTAACTAAGGTCCATCCAATATGGTACAACAATCAAATGAATGCCTTTTAGTAGAAATATTAGCGACAGATGACACTTTTTAGACTAACCATTTTCTTGGCATAGCGTAGCCTTTTCTACATCTCTACTTGATGCAACTGAAGCTGGAAGTGCTGTTGCTGGTATGTCATAGTAATGTTGTTCACCTGAGGTTACAAGGTTAAGTACGAAGGCAAACACATAGTTGTTCTTACCTTGATATTCGAATGCAAGGTTAAATGCTGGAACAAAAATGTCGAGATTGACAAGTCCTCCAGTCAAGTCACCAGTGCCAATAAATTGCTCTTCTTGTACAACAGTATTAGGAAATAACGCCTCAACACATTCAAGTAAAATCCTGGAGACGAAAACAAAAAATAAGTAAAATACGATAAGAATTATGTCACCTTTGTTTAGCTTTCTTGATGTGATGGGAAAACTCAACCCACCTCCATTCATATTTTGGATATATTGTTTTGAGATTATAAGGATAGTACGAGAGCATCCCTTGTCCACCTCTTTCGCGTATTTGGCGAGAAGAGACACGATACCTTAACCAAAAAGTTAGGTCTATTTATCACTTTTGCTTACCATTCAGAAGGATTATTCAGGTGTAGAGACTTTGTCAAACGCTGTAAAAACTTTGTTTGATTTCTTTTACGTTTCCAGTATCCACTTGGTTTAGTGTCTCTAAAAAATCTGTCAACAAAAAAGACTTATTAAAATAGAAAGAGTTTGTCAAAAACAACATTTAACGGTTATAATAAATGCATATACACCCTCAACGTACACAGTTTTAAATTGGTGGTGTGGGTATAATTCCTTTAACGCAGTTATAACACTTCCATTGTACCTAAAGGTTATTTTTTAAATGATTTTGTCTTGTTGTTTTTAGTCTCAACGTACTTGCTAAGTGTGCTCTTTCCTCCATGTTGTATGTACAAACTTGCTGGTATCGTTACCATATCATCTAGCAACTTAATATTCATTATAGATCCAACTTCATCAAACACTTGACGCTGGTGCGACACATCATCCCAAAAACCCCATCTTTAGATAATTTTAGTATGTTTTCAAACGTTTTTTTCCAACAGTCACGTGTACGTTTTATAGAAATTGTTCCATGGATGGCTGGGATACAATTCTTTGAGCATTTTGGAAACTGAACCTTGGTACCTGATAATAAACGTCAGTAGAGTATAATCTCTCAAAATCATACTTTTGACTGAAATTGGATCCGAATAGCCCCAAGACATCTTCACTGTGTATCCTGCTCCAATCGTCCATTATTTTAATACCTACTTCCATAGCCACATCATCTAAGATATCTCTTTGGTTTTCAGGGGAACCTACAATATCAGCTGAACTACAACAAAGTCAGTACAAACAAAAAACAAATTCAAGATTCACCTGAACTTGTGAGCACGCCACTGTTGTTCAGGGTACACAACAGACAGTAGTCTGAACAAGGAGAAGTTATATCTGCAGTTACAATAAAATCAATCTGATTAGTTGGTAGTCATTACCTTTCTGGTGGTACACCGTAGATGTTATCACTTACATCTTTGAACGATTTTGTGTACCAGTCATCCATCATTTTGACACGCAATGTCGCTGATAGAGCATTTATAGACGCTTTTAATTGCTTTAGTTGGGTACTGGCATTTCGTGGATGGCTTGAAGCCGTTGAATGGAGGGATCTATTTCGTGATTAATTGTTAATTAACGGCATGTCGTGTATTAGTTTTTCTAGGCGTAGGGAAGTATAATAACTGCAGCTCGGCGATTTTACAAATCAAATACTAACAGGCGAATATATACACGTACGTTACTCTAAAACGCCCTGATGTACGTATACGACATTTTGTACAAGTTTTGGTAACTACTTGCGTTCTAACGCCCTGAACATTACTGTTAGTGATTATGCAGGCCAGCAAAACGTACAGAGTGTAACATTGTACGATCTGTTAGCCATTGCGCGTACGTTAAAATAAAATCACAAAGTGATGCTTACAACGCTTTGAGAGTAAAAAGCAACTTAAATACACTGTTTTTATTTAGACTTGTTTTACCATTTATTCGTAATTTTATTCAGTCTTTCTAACATCCATTCTCTTCTCCACTCACGCCTTACAAACTCATTATACCTCTTTCTTTTTGCAGCCCTTCCAAACTTCCCTCGTGGCTTGTCAAGCTTATAAATCTTTGGTGTTTGTCTTCTCACTTTTCCTGTACGAGATAGCATATAAACGAAAGCGCGGTGCGTCCGAGAGAAAGACGTGACAGGTGCTGAAAATTTGACAGTTTTCCATTTGCTTAAAGGGTACACAGAATCATTACGTGAAACTCAAATGGTCTGGTGTGGATGTCTAGTGCTGGAACCTATGCAAAAAAACCTGTAAAACGAGTGATCTCTGGTATCTTTCTTTTCAGTAGAACTTGTGGGCCTTATACATTTACATTTATTCTTTGTGGCATTACAACTTGAATTCTATCACTTCGGCACCCATTTCATTGTATTCAGATGCGCTAACACAAAAGTCCATGAAATTTGGTTTAGATGCAAACTTGCTTCCACCCATCCATGCCAAGTATTCTCTACTCCCGTGAGCACGTACTGATACTGTTTCTGAAGGAAATACAGCCTTCATTTCTGATTCCAAACGAGCAGCAAAACCTACAAAACGGGTTAAAAACCACGTGTTTTCGTTCATAAAAGGTTGCTTGCCACTTAATCTTGTTGTTCCGCCTGCCAATACAATATTGGCTAAAAGTTGCTTTCTTACATCTTTATCTGATTGTGAAATACTCTTTCTTAACATATGTTGAATAGCAGTAAACTCTCCTTCCATACCTGCAAACAGGTGTTAGCAATTCAAAAACCAAAACAAACTAAATCAAAAGAAAAAGGTAAAAAACTCTTACCAATGATTGACGGATCAAAGAGTATCTCAGGTGCCTGGATGGCCTCTTTCGCAATCATAACTTTTTGTCCATCAGGCATATCAAAAGGTAGTTTTATTGGGTCAGTCTTCATCTCCTTAAAACCACAAGATAAGAAAATGACGAAACTAGTACACAAACAAAAAAGAACAAACCTTTTCGTATTCTAAAGCAACACGACAGTAAGTTTCTTTTATATCTCTAACAATCCGCATCTCTGAACTAGTTGTAAATTCTAAATTAAACCGAATCAGCAACCTGTTAAAAACAAGCAAAGAGTGACTTGTAAAGCAAAAAAGAAAAAGTATCTCAAGTAACTTCGTAACAGCAAACACCAACGTACTGCTTCCAGCGGTGCCTAGTAGCTTAGCCAAGTACATGTCAATATCATGACCTCCCAAATTCAAACGATAACAAGCTTGTGGTAAATAATAACTATCATAGATAGGAATCGCATGAGAACATCCATCACCAATGTCTACAAAACAAATTAGAGTCAGCAGACTTAAGGATGGAGAATATCTTTACCTAATACAACACCAGTAGTACTACCAAATGCTGTCAAAGCAAGTACACCTTGTGTCGCTATATACAAACCAGGCACATTGTACTTTTCAAAAAAGATTTCAGCCATTTTTTTCCTATTTTCTATCCGGTTTAATGGTGGATCTGTAACCAACAACTACAACACCAACAGTCAATAGCGATCAATAAGAATTCATTCAAAAGAAAATAAAGCAAACAACGTACAGGATAATCTGTGGGCTTTAACAGAAGCTCTGTTTTATATGTGTAGTCAATCAAACGCTCATAATCATCCCAATCCTTTACAAATCCTCTTTGAATTGGTCTGCTAAGTTCAAGAATACCACGTCTCTCTTGTGCTTCCTGTTTAATCATTAACATCACTAACACTAGTAGAAAATCCGTAGATACTTACGTTGCCAACATAGAACGCTCTCATGTCTTCAGTGCTCATAACACGCTCAACAAGGGGTGTTCCAATAATTGTTGGGAAAGAAACAGTAGGTAATGTATCACCTGCTAACCCAGCTTTTGTTGTTCCTGATCCAAAATCTATGACAACTGCATTGTGTTTAACAGGTTTTCCTTCATCTTGTACAATATTCGTAGGTTCTTCTGGCGAAGGTAAAACAGGTTGAACATCTTGCTCTTGTGGTTTATCATCCCAATTATTCACACCACGTGTGGAATGTGCCCATATCTCTTCCATCATATCTAACTCATCTATACCTGTATCACCTCCTTCCACTAATACGCTGGTGTTATTTTTATATAACTAAAACAGTTTCTAAAGGTACCAGTAGGTGTAACAGGCGCCGGCATGTGAGAATTAAATTCGAGTCCAGGATTCGAAAATTGAGGCTTAAATGTAGAGATAGCGCTACCTATAACTTGCAGTACGCGCCCTGTCCAATTTCCCTCTCGTTGAAGAACGCCTTCAACATGAACTAAGCTTCCATCTACAGAGGACCAAGTAAGTTTACATCAATGAACTCAAGAAAAGTCTTACCTTTTGCGTTGTTTAAGAAATGATTGTTGATAACAATCTTTTTTGATAGGTCACGTGGGTGAGGTACAAATGCGTTGCCAAATCTATCTACGGTTATCCTTGTCTTCGTTTCAACACGACCTCTATAAACCAAGAAATAAGAACCAAGTGACTTAAAAATTAATAAAAGCCTCGAACCTTTCTACAACTGATAAAACTTTCCCAATATGAAGACCCAAGTTTTTCTTTACAACAGCTACTGAAACCATATCATAATTTTCTGCGCCATTAAGCTCTTCGAAAGGGATAAATACAGTTTGATGCGTTCTACAGGGAAGAATTAATCAAAGAAGTAGTTTTAGAATTCAAAGTGTACATTGGATGCTCTAGGAATCCTTTGCCGTCAGACTCCACAGTTAGTAGCCCAGTAATCTCTTCGGCTTTGAAAGCTGGTTTCTTTGGCACGACTTGAACTATTCTTCCGGACATTTTACCATCCGCTCGATTATGTAATGCCACAACAACAATATCACCTAAAGACACAAACTATGAACTTTCATAAAAAAACAAAAAAGGGTGCTAGCATACCTGCTTTAGCTCCATTCAAGTCATTTGGAGAAATATATACTGCTTTTTTGATTTTATTGGTGTCATCAATAACCCAAAAGTTGCCTTGCTTATCTTGTGCCAAGCGCCCCTTCATCAAATCAGGAAAACAACTAAACAAAAATCTTCACTTTGACGTACTTGCATTGTCTTCTCTGGGGGCTTATTCCTCTCAGAAGCTGTATTATAAGATGTATCAATAATACCCACAACCTTTAAAAAATGATCAGAATAGGAAAGCCAATATAAAACTGCTTTCAACAACTTACTTTACCAGAACGTTTACCATCTGTACGATTATGTAATTCTACATTAACACGGTCACCGTCTTCTGCAAGACTACGATCACGAGGCGCAATGTATATTGGTGCGCTACGACTATTCTTCTCCTCAATAGCCCAAAAATGTCCAGCTTTGTCCTTTTTCAATAAAGCTAGGAGAATTTAGAAAAACAAAGTACAATGAAATGAGCACCTGTCAATTTTACTGCTGGTAAGAGTAAATTATTATCAGCTCCTGTATCGTCAACATCTGTGCTAACAAGTTTTGCAGCTGCTCTCTCAACAATAGCGCCAACCTTTCCAGATAACTTTCCATCAGTCCTTTGTGAAAAGTTACCAATACAAAAAAAAACCTCGTGCTTACCTTGTATGTAATAGTACCATTACTCTATCACCCGCTTCAGCACCTCCTCTATCTTGAGGTGCAACAAATACAGGTCCAGGCAATGCTAAACGAAATGAGCATAAACTAAGCACGTGAAAACTAAAAATAACTAACCTCCTCCAGGAAGTTCACCGCTAATAATATAATCGTTACACCAATAGTTCCCTGACATATCGTATGCCAAAATACCATTCACACTACCAGCAACATGTGGGTCGCTAGATACAGGAATGGGCGTTCTACAGAGATTTTGTTAAATTTATACTCACCAACAGATTTAGAATAAGAGGCATTAAAATACCTGTGTTGGCTGTTGAATTCTACGCTTGTGCTTGGATCTGGGAACTCAAACTTTGACGTCTTTTTTGGTTCTACTGTTTTTGGTTGCACTGCGGGTTTGGGCGTGCTGTCATCCTTTGGTTTGCTCCCTGGTACACTTGGAAGATCTAGTGAAGGTTCCTAACTGACGTTAGCTGTCAGGCACTACAACACGTGAGATTACTTTGCCAGGAGCCATTGGTGCTTCCCATGGGATTTCGTGTTTGTTAGCAATATTTGACAGGTAGTAATTTACTAATCCTTTGTCAGGAAGCCTCCTTGATAAAGTTTCTACAATCTTTATGTGTGTTAGTGTACTTTAAAGAACGATGTGCCAAAGACGTCACCTTTTTGTTCACGCAACAGCTTTTAACGCATTCGTTCGGAAACTCTTTACCATACTTAGCAAGGAACATTGTGACAGCCTAACCGGCAATAAGTTGAAAGTGTAACATAATTTTTTTTGTACTTTTGTTAGTTCTGGCACGTTCTCTAAATGAGGCGTTGAGTATATAACACTGCATATAGCCTCTTTAATATCGAGAGGGCAGGATCTACGATTTGATTGGTTACTAACTGAAATAAAATTATGTAAAATTTTTCGTGTACTTTTGAGCTACTATGATATCCATGCGTGCTACTATAGCCTCAACATACAAATCAAGCTTATTGTAAATTTCTATCATGTATTCTTCATGTATGACCGTTATGATCTTACAACGGTGTTATTTAACGCAACACAATTATGTACCTTTATTCTAGCTTGCGCTTCCTTATTTTCAGCCAATAACCCAGCAACTTCCCTTTTACTTACTGAAACTAGCTCCGTTTTCTTTCTTTTATGTAATCGTATGCGATTTAGAGCCATACGCAATACCATAACGCTGAGAACAATTTTACAAAAAAAAACAACGTAACAACCATACCATTTTGCGCCACTAAAGCGTTTTGCAGACATGTCGTCCTTCTCAAATTTATAGTTTCCTCTCACCTTTTTGAGTAACTTTTTCTCCGGAAGTATGGGTCCATTCTATTCAAATAAAAGTGTTCGTGAAAACGAAACCATCAAATAATCACAAACCACACCAAGCAAACATGCTCGTCATCAAGTTAACATTAAACGACGACACCAGAAGACTCACTCTAGATTCAGCGCCTAGTTACGACGTTTTATCAGCTCTTACCCGCAATCTGTTTAACCTTGATCACGACAACGTTAAATTTTTCTACAAAGATGAAGAGGGAGATGTTATAAAAGTTGGCTCTGCAATGTACGTTTCGAATAAATGAATTCCACTACTCACTATATAATCATAGTGAGCTAGAAGAAGCCGTACGACAAGTCGTTTCAGGTGAGGGGAAAACCCAAATTTTGCGACTCGCAGTTCGGGTACAGCAACAAGATAGCTCGGTAGTAGTAGTACCAGCCGTAGCTCCAGAGCCAGAGCAAGCCAAACCAGCTCCATTACCTTCAAGCGTCCTCGTCGCCTCCTCCCTCAGGACCTCTCAAATCACAAGAGACCTTAATTTCCTTACCACTTTGGAGGTACCGGGTTTATTGTAGAGTTATTGGGTTAATCTCTTTTTAGGCGCAATTGGCTAACGTGTTCCGGAATATCTCATCCTTTATGCACGGCGACTACGCTATGAAAGATAAAATAGGTACGCTCTCGCGGGGTTCTGTCTTTTCACGGGCTTTTGATTTCTTTTTTCTTTTTATTTTCAGTCTCTTACACTTTCTCTAGTAAACCTCGTTCACGACTGCAGTCAAGCCATTGGTAAAGTATCATCGAACGTAGACGCCCATGTGTTGAAGCCAATCGCCAACTTTACAACTGTTCACGCTTCCTCTTTCCAAGCTGAAATGCAAACCCTAAAGGACGAAATATCTAAGCTCCGTAACCAATTACAAGACGAATTAACCAAAGTTGGAGGTACGCATAAAATGTGATCTCTACTCGTTGTACTAAATATTTATTGTAGAAGCCCACCAAGGCCGCAAGAATGAAGGTAAATCGTACTTTGCTCCTCTCCTCGCGCTCCAGCATTTGGCACCAAAAGTCGAAGACCCAGTAGCTGCAGCACCTGCTACCAACGAAGACGCTCCTGTTGTAGACCCAGAGGGTGGTGATGTAAGCGCTCTTTCAGACCACGAAATATCTCGCCTTCTACAACACTTTCAAATGTTGAGCGACACCCCAGACGAAGACGAAAAAGCACCTGCTAGTACTCCAATACCTGAGAAATACCAAACTGGCGTACAAACACTCACCGACATGGGTTTTATGGATGCTGGAAGAAATGTAAAGATGCTCGAGAAGTATTCTGGCGATGTATCCCGCGTTGTTGACGCATATTTGGGAAATTAAAAAACCTGCGTAAAGCCCAAAATAATTGTAAATAGTGTACCAAGTTAAAAACTCATAAATACCCTCTTTAACTATTTGCCCTGTTTTATTTTCTTCGTAAAATTTCACGTGTCGTTAACGAAACTAAACCCATAACTCACGTAATTGTGGGTTTATTAGATTAATTACTACATGGTACAAGGGGTTTTGACCTTTAGGGTCTGTGTGGTAACACACGGTCCATCAGCATAATTTCATAAGGAAACTAATGCTCACTTTTTCATTGCCTGCAGGATTTCTTGCTTAGCTGCATCTATGTAAGCGAATATTTCCTGTTTAAAGCGCTCAAGTTCTGCAGATGATGCTAACGAAGTGTAAGAAAAAATATCAAAATAAATACGTACCACCTGCACCGCTGGCGCTATCAATGCTTGCAGTTCCAAACGACTTTTTGGGCGTAGAAGTTTTTGTTTGCGGTGGCTTTGGTGTAAACTTGTTGGCCGATGGACCATTTGATGCTGGTGGTTTAGGAAAGAAAGGAGACTTCTTAGGTCCGCCAAACTTCTTTGTAGGTTGTTTAGGCTTGAAAGATGACTTTGGCGCACTAGGGCCGGCAAATGGAGGCTTTTTGACGCCACCAGCTTTTTTTGGACTAGCATTACCTGCTTGCCTCTTCTTAAATCTATTGCCAAGCTCGCCAAGCAATCCACCAGGGCCAGAAGGAGGAGCTTTCTTTTTAGGAGCCGCAGCTACGAAGGTTAAATTAGTATTGCTAACAATCACCAACAATACTTGCAACAAAACTACGTACAAGCTTTTTTTAAACCACCATTTCTCTTGGCTTTAAGAGCAGCGGCTAGACCTGATAGGCCGCCAGCGCCTCCAGATGGTGCAGGAGGCTTAGGTGCATTATTGCCTCCAGTTGGTGCTGGTGGAGGCGGCGGAGGTGGAGGAGGACCACCGCTAACGGCCATACCACCACCTGAAGGTCCAGAAGGAGCGGCAGGAGGTTGAGGTGCAGCAGGAGGCTGAGGTGCAGCTGGTGGTTGAGGTGCAGCTGGAGCAGCCGGTGGCTGAGGCGCAGCTGGAGGCGCTGGCGGTTTAGGTGCAGCTGGGGCCGCTGGAGGTGCAGGAGCACCTGATGGTGGTTGAGGAGCGCTTGGAGGCGCTACTATGGATTAGCTGCGGCTAGTACATTTTTTTTATTTTCTCGAACCTGGTTCGTCCTGTGTTTGGGTTTTTGGCTTTTTTTTCTTCTTTCGGAGCGTCTCCTTTTTCTTCTTACCACTTTTACCACCTGTTTTAGACTTTTTGAGCGAACCATCACGGCTACTTTTTTTCGCTCTGCTAGAAGTCGGTGGAGGAGGTGTAAGTGATGGCACTTTGCCTCCAGCAGCTGTTACATGTCAACAACGGTAGAAAGCGTCTGTTACACGTACCTAAAGCGGCTACTACAGAAACCATCTTATCCGCGAACGTACTGGCTTCGCCGGGGCTTGCAAAGTTCAAACCAAACGATTTCTCTTTACCAGACCATTGGTGGAAAACATCGGTTGCCCTTTGGTACTGCAATTGTGCGAATATAGCTGAATTAATTAGCACCTACGTTTAAAGGTTAGACTAACGTTATGTCGTAACTGGTAGATGACTGAAACTCTATTTATACTCGCGAACGTACGTTTTGGTTGCCCTCATCCCTTGCGATTACTCTGTATGTATTGTTCGTTGTGTTGTTGTAAATACTGACGCTTGCAACGCCAGTGGACTGTTGCTGCCAGTTTTGAGTCTCTGAATCATAATAATACACAGCAGCGCGTGCTGTGGCGACTGGAACTTCTGACATTGCTTATGATCAATGTGCCAAAAATAATTTTTGAAACTCGACGAAAAAGGTTGAACTTGCTTGTCTTAACGCGTTTTTAATACAAGCGCTATCGGTAGACTTATACGCTATATCAGCAGTACAAGTGATAAATAACGCTAGATCAAGAACGCTGTTTCAAATGGTAGCGTACCTACATAGAAAAACATGCAAAAACAACGCTGCCGTGCGTTTTCAGTTTTTTGTACATTTGTGTGGTTAAGAAAGCGCTAAATAGCCTCGAAGGCCTTTCATCAATACCGAGGTGCCAATGACACATGTTTTATAGCCATGCACGCCTTTGTTGGTGAGGAAACAGCAAAATATTTGGCTATTTACAAACAGGGCAATGATGAAATTCAAACGCAAAACAATCATTAACAAACGCAATGGCAGCAAATATGAACAAAGACGATTACTATGAGTTGCTAAACACAATAGCTTGTCAAAGCGGAGTGAACGATGGCCAGTCTCGCTACGGTGTATCCAATTACGCCTCACATAGCATAATAAGTGACATCGAGATAAAAACTGAATCTAACATGATTGCTAAAAATGACACAATGCCCGATTGGCAGTCTATGGAACCACCAAGTACATTACTCTTAGCACAACCAAAAACTGCTTGCGAAAACTGTTTTATTACGTAAAGTTTTATTAATTTTTTTCTACAGCTGTTAGTAGTTGTACGTTAGAAGAATGCGGTGACGAATGGGCGAATTATTGTAGTCAACAACCTCCAATTGCTTGTCAATGCAGTTCATCAACATTACTTTTCCAAAGAATGGCGTTCACATCTACATCGGTTAGGACTATGCATGTTGGAGGTATTGCAAACCGTTCCAGCATGTTGTTTTCTCCAATGCGCGATATTACCGTCCTACCTGGAGATAAGACAAACATCGTGGCGCATGTTGGAGCTTCTCAAAATATCATTAAACCAATCCCTAAACGTTTGCCCATTCGCAAGCGGAAGCGACGTTCTCCTAGAACCATGAGCGAAATGAAGGATGAATCCGCTGAAGACTACAAACCTAGTAAAATTGCACGTATGTGTACGCGTAGTACTAAGGCTAGTGCAAGTGTTGCGAGTAAGATGAGGTACTATTAGCAAAGTTTTGCAATTACTAACATTAAAATTTTAGTATTACATTGCTACAAGGACCTTCAGCGTATCAGGTGAAGGAATTTAACTTTCTACCAGCAAATAAGCTGCGCGTAGAGGTGATATTTTTTCACGTGTAATATGAGCTGAATGACATTTAGGGCGCCACTGCACTTAGTGATTATGTCAAAGTGTGTATTATATGCAAAGGAACACCAGAGAATCCTCAAAAAGAGAGGTGATCAACGATGATGTAGATTTTTTAACTAACTGAGGTAGGGAGATCTTCATTGGCGCTGTAGGACTTGCAAGTCAAGATAAAGGTGTGGTAGAAATGCCAAACTTAAAGGTGACGCAACAAGCGTTGCCAGGTAGAACAAAAGGTATGTGAACTGTTTATACCTCTATTATATTTCTTACACAATCATTTAGGCCACATTTTCTCGTTGAAGTACACTTTGATTCACTCTGATAAGCCTGTTAAATCGATAATGTCACATGAGTTTCAAGTTTGGTCAAATATCAACCAACCAGGGTTTCCAAGGTATCTTAAGTGTACATAGTTTGCAAACTAACACGTGTGTTTAGAAATGAAAGGGAGACGCATATGACGAAACGAAGACGTGCAAATAAGTTGCGTCGTTCAAGAAACAGACATACTTCTTGATGTTGTTTGGTTTCACAAGGTTTTACCGTGTAAACCAACACGTGTTTACTTGATAAAAGGCTTTTGTTTGTAGTGTTAGTTGTATTGTATTTTGTGTGTTGTTGCGCATTTACTGGACTTTTTTTCGTATTTTGCTACATTGTGAACCAAAAAAGGGTTCGCTTAAATTGCAATTAGCAATGTAATACAAGCTGCCTGTTATTATGATAACGTATTTATTGAGATGAGTGATAGGAAAGCAACTAAGAGAGCGCTTGGGTCAAGTTTTAGGAGCCCAGGCCAGACAAGAGTCAATAAACGACCAATAATAGAGGAACTACCTGCACCTGGTGATGAACAGCTAGACCAAGCGCTGTGGACAGGTATGGGGTAATTAGTACAAAAATGCTCAAGAAAACGTAGTACTGTATGGTTTAGCGAATAATGTCGACTCGAAAGCTTCTTTGAAGGAGTTCTTACGCGCAATGATTAGCATGGCCAAGATTTACCCTAATAGACCCATACGGCATGATACCAGCGCGATATTATGGCTAACAGACAGTAGAAAAGCACTATTGACAGTTTTAAACACTGACCACACTAAAACACAGATAAAAAACATTACAAACCCAAAAGAAGCCCTCGTAGTAGTGTGGGACATTCACCAACGTGTGGGAGATATTACAAAGGATCCAATAGAATGTATCCATCCACCGTTATTGTTTTTTCATCGGGTTCTTTTGTTTATTCCTTAACGCTCAGACTACCGCCGTAGCTGTTCTTTTTCACTTTTACCTGAGCACTTATACGCACTGTCAAAACACAACTCGAGATCTAGTGCGTCCTTGTGTATTCTTTTGGGTGTACTCATATTTTAGCATTAGCAAGCCCTAGAGATCGTTTAAGCAGAACTTTTTCACAACGATCAATGTCTATTGAGTATGTACAAATGACTGCTAAAGAGTTTCATTTTTCCAAGCTGTACGCTCTAATATTTGTAGGAGTGCTAGTGGGCGTACGTTTCACCACGGAGATGCACCTCCGTCTCCTTACACTAATGGATTGAGGCTACCTTACGAGCTGTTGCAGTATATATTTTCTCTGTTGCCAATTGTTGATTTGCTGGTTGTTTGCAAGGTTTGTCTTGCTTTGTGTCGCTTGAGATTTATCTCCTAAATTTCATATAGGTTTGTAGGTCTTGGCAGTATTTATCGTCGGATTCTCTTGTTTGGAAGACAAAGACATTAGAGAACTTCTATTTAAATCCAGTTCTACAGTATTGTTCGTTTATTTTTTGTTATTGCTGATTGTCTACAGGGAATTGGAGTTTGTGGTTAATTGGGAATGGAAGAAGGTGTTCAAGGAATGGTATAATTGGACAAAGCTTGATAAGGCGTTTGATGAAGCTCCAGAAGATATTGTGTGCGTGACTTTAAATAGAAAAACAGGTTTGCAATGTTCTCGTTTCTTCTGACTTGGATTCTTTATTATAGGTGGCTACCTGATGATGCGCTCACCAAAGATGTTACTAATACGCATAAAGGAGAGCTTGATCCAGGCCGGAAGAAGAAAAAGAAGAAAAAGAAAAAATCAATTAAAGTGATGGAGTTTTTCGATACTGAAGAGTCCAGATACACAGCAGAAGATGAAGATCACTCAGATTCTGTAAGTCTCTCCTTTAATTATTGTGCTCTAACATATAAAAAACAGGGGAGTGATATGCGTTGCTCAGACGGGTACTTTGATCGCACTTTCGACACGTTACCGCCCATGGAAGGTTAGTCTTGTTTTTTTAAATCTAACTCTTATAATGTGCAGCGCTAATTCCGCCGTTACTTCTACCTATACACAAGAAAAAGCTCTCGTATGACTATCAAAAACCTAATGTACAACATGTCCTTGCTGGGTATACGCCACAGAGCGCTACAATTGTGAAACTTGTTGATGTACTAAGTAGTCCATTTCATTATGGTAAGTTCGTTTTTTTTAAACGTTCTTCTGACTGGACTTCAGACATTGATTTTATGCAAGCAGTCTTGATGACTTATAAGACGTTTACTAAGACTGAAACTCTTTTTAAACTTCTTGTGAGAAGGCACGTGATAAGTCACGTGAATTAAAAAACCGCGATGACATATTAGTTTTGATTTTCTAATAGTAGTGTATAGGTTTCACTCCAATGCACCTGAGAGTGTTGATGAAGCTGACTGGGAAAAGAAGTTTCTACGTCCTATACAACTTCGTATTTGTAATATTATAAAAACATGGATCAATAGGTATGCATCAGTATGATTCAATGTTCTTTTTCCTCGTTTAAAGGAAACAAACAAGAGATTAATAGTTAACTTACTGTTCAGTTATTTTTCTGATTGGCACGGTGATATGCTTAAAGCTGTGGTTACATTTGCACGTGGTGTAACTCCGAAAAGCATGTCAAAGCAGATACTTAGCCTGTTGGAACGCAAGGTAATCAAAAACTATTGAATAGCGAAAACCCAATTTTCTTACCCAAGTATAATAGAAAAACAGCAGAACACATCGTCAAATCAACTACCAATTTAACGAAGATACTCCAGCACCTTCTGTACGAACACAAATGCCATTTCGAGCCCAGTTTCACTAACAGAATTTTGTTACAGGTTCCAGAGAATATTTTTGCTCAGCACTTATCCCTATGGGATGTAAGTGCTTTAGAGATCGCTAGACAAGCTACTCTTATTGAGTTCGAGTTGTTTGGTCAAATAATGCCTCGTGAAATGCTAAACAAAGCATGGATTGGTCCACAACGTCGTCAGAACGCACCTAATCTATGCGTTTTCTTGACAAGGTACTGCGTCAGTTGATGTTGCTTTGTTTCATTTATTTATGCATTTAATTTATTCGCTTATTTTTTATTTAAAGGTCGCGTGATATGTCACGTTGGGTTGCTGGTTTACTTACAAAAAAATATGAAACAAAGAAAGAGAAAATTAAGATTGCTAAATTATTTATTGTTGCTACGCAGGAGCTATTGAAATTACGTAATTTTAATACTCTAATGTCTGTTGTTCTTGGATTTAAGATCGCTTTGGCAACAGAAACAGATTTATGGGATGATATGGGTAATAGATATAAAAAGGTAAAAAAAGTAAACAAAACTGTTTTTTATTGACTGTTTCAAAGGATTTTCAAATTGTTGAAAATCTGATGGAAACTCATCGTTATAATCATTATCATACAACTATAGACGGCCCATGTATTCCTTACATAGGTACATGAATAATTTTTTTTGCTTATGAAACGATAAAGAAAGTCTGGATTTTTTTTACACTTTCTCCTCTTGCTCACTTTTTTTGCGTTAGCTTTTGATCTTAAAGGTATAACTGAGATTGAAACAGAACCTGCCTATATTGATACAGAAGGTAAGAGTATCAATTGGTTACGATCAAAGTCATTATACGATGATATTGTGCGTATAATGACGTACCAACAGACACCGTATAATCTACAACCTGTATACCAGATCCAAAGAATGTTGCAAAACTTTACAGAGACTATTTTTAAGGCAAAGACAAAGAGGAGGCGTACATCCGTCTCACCTATGCAACTTAAAATGGGTCTTAATAAAATTAAGTAGTCAGTAGTACTTGACTACGCACGTTTAAGGAAAAAAGAGTCTTTGTTTTACATTACTGCAGGTTTTTTGCTTTTCTTTTTTTTCGTTATGCCTAAACTAATCTCGCGCGCTGACAGTTGCTATATTCTTTATAATATTCTCATGTATATTTCACGTGATTTACACGAAACCTCTAAGCGATCTGCCATTTAATTGGCGTTCGTTGCTTCGAAAAAGTTTGACAAGCTTCATGAACAATTAGCCAAGGTACTACTTTTCCTGGCTTTGAAATGTGCTATCTTTCCGAGAAGTGATTGTCTTTGCCTTCTCTCTAAAGGTTAAATTATAATAGTACAGCAAAGAGGAATATGATTCCAAAGGTTTTTGTAGTGTACCACGTACAAGAGCATTTTTCCTCTAAACAAACTAGACATTATCGCACTCACAACAGGTTTGCTTATAGGCGTGTAACTACGCTATTTCACAGAACATTTGTCAAAGAAAACTATTAACTGCATAACGTCGGTTCATGAGAATCACGTGAAAATAACGGAACTACCTAAAACCAACCTTTGATCAATCGGAAAAGTTCACCAGCAATGGCACACCTAGCATTCATTCTAGTACTTTTCCTTGCAGTGTACGACACTTGAGGTCTACTCTATGTTAACACTTCCTATGTAAAAGTTCTACATCGGCGTACTACAACGCTCCTGGCAATACATCGCCTCCTTATCCTCCATGGACACGGCTATGTCCAGATGGTGGGATGACAGGTGTTCGCACCGTCAAGCCTTTTGCTGTACCTAGGACCTTTCAATGGAGATGTTTCCACGACAACGTTGGATTCCATGGTCCTCACACTGACTACGCATCAGGTCATTTAGACAGTTTCGAGCATGAGTGCAAATCAGGCTATGTTATGAAGGGTACAAGTACATTATTGCTTTGTATTTGACATTGCTGTTTAGAAATTAGAGGAACTGGTTGGGATAGAAACGATAGGATCTTTAGATTTCGCTGCGAGTATGTGCTTACGTTCTATAACGCTAGTTAACCAGATTACAGGACTGAAGGGACATTGAGATGTGATACCGAGAGCAGAGCTTGGATTTGTACGGCAACTTAAGTTTTTTTTTGTTGTTTTTTCACGTATTCTAGGCTACATATAATCTCACGCATATCTCATCACTAATTTCAATTTAGCCGTCTATAATGTCGTTCCTGGAATCAATGGATTTGGTGACATCTTGTGCCCTGAGGATACACCGTATATTACTGGCTTCAGAGTTAGTTCTACCTTTCTAACGTACATCCCACCTTTGGTAACAGTATATTTTGACACATTTTCGTAGTAGAACAGCGCCATCTGATCGCGTATGGGAGATGCAATGTTCTGCTGTAACTTGCGCAAGATCATAATCTAACCCTTTTGTTGGTTTTTTTCCATGAAACAAATGTGTAGTTGTCATTCTCTGTGTTTGATGAATAATAAAAAGCCGTTGCATAGGTATTAACTTACAAAATTCATTGGTCAGGAAACTATAAGAAAAGGTACAACGGTTATAATTTTGTAAAGATGTTTAATCAAACAACAGTCAACGTCGGTTCATGGCCGAATGTGACTATACATAAGGCACAGCTACTTAGAAGCACGTGTTAATATAGATGTAAGAGATATATGAGTACTAAGCTAATGAGCAAACGCTTATGATTTTTATTTCGTCAAAAACTCAAAGCTAAAAACGTGCAAGCAATGTAAGGTTTTTTATTCAAGTGATTTTGACATAAATGTCAAAATCCTTACACTTCTTTAATCCAATGCAGTCTTGGCTGTTGGATTTGCATCCTATTTAAAAAAGTTAGCATGTGATTGCTCAGACGCAACGTCTAGAAAAAAGTTGTACCGTATTTAGTGGAATTGGTTTTTTTGGACTTTTATTGCTTCTCCTCAGTCCTGTTTTTTTCCTTGGTGATCTCTTCTTACCTGACGATGAAACTAGATTTCTTTTTCTCATACTTGGAGAAGTAGCTGATTTCTTTGTACGAGCAGGAGATCGCAATTTTTTGGGGGAGCTCGCTTTTTTAATGTTTCTGTAACAAGCTTGTGTTTAGCCTTTGATCAATAACAAAATACGTACCTAGGAGATCCTGGGGATCTTGTAATACCCTTCTTAACTCTAGGACTAGTACTACTAGCACCAACGCGCCGTACAGCTCGCTTTGGACTTTTTTTGACAACTGCCCTTTTTTTCAAGCCAGCTCTTTTTGGGCGAATAACACGGGTGCCATTCGATGAGCGCAATACTCGTTTTGGTGATGTTACCTTTGCTGGAGCTTTCCGTTTACCAGCGGACACTCGAGTAACTCTCTTCACAGGACGTCTTACGACCTTCTTAGGACTTGAACTAGTTGTGCCACCTGAGGTTCTGATTGCTCGTTTTGGACTCTTTGTTGGGGTCTTCTTTGGACTTCTTTTAACCCTCCTGGTAGTTCCTGTTGTAGCCTTCTTAGGACTTCTTATCCTACGTTTTACAGCAGCTGAAGTAGCTCCTTTAGCAACACGTTTCGGTCTGACAACTTTTTTTGGTGATCGCTTGATTGTTCTTTTAATAGGTTTTCGTTTGACTGGACTTCGAGATACTTTTGGTTTAACACCAGATGGAGACCCAACAATTCGTTTAGGACTACGTTTAACACGTGTTGGAGATCCTGAAACACGTTTTGGGGAACGGACTTTTGCAGTACGTCCAACTGATGGTCGTACAGGAGATCTTTTTGGTCTTCCAGAAGGGCTTTTAACGCCTCTCTTCACGACTCGACCTTTAGGACTAACAGAAAGTTAAAGATGGGTATACCAAGGCTAACGTACGCAGGTGTTCTTCGCTTTGTAATAGCCTTCTTTGGACCCTTTGGTGGACCTCTTTTAATCCTAATTTAGTTAGGGTTTCAATTCTATTCATTAATTTTTTGAGGTACTTACGATGCTCTCTTTAGTCTACTCTTTGGTAGTACTTTCCTGGCTACTTTAGGAGGACCCTTCTTTATTTTCTTAGGCCCAGCAGCTATCACTTGCTTAGGTTCGTCTTTTGGCTTCTCTGGTTCTTCATCAGAAACAGGTTCGTCTTCTTTAGGTTTCTCTGGTTCTTCAGATACAGCTTGCTCTGGTTCGATTGGCTTCTCTGGTTCTTCTACAGCCACAGGTTCGTCTTCTTTAGGTTCCTCTGGTTCATCGGTAGGTTTTTCTTGCTTCTCAGCTATAACTGGCACTGGATCTTCCTCGACCACTGGCGTATCTTCTTTAGGGTTCTCTGGTTCTTTATCAGCAACAGGTTCGTCTTCTTTAGGTTTCTCTGGTTCTTCAGACACAGCTTGCTCAGGTTCGACTGGCTTCTCTGGCTCTTCGTCTTCTGGTGTGTTTTGTATGGGGCTTTGTTCCTCTTTATCAGGAATGTTTTCGGTCGCATCTTCATCCTTTGCAGGTTCTGTTTGCCCTTCACCAACATTTTCTTTTGTTGGTTCTTCTGTAGATATCTTTTCAGGAGATTGCGTATCTTGAGATATTGGGTCAACGTCATCTTTGTCTGTAGCTATACAGAGAGATTAGAAAA
The DNA here is from genome assembly GCA_038496445.1 of Trichosphaerium sp. ATCC 40318. NCBI lineage: Eukaryota > Discosea > Flabellinia > Trichosidae > Trichosphaerium > Trichosphaerium sp. ATCC 40318. The sequence goes on from JALMLS010000612.1 coordinate 474,864, forward strand.
AACCAAACAGAACAAAACGCGGAGTAACCCGCTCTGTGACAACTTACCATTGTCTTCTTCTTGCACAGGTTCTGGTGTTTCTGCTGTGTTATTTTGTGACGCTAATTCAGCAGGATCATCACCATCATCATACTTTTGAAGCTCAACTTCATTCTCATTCTCATTTTCTTCTGGAATGAGAATAGTCTCTGATGCACCTTCTTTAATTACTTCAACAGCAATTCCAGTTTCATCTTCATCCTACACAACTGGTTAATTCCCTTCTTTGAACATAGAGTAGTATCAAATATCCTTACTTCAGAAGACAGTGAAAGTACACCTGCATCAAGCTTATCGAAACTCAAGTCCATGTTATCAGGAGTTTTATTTATCAAGTCATCTGAATCTAGTTCTGTGTAAAACAAAAAGTTAGTTTGGTTTCTTGACAAGGGTTTTTGTTTACCTATGATGTCATCTTTGATAGTATCACCAACTTTGTCAAGTTCTTCCTGAAGTTTGGTATTTACTGGCTCAGGCTCTGGCTCTGGTTCGGTTGTATTTTGTGAAGTTTCGACTTGTTCAGGGTCATCACTCTCTGCTAGAAAGTCGTCATCTGCGTTAATAATGTCGTCCAGCTTAGCAGCGTCAGCTTCAGATACTTCCGCTGGAGTACTAGTGGAAGTATTTGTAAGTTCAGCGTCTTGTTTATCGTCAACGATGATTTCTTCAGTCGTTTGAAGTGTTTCAGCATCTGGTACATCCTTGTCAGCATCATCGCTTGACTGAATTTGCTCGTTATCTGGATTGGCACTAGATTCTGGTTCTTGGTTTCCCGTTTCTTCAGGTGTAACAGGTATTTCCTCTTTAGGCTCAGCGTCATTGTTCAATATTTCTTCTTGCTTTGCAGGCAATATTACTTCCCGAACATGATGGCCACGGGCCAACTTTTGAAGGAGAACAGTGCTCCTAAGTATCATAAACAAATGTGCAACGAGCGTGAACACGTGAAAAAGTACGAACTTACTCTTGTTTCTTTTCTTCGTGATCTTTACGCAATACTTCCAAGTTTTCACTAGCGACAGTAGCACGTACACAAGACTGTATTAAAACAGCACTCTCCTAAAGCATAATTGTCAGACAACTAAACTGTACTTTCTTTTGTTTTGTGGTTTGCCCAAAACTTAAACAATTGCTTGCTGTTGGCTCTAGCGCTATTGTCACAACATACCTCCTTTTCATCGCGTTCTTTTCTGTATTGTTCAAGGAGTCCCTTCTTTCTTGTAAGATACCCACGTGTTACTCTTTGCAAATTGCATACAGCCTGCTCCTTTGTTTCTTTCTCATTTCTGAGTTCGTCAATTGGGTTTTGTTTCCTTACTAACGAGCCACGAACACGTGCTTGAATCTTTGTAATTGAATCAACACGTTTTAAATGGGTTTTCTTCAAAGTCCCTAGAATATCCTCTTTTCTAGTCAAGAACCCACGGATATGAGCTTGAATCTTCATTGCACTCTTTAATTGATCTGCTGACTGTTGTAACTCCTTCTCGCGAGCAGCTTTAAGCTCTTCAAGGGTACCTTTAGACCTTACAAGATGACCACGTGCAACTGCTTGTATCTTCTTTGCACTGTTAACCTTGACTTCGCGTTCTTTTTTCAAGTCTTCCAAGACATTTTCTTTTCGAGCCAAAAATCCACGTGCACGCGCTTGTAGCTTTGTAACACTCTTCTCACGTTTAAGTTGATGTTCCTTCTTCAGTGCACCAAGTTCATCTTGCTTACGCACAAGGTAACCTCTAGCTACAGCTTGAACTTTTTTTGCGCTTTCAGTTCTTTTGATAACAGCACTCTCATCTACTTCTTGAGTTTCAGCTGTATCTTCGTTTGAACCGTCAGTTTCGACCTTTTCTGTTGGCTCGTCTTTAACTCCTTCAGTTGCATCTTCAGGGATTGCAACGGGTTCTGTTTCCTCCGCACTGACTTCCACTTGTTTGTCTTCAACTTGCTCGGGTACTGTTGATTGATCTTCAGAACCGTCTTGATCGGGTTTTTCTTCTACAGGTTTATCCTTGTCGCCTTCAGTAGTTTCAAAGTTATCAAGCACAATGTCTAGGTCTTCAACAACTGTTTCTTCAGTTGTGTCGACAACGACAACGTCAGGAACACTAGCAATTGGTTCTTCAGTGTCATCAACAATTTCTTCACCTTCCTCGGATATGGCAACCTCTTCTTCATTGTCACCTGGTAGCAAGTCACTGACCTTCTCACATTCTACTGCTTTCTCAGGTTCAGCAATATCTTCCATAACAACTTCCTCCTCATACTCATACTCAAACTCTTCTTGGCTAAGATCAGTGTACTCTTCCTGATACTCTCCGTTTCCTTCTTCTTGATACTCTTCACCATTTTCGTCAACGTAGGTGTATGTGTACTCGTCTATTTACAAGATAAATAAGCAAGAGATGACAAACGGGTTTTTTTTTCAAAATATTCTAATACCATCACCTGTGTCTCCTTCTCCGGTAACTTCCTCGTACACATATTCAACTTGTTCGTCACCCTCTACGCCTTCTTCACCTTCTACTTCTTCGTATACATACTCAACATCTCCTTCACCTTCTTCACCTTCTACTTCCTCGTATACATACTCTACGTCTCCGTCTTCTTCTTCTTGAATTTCATAGTTTTCTTCTTGACCTCCTTCGTAAACATACTCTTCTCCGCCTTGATTAAAATTGAGTACTGTCACATGAAGGCTAATTGATTAAACAAATCGAAATTTAGCTCACCTTCTTCATACTCTTCGACTTCGTAATCTCCTTCGTCGACTACATACTCATACTCTTCGTCTCCTTCGACGTACTCTACTTCCTCATACTCTTCACCGAGACCATCACCTTCAATGACGTCCTCTAAAACGTCTTGGTCCTCCATTAATTCTGGTTGTTCGTTCGAATCGTCCATTGAGTAATTATCTGCTGGTAAATCAACCCCAGCCTCGTCACCTTTAAAATAGTTAACTAGTGATTGGTTTAATTTGTTTTTTTGCTCAAATGGCAATTTTTAACGAAGCGGTTTTTTGCCAGATATCGCAATTTGTTCTTTAAAAATAAGCTAATAAAATGATTTTCTTGAGATAATCATAAGTAAAAAACCACGTGACGGGAAGGGTGAGAATGTTTTCTCGAAAAAAAATCCAACCGATTTTATAGCAGTTTAGTACACTGAAAACTCCATCCATGCGCATGGAGGGACATTAAACACTAAAGTAACTAATATTCGCTCAAACCACTATAAAAATTTAACCAAACGTACTCAGGAGTTTTTTTCTACAATAAAAACAAGTTTTTGTTTATAACGTGTTCACCAACTTCAAAGTAAGACCAAAATGGATGACTTCACACAATACTTATAATACTCTTAAGTCACAAATTGTACCTCACTACTACACTAGTAGCTGTCACACAGCAGAAACTCACGAAGAATTGGCACTACTTTACACAAAAATTGTAATTTTGAACACGTACCATAAATCTCACTAGGAAGTGGAATAGTTGGCTGTTTTGCATCTAAAAAAATACCGATAAGAATATACTACGAAATAATTGAGTAACCTTGTGAGTAATGAAAGTTATCATCGTCGATATCAGGTGAAATAACTTGTAGGGTGCCGTCAGGTTGAAGCTCAAGTCGCTTGCCAATAGCAGGCGAAAGTAAACCATCAACATTTTCTCTAGCCATCTCTCTGTCTTTCTCTTCCTTCTGTCTAGCGATCCTTACACGATCAAGTTCATCATCATCTACTATTGCAAAAGGAAGTAGCATATCAAGGAATGATCGACTTCGTTTTAGTTTCGATTTAGGTTTTTTTAAACCTCCACCAGAATTGTCTTTTGTTTCCATGTTTTCAGCCTTGACTTGATCTATTGCTGGCTCTATTTCTTCTGAAGAATTGAATAACTTTCCGAGAAACGAGTTTCTACGTTTTAGCTTTGGTTTTGATGGTGCAGACAAGCTATTTTGGGTTTTTTCTTTATCTTTTTCTTGATTTAATTTTATCATGTCGCTATCACTTACTACTTCAATAGGTAGTAACTTATCAATAAATGAGCTACGCCGTTTGAATGGTTTTGTTTCAGACTGAAATTGTGCAAGATTACGCTGTACTCGTATGTGTTCGGCCTCAGCTTCGCCTATGACCTCTATTGGGATAACTTTATCCAAAAACGCGTCTAATTTATCACGTGTAGACTTTTTTGGTTCCTTTTTACCTAGTACGCTGTTAGCGCTCTCTACTTGTATTGTCGTTCATAGTATTACCTTCTGCGGCAATTGGGTCTCCAAAAGCGTCAACACCTCCACCATCTGGATTATCTTTTGACACTTCATTACCCATGAACTATATTCATTCAGTACGAGCAACGATAAGGAAATTACTGAAAATTACAACGTGAAATATGCTACAACAATTCAACGCATACGTACCGCCGCCTTTGTTTAAATTAACTTGACGTAGCAGGTGTGTTTATCTTTCTGAAACGTATACTAAGTTTTTGACGGCAAAAACTAAATGCCACGTGCTGCCAATGAAAAAGTTTACATTGACAGAATATTTTTAACAACAAGGTAAATCGCGATTAACAAACAAGGACTTTATTAGGTAAAGCGTTTCTGTCACTTAGGACAATTTAGGGAAAAAAAAAATTATTTTTTGGCAGCAGCTTGGATATCCTTTGTGAGCTCTACATCAAATAAATTAGACAAGAACAAATGTACCCAAATCGTACCTGGACGGACACTCTTCTTCACAGTGACATTTGGATCAATGACAGGCTTAGACCTGTCTTTCATAAAGATACCTGCGTGCTGCAAGTCTGTGCCTTGTGCGATTTCACCTTTGAGAGCTTCTCTGTTGTTCTGTTTAACCTTGACATCCTCTGTAAAGGCACAACAATGAGCAAAATATCATTGATGCGTTAACGTACTATCGATGACAGGAGCAGAGCGATCAGCTGTTCTACCAGGAGACTTCAATTTATGGTCTCCTTCAATGTCTTTCATAAGAGGTTTGTTTTGCTCTGTTACATCTCTACGTAGCAGTTTAGTATTCACATCTAAAGAAGTGGACTATACGCACAACAAACCACTTCCAGTTTTAGCCATGAGTTCGTCGCTTAAAGCTTTTGGATCACGCTTCTCAATACGTACGTTTGGGTCGATAACTGGGTCTGAGCGATCCTTTTAAGCGTTATTGTTAATAAAAAGTTGGTTTTCGCCCAAAAACAATTACCTGCATAAGAATACCGGCATGGTTTAGTTTTTTACCGGCTTCTACTTCGCTTGTGAATTCTGAACGGTCAATTTTTTTGACCTTTACATCCTCTAACCGGATCAGTTACTGATGCAAAAAAACTGCCAAAAAGTGTATTGTTTTCGGGCAACCGCAAAAGAATTCAGTCACCACGCGTATATCTATTCGTAGGAGTGCTGTTTGATTGATAGTGGAAATTTGAAAACGAAAGTTTGTCGAATAACTTTTTCAGGCCGTTTTGTAGAATGAGAATAAAAGATACGCACTTTCAATAACAGGGGCGGACTTATCAGTAGTCTCAGTTTTCTTCAAAGCTGGCTTTTTACCACAGGCAATTGCAGCGGCAGTTTGGTCGTGAGCTTGGACAGATTCTTTTGTAGCCATTATTAGTGTAGACGTTGTCGTTTGTAGTATGAATTTAGACAAGAGGTTAAGTGTGACTTGTTGTGGCTCGACCTTAGCCTTTTTTGTGGTTGCAACACTAGTGTAAAAATCATGGCAGCAAGCTTCTTTAGCGAACTAGACAAGCCTGAGCTACCTTGGTATCATATATTGTTCATCTACATTGGTTGGTTGATCGTAATTATCGTTGGTAATGTAGAAGAGTTTTTTGACAACCTACTCAACAGAAAACACCCTATATACGATATAGAAGTTAAACCAGTACGTATTTACTCGAGTTACTTACGCGCCCCAAAAAATCGAAATAAGATTTACAACATAGCCAAATAGCGATAATTAACAGTTTGACGCGAAAGCAGTTGCTTATTTCCTGTCTAGGAATACAGCCCACTTTTTAAGGAGTTTGAGTCGTTTTACACGCGCAAATGCTATGGTATTATCTCTGACTGCTTTAACAGACCAGTAAAAGTACGCCCCAAACTGGTTTCCCCAAAATATCCCAACAAAGTGGAATTCTCGTTCGCACAGCGTTGTATACACTTATATACCAATTTATCTATTCGGAGGATTTGTTGGAATCCTTTTCCGGTCATTTATTATCCAGCGTACTAACTTCACTAGGGTGCCCCAGGACCATGGATTCGCGTCCAAGAGCGTACAACGACTGATCGTTGCAAAACATTTACGTAAGTTACATTAATACCTTTTTATGGTTTTTTGACTCGTATCTTCGCAACTCACGCTTTGTAGCTATGGAAAGGATAAATCGTGCCTCAATATGGGTTCTTACAACTACCTTGGCTTTGGTGGACCAACTAACCTCACACCTGAAGTAAAAGAAACAGTAAAAAAATACGGTATTGGAAGTGGTAGCAACCGTCTCGCCACAGGAACCAATCCATACCATATTGCTTTGGAAAAGGGTATGGCTTCTTTCTTAGGTAAAGAGTCATGCATGGTATTCGGTATGGGCTATGCAACCAATTCCACAACCCTTCCAGCACTTGTTTCTAAGGTAATTTTTTTTTCAATTGTTAACAATCGCTTTTTGTTAAAAACATCTGTTTGTAGGGTGATCTTGTCCTCAGTGACATGCTTAACCATGCATCTACTGTAGTAGGTTGCAGATCATCTGGTGCTAAAGTCAAAGTGTTCAAGCACAATGGTAAAAACAAGCAATTTGTAGTTTTTTAGAAACTTATTTGTTTTTCAGACAAGCACGATCTCGAGCGCATAATAAGAGAGTCCATTATTAATGGTCAACCGCGCACTCACCGTCCATGGGGTAAAATTGTTATTGTAGTGGAAGGTATCTACAGTATGGAGGGAGAAACATGCATTTTACCTGATATTGTCAGGCTAAAGAAAAAGTACAACGTAAGTGCAATAAGTACCGACATTAGGAAAACAAAAGATTGCTTCAAAAAACTTTATTACTAAAAACTGTTCTGACGCTATAATAGTGTTATTTGTACGTCGACGAGGCTCATTCAGTCGGTGCTTTGGGAAAATCAGGCCGTGGTGTATGTGATCACTTCGGAGTCGACCCAGCTGATGTAGATATTCTTATGGGCACTTTCACAAAATCTTTCGCGTCTGTTGGTGGTATGTACAGAGTTACCAGCGAAAAAAAAAAGAAGCCGATTTTTGAAGTTCATAGTTTTCTTTTTGCTTTCAAACTGCTTGTACTTACGTTTATATTCTTTTAAGGCTACATTGCATCCGATAAGAACGTAATTGATCACTTAAAGAACAAATCGTTTTCCCACATTTACGAGGCGTCAATGCCAGCAGCTTGCACACATCAATCTGTGCTTGCTCTTTCTGTACTTCGTGATGAAAGTACTGGAGAAGGAAAGAAAAAAATTCACGCTTTACGTGACAATTGCAACTTTTTCAGAAATGCGCTCATTGACCGAGGATTCCAAGTTGTACGTAAATTATAGATTATTCATATTATGAAACATATTTGATTTTATTTTTGCTGTTGCTAAAATACCTTTAGTATGGTTCTGAGGACTCTCCAGTTATTCCAATGATGCTCTACCATCCCGCTAAAATCAGTTTATTCTCAAGAGAGTGCTTGAAGCGAAACGTAAGTACTTCTTGCTCAATAGGAAATTTTTCTGTTTTCTTCTTTTTTTTTGCCCAATTTTTCTTGTTTGAGGCCTTTCACTTTTGTTGTGTTTTTACGTAATAACGCATTTTATAGTTGGCAGTTGTCGTTGTAGGTTTTCCTGCTACACCACTATTAATGTCACGCGTTCGATTCTGCCTATCAGCAGCACACTCCCGTGAAGACTTGGAATGGGCTATTAAAGAGATTGATGAGATTGGTGATATGCTCATGCTCAAATACGATAAGGGCAAGCCAAAGGCAATAGAACAAACGAGCAGTAAATTCATGTAGATTACACTTGTTGAAAAACATAAAAACTAAAAATTATACGCTAGTTGTTTTTGCACTGTGAAGTACTTAGCAATAAACAATGGGCAGTCCTCCCCCATTAAGCTACAAAAATTGTTTGGTGAGAACACAGTTTGGTGGTTCTGTTAGAGTTTAGGAGTACAACGCAACAGTAAGCGGATATCAAAGGTTGTAAACAAATCCTATTTTGGGCTGTTTGTAAAACAACGTTTTTGATATCCTACACGTGATTACCATAATCTATAAAAACGATACAAAGTACGTACTGGTTTAGTACAGACCCGATACGCCACACCAATTAGCTAACTCAAACGTTTCACTGATTTACAGTTGGTAAACTTTTGCAGTCTAAGTGATGTACGTTTAAGCCCTTAAGTCAAAATACAGTTCCTCCAACCGTTTAAAAGCACCTCCACTCTGCAAATGGCAAACCAACCACCTAAACTATCCCCAACCCAGTTTCAGATCAATGAATACACAATAGACGTCAAGAAGGCCCAAGATGCCATTACAATTACCGCGTTAGAACCTCAGTACGATTTTTTAGTAATAATATCAATTGTATCACCCTAACATTCGCACCCAGTACCTGCAAACAATTTACAAATACATACGACGAAAAGGCATTAGTGACCGCAACTTCGCACATGGTAACCTCAGCTAGCGACCTTCAAGCATTTTTCAAAACTGCACTCTACCAGCAAGATACCGCCGTATCTGTAACAGTTCGTGAATCTGTACGCAGTTTCTTTTATGTCCAAATCAAAATTTTAAAGTCTCACGTGAGACCAACTTACTTACGTCACAAAAGGAAAACGTAGAGGGTTTGGACATTGTATTCAAGACGAAAGTTGTTGTCGAGAGACAGTTCACGTTATCCTTATCGCCAATCAAAATCTCTCAGATTGATCGCTTGGAGATGATGGTATCAGGTTTATCACAACAAGTTACTACTCTCAGAGCTGAAAATGCTATGCTCAAAAGCCAGCAAAAAAAGCCTGTTGTTTTGAGCCTTGGTGCAGTCAAAGGGTTCACCGCTGATGCTAAGATGCAGTGGTCAAAGGAAATGATACCAATTGATACTAAGTACTTTAAATTGACCAACAACACTACAGTTACTGTTGTTAAAGAAGGCACTTACACTATAAGTGCACAAATTCTCAACGTAACAGGACAACCTTTGTACTATTGCTTTGTAGTGAATGGTACTAAAGAAACGTACATGTATGGGAGTGGAGGAGCATACCAAACTGTAAATGGTTCGCTTATCATGCACCTTTCGGCCAATTCTACTGTTGAAGTAAGACGTCACTGTAACGGTAGTGTATATTCCAATACAAGTCACTTGCACGGTCAATTTACAATTCTCAAACTGTAGAATAAAATATTTCACTTCTAGCTTTGGTATTTGTTTAAAAACACAAGGGAAAATGTAGTATTGATTAGCGCGTATGCTGTTTGCGCAAATGGATAGCTCTACTTCAAAAAACGAATTCTGTACTTTGAGACCTGAGTAGCACAACGCCTTCTTACAGGTTTTGCGATAAATTTTACCTAGAGCATAGTACTAACAAGAACTGCGGATTCTACGCATGCATTTATAATGAATCATCTGACCAGATCCAAACAATGTTCATAAGGCCATAGAGCAATAGAGCTTATGCTTCAGCATCCATTGAAAAAAATCACGTGCGTTCTAGTCATTGATGCCCGCTTCTTGTTTCAATAGCCACCTACCATTCAGAACTACGATAACCCACAGGTGTAATTCACAAGTAACTTCAGCTAAAAGATATTCACGAACTTGGATTATTTTTTGGTGCTAACAATAAGCGGAATGCCATATACAAAGCAGCTACTTCGAGTATGCTAGCATACACGGTATTTTTTGAACTCGGGGTTCTTTTGATAGAAACTGTTTTTTCGCGAATTTCAACTACAGGTCGGGTAATCCGTTAGCTTAAGTAAAGCAATAATACTTCATTCTACAACCAAACCACTTCATCCACCTCGCATCCATGGCCAAACAATCTCCTAAATCTTGTACCTATCAGATCAATAACTACTCAATAAGGGTCAAAGAGTCACAGGATCTCATTACAGTTTCTGCGACACGGACTGAGTATGAGATTTAGTATTCAACATCTCGTTGCTAATTATTCTATGCTTTAGCGGTAAACAATTCAGAGCTACGTACGACGTGAAGGTACTCGCAACTGCTACTTCACACGTTGTAGCTTCAGCCAGCGAGCTACAAATTTTCTTCAACAATGCATGTGACCCGAAAGACAATAATGTGTCCGTAACTCTGCGTGAGGTTGTACGTTAAGACAGAGTTTTACTAGAGATTAAACTTACACGGCTACAGGAACCTTGTGAGGGATTGAACATTGTATTCAAGGCAACAGTTGTTGTCGAGAGACAGTTTACGTTATCCTTATCTCCAATAATCTCTCATTCTGCTTTGGAGTCGACGGTGTCCGATTTATCCAAGCAGGTTGCTGAGCTGAAGGCCCAAGTTGCAGTGCTTAAAAAACGGCGATCCAAGCCCATTGCATTGAGTCTTGGTGCCAACACAGGGTTTAACGAGGATGGCGTGATGCAGTGGTCAAAGGAAATGCTACCAATCGACAAGAAGTACTTTAAATTGACCGACAGCACTACAGTTACTGTTGTTAAAGAAGGCACTTACACTATAAGTGCACAGATTCTGAACGTATCAGGAGAGAGGCTATACTGTTGTTTTGTAGTGAACGGTACTAAAGAGACGTACATGTATGGAAGTGGTCCAGAATATCAAACTGTATCTGGCTCGTTACTCATGCACCTTCCTGCCAACTCCACTGTTGAACTCCGTAGCTATGAAAAAAGTGCTGTGTATGAACGTACTACTAACTTGCATGGTCAATTTACAATTCTCAAACTGTAACACGAATAAACAGTTGCGCTTTCTAGTTCCAATAGCTTTACAAACTACAATGTGGTTCTACAGGTAGCAAATACCGGTCCGTAAACGGTATGGTCAATACATATGTTAATGTCAAAATCATGTCTTGTGTAAGAAGGAGATTTCAAGAATTGCTTCGATAACAGCCAATTTAGTAAAGATAATTTCAGTTGGGTACAACGAGCCCTATTCTTTGTGAGAAGCCCCTTTTGTATGCTAAAAAGTAGTGCGTGAATAAACACATAGTTTTAGTCGAGTCATATGTGGATCTCAAGTAGGTGTACAAAAGACTGCTAACAAATTACGCGTAGGTTCTACAAGTGGCTTTGTTTAACCATAGATCGTGAATCCTTTGCAGACTTGTACTACTCAATAATGAAGGCAAGTTACTTATGGTGACAAGTCCAATTTCATATCCAAACTTCAAACAGTTTACAGATGGCTTTTTATTTAAACCATACATTTGACTGATACGTTTAGTTGCCTTTTCATGACAATAACTGAGCTGGTTCGATGTCAATGAATTAAAAAAAAATTGTTCTCCCATGACTTGTTTGTCAGCTCTTTGGTGTTTAGGGGTGTTTTTCTATTGTTTGTGGTGTTCAAGCTACCAATTCCTCATCTGTAACTGGTGCTGCTGGGTCTTCAATGCCAATGTTTGCCTGCATTGAGAAATCGAGTGGTGGCGCACCATAGAGACGCGTTGCACGCGCTGCCCATTGTTCAAGGAAGATTAGATCATAACGCCTTTTAAATCGGGTTAATTAGCGTAATTGATGATAAATACGCACTGTCTGTATGAAAAGGATATGTCTATGCACCTAAGAGGGTATGAGTTTACATTACACTTAAAATTGAGTTTAAACTCACTTGCGTAAGCAGTGGTCTTCTCTTTGATCTATAAGCCGTGTGGTGAAGTTTGTTGTACAAGCGTCGAAACAGGTGCGTATTGAGTCTTGTATCATTTTTGACACTCTGTCCATTTGTTGTAGCTGTTGAAGCTCTAATAGCTCCTGGTCGTCAAAGTCTACAAAATGTTTAGTACAAGGTTAACGAGATCTGTTTACTTACCCATGGTGTAATTTGAGTATTGCTTTCAGCCTTAGAATTTCTTTTGACGGCTTAACAAGTCACAATTAAAGAGGTATGCGAAAGTGGCTGTACCGCTATGTTTCCTCGGTTACACACGCATTCACGCTATGTCAGTTGTAATAGGAAGCTGCATACCAAAAATCAGTTTAAACGGACACGTTGCTCATCTGAACAACCTAAAGAAACATACGCAGCGAGAAAAAGGCGTCAAATCAGCGAAGAGGATGTAATGCGTTTAAAAGCTTCCGGTACGCTTCCATAGTGCAAAACGCGCTCTCATACGCTTTCAAGACCTCTCTCAGGGTGTTAGAAGCAATATTAAAATAATAAACCCAGAGATGCCAAAAGAGTTCTCATCTTGTGGCGCCTTATTCACTAACAACTCTGAGATTAACATGGTGTGCAAAGTATCAAGTAAATACGTATGTCAACCAAGTTTAGGTTCGAAAGAGTGCTCTCCCAGAGATCGAAGTAGCACAAATGACAGGTAACTACCGTAACCATTTTTTGAAGATTTGGATCGATGATCAGTACGTATACAACCACGTTCAAAACGCGTACGTTATTAACACTTTACATAGGGAATTTGTTTTGAGTGAAAGCTGCGTATTTAACGTTGCTTTCCAGCGAATGGCATTTACCGTGGCGGCCTGGGTACTATCTGATATTCCTGTAACGGGTAAAAGTCCTTTTTGTGAAGAAGCAGAACCAGTAGATGTCATAATTGGAAAAGACTCAATTGAGAGCACTGGTATTATACTCGGAGACCAAACAGTCGGATTTGATAACAACAACTTTTACTCACCTCCTGTCGGCCCAAGAGGAGATGAAACACAGAAAAAAAGACGTAGGAGAGGTGTAATACCAAATGTCAATAATGCCTACGACAACAAATGAGTTGATCAATAAAACCTTGTTTATAGCTAACACAGTCGCTGCAGTGCTTTACCATATGCAGGCTAGTCCTGCTGGACAGTAGTGTGCCGTTATGAATTGCGAGTTTCTACGCGAAGAAGGGCTTTATTGATGTGCACCAACTGGATACTCGCCTTGGTACTTTTTAATATGCTCCTGTAATTCCTCGCTTTGCGCTTTCAAATGTTGTGGTAAGTCCTTGTATACATCTGTGAACAGCTTGTTCAAAGATGGCTTCTTTTTACTTTCGGCAATTGCAACTGCCTCAAGTAGTTCCTTTGTAACATCTTTTTCAAGTGCCTTAAAGTAAAATCAATAAGCGAGCATTTTTGTTGATGATAAACAAATCTTACTTTTTCCTTTGCTTCATCCCACAATCCTTCGTTATGAAGGTACATTCTAAAGCGAGTGACAGGATTCAAAGCCGTGTCTCTCCACTTTTCTACTTCAGAGTCTTCTCTGTAGCGAGAACTGTCATCTGACGTTGAGTGATGGCTAACTCGGTACGTCATGGCTTCAATAAGCACCGGTTTGCCTTCTTCTACGCAAATACGGCGTGCTTCCTAAAAGTCAAGTAAGACAACATCAAAAGCTCAAATATACCTTTGTAGCGTTGTATAGTGCGAATACATCATTACCATCCACGCGTATTGTGTGCATGCCGTAGGCTAGTCCGCGACCAGCAATGCCATCACCTGGAGCAAATATTTAGCAGTGGAAGAGGTCACTATTAAATACCTCTATACTGTTCTTCAGCAGGTGTTGAGATGGCGTATTTATTGTTTCTGCAAAAGAATATTGTTGGTGAACCAAGGGTAGAAGCAAAGTTCATAGAGGAATGAAAATCACCCTCTGACGCAGCACCCTACTAACAAGTCAACAATCTTTCACTACTGGTATGCGTTTATTGCCAAAAAAAAATAATAAGACTGCTACTTACCTCACCAAAGTACACAATTGAACAAGTCTTTAGTCCTTTTTGCTTTTGGCCATATGCATGACCTACAGCCTTCGAAAAATAAGCAAATTTTACGTCATAGGCAAGAAGAAGTCTCCACTTACGTGAGGAATTTGCGTGCCCAAAGGACTGGAAATAGTTTGATAGTTTAGCTCTTTTGATCCGTAGTGTATTGGCATTTGTCGTCCCTAAATACATTCAACGTGGTTCATTTTATTGGCAAAAGAATGACGCACGTAACCATGACCATCCTTGTTAGACCAACATTGATCACAAAATTGTTGTAAAGTAAAACCTCTCCATAACAACACGCCTTGTTCTCTATTTCGGTGCAATTAGCTAACACTCTATAATCTGCAACGAACCTGTACTGTCCGAAGACCATATCAGCAGCGTCTAGTGCTGCTGCAGAACTAAAGCAAGTGAGTGACACGAGTGACGCAAATATTAAAGTTACCCAAAATGTGTGGCTTCTTCGCCTTTAGCGTGCATGTAAAAGCTAATACGTCCTTGACGTTGAATTTCATACAATTTGTCATCCATGATTTGAAGCGTCTTCATTTGACGATATATTTTTAGCTTGACTGCGTCAGAGAACTAATAACGAAGTTAGAAGTTTAACGTTGAAATGGCTTTTTTGATTTGGAAAGTTTTGTACCCCAGGTAATTCGGCCGGGTTTGATATTGTACCGTCGTGGCGCAATAGGCTGTATGTTGGTATTGGTTCAGATAGTGCGCCTTCACCAGGAACTTGTACAGTTTCATTTAGCGAAAACTTAGATTTAGAGCGAGATTCCCAGACTGGTTCGCTGTAATAGCGCTTTTGAACAGAAAAAAGCCTAGAGTTGGTATTACGACGTTTAGCATGCGTAAGCGTACGCTTTGGTATGAGTGTAGCGAGTAATAGCGCTTTGTGACGAACTGTTCAAACAATTGGCCGATAAAGCGCTATAGTCTTTTTTTAACACTATTGTACGTCCTGTCGAAACAGCAACTCTGTTTTTACACGTAGCACGCAGTGTGCGTGCCAAAGAACTGCTAGCACTTGTGGTAGCGGTGTAAGCCTTTACAAACATCGTTTGACGTTACTTGATCAGCACTAATCTGGAACAGCCCTTCCATTGACTTAACAATATATAGAGTGCCTTAGCAGTGACAGGTGTCATGCTGAAACGCGTTGTTACTGTCTCATACACCTATTGGTGGTCAAATATAGTTCGTTTATATGTTTTCAAGTGCTTTTGTCCGAGTTAGTAATATTTTATGGGTCATCTTTACGCGCTTACAAACAGCTGTACGGAGCACTGGGCGCATGAGAAAGAACTTTTTTGTGCAGTATTAAATATGTTGACCACATACAACCACCAACCGTTTCCACGATCACTACAATCAATTACAAACAACATATAAAAAAGCAACTTTTATCAATCTTAAAAAAACCAGCGTGCACTTGTTGTCGCCTTGAGTCATAAACATTTTTACAAAACGTACCCAAAACAACGCAACACATGTTATTCGACATAGCCAAATTGTTTTATCAGCAATTCACTCGCACTATTGCTCGCTTCGTGAGCCTTTTTTCCTCTTCTACTCGTACGTTATTATCACACGATGGCGCCTCGTTTAACTACTACCACAGCCGAATGCAAAAAAAAGCCGCATGCTTATTCTCCAGCCCTGAGTTACGAACGTTCGTTTCGCAACAGAGAAGACGTGCTACCACCTATGTCACCCATTTTCTGCAAAGCCTACACCAAACGAGAGTTTGGAGGGTACACAGAAAACGGCAAAGTAGTGGCGGCAACCTATGACATCGAAGCTCCTCGACCAACACAAGACCAACAAACTACAACAGAGGTAAAACCGGTTGAAATCGTCGATGTAGAGATGGAGGACTATTACAGTGATTCCGATTCTGAAGCATCAAATGAACTTGTTGGTGTAGAGATAGATGACTATGAATCTGATTACGAAGAGGAAACTTCGGAACGCGACGAAGATGAAGAGTACGACGCTGACCTTTTTTTTCTTCTAAAAATCTATTATCATATTCTAACCGCTTTTTTTTTTCAAAAGGTTTGACTTGCGACACCAAAGATTGGTTCTTCATCGTTATAAACTGTGGGTAGCCGTAGATAAGATAATACAAGACCTACATTTCCGAATGCCTTACTCTATGGTGCCTTTTGATGAAGACTTTGAAGAATATCGCGAAATTTTGTTGTGTTCTGCTCTAAAGTCAACAGAGGATTTTCTAGACTCAAAACTCATTCGTCTACATGCCCTTAATATAATTATGCGAACCAACGTTAAATCTGCCCCAGAATTTTCGGATTTCTTTACAATTGTAGCCTACTCTATTCTAAAACTAGTACGTAGAATATTTTATGATTTTTTTTTGATTTAACGATTACCAAAGGAACGCGACCGGATTCGAAGTTTGGCCACTTTGGTTGAGAATTTAGAATCCAAAAGAGAGGTTGCAACTAGCCTAGATCGTACCAGTTCTCAAGAAGAGGTACGCCTATTACCTTTCCCGCCAAAAAATAAATTAATCAAAAAAACAGTCCCAAGTCAAAAACAATCCAAAAAGTGTTACTTGGGCTCGTGATACCGTGTTCCACACGAGAGCATGAGAAACTGGACATAGTCGTTTCTCCAAAGGAGATTTAAGGTAATTGTGTAGCACTACTATTGTTAACTGTCTAATCTTGCTTTAGAACTACTAAAAAACAGTAATTCACGAGCAACGTTGCTCACGGTGGCTACGCGTTCGAGCGAAGCGCACCATACGGCGTACTGAAGAATCATCACAGGTACAATTTTTGAAAAATATTTTGTTTTCACAAAAATTATCACGTGATTTTTTACCGCGTTTTATCAACTTTATTCTGAATATTTTTTTAGATCCTTGTGGTATTCTTTCAGATTCCCTACCTCAATATCAGCATCAGAACTCGAGTATGACAAACAGACGACTCACTGCACGATGTTACGGTTATTGATCGTCCTTACAAAAAACGCGGGATCGAACAAGATTTCAAGGATAGGCTCACTTGACATGGGTGGTTGTAGATGACGTATGTTTTTATATGCCGCATAGATTCTGACTGTCTTTTTTAGCTTTGATTAGGACTGGCAGTACTTTGTGCTTAGGAGCGGTTTTTCTCTTTCTATTTATTTTTCCTTTTTTTTTTTTCCTTTTTTTTTTCATTTTTTCTTTGTTTCTTTTTTAATTTTGATGTGCTGTTTTTGTTCGGTGTTCCTTCCTCTCTATTGTGCATTGTTGTTGATTAGAATCTAGTGATGTATATAACCAGTGTACAAAGGGCAGCATGCTGTTCTCAACATTCAGGCGCCTGTTTGAAAAGTTACTCATACTATTTCCCTTACTGTTATTTTTGGCTGGCCACCAAATTACATCCTCTATGATTCTTTTTTCCTTTCGTGTATCCAAGCAAAAGAGCCAAGGTATCCGACAAAGGATAGTCTGCACAAATTTATTTTTCATTTATTTTATACAAATTACAACCCCTCTCCCTCCTTTGTACAAGTACTCTAACCATAGGTGTTTTTACACCTCCCTTTTATACTGTTATCTCGAATTTATGAACGAAATACCTCTTGTTGGTGATAATTTTTCTGTGAAAGTCCAAAGAACTTGCAATTGTTATTGTACAAGTTTGTAAGGAGTAAGACTCCTTGGTTTTGGTGTGGTACAGTTTAATTCCTTGCTCGTGCGTAACGACCATCTATAGGTTTTGCCAATGAATCATTAATTTTAAGTACACATCCATCTTGCATCATCCGTACTATTTAACAAAATTTTTGTCAGCATCTCTTTTTATTTTTTTTTCGATAATAAAACGTACTTGTAATTCTAGCAATGTTGCGTGCATCATCAATTCCTGTTAAAATAAAGGCTTAGCACTTATGTGCAATACTTTAAATAACGTACCTGAGTGTGGATTGCCTTCAAAAGTCATGCCAAGCTCGCCAAGCATACGAGTGATATTTCTTCTATTTTTTGCATAAAAGTCTCCCCACAACCATCTCATGTTAACCCACTTATTGCAATAATGCGGTGTTTTAATTTTCTTCACTGTACACTCTCCTGATAAGAAGTCTCTGAGATCCCAAGGCCTATCCGTTGTTATAATCACAATATTAGTTTCTATTACGTACCCATCTGTTACAAACGCCCAAGAACCTGTGTAGATGAAATTTAGTCAACAAGACGAGTAAATATGACGTTACCCTTTATGTTTTCCCTCTGCCACGCGTCGAAGCGGCTCAGGGCTTCTTGCAATGATACTCCACCGTCAACTTGTTCCTATTCAGCAAAGAATTTAGCGACAGGTGTAAAACAAACAATTGTTGGTCTACCTGCGTTATACCGGTTAATTTCTTGCAGAAATCGGTGAGCGTTGGGTTAATTGTTGGTTTTAAATATAATTGAAATGTTTTTTCGATAGTGAGCGTAGATGCGTTAACTAATACTACTGGAAACTCTATTATCTCATTATTGTAGTTTCTATTGTTTTTTTCACAGGTAGCCTCAAAATCTAGTACGCAAAAGTAATCGAACTTCTGCGCTACTTTTCTTTTTGTAGTTGCCATTCTCGTACACTTGTGTTTTTAATCGGTTTTTCTTTCTTTTTTTTATGTGAAACTATCTGTACACGTCACACTTGCCGCGAAACGGATGAAAATCTTAGTTGAATCAACGTGCTCATAACAGCGGTTAATAGCGTTTGTTTAATGAGTACTGAGTGCCTTAATACATCACGTGACCAGAACGCCTTAAAAAGTGTTGTAGTATCATGTCAGATGGAGAAGATGAGTTGAATTTAGATCTAATAGTACATTTACGACAGTTTCATCAAGATTTAAGACTTTTAAGGTGAAAGAGCGCTGTATTGGACAATTTTCCTTTAAAATCAAAGAACGCAAGCCAAGTAACATCCTTGAAGCGATAGATAGAACAAAAGGTAGTGACACAACTGGATGTATTGTACGTGGTTTATTCCCTTTCTATTATGCCAAATACGCGATATTGCATGCTTTTATAACGCATACAGTAGGTTTGGCCTTGTGCAATTTATTTCTGTAAGCACATCTTGAAAAATAAGTCGCTATTCGCTGGGAAGCGAGTTATAGAGTTAGGCGCAGGGACAGGTAGACCCGCCCTTTTGTTTCTACTTTAATATCCGCTAAGGCATATCTGGACTTGTAACATCGCGCCTATGCGCTTCAATGACATTAACAGACGGTAATGACGCTGTTTTGAGCATTCTAGAAGAAAACGTTAACAACAATAAAGGTGCAGCTTCGTTTTTCTTTGAAGGCTGACAGTTAGTCTCCAGTACCGTCTTGTGACATGACAAGTTGTAAGCTATTGTGGGGAAGTGATGTTGGATCATTGGCAGGCTCTTTCGATGTAGTTATAGGATCTTCTTTAACGTACAAACACAAAATGTTTCCATTGTTATTCAACACTGCAAAATATCTATTGAAAGACTCTGAAGATTCATTCTTTTTGGTACTGTTATTGACCTAACTTGTCACATTATTTTCTAATGTTACACAATTAGACAGCTTTTGAGGAACATAAAGATGAGTTATCAAAAGTCTTCGATGGAGTTGCAAGAGATTGTGGTTTGAAATGTTCAAATACTGAGCACGTTGAAATGACTTCTGATGTTCTTATTCAACATGATGTCATCGACTATGGAGATAAAGTGACGATTAAAGAGTATAGAGTCATTAAAGCATAATTGAAACCACGAAGGGTTCTAAACTTGTAATAAACTACCACAAAATAATTGCTTTACCAGCAGATGTTTATTCTTAGTTTTTTCATATTTTTTGAATTGCCAGCATCAATCCAAAATGTATTTATTCAAAATTTACATAGTTGAAATATTCACCGTATTTTGTCTGGTGTTCATACAATTGATCTAAGCTATTGTCAGTATGTTACAGATGAAGGTATTACTGCTTTAGCTGGTGTTATGCGATTAATTTAGACTGCAGAGATTACGAATAAGGGTGAAATCAAAGAAAGGTGTGAAAATCTATCTCTGGTGGCAACTGGCGTTACAGATAATATATACAAACCCAGTAAGTGTAGTAGATTTTCACCAACGGCTTAATACCAAGATCTGTCATAAAAGTTAACAGGATGTTGTATAGCATGAGCATCTGAAATACCCTTCAACAATCTGAGAGAATTGTTTTGATATCGCTCCAAAAGATTGCATAGTTACCCCAGCAATATATATTGTAGAATATGAACAGTGACTTCCAAAGAATCTCATCAAAGAATGTGATATCCATTCATTTTTACTCCTCTAATCATCGTGACAACTTACTTTAATCGAGGTTGCAATGTAAGATTTCACGGCATTTGTTTTCAAATCACTGTGGAGTTGACCTGAAATAACGCTATTTCAATGTAACGTTAACCTACTTTTTCATGAAGCTCTATGTCCTGTCGTTTCTTTTTGGAACATCATTTTCGCTGTATTACTTCTGCGTAATCAATTAGTAACGCCTATGTGAAGATAGACGTCGTCAAACATAGTCCCATTTTGAGCATTCACAAAGTTCGATTTAATATGCACATCACCTTTGTTGTTGTTTGTTTCGCTCTGTTTATAGCAATACTGAATGCTACTGTAAGTGTAGCGTGTATAGGTGATTCCATAACGCATGGTGCATGCTCTGATGGCAAAACTTATCCAATACAGCTTCAAGGCATGTTAGGCGACGGCTACACAGTAACAAACTACGGTACTCCTTCTAAAAACCTTACTCATAACTAAAACATCAAAATAAAGGAGTTGGCGGTACAACAATGCTTAAAAAGGGAAACCTCCCTTATTGGAACACGAAACAATACACAGATAGTATTAATTCGAACGCTGATATTGTTATTATAATGTTTGGCACCAACGACGCAAAATTCTTTAACTGGGGTCCTTATAGTGATGAGTTTCCAGGAGACTACGCGGATATGATAGAGAGTTACGCTAAAATGTCTTCTTCACCAAAGGCACGCAATATCACGTGATTTTCTCTCGAAAGTTCCAACGAATTTTTTGGGTTTTTTTTAATGACGCTATAGGTTTTTATGATGACGCCACCACCTCTGTATCCACCAGATCCATACTCCATGAATAAGACCGTGATAAATGATATTTTCCCAACACTCATGCCAAGCATCGCTCGCGCTAATGGCCTACCAATACCTATCGACATATTCAATGCTTTAGGTACACAACTTTAGAATGTTTGACCTAAATTGTTTTCAGGTGGTGTAAATCTGAGTCAACCTGGGATAACATGTGATGGGTGTCACCCTACGTTAAAGGGATATACCGAAATGACGAAGACAATATTTGAGTACATACAAAAGCATTAGCTACAGTAAACAGCACTGTAATCTAACAAAGCTTCTTTTGTTAAACTTAAATACATTTTGCTCTTGCTCAACCAATAATACTAAACCTATGAATACTACAATTACACTAGTGAAACTAAATGTCTTCAAATCACTGTACTTAACGTAAAGTGAGAAACTATCAATATTCCACCTGCATACTGACTGCATTTTGGTCTATATTTTTGTAGTGCTAACACGTCTATCCTTCAAGTAACAACTAACAATAATTATACGCCAAAGTTCGGGTGTGACAACAACTTCAGTGTCTTTACCACGAAGATAGATACACGTTCTTGACAGCACGTGCAGGAGTCATTAGCTTGCGCTCGCTCCGCTCGCTTGAAAAAAAAAAAAAAGGAGTCATTAGCTTGCAGTTACGAAAAGTCAACACTTTCCTTATTTGTGCAAAAAAAAAGTACTCACATTTGCGATGGACACTTTTGATGAATCCCTATTAGATGGGGATCGTAGAAATAAGAAACGTGGCGGCATGCATTGGATGGTTCAGACTCTCATTGTCGTATTATTAGTTGTACTCGTTGCTCTAATAGCCGCGGACGTTTATTT
Source organism: Trichosphaerium sp. ATCC 40318 (assembly GCA_038496445.1). NCBI lineage: Eukaryota > Discosea > Flabellinia > Trichosidae > Trichosphaerium > Trichosphaerium sp. ATCC 40318. The sequence continues at coordinate 496,910 of JALMLS010000612.1, forward strand.
TACGTACAAAAACCATCAAAACGTGCGTAGTATTGGTTTTACAATCAATAAAGCTAAAATAAGCGGTAGCTCCATAAAACCGACACTAACACCGATAAACCGTACCTAGTTAACTTGGGTATTATGGGACCAAGAGTACAAGGATATAGAGTGTACTCACAATGCTACAATTTATTTATTTAACCTGTGAATAGCTCTGGGCAATTTAGCAACGATTTAGATGCACTAACGGAAAAATGGTGGTCATATTTAAACAACCGCAAAGTAGGACCAAACGATACCATCATTTCAGACATAGACGATACAGTTCTATCAACGTACAAAGAGTGAGTATACATTAAAAATTTTGACATCTTGATACTGCACGTAGGCTACTTACAACAAAATGGTTTTGTTATATCCCAGCAAAAGACGTTGCATACATTGAAGCCGCAAAGGCACCTGCAATACCACAAACTAAGCAACTTGTGTCAAATATTGTAGATAAAGGCTACACGCTCATATTTCTAACAGGCAACAACACACGCACAGCCCACTTCTCACTGCAATGTAGGTCGCCCTGAAAAGTTTAAGAATGCAACATTTGTAAATCTCGAAAGAGAAGGCATAAAAGGCTTTTCAAAGATCATTTTCCGTACTCCCGCGCAAGAAAGCCTTTCAGCGATGGCATATAAAGTAAGTCTACAATGAATTCCATGATAACTTTAACATCAAAACATAGTCACAGACGCGTGAAGAGCTTCAAAAGAGCGGTTATAACATTATTGGCAGCATGGGCGACCAAATGAGCGATATAGTGGGTGGTAATGCCCCATACCAAATGAAAGTACCAAACTACATGTACCTCATACCTTGATTGCACAAAACTTGTAGAGCGAAAGAAGTAGATCAAATACAAGAAAAAATTTCAAAAAACAATTAATAAAACTAACCTTCATCTTGTACGCCTCTAGTATTGTCAGACACTGGGCGCAACCTACTATCCATTTCTTGGCTCTAAGTCATACAAGCTAATTTATTTCTGTTTCGCGTCTACGCAAGCCACAAAGCCCATAGGGCGAATAATAATACAATGAAAAAGCTTGGTACTCCTAGGATGGATGATGGCGAGCAGTGGTCGCTACTGTCGCCATTCTTCGTATTCAAGGTCCAAGTGCGATTGACTAGGATAAGTTTTAGTGCATCAACGTTAAACAGCAGAAAATCTCTTACCAATATTGAAACTCCATACGTCTGAAAAAGCGCATGGCCAGCATGATACAGACCAACACGGTTGATTTGTTCCACCTGTTACCATTAACGTGTTACTATCTCTCATAGTTGCTAAATGGAACACGCGCGCTAATAGCGTAATATTAGTACATTGGTAGTAGCTAGAGGATCAAAGTAGCAAAATTAGAAACATTTAGTGTATTTTACCAGGTGGGAACGTAGGATTGTTTGGATCGTTGTTTTTGCCGCCATCACTCAATTTAACCCACTCAAGAGTATCTAAACGACAATCAGTTACAGACCTTTGTAGGACACAGCACCTTTGTGAAGCATCCAAACGTCATTAAACATGCTTCGTGAGACAGTTTGAAGTTTAGTTTGTTCCTTTCTGCTTCCGCCAAATGCTATCGCGGAGGTAGCGTTTACGTCAACCACTGTCTGTCCGAAACGCATGGATTCTATACTAGGTTACCAATAATTATACTAGATAGCGTACGCGCATCAACCGCGATAACCAACACCAAAATACAGCATGCCAGCTGCCAAGCTCTGTGCATTTTTTAGTCGTGAAGTGGTTTTGCGGCAAGAATTTACCGAAGTGGTCAAGAAACGTCAGGTTGAATTTTTTGCTAACTAGATCACATCAATGCCTCGCTGTACATCATACACCTACTCACCAACGAAGGAGGCAAAAGGTACAGCGTATTCGTGGGTTTTTATCGTGTATTAACATTGGATAGCCGCTAAGGCCCGCGCCAGCCGCTTGCGTGTGCATTTCAAGGTATGTAATTAGCACCGTATAGAGCAGAAAAAAACTTGGGTGGGGAAAGATCCGCGAACAAGTTTTTGTTTAGGGATATCTTCCTCATTCTAGTCGTCTTTGGCATTTTTACGCTTAAAAGCGTTTTTCTAAGCGATCTGTTAGAACACATACGAAACTGCCCGCACTATCAAAGGAAAGACTTTGGGTGATGCCAAACGCTACCTCCATGATGTCTTGCACTTCAGAAGGATTGTGCCATTTAGAAAATTTACTGGTGGTCCAGGCAAACACGCACAAAACAAAGAGCACAAAAAACACTACGCTGGTGGTAAATGGCCTCTTAAGAGCGCCAAACACTTGCTCAACCTTTTGCGTAATGTTGAAGCCAACGCACAGGTATGTATATTCGTCAGGGTGGCTCAGTAAGCGTATAAAACGCGTTTCGATGCAGATTACGACAAAAAACTCCAATTGCCTTTTCTTTGTCCATTTTGTACCAAATTCTTGATTCTGACGTTCCTAATTAGATGAAAAATCTCGACCTTAACCGTTGTGTAATCAAACACATCCAAGTTAACCGCGCCAGCAACTTGCGTAGACGTACTTACAGAGCTCATGGTCGTATCAACCGTACGTATTTTGCGAATGCAATGTAATATTTGATTTAAATCTGTTTCTTACGCCTGTTTTTTTAGCATACTTGTGCTCCCCTTGCCATGTTGAAATTATTGTTGAAGAGAAACAAGAAACCGTTCAAAAGCCAAGCAAAAAGGCCGACAAAGCCCCAGCTGAGGAAGAAATGGCACTCGATTAAAACAATAAATTTTCAAGCGTGTACCATTTGTTTAATTATGTGTCTTGTTCTGTTTGTTGTATAGCCGTATTTTTTATGGATATCACTTAGTAATGACACGTCTGCGCAGTTGTAACGAAACAGTTAAAATGTCATTTGACACCATCAAAGCGAAATGTTGTTTTCGCGGTAATTGAAGCGTTGCATTTCCAATACAAGCACAACCGTAATTTTTTTGTGCTGGTTCGGAACCTAATTATTTTGCGGACAAATTTTATAGTTTTGAGTCAACGCTTATCAAGGTGTCATTGTAACTTGTTTGGCACAGTATTGAAGACACACGTACTGACACTAGATAACGGTAAGAGAAGCACTGGTACATATAATGTCGCTTTGTAGTTGTTTTTGTAATACATACAAACGCAAAGTATTCCATAGGCGATCTATCGCGTGTGCGATTGCGCTGCGCGAGTACTGTAATTAAACTCTAGCTCAGAAGAGATATCAAAAGTGTTCCAAATAAAAGTTTTATCAAACTGGCGTTAGCTTAATTTACAACATAATTACACGAATCAAATGAACATTATAGATAGGCAACCAGGCCTCTCCACGCGAATTGCAGTGGTAATGCCATCACGCTGCAAACCGAGTAGATGCGCTTTAGAATGCAAAAAATCATGTATGTACGCCAAATGGCGCGAGTTAGCTTCAAATGTCAGTATTGCTAAAATGTTTGTAGGTCCTGTAAACAAGACTGGCAAGAAATGTATGACCGTCACGCGCAAAGACAAGCAAGTAGATATAGCTGAGGATTTATGTATTGGTTGTGGCATTTGTGTTACAGCCTGCCCATTCAAAGCTATCAAGATAATCAACCTACCAAAGGCATTGTTGAAAGAAGCTACTCACAGATATGGCGCGAACGGATTCAAACTACATCGTTTTCCTCTACCGAGAAGAGGAGAAGTGCTCGGTCTCTTGGGAATGAATGGTATCGGCAAATCAACTGCTGTGCGTATACTATGTGGTAAACTGAAGCCAAACCTTGGGGTGGCTGGTGAGGCACCAGGTTGGTCAGAAATCATAAAGAACTTCAGAGGATCTCCTGTACAAGCCTTGCTTCTGAATCTTCTAGACGAAAAATCTAAGGTACATACTCTAGTAGTACATCAGTTGAAGTAATGTTGTGTTAGGCTGTAGTTAAACCTCAACACGTTGACTTTTTGCCTAAAATCATCAAAAAAACTGTTGGCGAAATTTTGCGTAAAAAAGATGAACGTGGTTGTTTAGATAAAGTAGTAAAGGTGAGATTTTACACATACATTGTGTATTTGTAGTACGTGGCATTAATTTTCTTTTTTGTAGATTCTTGATTTACGTCATCGTCTTGATACTCCAGTTCCAGAACTCAGTGGAGGTGAACTTCAACGCTTTGCTATTGCTGTGGCTTGCTTAAGAAAAGCTAGCATGTACGAGTTTTATTTTGAACTTATTGCTCTTGGGTTAACGACTATCATAGCTATATCTTCGATGAGCCATGCTCATACCTCGATATTAAACAGCGCATACGCGCTGCACGTGTCATTCGCGATGTACGACTAATTTCATTTTTTTTGTTGATAGCTAATTTTTTGTATGTAGCTTGTAGACATGGACACATACGTAGTCGTTGTTGAACATGATCTAGCGATGCTTAATTATATGTGTGACGCTGTTCAGTTATTCTATGGTAAACCTGGAGGTTATGGGGTTGTAACAAAACCTATTGGATGCAGCCAAGGTATGTACTAAAAGCTTTTGGCGTTTGCTCAAAAACTATAATTTCGACCCAACCGGATTCAAAAATCTCGTCTCTTCAATTGGATACGGCCATACAACCATGAAAACTCCGTGTCTCTTTCCGAACCGCGAAGATAAGCATGGTATGGCCCTGCCAGTACTTGGGTCCGTGAGGACCAGGGAACGTAGGGTGCTGTATTCATTTTGCTTTTTCTTCCTGCCCAATACCTCGCATGGGTTGTCTCCCCGTTACTCGTTTTGAAAGAGCAGTTACTTACATTAACAGACACAGATAATATTTTTACTTATCCTTCTTTTCTACCGATATATATATCGTTTTCTTCTTACAATTGTTTTAGGGATAAACATTTTCATGAATGGTTACATTCCAACAGAGAACATTAAATTCCGTAAAGAAGCATTGCAGTTTAGCGTAACAGCCTATGATGACCTTGAGCTTAATCAGCCCAAATCCAAATTAAGTGCACGGACATACCCCAAATTAGTAAAAACGCTTGGTATGTAAACTATCCTTTATTGGTCATTTTCTTACTCACATATCAATAGGAAACTTTGAATTAACTATAGAAGAGGGATACTATAAAGAATCAGAAGTAACTGTACTATTGGGCGAAAACGCCACAGGGAAATCTACTTTTATGAAGTACGTGTTTTAAAGAGATTTCCTTAGTTTAACTGGCTTCTCTTTAGGCTGCTTGCTGGTAGACTTGTTGATGACAATAAAACCAAAGTGATAGATGAGCGCGTAAAGGTTAGCTACAAGCCTCAGTTGGTATCAGTCACATCTACTGTACGTCGTATACAAAAAGAGCTTTGACTTTTTTTGACTATTTGCGTCTAAGTGACTTTGTTTAGGTGAGAATAACAGTTGAAGAACTACTAAATAATAAAACTCGTGGTACTTGGACTAATACAAGATTCATGAAAGATGTCATAAAACCTCTTGGGATACATACTATGGTAGACGCTCAACGAAAAGTACGTCTCAAGAAGAGAACTCATTCCCAAGAACGAAAACCACCTCGAACTTATTTTGTAAACTAATACGAATGTAGGTTAGAGACCTCTCTGGTGGTGAAATGCAACGTGTTGCAATAGCACTATGCCTTTGTAAACCAGCTGAAGTATATCTCATAGATGAGCCTTCTGCGTATTTGGATTCAGATCAACGTATCCTATTAGCTAAAGTAATCAAAAGGTAAATCGAAACAGTTTCTTGCAAGTAAACGAAGTATTGTTTACGTGTTCTTTAGGTATATCTTACAGTCCAAGAAAACAGCTTTTATCGTTGAACATGATCTTATTATGGCAACATATATGGCTGACAAGATTATTTGCTACTCTGGCACACCCTCAGCCAAGTGTGTAGCATCAAGGTATTAAGTTTGTTTTAACGACGACTAAACTATGGTGTAGGCCTCTCTCGATCAAAGATGGTATCAGTATGTTCCTAGCATCCCTAGAGATTACAATGCGTCTTATCCAACCATCCATGAGACCTAGGTTCAACAAATTTGGATCTGAAAAGGACAAGTACGCATAGAAGACATCCCTTCAACTAGCCAATGTCTTACCTATTTTTTTCGTTTTATAGGATTCAAAAAAGGAAAGGAGATTACTTTCTAACGAGTTACGATGCCAATTATTGGCGCTCATAAAAGGGGCTACAAGGGACCAAAGTAAGTGAACATTAAACTCCAATACAGTACTAAATACGCAATTAGTCCAAGCCAAAAAACCCAATCTGCAACAAAGCCATGGTAGGCTCTCTAAGCGCTCTTTGTGTCATTGAATGTACGTTCATAATATCTGTATAGGATTTAACTAAGTCTTACTAGCAGCTCAGTTATGAACAGAGCGAACAAGATGAACATTTAAAGCAACATCTGTAAAGATGATAAGTTCTTAAAGACCAATAAATAGTTTTCTAACAAAGACATTCCTTCCAATCTACATTGCTGTCAAGGTTTTACCTGTTGTTGCTATTAAACTTTACGAGAAAAAATTAAAAAAGTTCAGTGGTGACATAGCGTTCGGGCTCATTCTTCAATGAAACGTTCAAGAGTTTTTCACAAAATTCTCACAGTCAAACGATAGTTTACACCCTTATTCTTCCTAAACCCTACAATGTCTGCAGAAAAGGATGTAGCACAAGCCCAAACACTTGAAGAGCGTGTTATAGCTATGTTTCGTACTTATGGTGAAATGCGTACGAAAGCAAGGACAAAAGAAGATGTAGAGGCAGCTCTTGGTTTCTTAAACGCAAAGGAGAACTCCTGTACATTTATTATAAACAATAGTAAAAAAATAGCATTTTCTGGATACAAGGAATGGCTCAAACATATTGATGACGCGAGGCTACAACAATCGATCGATATGGTACCTATTAGTGATAAAATCACGTTTTGTGAAAAGACAATGGTACTTGATTGTACTTGCTTCAAAGTGATTAAGGGTATCAAGTCGCCACCCTTCCATATCATAGCACAGATTGTTCTAGAAGACGGACAGCCTAAGTTCAGCCACTGTGATATCTATACCAGTCAAACCTAAAATAAACCTTTTTGTAACATAATCAGGCTGAATTGATTTACACATTTTAGTTTCTAATGTTGGGGACATAGTGTTACATATCACAACGTTTTCATAGAGTACCATTTTCGTCCGAAACAGTAAAAATGGTTTAGCCCAAAAGATACCACATATTTAGTCGAATTTTCCTACATTTTGGCACTGCCACACCTACCAGTGGTTAACAATATGTGCGAAGGTCAAATTATTACACCGAACAAGCGAAGGCTTGACCGAAAGCGAACACGCCATTACATATTTGCATTTGCTGTCCTACTCAAACACCTTCTCTTTTTTTTTTCTGTTGGTTTCAGCACCTTCGGTAAAATGTGTAGCCCAACGCTTAGTCTGGCGTGCTACAACAGCTTACTAAGTTACAAAGCGAAGTTCCGAACTTTGTATCACGTTATAAGTATGTGTAAAACGGTTCACAAGCACGTGCGATACGTAAAAAGTGATAAACAAGCACAACAGACCTATCAACAAATACAACAGCTTTTGTCACAAACCTTTTTTTTGCAAGTTGCAACGCAGTGCACATTAAGATAAATATGCATTGTTTCCTGAATACCCTACTATTATTCAGCGATTGTATTTAACGAGACTGTCCAAAACTCTCCAACTTTTTTACGAACACTTTTTGAAAGTTGTAGCAATACACCACAACAGACTAAGTATGTTCTCCTTTAGATGCGTTTTTATACTGGCTTCCATTGTTATCGCTGGTACTTATCCGCCTTTAAAGTACTTCGTTTAAAAACAAGAATTGCTAGCTCATGTCACTGTGGGTGCCAACAAGTGGGAGGATATTCAAGCGTTTAATGATGTCGCAAAAATGCTTGATGACACTGAACACCTTGATAACCCTTTAGTAGCCACTGGTGATATCACTGGTCATGGTTCTACAATATGCATTGTGTCATCAATTGAAAACAAAACCTTTGTTGGCGATACCTTATCATTTGTGGATGCTAGTGGCGTTTTGGTGGTAGTAGGAACGCAAGAGAGTACGAACTTGTTGATCCTTTTGGGCTTTGCTAACATAAGTGCTAGGCATCTCTTCTAAAACAGCGACAGTACTTCGCGTATTCGGTAAGGATAGAACGTACGGTGTTGTGTATGGAAACAATGAGTTTTCCATTGTTTCTTGCGATAAACTACGTGAACTCAAGCGTGGATTTAACCCTTTAGCTTGCCGTATGAGGTTCATTAGTGCTAATGCAGCAGGAGTACGTTGTCACATTTTGGTTTTAGGTCTTCAGTTTAAAGAATCACGTGATACCAAATACAAGGCATCATTGTTTTTAAAACATTGTCAGGTGTTCCAGATATCAGAAGCAATTGAATTTATCGAACCTTCAGTGGTGGCTCCTTTCAGGTTTGGATTCACTTACGATTCTTGTATGTTTTGTTTGCAACGTTCCACTAATAGGTACCTAGCTTCAAAAACGTATGTCATTGTAAACGACTATGCTAACATGGAGGATGTATTTCCAATTTATGTTGATGCAGTGTCACGAAATGTTACCATTGATTTTGGTGAAGGCACTTGTACGTGAAATTCAAAGCATCTAACCATCGAAACTGTGTATTAGATTCATTTTTTGACCTTTTTTTTTTCATTCCAGTTACTACTGCGAGACTATTTGGTGGTGATGTTTCTGTTGATGATAGTGGGTGTATTGTTGCTGTCTTTAGGAGCGAGAAATCATCGATTATGAAAAGATCTAATGATAATGGTATAATGAGAATGACCGTATTGAAGGGAAACGAGACAGTAAGCCAAACAAACTTTTGTATGTTTTTCATCGCACATTTTTACACGTGATAGTTTCTCTATGACTACACTCTCATAAATACGTCATTCGTATTACAACCATCCATTGATCTCGCATATGATTCTGTATTCGACCAGTTCGCATTAATTTATGGAGAAAGAACAGACGTTGGTGCTATCGAAATTAAAGTAGTTCAATTCCAAGTCATGTGTGCAGCAAATGCAAAAGTTACAGTGATCGGTACAGCAAATGTCTCAACAAGCACTAATCGCAATGCTGTTTCATATTCAATTGTTGCATCTCCGTCAGCTGAAAGCACTTTCATTGCAACTTATACCAACGGAACAAACACGTACATGTCAGCGTTGTCATCTACAGCTTCGTCTGTTAACATTGCTCTCCCAAATAATGTGTTTGAAGATCCCAGGATAACTAGAGTGGCATGGATTCAAGGACAATCGAATGGTATTGGAATTGTAAGTTAGACTGTATCTCAATAGGCATTATTTTATGACATTTATTTAGGTTGTAGCTCGAACTGAAAGAAGTCTGCCTGAAGGGTATAACTCAACAACATCATTTATTGTTGTCGACACTTGTCCAATGTCTCCATCTGGGTCAGGACCAACAAGCATGACAGAACCTGGCATGGTGACGGCACCACCAACGGTTTCCCCTACCACTATCAGCGCACCTACAAGCAATGCTCATGAGCTTGCAACACGCTTACTATTCTTTGTATTCACCCTATTGATCTTGTAAACGTAAAACAGAACAGTTCCGTCCCTCTAGTCTACCGCTATTTGTAGTACCAATAAACATACTTTACCTCACACTTTGGAGGATAGAAGAGAAACAATGAACAGAAAGGTGATGTGTAAGTGTCAAACTATTTAATTTATTCCCTTTAAAACAAAACAGCTGTTTCTTGTGTTTTTTCTCTTGGGTGTTGGTTTAAAATGGTCTAGATACCAAGTTTGTAACAGCTTTACCCTTGTAATGAGCTACAACGAGTTTAGCCTTCTCAGCAATGCTCTCGTTTGTAAAACCGAATTTGGCTTGAACTTTCTTTCCTGGGCCTGAAGCTCCGAATGTCTTCATACCATGGACAGCATGAGCGTACTTGTACCAAGCATCAGTAGATCCAGCCTAAACATACAAATATAAGAAAAACGCCAAGATTATCTGTTTGCTTAATCACTCCTTACCTCAACAGCGAGTACTGGTACTCCTTCTGGGAATACTGATTGTCTGTAGCTCTCTGGTTGCTCATCGAACAATTTCCAGCAAGGCATAGATACAACACGGACCTTACGATGAAGCTGTTAGCAATCTACAAAAAAGAGCGTAATGACTGAGTTTAGTACCTTGAGGTCTCCGAGTGCCTTTCTGGCGCCTACGCAGAATTCTACTTCAGAACCAGTACCGACAATGACGATATCTGGGGTTCCATCACATCCTTCTAGGACGTAACCACCCTTTGCGGTGTTCTCAACTGAGGAATTGGCGTAGTGTGGTACATTCTGTCTTGTGAGAGCGAGTACACTTGGTCTGTGCTTGTTCTCAACAGCAAGGGCCCAAGCACCAACAGTCTACATATTTTAGTTAGCGCGTAGTGGCTTCCAAGTAAACGGAAAACGGTAAACCAATTTGTTTTCTGCGAATGAAAAGCTCGGACAAGCATCAAGAATCACAAATAGGGTACAAAAGGTTTCGGACAGTAGTCTACAAAATTGCCTTTGGTGTTTTGCGTACCTCGTTACCATCAGCTGGTCTGAAGAACAACAAGTTAGGTGTAGATCGGCAAAGCATAGCTTTCTCGATAGCTTGATGAGTTGGACCATCTTCACCCAAAGCGATAGAATCGTGGGTCATAACCATAACACAACGCAAGTGGGACAATGCGCTGAGGATAACAGCACCGTATGCGTATCTAAGTAGAGAATATGTTAGCCATATAATAATCACTTCTGACCATACGGAGAAACCAGTTTAAAATAAAATAAAAAGAACAAAAACTGATCAAAATCATCTTTTGTCTAATAATGTGCCGTACCCAATGAAGTTAAAGAAAGTAGAACCGAATGGAATGAAACCACCGTATGCGGCAATACCGTTCAAGATAGAAACCATACCGTGTTCGCGAACACCAAATCTAAACAAGTTGGTTAAAAAATGGTGAAAAAAAAAACAAAGAAAGATAAGCTGGGACTAACCTCAAGTTTCTGCCGTAAGCATTCTTTTGAAAGTCAGTGTCTTTGTTTAGGTATGTGAAGCATGAAGGGTTCAAATCAGCTGAACCACCAAAGAGTTCAGGCAAGACATCAGCCAAAGCGTTAATTACTTTACCGCCCAATTTACGGGTGGCAAGTGGGCTGTCAGCTAAAGTGTTTGTTAGTAATATCCTGTCATATTCTACTACACGTACCTGGGGTGTATTTTGGCAAGGCCTTTTTCCAATCTTTTGGAAGTTCTCCAGACATACGGCGTTCGAATTCAGCAGCAAGTTCTGGGTATTTTGATTTGTATGTGGCAAAAAGTTTGTTCCATTCAGCATGTTCTTCAGCACCCTTCTTTACATGGTTAAGTGCGTCAGAGGCTTCCTTGGCGACATGGAATTTTTCTTCGCTGAGTCCAAACCTATAATCTGTGAGTACTGGATGATTCCAAAAAGAAAAATCCGCCAAAAACAATGTGCTTACTTTTTCTTGCATTGAGCGATATCTTCTTCGCTAAGAGGGGAACCGTGTACGCCATGGGTACCTTCTTTTAGTGAACCAAAACCAATAGTTGTTTTGACCTGTTATAAGCTTGTAAGTACCAGTACAGCCAAATTTGACTGTTGTTAAATTTTACTAGAGAAACACGTACTGAAATGAGGGTAGGTTTATCGGTAACGGCTTTAGCAGCATTGATGGCCTTGAGGATACCTTCCAAGTCGCTATCACCATTCTCTACAGTGGCTACATCCCATCCATATGATTTGTAACGCATATGAACATCCTCTGTGAAGGAAAGATCGGTATCACCTAGTAGTAAAAATTTAGTGTCAACTATTTTCTTGATTCTCTGGCGAACATACCATCAATTGTGATTTTGTTGTCATCGTACAAAACGATAAGTTTACCCAAACCGAGATGTCCGGCAATAGAAGAAGCTTCAGCGGATACACCTTCCTAATAGTAGAGGGTTAAACTCTTTGTTGTGCAAAGCATGTACGAAAGAAAAACGTACTTGGAGACAACCATCACCGCAGAATACGTAGGTGAAGTTATCAACAATTTTTGCGTCATCCTTGTTGAATTCCTTTCCAAGGCGAGCCTTGGGAAAAAGAGTTTGTAATTGATAATGATAGTGCGTAAGGTACCTCAGCAATGGCAAGACCGACTGCGTTGGAGATACCTTGACCAAGTGGGCCAGTAGTCACTTCAATGCCAGGGAAGTCGTTCTCTGGGTGACCAGGAGTCCTAGTTAAGTATGAGTGAGCTAGTTTTAATCGATTCTTGAGGTACTTTGAGCCAATTTGTCTGAATGATTTCAAATCATCCATGGTCCAGTCTGTGTAGCCAGTGAGGTGGAGCATAACGTATTGTAGTGCGCAAGCGTGTCCGTTTGACAAGACAAAGCGATCGCGGTTTGCCTAAGTGCAACATAAACAACAACGCGCAGGACGAGGTAAAACGTACCCACTTTGGGTCTACAGGATCGTACTTCATTACAGATCCCCAAAGTACGTGAGCCATAGGAGCCATACCCATAGGTGCACCTGGGTGACCGCTGTTGGCTTTACGTACTGTATCAGCACTATACGAAACGTTACGAACAATTGGGCCAATTTACAGAAATACGTACCTCAACATGCGGATAGTGTTTACGCTAACATTTGAAGATTGCTAGCAGAAAAATTAGCTGTTTCTCCATTGCGAATAAATTGTAAAAAAGCCTGGCACGCGTTTTTATGTGCCTTTTTCGCAACAACAGAACAGTGGGAAGTGTTAGACAATTTTTTTTTTCATTTTCAGACCAAGCGGACAAAGCATAGTTGCGCATGGCAAGGTTTTTAGAGTACGTACAGACATGTGTGTTGTAGTGGTTGAAGACTCGCCGACTGTTTCTTAAAGTGGTTAAGCACGCGTTTTACGCTTAGTCACGTCACCTTTTGCTTCCTTTGTCTCTACTCTTTGTCGTTTGCTTCTATCATCCTAAATAGCACTCAGTACATTGCACACATTCAACGCTATGGGCATGTGGCATAAAACCGTTAGTGTTGTGGTGTAACATACATCAGTATCTCCAGCGTTTAGCCTACGTTTTTTAGAACTGTTTGACATTCCAGTGATCGCGTGAGTTGGTAATAAGTATGTAACAAATGTCCGTTAGGTTTGAAAATAAATCGGCCTAACTGGCGGTAAGAGTTCGTCAAAGGATCCAAAATTGATTTAAACCACAACAGCAGCCCTTACAATGCATAAAAATAACACGTTGTTTGAAGCAAAATCACGTGGTTGCCAAACAATTGGCTCGATAATTTTTCAGTTAGTTTTATTGTAGTAAACACACAGTCGTCACTTATCTAAAATCACTCGTATAAAACCGTTTTTCCAAGTCTTCCAAGCCTTAGAGTCCCAATACCGAAATACACCACCACTCCATACTGGTATTTGTATGTCGGTTGTAGTTAACTTAAAGGAGCCGCTGATAAATGCTGAGTTCTGACCGTGATGATTACAGTAGTTTTGGCACCATGTAATATCGTACACGTCATTAGCTGGCATGGATGGTGTGAAGTGAACTGTTACATGAGCAGGACAAGAGCCAAAGGTATGCTTAAATGTTAGCACATTACATTTTGACGCATTGGCAGGCACCCAATCGCTTGTGAAGCGGTTTGGCTTTTGTAAATCAAGCTCGAGTTTTTTAATTCGTTCGATAGCGTCTTGTAGAGTTAAAAGTGGTTTTGTAGTACTCTTCTCTTTAGTTTGCTTGTTAAACCACCATTTAGATCCATCGAAGTTTTCGCGTTCTTCCCACTGTCCACTCATTATAAGACGCAGCTAGCTTTGAACAATAATAATTTTTGAAGTTCCTTTGACCGACACCGTTCCTTGTGTTTACATTTCGGTTTTTTTTCTTTGAATTACCAATGAGGAAAACCAAATATGTTTTAGTATTGTCCGTTTCAGTCAAGTTAGTCAACTAGTTATTTCGCCAGTTATTTTTCGCTCTGGAAGCACTTTATTTGTGTTGTAGTAGCCATTGGAGCACTTTTTACGAGAAAAATAACTGACGAAATAACTAGTTGACTAACTTGACTGAAACGGACAATACACACCACCAATGATACTTTACAGCAAACAAACTAACAAGAATAAAAGGTGTCGTGACTTGTTTATTTTATCAATGTGTTGTCTTCTTTTTTGTTTGGGAGTGGTGTATTTAATCTGTTGTTAGTTTTTTCAGCAAGGAAGTACTGGATATCTGGTTCTTCTCCAAGGAGGTTCATTAACATCTTTTTTGGGCTACCAACACCAGCAGGTCGTAAAAGACCTTCTTCAAGAATTCTACCAGCTTCTCTACTGAGAGGCTCTTTCAAGAAGATTTTATGCCACATGTGCGCACTAGAAACTTCACAAAACAAGTATGAGTAATAAGTACTTGCATAACTACAACGAAGAGATCAGACATGACAGAACAGCAAACAACATTCTAACTTACTTCTGAAGATGACCACATAACGTATGACTGTAAGTTCCAGGAACATGTGGAATACTTCCAAAGCATTCATTTACTGTCTTTTCACAATCTTGCCAATCCTAAGCAAGTTATTCATTGACAATCAGTGGAATAAAGAGTTTCGTACCATTGCTGTTGGTCCATGTACAACTTGATCTAAAGCAGATGATACAAGTTGTTCCTGTATATTTACTGCTCCCCAAATACGTTTACTACGAAGATATGCGTCCAGAGTGTCTTTTGGAAGTGTCTCTCCTAGTATAAGATAAGCAAAGAAAGGTCAAATCAAAAAACCACTTGCCTGTTTTGTAATGCTTTGCGAATTTACTGAGAACGCGATAATCACGGATAAAGTGCTCAAAGAGCGTAGAAGGTGTCTCATTAAAATCTAGGGCAGTTCTTGTACCTATTAAAAAGCGAGGGTATTAGCTTTAATGCAATAAAGAAAATAATCATCATACCACTGCATGATTGTAGCTGTGTATCTGCTAGTACAGCGTGCATTAGATGACCGAACTCATGAAATATTGTTTCTGCATCTTGGAACTCCAAAGTAAGGACATTAGTACCATCTTCAGGAAACCTTTTAAATAATAAGAAGCGTTTGTAAAGAGAATACATGAAATTATGAAAACTGAATGTACTTGGCGTTGATGTTATGAACCATCATCACCTTTGGGATTTTATTGTATCTATTCCTGAATTTTATAGGCATATTTGCAGCACCATTAAACCGACTTTCTATGTGAATATACGCCTAGAAAACATATTTTAATCTACCAACAAAATCCAAACAGAAAAATATTTTTCTCACCTCTCCCATCAACTCACTTGTTTCTCCTCTTGTGAACTGGAACTACAAATAAAAGTTTACACCCAAATCCATAATATAAAGAATCACTCACCTTTCTTCCTACAGCGTCAATCATTTCTCCTTTAGCTGCAGGTACTTCCACCATGTCTAAATCGAACAATGATTTTGCTACCAAAGCCAATCCATTAAATACGTTCTCAATAGTAAGATAATTGCTCATTGATGGTATTTCGCGTCCATCCCCTCTAGTCAAGAAAGGTATATCCCATTTCTGTACTTTTGGATCTGTATCTCTTGGACAAAGTGTTTTTTTCCTTTTAGCAATATCCTCAAGTGCTTTTTCAACAATTGGATTTACAGTCGCTGCATACTTCTACACATGGCGTTATAACGTGATTTAAAATATGACAAGACGAACCTCAAGTAGTCTTATAACATCTTTGCCTTTATATATACGTAACACATCATTCATGTCAGCAAAAGACTCAAAATCAAGAAAATTAGCAAGTTCTCTTCTTCGTTCAAATGTTTCATCCATAATTCTTGTTGTTGCTTTTTAACTTTTAGTTCTCGTCTTGCTTGAAGTATGCGGTGACTTACGTGTGGGTCCTAGTGAACTTTTATATACTTGTTCACGGATACTACCAATAGGACAGTATTTTATTAGCCTATTTCTGTAGGCATACGGTACTTCAGCCTTTCCTTTTGTAGCAGTTGTACATCCAGGTAATAATGCTTCCATTATTTGTCTCTCTTCTTCATCGAGATCATTTGGTACATCAATAAAACAGGGTCCATATGTCTCAGGTTTTCCCTCTTGATCATAATATAAGCGCTTTAGATGTCTTCGAAGTTAAGATAGAGAATAGCTTGCAAATTTTGGATTTCCTTGCAGATTGTTAAAAGTTCAAAGTTGGATACTGTATTTCATCGTTTATCTCTCTCAGAACCTCTTTTTGTTCTGGTATAACTTTTGTTATACCAAACTTCTCAAACTCACGCTTAAGTTGCTTTGCAACCTTTGACTCTTCTTCTGATAAATGCTCCCTACATTGTAATATAAATAAAAACCCAGAAAAATCGCAAGATCCTCACGTACTTGTTCTCAAGTGCCTCTGAAATCTTTTGAAACAAACCTTCGTTTGTATGTAATTCCGTTAGCTTTGGTGCAAAAGAATCTAAAGCATCCATTGCTCCTACCATCAATCAAAATTATATTGTATTTACCAATCAAAAAAGCACGTGATGACATACCCTCAGCCCATTCACTGTTAGGATGCACGCTAGCACATGACTCTGCTGGGTCTGCTACAGCACATAGAGTATCAGAAATACGATCCATATTCCTTACGATCTAGAGAAAGTTAAAATGCAACTGCTGTATCCGTGTTCAGTGCAGGCTTGTCTATTTTCTTTTTTAAAGCCATAAATACGCTTGAACATTGGGAACCTAAGCGTTCAGGGGTATTGTACTCTGTTTTTGGTTCCATTATGACAAAAAGACTTACCTCAGCGTAGTTTTGCGATTTATCGGTAGTTATAGTATGTACTAATGCATCTATGTCCTCCAATTTTTTTTTTGCCTCTTTACTCCAATCACTGGGTTTATGTATTCCTTTTAGTCCAAAAAGTGGAGATTCTACGCTCTCGTTTACTACTGGAGGGCTAGAAAAATCAAATTGCGTGGCTGCAGTTCGTTTGGGGTAACGAATAGATACTCGCGATTTAATACGTCGTGTAGCATCTGGAATACCACTGAGCCTCGTAATAGAGGCGCAACGCGCTAGCAACATCTCAAAACAGCATTAAGGCAGTACAGCATTTCTTGTTAAGGGTAGATCAAATTTATCACTTTGCAGAACAAGTGAAGATGTTATTTCACGTTCATTGCACTTGACAAGAGTTGGGATTTGAAACAATGTGCAGCTCGTTTTCATTTAGTGCTCTATTGTGTTGTATTTTGTCTCAATACTAGCCATTTTTAACCGTCAACCATATTTTCTACTGACTTGAGAACAAATGTGCTAAAACCAATTGCTGATTTCGTTACTTAACAAGGCTGTTTAACTACAACAAGCTTTGAATGTAGAAACAAGTATACTCTTCTCTGGTTTATTGTCCTACAGCGTTAAATCTTTTGGTCTCACATTGCATTTTTCGTGAACTACCTTTACTGTAGCTGGCGCATCAAGAGGTAAGTAACCACTGCCTTGTCCAGAAGCCTTGCGATAAGCTCTAATAGCCTGTTTGATGGCAAAGAAAACGGAGATTGAGAGAGATAAAGGCGGTTCTCCAGCTGACTTACTTGAAAGTACACCTGAAAGGTTTGGCTAAAAAAAGTGATCAATGACATTGTTGCACTCTAGCGAAAGATAACGTACAGCGTTTTTAAGAAGAGATACCCTGAAGTCTATTGGAATATCCTTAATACTAGGAGGTTTATATTCCCAGGTTCCATCGTTGATCATGTTAGCTTTATCGTCATACTCAATCTCTTCCGTCAGGAAATATCCCAATCCCATAACAAAAGCACCTTGTACCTGTCCAATATCAACCTTAAACGGATTTTAGTGATGCGAACGTGAGTTTGTTAGTGTTGATTTAAGAAATGGCTTGATAATGTAATGCGTACAGCTACATTCAAGGAGATACCACAATCGAATAAAATATCACATCGTTCAATTTGGATAGCACCAGTAAGTATATCAACTTCTACCTTGAGAAAAAAGTGAGATTGTATTTTCATTGGCGAGCTAAAAATACCTGGGAGACGCATGCACTGTATGATTGGTAAGAAATCGTATTACTTGATGGCGTGTTCTTTACATGACCAAAAGCCTACATATGGTTAAAGATACGATAAAAGATGAAGGCGTACTTGAAGGTCAACGCGATTTCTTAGAGCAACGCTAACAAGAGCTGGCCATTCTTCGGTAGGAAATAAACTTCTAAATGGGTCCAAACTTGTATTAATAGTTTTGCATGCACGTAAAACTGCTTCAACACACACACCAGAGGTAATAGAACCAGCTAACAGGTTTTAGGAAAAGTGGCTAAACAGTCCAAAATATTTGTTTTTTTTGTTTTCTACCTGTAGGTGAACTGCCGGGTGTCACAAAAGTGGAAGTAGGTGTAACAGTAAAATACTTCATAGGCACACGCAAAGCATAAGCAGCAGCTTGAATTGCTTTCGTAAAGATTCCTACAAAGGAATAAACTTAATACGTTTGAAAAAGAAAGAAAAAACGAAGAAATCTGCTTTATTCTCCCTTACCCTGTCCAATCTCAACCCCTGAAATAGTCATAATAACAGTTCCGTCGCCCTGTATACTAATAAGGGCAGTATGACGCGAAACTAATGTCAAGTTAGTTGGATAAGGCGCAGTTTTTTAAAAAGTATCTTACAGAGCCATCCTAATGCATAACGTGAAGGCATAATTGATAGGCCTTTTTTCTTCCAAGTATTTGCTTTATTAAATTTATCAACTTTTCTTTTTCTTTCCTAAACTTCAGTTATCTACGCAGTATTTGATGACCTGAAAATACTTTACCTTAAAGTCGGATGTTTTCATAACATTAGCATATATCTCATCTATATTGCAATAATGCAGTGTTGTACCAGAAGGTGTTACATCGCCTGCAAATGTTAAATTAGTCGACTTCTTTAGCCAAGTTTGTTCTTGCCTTTACTGAAAAAGTTCTTGGCACGTAAAACATCTGTGTCCATTTTAAGAGCACATGAAACGTGTTCAACAATATGCTCAGTAAAGAAATTACCAGCAACATAACCAGGACCTCTTGTATAAGTATTTGAAACAAGATTTGTCTGGCAAAGTTTTCCAGCGGTTGAGAAATTATCTATTTTGTACGTCGTTCCCATAGTTACTAATATTCCAAACAGCGGACCACCACTATCTCCTGCAGTACATCCACCTAATTCGAATCTCATAAATAAAAGGAATAAAGAAGTAAACAATAGCCGTACCATCAACGTAAATATTAGAATCAAGAGCTATAATTTTTCCTTCTTTTGAAAATCCAACCTATGGTGTATATGTTAATCAAGCAGCTGATTCAAATCCGTTTTCTTTACCTTGTAGTCACATCTAGCTGGATGGCGGTTTCCCATACTCTTCATACTAGTACTGAGAGATACCATCATACGTACTGGTTTACCAAGTGCTTTAGATGCAACAGCAACAGCAGATGCATTATCTACATAAAAAGTCTCAAAAACAAAGCACTTGCCTAATTACGCACTGACGGAATTGGACACTTTTCCTCCGTATCCACCTCCGCAACGTCGCACTTCCGCGATTACTGAATTATTGTCGACTCCTAAGGCTTTAGATACAAAGTCTTGAACATAAGGAGGTGCTTGTGTGGCACAGTAAATGGTATATGAGTCGCCTAAAGATACAGTTATCTTTCATAGTTTTTGCGCAATGTTAGTATTATTACTCACTGTCAGTAGGTACAGCCATAGCAGTTTGATTCTCCATATAAAAGTGGTACTGACTACCACATTGTACTGAGCCTTCTACAATGAAATCTGACTCTTCAAATCCTTTCTCGAGGTCTCCTATGGCATAAACTGGCAATTGCTATAGACAATATTAGTGTTTTCTTGACGACCCATGCCAAAAACCAAGATCAAAAACTTATGTTTCTCTGACATTAACAAGTCACGTACAATTGGATAAAACGATTCTTTTTCAATAGCTTCATCAAGGGACACGATAGGTGGTTGAATGTTTGTATAGGTAATTTTGACTAACTTTGCGGCTTCGTCTGCAATCTCTTGTGTTTTTGCAACAATAAGTCCAACAGGTTGACCAGAGAATATTATCTCATCGCTTGCAAATATAGGCACGGCTAAAAAGTCAGTGAAAGAGTCGAAGTCAGTTTCAAAGGGATTACCTTTTCCTCCAATATTAGAGCCTGGTACATCATTTGCTGATATAAACGATACAACGCCTTTCATCGCTACTGCTTCAGAAACATCTATAGATTCTAGAGTAGCATTGGCTACATCAGTGAGTACATATTGAGCGTATAAACATCCTTTAGGTGATGGCAAATCGTCTACATATTCAGCCTCTCCAGAAGTTTGTTTTAGGCCAGAAACTTTTGGAATGTATTCGGATATTGGGTACTCTAAATATGCCATCAATACACGTGATTTCTTATTTGTGATAAAAACTCACGTGCTGGGTCTGTTTGGTACGTTTCGCTCCCTGAAGATACTGCGCGATCGTAGTATTGTGTTGCTGAAATTAGCCTCGGTGGTAAGGACTTGACGCAAGTCAATGCATATTTGTAGAACATTGATGCAATCAAAGATTGTCGGTACGCAATCGATCCATGTACAGGGTCTAGAAACGAGATGTTCAGCACAACTGCTAAACTAGCACAAGGAGTTACCTGGCTCGTATTGTCTTATAATCCTGCGTATGGCTCTTTGTATGACCATAGTGCTATCAAATCTCTTACCAGTCAAGAACTTTTCAGCATCCGTCATTCGACATAGCCGAGTAGTCCAACCTCCATATGCGATCACGGGACTCGATATAATACCTTTATCGTTTATAACCATCGATATACCGCCGTTTACAAATGCATGCGAATTAACATGTCTCTTGGCAACCTTGTAGCATCTTACAACGCTCTGAGGTGCTGAGAATGGGATGATAACAGCAACTATTACTTTCCTTGCCAAACTGGTATTGAGGAAAGAATCGAGATTGACTACTTTAGTGCTTCCAGTGGCTGCATCACCGATGGCATACATAGCATTTGCGGCTGCAAGAGTAGTAAAAAGATCAGAAGGAAACGCTTTTTCCTTATCATGAGCCATCGCAATCTGCAATGTATAATTAGAAAAACCAGGTGTATATAAAACTAAGTGCGTACATTCCCAGCAATGGAACCAATGTTTCGCACTTGCGTATTAGCAACACGCTTCAACAAATAAAGTAGCGATTTGAATGAAGAATACTCTGGTTTTCCTGTATCCGCTGCTTCTTGTATTGTTCTTATGAGGGCTTGGATTGATGTACAAGCACCGAATGTGAATGCTGTCGGCCCTTTGACTATTCCGTTAAGTCCAGGGACATCAGCAATGTATAATAAGTGCTTTTGTGGAGGGTCTTTGTATATTCCAACAGAGGTGTTGCCAGCAACGAGACGGACTTTCTCTGGTGGGTACTTATTCAGTAACTCATAAAGCTGACCAATAGATGAAACAGTATGCCAAACGAATCCGTTGTCGCCAAAGAATGAAGGAGTTGGTACACGAACAAGTTTTCTCTAGAAATCAGAACCGTGAGTGCTTACACAGTCCAGCATTGATGTACCTCGTTTTTCTTGGAACAGTGATGGTGCTCTTTGAACTTCATTTGTTTGATAGGCATAACCTCGACATCACGGTAATGCTCTGAAATGGTCGATTTCAGCTCTTGGCTATTCTCCTATTATAAATTTTAGATCATGAAGTTGTAGTTCTATTAATAGTAAGCTTACCTTGTGGTCGTTGTCAGTAGCAAAGGTATTGAAGGAGTCCAGAATACTGGAAAAGAGGAGGTTAGCATAGCAAAAGTAACTGGAATTATACCTTCTGTAGCCTGTGCAGCGACATAAGTTGCCGTCAAAGTAATCTTCAATGTCCTTTACTGTCTGTTTGGGATTCTCCTCCAGTAAGTTATACATATTCATAGCAAATCCAGGCGTGCCTAAAAACAGAGTATTAGCAGCACAAAACGTTGCTATATAACGTACAGAAACCGCATTGCGTGGCATTCATCGAAGCCATACGCTCTTGAATAGGATGGTATCCTGATGCTGCAGAACCTAAACCTTCAATTGTTTCTACGTCCCATCCATTGCAAGACGCTAGCGGACGAAGACAAGAATTGACAGAAAGCGTACTAAAAAAAAATCACAAACTCGAATAAAAAAATAATAAGGCATACACGAATTTGTTTGTATTGGGATCTTTCCGAGATATAACCACTGTACATACACCACAGCCACCTTCACCGCAGGTTTTCTTTGTCCCCGTTAACCCAACTAACTTGCAGTTACAGAACGGCATATGAGGTTACAAAAAATAAAATAAAAAATATGCAAAAAAACCGGTTTAAATCACGTGGGTGATTTGTTTCATCACGTGATTTGCTAATGTATTAAACCCTTTTTATAAATAGTTTTTGAGTGTTTTTTACGTCACGTAGGTTTTAAAAAAAGCTCGGTTTGGGTAACGCACCTTTTGTTCTTAAATAGGTGTTTAGCGTCATTTTGGGATCGACTTTCTGTAATGTGTATTTTTTTCCGTTCACACATATTTTGAATTTACCAGTGATATCTTCTTTCTTTTTGTTTCCATGTATCAATACTTGAGGGCATTTTTCGTCTTCGTCGTCTTGCTCCGTTTTTCCTTGTCTTCGCAGTTTTTTTCTGTTGTCATAAAATTAACCAACTGTTTAGTTGTATCTAAGCGTACGTTGTGCTTTGGCCTAGAGGAACAATTTCCGGTTTCAATGGTTCTTCAAGCACTGCACGAGAAGCTAATTTGTCTCTCTTTACTTTCTCTTCACTGTTCAGTGCTTCAATTGCTAAAGAGCATTGCTACAAAAGATTAAGCGGTTTTAGTTTTTGGAAGGGATTCCAATTTTACACTCGTACCTCATAAGTGGGAGGAGAATGTACCGCGTGACGCTTGGAGAAGAAATTAAATCACTCCTAAGTTATATTTAAACGGTACCTCACGAGTGTCCAACGACGGATAGAGTCTAGGACTCTTATTATTCCTATCCATACTAAATTCTTGTCACAGCGAGCTGTACAAGAGGTGTGATGATTTTAATAGAAAGATTTTATGTGTGAAAGTCAAAAATTATCTGATCCTTTTTTCGGGAGTGATTCTGCCACGTCAAGCGATTATCGAAAAAAGTTAGAAAACGTGACAATAAATAAAATTTTAAACACCAAAGGCTTAAATATCATCAGATACTCGACATGGACCAGTCCTTAGCAGTTAAATATAAACAACGAGCCGTTTAGTTATCAGTATTGTTAATGAACGCCGGTCTTCGCAAGTGTCACAAGCAAATTAGAACTCTGAACTCTTTCGGAAGTTTGTTGTTCAAATAGTATTTTGGAAGTGATTCCCAAATTCACTTTTAGGTCACCGGACGCGGGCAAAAGCACTGGTCCTCATGGAGAAGATACGTGGAATTCATTGACTACTTTCCAAGTGAGCTAAAACCTGGAAGTTGAGAATTGCCTATGTAGCATCACGTGCTTCGCACAATAGCATAAGAGTACAATCTGAAGTCGTAACTATGCAGAAAATTGGTTGAACGCAAAGAAATGCTAGAATTTCTTTGGAATCCATTGTAGATAACTGTGATTAATTTGTATTCAGTGCATGTTTTTCAAGACTGTCCACGCAATCTATTACTATGCTTCAGAAACACAGAAACGGGATTGTTTTAGGTTTACAATTTGTGTGCCACAGCAAACGCAATGAAGTTAAGTCCACTATTCTTAACAGCAGCTAACTTTGTTAATTATTGCCAACATTGACGATAAACGTATCACGTGATGTTTATAAAACAAACTACAGTTTACTTAGTGCTTATCGTACTTCTGTCAGTCTCCTTGGCTAAATGGAGAGGTTGTGGTGACACCTGCAACAACAACAACCAAGTGAGTTACATTATCAGTTTGGGAAGAGCCAAAAAGTTTTTCTTCGCGCCACGCTTTAGCGTCTTCTTCGTTTATAAAGCAGCCCCATTAACTCTACATAGTGTAGTAACGCTCTTTGCTCTGACTGCGTTGACGGCATTTGTAAATCAGGTACGCTAAATTTTACCGACTACACCTGTTCGTACACGCACGTGCGGTAGAACGTTAAACATTCTGTAAAAATACCAAAAAAACTATTGCCGTTGATCTTTTCTGTTTGCCGCTTTGTCGTTGTCTAATAGGAACTCAGGTCTCAAGTGTAACAACACATGTACAGTAGACTCTGACTGCGAAAGGCTTCGTTATTGCTATTCTTGTACTGGAAACAGATGTAGCCCAGGACCTCTTTACCCTATTGAGTGCCCTATCTGTAAAACAGACGCCGACTGCCCAAAAACAGGGTGCACAAAGTGTATTGGAGGTACCTTCCAACAAAAGTCTCTTTCTTTGCCTAATTGTTATTAGATGATCCAGAAGCCCCAAAACGTTGCGTAGCTGGATGTGGCGTCGAATGTGAACATAACTACGAGGTAGGAGCATGCGTTTCTGAAGAATTAACAAATTAAACTGCTTTTTTTTCTTTTAGTGTGGTTATGATACTCCTTGCTCTTACTGTGACCACGACACCAAAAAATGTTCAAAGGGCGGTCCTTGTGGAACGAGATGCGGTACACAATTTATTTATTGGATTTTTTTTGTGCTACACATGTTTTGTTCTAGGAACTCACTTTTTCTTTTTTCTCTAGGTAACGACGGAGACTGTGATAGTGCAACAAATTGCCACACTTGTATTGACTTTACATGCAGCGTACCTTGTGGTAAAAAGTGCGATCATAGCTCACAATGTAACGGACCTATCACTGGTATGTTTTTTTTTCTCACCTGATAAAAAAGCGAATGTTAACGTGGTCTTCAGGTTGTGGTATCTGCTCCAACGGTGTCTGTAGCCCAGGAACTGAGTGTGGTGCTCGCTGTGTATACGACAGAGATTGCCCAGGTACACTTTGAACTAAAGCAAGGCTCCTTCAACTAAAACATCCTATTAGCTACATGCAGCAACTGTAACCAAGGTATTTGCAGCGGTGTCGTATGTAACGCGTAAGTAAAACACGAAAATAGCTTTGCCAATCCATGCACGGTTTTTTGGTCAACACGTGCTCAATTTTTTTTCTATTTTTTAGTCACTTAAATAACCACCACTAGCACTTGTAAGGTAAACACAGATTGCATTGGCGCTGAGCCATGTTCCTCTTGCACTGATGGTAAGTAGTTCTTTTATTTGTTTTCGAAAAACCAAACGTAGTTTAACTCGTAAAAGGTCAATGTGGTGTTGCTATTTGCGGAAGTAACTGTGATGGCGATCAAGACTGCGGTAATGCAGGAGAATGCAAATCTTGCCTCAACGGAAAATGCAACCCATTGCAATGCGGAAGCCACTGTAAAATGGTACTTGACTGACTCATTCCTCTTATTTTCTTATAATCGCTAGGATACTGATTGTAACGGTGCTGCTGGTGGATGTGGTGCTTGTCTCAATGGAAAGTACGTACAACAGCTTTAGAACCGTTGGTATCTTTATTAAATCTTAAACAGATGCGGTAAACGTGGATGCGGAAGTCCATGTCAAACGAACACACAATGTGCTAATTCCGAAAGTGAGTGTCGTGTATGTAAAGAAGGTACATGTACCCCAGCTATTCCTCCAGATCAATGCGATTTGAACAGACCTTGCATATCAGGAAACAAGTAAGCACAGAACAAAAACATAAAAAGCGTTTTGAGTTAACAAACCTCTTTAGCAACATGTGCCCAATGGATACTTGCTCAAGATGTGATCCATACACTAACACTTGCCGGTAAGATATTTTATTTAACGTATTACTTTGCTTAACACATTGTTTTAGTCTCGGTGGACCTTGTGGCGCTGCTTGCATTGTTAACACAGGTATGTATTTATCTTCTTGCGAATATGTTTTATGGCTGTTTTAACCTTCGTTTTAGATTGTGACCAAACTGGTACATGCAAATTCTGTAAAAACATTTGCGTTACTACCACTGAATATTATGGCAGTGACAAAGCTGTAATTAACTGAGTAAATACCTAAATAAAAGTGTTGAAATGTCAAAAAATCTGTCAGTTTTATGTATTCTGTTTTTGGCAAACAAAAGGTTCGCATTGTACACCACAAGTTATTATTTTAAATCATCCGTCAAACTGAATCCTTGAAAGTACCATTCAAGCGTCTCGTACTTCCTGAATCTCTATATTTCTCATTGCTTCTAGTCTCCAAGGTACTCTACAATAGCTAGCATATCACTTGCAGCCTTTTTACAACAGACAATGAAGAAAATCTCGGAACTGGCGGCAATTTCGCTTCATTTAGAGATCTAGATATCAGAACATCTCTTTTGGACTGGAGTTACTACTATATCGTTGAAACGAATAGTATTAGCGCTAGCATGTTTTTGATGTGATTTAAAGGTGTTCTACACTGTTGCGCAACTTCTTATCTTTGGACTCCTTGTTCATTAGATTAGATGGTCGTACTTTTAATGGCGCTTTGACGTCGTGTTCGCTAGTGTTGTAATAGTTTAACTAGTTGTATGAAGGTTTCGGCTCCAGAAGTTGCTACGAGGAAGCGAGAAAACATTCAAAAATTTCGATACCGTCCTACTTTATTTTTGAGAATCTTCTAGTCACGTGATAAAAACGCTCAAAAAATCAAACACTTGTACTCGTTATAAAGTTTATTTGAAGGTGATTGCAGTTCGAGCGTAGCTCACAACTTAATGCAACACCTAGGCCCTTTGACTAAGTAACATCCAAAACTGGTAAAGGTAGCCACTCTAGCGAATACAATACAAAGGCTTGGTGAAGTGATTAAGCTAACAAATTTATTGGCGAGAACAGATTTTTATACGAGTTGCCATTGCGGAGCGCTGCCACAACTGGTTCCTTGAATACGACTACCAGTATTTCCGCTGGTTACACATGTACCAGAAGCAACCTTTAACTTTTTATCGCTACCAAGATTGAATAATTGCTTGCCAGAGTAAGTGCATGGAGAGGTTCCAACGTAAAGATTAGGGTTTGTTAAGTTGATATCCAATTCAAGGCACCACCCTGTTGCATAATTTCTGTAAGCTTTTCCGCCAGGGCGAGATATTTGATACCAATACTGTGATGGCGACTGCGAGGTGCTCAAAGCTATGGTTTGCATTCTCACAAGGCTGCTAGGAGCTTCCATGGCAATGTTAATGCCTACTCTTTTGAACTGAACAAGCGCAGAGATCGATGATGCGAAGGAACATACCAACAGAAGGAGTAAGAGGTGATGCATTGCGTGTTTATATTTTGGTTTTGGTTTTGTGATGTGATAAGTGTCATGTTCACTTGTTTGGTTTGGGTTTCCATTTGTACCACTAGTTATGGCGTTCGTTGTTGGAATACATGATCTATGTAACATGTTGATTAATAGTACTAAGGATTGAAGTAGTACAGAATTCTGTGTTTCTAGAAGCAATCTTTTTCTTCGTTTTTTTTGAAACACTGTAATTAAATGGTCCCGATATTATTATACGTTTGCTATTTCCGGGTTTTTCTTATGTTCTGTTTAGTTTCGAATTGAATCACATGAAGCAGCGGACAGTGATTTCCAACCATTGCTGTTTTACCGACTGTACACGCTGTAGTATAGCATGTGTAAAGGCCTTGGCTTTGTTTAAGGTTGGTTTATGGCCTACAATCCTTTTTCTCTATTGTTTGTAAAAAAGGTTTGTAGCGTACTCTAGTACGTTTAGACACGCGTATGACATTGGAAATTATGCAGAACTGTTTTATTATTTTTATTCACATTACATTGTGCGCCACACCTATTTAGGGTTTTTATGTGCACTACAAGTCCACTACCCAGTCGTTTCTTTTCGAACGTCAAAGATACTTCAGATAAGAAGAACTGTGGTACTGGGACTTTTTTCCTTGCTGTTGTTTATATTCGAAGGGTCACGTGATTGTTTGGCCAAAATCTTGTTTTGAGGCGATATTGCTTCTCGAGTTCTTTAACTTTGTAAAACAAGTCTTGATCACTACACTACGTCAAAGGCAAAAAAAACAAAACCGGCAAATCGAAGCATACAAGTCTTGTAATCGCTACCATGGCTTCAGGTTTATAGATCACGTAACCACTGGTTGCCATTGGTTTAATAGTGTACATTAGGCGTTACCAAGATTCGAACCTGAACATTGAACAAACTGACGAGGCCATCAGCATCTACACATTAACCTCGCACAACAGTAAATTACACTACATCGCAAACGTAGCACGCGTTATATGTCGTTTCATTTCTGTTGCAGAACCATCGTGAGTAGCGATGTTCCAAACGGATACATCCTGCGTTAAAAATTCGTGCGAAAAAAATTTTCTCAGTTTAGAAGAGAATTTAGATATTCTTCCAGGTTTTATGGTGGGACAATACAGCACGAATTACATTCTTGTTAATATCCCAAACCATTTTGAAACATCCTCACGGCCGCAGCTGAGACATTTTTTCACACAGCGACTGATCAAACTACAGAATTTTGAATTCAATTTTTATCCCGATTGCTTTGTCCAGAAGTAACAATGCCTGACAGCCAAAACTAGAAGAACTTGTAAATACAAAAAACATGAAAAAGTTGAAAAATAGTGACGTCACTTGTACTTCTCGAAAAAACGCCAAATTTCCGTGAGTTCCTTGTTTCGTTTTCAATTTCAATAAATTCTTGCCTTCCCACTTTTCAGAAAACCAAAGTTTGCTACTGGTAGGTACCAATGGCCATAATTGCGATCATGTACAACTACGTACTTTGAGTAAAGCCACAATAAGTTGTTTTTATTGCAAATTTTAAACCTTTTTCGCTTTGTATTAAACCCAGGAACGCCTTGGTAACTGGGACGCGTAACCCAAATGTCTCTAAAAAAAGTACTTACGTTGGTTATGATACGACTTGTGTAGGCGGGTGCTGATCCTAAGAATCAGCACCTGCCACTATCAACTCAAAACCCAAACGATTTACCACTATAAGCTCACCATAATTGGAAGGCAAGTCTGGCAATGATTCTCCGATACTCTTTTGCAACAAGTTAGCACGTTTATTTACGAGCAAGCTCTGGCAATACCCAACTTCATCTACCGGCAGTGTGTTTCACAAAAAAAGAGCCAAAGGATGCAAAGGATTCACTACAATGCGTCTACTTGTTCCTGCACGCCACTGACTCAATCACCTCTAATATGGGTGCTCTCAGGTCACTGCACCTTCGCCTCACAGCCAGCCCATTGAATAAAGAAAGTACAACAAACTGATTTCTCAGTTCTGAATAATGTAGAACAATGTTGAGAACCTCTTTAGTCGTGAACTTTTACAATCATCCAAGGCGAATTTATTGAACTGCACAATTTCAAGTTGTGCGATTGCTTTCTGCAAAAAACTGGCATATTAAAAAATGTATCATGATTCATTCTATGAATATCTTCAAATCCGCACGAGCGAATACTCATTAAATATTGAAGGTACACATACAAGGGCAGGTTTAATTAAGGTTTAGTATCAAACAATTTTGCCACGTCATTTTTTTACAAACAGAAAACAATCGTTACAACTATGAACCGCAAGGCCTCTAAGATCAATACAAAGCAAACACTGTGAACCACAATATTTTCTGTACATACAGTTTGGAATACTTAGCTTCATATGCTCACACTAGCTACTGGGATGGTGTAAACCTGAAAGCATGGGAGGAGACTCCCTACGGCCAGTGTACTACATCGAAACAAAACTATCAAAACTCATCTACTGTAATACAAACTATGTCATGTGCAACCTGTGTATTGATATACATTGCATCTTAGTGGCACAGAGATTCAGCGTAGCGGGGAGGCTATAGAGCCGTCCATGAGACACCCGTACTCTGTGGCCTACAGCTCTGATTTAACGAGATGTTCAACTGCAAATATCTCATCCAAGCACTTTCAAAGGATAGCAGCGTATAAAGACCTAGCTATCCTTGTGCTGGTATTTTACCTTGATATAACAACGCGACTATAGTGAACTTAAGGTGTAATAAAATGACACCTGGAAGTCAGTAATATGTCTATAGTAGGCGTGATTAAACCCACAAACCGATTGATACAGAAATGTATCTTATCTGTACATGCTGCGGTCTTTCAATGGTGATCCATCCCTTTTTGACAAACATCCTGCGGTTTTGAAACTGGCATTTTTTTGAAAAAGCTATTTGTACAATTTTTATTTCCATCTTTTCATAGCTGGACAGCAAGTATGCTGGAGTTACTAATCATTGGAAAACATATAGTTATTAGTGCCGCCATACACCATCATTGGAGGCTCGCATTCGAGGCATGCTATCCCAATATCAACAAAGAGATAGGGCTCTGCACCCTTTTTTATTATTCTCTTGCACTTTGTGCATCTCTCCGGTATGAAACTTGGCGGGTTGGCAAGTTTTTCAAAATTGTAGTCGTTCGTGCCGTAATACGCTACAATCTCCTTATCGTTGCTCATATTTCGGCATTTTGGGCAATTTGTCCATTTGTTGGGATGACGTTTGAGGTGATGAAATCCGCACATTGTGTACCGTTCATGGTTAATGTAGCAACTGTCTCTTGCGTAAATGGATGTTGGAGACATTTGATAACTGTCGTCACAAATCCATTGAGTACAACAAGCTGTACGTGTTAACTTGTTTGTTTTGCCACATATGCCGCACTAGCTTCGTTGTTAAAACAGTGTCAACCATATTTCATCGTTAAAGCGTACGCAGGGCGCTGTTTTAGATCTAGCAGCGTTTTTGGCTTGAAACCCACAAGACGACTTGTGCGTGTTCCAATGTATCTTTTGACACCTTCTGCTACAATAACGTACTTTACGGCAACCGCTACAGCGTGCCAACTTTTTCTTCCCAGACTGTTGGCAATTGGCGCATTTTTGGGGTTTTTCAGCCATTTCTGTGTCATCAACAAAGTAATCAGAACTTTACACGCGTGACTTAATCACACGCGTAACAATGAACACGGATTTTATCTTGTTTCGTTTCGTTGATATTTCAATAGCTCGTATTCGCTTAGTAAGAACTGAAGAGTTGAGCCAACGTTTTTGTGGACATTATATTTTTATTTCTTTCATATTTTTAATGCTCCTCTTCTTCCTCATCTTTAAGATGCCATGTTTTCTCTTGCCATTTCTCCCAAATCCATTCACCATCATCGTACTTAATCAAGTAAGAATCTTCATCCTTTCTATACTTTATAATCACTCCCTTATACCATGTATTGTATAACGGCCAATATAATCGCACAGATTGACCTACGCAAAAAAAAATAAGTAAGACGAGTAAACAATCAATCGCTACGCGTACCTAAAGTTACACCATGCTCTTCAGGTACTTGATCTGTAGGTGCTCCGTCATCTTTAACACCTTCATCAGAGTAGTACTAAACAATTAATAAGCTCAAACAGCGCATTTTGTAAATACTTGCCTGTGGATCGTAGTACGGATCAATTAATTCTGGATATTGCTCTTGGTAGACACATCTGTCACACTAGACACTTTTTAGATACAACGCCGAAAGTGATGTAATACCTTGCAAACAAAGAAATATTTATCAGATAGGCACTCTCGCCTATCTTTTAAGCCTGTAGAGATATCAATGTATGATATACACACCTCTGCATCCTTTAAAACAGAAAACAATTAGTAATGCCTAGATACAACAGGAGGAGTTAACGCACTTTTGCAATATCGTATACACTTGTAAACTCCATAAAAGGACTTAACTGTGTTTTACAGCGACCAAAAGTAGCATTAGGCCAACAAGAGTGATTAAAAAATGAAGCTCTAGGGTAGACCTAAAGAAAAAAATGAGAAAACTAAACATGGTTTTACGTAAGAAAAATGAGCTTACACCATATCCTAGACATTCACCAGTATCGCCCCAGATACCAAACATATTAACACGATGTTGACAATACATTTCCAAGAGATCATCTTCATCCATTCTAGCTTTCTACAAAAGAAATAAACTAAGCTTTTGTTGTAACTGTAGTTGCATCCAGCAATTTTTACCTCAGGCATGAGCCAATTGGCTACTCTTACTATAGACATTAATGTCTGTAAAGTGTCTGGATCATAACATTCTTTATTAGATATCAAGTGAGCATATTGTTCAGTAAATGAGTCGACCTACAATTTGTTACTAAAAAACAACAAAATACATAAGGGATCCAGCACATAATTTCAACAACCCAATAACACGTACTTCTATACTAGGATCTGCCTCTTTTTTATCACGAGCAATTTGACGCTTATTCATAGCTCTAATAAGAAGTCTGACATCTGTCAATAAGTCATCGCAAAGGCCATAATATTCCTTAACCCATTCAGTGTCAAGTGCAGATAACGCTGCCAATTCATATCCCTCGTGCTCATCTTTATCTAACTCTTTACATTTACCACAACAATACCAAAGCTGACGTGAAGCAGATTGTATAGGGTCGATTGGCAACTCAGCCCAAACATCAACTGGTTTTTCAATTACTGCAGGCTCAACGCCTTCAGGTAGATCTGGAAGGTCCCTTTTTGGCGGTTGAGATTGCTTAGCCTTTCCTTTACCCTTCACAGTTGATGGTGCTAGCATTTATAAGCATATTAGGCGTTTTAACGCTTTCTATTTTTTGTTTGTTTGGTATCTGTTTAAACTGGTACCTTTCATTGACGACGCAGTACTTTCAGTGTTATAACCATCGTTTAGACCTTCTGGGTCGTCGCCAAATTTTCGAAAGCAGTGAGCGCATACCTAAATTACTAATGTTACTATTATAGGCGTAATAAGGTTGCGGAGCAAGGTAATTTACTACGTACGTTGTTCTTTCTTGGTTCGTACGGTACAAAGACAAAAGGCTCGCATAGCATGACAATTTCGCCGCTTTTGGCGTCACCACTGCCTGTCATACCGTATCCTGGCTTTATTAGATCACAATGTAAAAATAATAAAAAGAAATCGTTCGGTCATTGTTGTGGCTACTATTTCAATTTTTAAAGTAGATTGAGTGGCGATTAAGCGTAAAAGAAAATATTTTGTCACCTTTGTGCTCCATTTGCGTTAATTCTAGATCCCACTTGCTCTGCTTGAACCACGTTTGTAATCTAGACTCAACAGTCTCTCTGTACGCTTTTTAGCACAAATTGTACTGTAAAAACGCGCGGGCTGTCACAAAAGTAACGCACCGTCCTTCAAGCCGAGATTCCGGAAAGGCTGGTGCCGCATTTGACTCAGAGGTTGTCATAACGATTGACTAGTACTTTATTGTCTATACAAGCCACCTACGCGTTAACAAGATAAGTGCCTAAACGTAAATTTAGCAAAACGAGGCGAACAACTTATCGCAATCGCGCTTAAGTCGACACGCATGTCAACTGTCGCGAAACAATAAACTACGACGCATAGCAACAACACGCAAACGCCGGAATTAAGTAAAGATGAACATTTCACATTGTGTGCGCTACTGCACATCCTCACGACAGCACGACATAGACAACACCTCCTATGACCGAAGAACAAGTAGATAAGAAGACAGCATGGATTAGAGCTCAAAAGAGAGTGCGTAAACTGCTTTCATTTACAAGTCTTCTATTCAAGCTCCGTGAGCGCTGTTTAGTAGCGCATTCGTCTCCAACAGCGTTTCTAAGTGCTTTTAGACCTTCTCTCGCTGGTTCACCTCTCAACTGAAGAGAAAAGGCTACAAAGCAGTCACTGATGTAGTAGAAGACCTAGACACTGGTACGAAACCGAGACCGTTATAACCTTGTGTACTTTTTCCATCGAACGTATCTGCCAACGCTTCAGAGTTTTGTTTACAAAATGTGTTTGTGTTTTTTGGAAAAAAAACTAATATAGCGCCATAGGTATCAAGATAATGGAACTGTGTAATGCTCTTTATGATACACCTATTCCTAAACATAGCAAGAACCCAAAAATCCGTGCTCAAAAACTTGACAACTTGGTTCAAGCCTTCAAGTGTTTGGAAAGCAGTGGTATTAGTACCATTAACTACTCACTTGTTGGACCTCATAATCTCTGTAACAAGGACGAAAATTTGGTGCGTTCTTTCCATGTATTAATGGAGTTCTTATCGAATATATTTTAGATACTTGGTGTCGTTTGGGGTATTATCCTTGATTACCAAATTAAGGGTATTTCTGTTGATGGCACGTGATAAAATTTTTTCAAACCATTTCGGACTTGAGGAGTTCTTGTTTTATTTTTGTTCCCTGACATTTATTTAGAGCTCACCGCAAAGGAGGGTCTACTATTATGGTGTCAACAAGTTACAAAGGACTATGATAATGTTGATGTGAAGAACTTTAGCACTAGGTAACAACGCAATTTCCTTTTTTTTTTTCGCAGTTTTTTTACAAATGACGTTATTGTTGACTCTATAATATTTTAGTTTCAAAGATGGTTTAGCTTTCAATGCTATCATTCACCACTTTGCGCCAAACTTGATTGACTACAGCAACATGTCTTGTGTGCGTAACCTAAAACAAACTTTTCGATCTTAAAAGTCTTTTTGTGATTTCGCCTAACACCTATCAGGATGATGTAGAAAATAACATCAACAATGCATTAACTGTAGCCGAAGATAACTTTGATATTCCTCGTCTACTAGAACCAGAGGTACTTTCACAAAAAACCGTTTTTTTATTGGATTTAACCTTCGTTGTTAGGATCTTATGGTAGACGTCCCAGATGAGAAGGCTGTACGTTTTTTTAACAATTAGATGCTCTAGGATATATCTAAGTCTTATAATTTGTCATAGGTTATGACCTACATTTCTGAGTACTACCATAAAGTGCGTAGATTTAACGAGTTTTTTCGCAGTTCGATTTTTTTTGTGCTTACAGTTTTTTCAAGTTCTCTGAGTTGGAACAAAACCAAGCTTACACCAACCGCGTTCGTCGTTTCTTGGAGTTAGCGCGTTCTGTTGAAGAACTTCGTGAGTTCTACAATAACCACAGTGTCCCTTTTGTAAACTGGTGTGCTGAAAAAATTGAGGAATTGAATGCTCCTACTGGTGATACAACAGAGGAGATAAGAGTAAGTTTCCACTAATTTTTGTTATTACTTCTTCGATATGCTACATACATATGCCTTTTACTCACCAATGATCGTTTTATAGGCTGCCTTGAGCAAACTGTTGGAATGGCGTTCAAAAGAAAAAGCAGCAAAAGTAGCAACAAAATATGAATTACTTGGAAAGTATCATACACTGGACGCTCTTATCCAAACAGTACGTCTTTTATTTAATATTAAAAACGATGAACTGTAATTAACAAAACGATATAGAACCAATTCAAGTCATACACTGCACCTGATGGTAAGTTTAAAAAAACTTGAAGTCCCTTGCATTTTTTCTTATTTTATTCTTAAGGCGCTGACACTGAAACTATCGAGAAACTTTGGGATCAAGTTGATGCTGCTGATAAAGCAAGATCTGCTTCTCTTGGAGAAAAATTCAAAGAGTACAAATATTCATTTTTCTTAGTGGCGTGTTGCTGATAAATATCATAGAAATGTTCGCGCTATCTTTAAGAAATTTGACAAGTCCAAAGATGGATTCCTAAACATTGTCGAATTTAAGGCCGTCCTTACCAGTCTCGGCTGTAAACTATCTGTATGAGCTAATTGTTGTATCTTATAAGTGCTAAGTATATTGTATAGGACAGCGAAGTAGCATTGGTATTCGAACGTGTTGATGTAGACGGTGACGGAAACAAAGTAAGTTCCTTTTTTTTCTAAACTATTCTTGGTACTCATATTCTTTGTAGTTGATCTCATTGCAAGAGTTTGAAGATTACATGGTCAACGAATATGTAACATTGGATACTAAAGATGATATCATCAGAGCGTTCAAACAAGTCGCCAAAAACAAGGTAAATCAAAACAAAAAAAAAGTGACTCTTTGAATGTTGACACGTTTTTTAGGATATTGTACTTGCCAGTGATTTGCAAGGTATTGATCCTCCACTCGACCAAGACTTAATCGCTTGGGCTACAAGCACTATGCCTTCAAGTGGTGAAGGAAACGATTATTCTACATACGTATCAGCTCAATTCGACTAAAATAGATTAAATTGTTACTTGTCTTCCTAAAATAAACTTTGAGTGCATGTCAACTTGATTTTATAGCGTAGTTTACATTTGATTGTATTATATATCCCGTTTGACGTAGTTTAGAGCGTTTTTGAGCCTTATGCGCAAATTAAGTGAAGGTTTTCAGAAAAGAAACCTAAAATTACTTAAACTTGTCATTTAGGAGTTATGGCAGTAGCTGCTGTGGCCATTATTGGCAAAGCAAATAACCCACTGTATATAAAGTCGTTACGGAACGATGCTGGATTACAATTTCACCATATTGTCCATACGTCGTTGGATGTTATAGAAGAATCAAGTACATAGCGTAAAACGCTATTATTTTATGCTTACGCTGTTTTTAGTTGACAAAACACGCGGCTCTGCCTCAGGTAGCTTAGCCGCTAATTTTTTAGGCATGCTGTACCCCACACAAGAGTATAAAGTGTATGGCTACCTTACAAGCACTTTGATCAAGTTTGTTTTGGTTCTTGATTATAGTTGCCCAGCGCGCGATGCAGAGACTAAATCGGTGCGTTTGGAAACGTAGACAATTTAACTGGGGTGGTTTTCAGAAAAATCTGCTTGAAAAGGATTTAACGCTTCAAATACGCGTTTTTAACTAACCACTATTAGTTTTTTACAAGATTACACCGTTTATACGCTGACGTTGTATGTAACCCGTTTTACACACTTGATTCTAGCATTCAATCGCCGGCATTTGAACGACAACTTGATCAACTACTAGCCAAAGGTCTTTAAACTCTGTTTCACAAACCCCATTAACCACTGTACATTTTATCAATAAACCTAAAAATACAAGCTCAACATGTACTTGATTCGTCTATAACATCCAACGACGTATGGTGAATATGGTGAAATTGTAATCCAGCATCATTCCGTAACTGAGTTTGTAACTCAAGATAAACTAGACATCGGACATAACTTCGATCCTAACTATGAAACTGCCGCGAAACGCACGTGTGCTTTCTGAAATCTCGAGGTTTTTCAAACGCTGTAATATCAATAGTTCCAAGACAACTTTTTTTCCACACTTTTTACTTGAAGTTTAAATCACAAGAGTGTAGCGTAAAATACAAGAGGTCCAAATACATTATCTATTTGACTTGTTATACCCTCATAAACTGATGTCATTACAACTGCAATGACTATATTTACCTATCGAGACCAATAAGTTCTCTTAAACATAATATAAGGCGACATACCTGTAAGGCTTGTACGTATCCCAGCCGGTTAAACAGCGTGATCATCGCTAATACGGATAATGCTGCAGCTATTGATCCTTCGAGTGTTTTGGAAGATCCTCTCCTCCATGAAGTACGACCTATCTGCATACCAACAACACAAGCCTACAATATCTTTAGGAACAAAGTATATAAACCCAACTTTTTGTACCATTGTATCTCCAACTGCAAGTTGAAGGACACCCGACATAACTAACATCTTGCTACCCACCCCGCCATTTATTACTATTGGTATCGCACA
The DNA here is from genome assembly GCA_038496445.1 of Trichosphaerium sp. ATCC 40318. Lineage (NCBI taxonomy): Eukaryota > Discosea > Flabellinia > Trichosidae > Trichosphaerium > Trichosphaerium sp. ATCC 40318. The sequence goes on from JALMLS010000612.1 coordinate 534,818, forward strand.
ACCAATAAGAAGATATAGAGGGGTTACCTAAGTAATAAATAAATATCCACAAAAGACCAAAAACCTTGTGCATTTTCCATTATCACAGCTAAATTACGTACAATTATTGGCCCATTATCTCGACTATCAATGTAATCCCTTAGTATAGAATGTATTTGAGATCTTAGTTTTGTCACAGATGCGTAGGAGATGTTTACAGATAAGAATAGGATGATTGAAACTGTAAATGGTAATACGAGGTATTGAGCATTACCTTGTATAATAGGTGGTACAAACATACTCCCAACAAATACATGAAACACCTACCAACAGTTTTAACATATAGCACAGAAAAGGATAGACAAAAGGAGCCAAAGCATAGTTGTTTTGACTAGGATAGAGTTTTTTTGGTAATCCAAGTTCGTACCTTACGTTGCCAAGCAGGGTTATTCTTAATTCTCATCAAGTGCTTATTTGAGGATATTATAAAGAATGTAATACACACCAATGTTACTATCCAGTTAACGTGCGTATAAATCATGCTTTTAGGACTGCTTATAAAGTAGACATAAACCAACCTACATAGGAAAAAAATAAGGCAAATGGTTCAACGAAAAAAGCTAATAGTACCTTTGTGGTATTCCTTGTATAATACTCAGCGCCAAGCAAGATACGACTGTGATTGTGAAAGTAACCACGCGTACATTCTTTGGTAGTAGGAATGAACTGACTATATACAAGACTGCCAAAGCTGACCACAACACTATTATTTGTCGTGCAATTCCCAAGATAGAAGTTGTAGGACCATACTCGTATGTAAGAATACAATAACTCAAAGACCATGATATACCACTCAAAGAGAGCATGAATTCGCCAAGTGTAAACGATGACATTATACCACTTTTAAAGAATATGATGCAACTACATGCCCACGTAGCGAATAAAACTATAATGAACGTTTTATCTAAGCAAATCATGTTAAAAAAAATCACGTGGTGAAATGTATTTCTAAGTCAGTACCCACATCCACAAGATATAAGTAACCACTGGCAATGGAGAATAATAGACAAGGCATTGCTTTAAGTAACTTTTTTACAGTCACGTGCTATAAATCACGTGAGCATGAACAGCAACATCAAAAAAACTTGTACTTGAATGTCAAGAAGTAGAATATAACTTAATATTGTAGATAGGATTGTGGCGGCCATACCAAGGCGAGTGTACGGAGATGGAGGTAACATGTATGCTGCACAACTTAAAGGATTTAGTTTTAACCACTTCACGGTGACAAAGAGCGCTATAGCGCTGTTTTGGGACACGGAATAACTGTATGTTTATGACGCACGTTAAAGCGAGTGAACCTGCCCAAAGGCATTCCCTTGTAATTTTTCTACGCATATTTAGACGACTTACGCCGTTTAATGTACCTCAAGCCGAATTTCAACCGTGAAATTGGTTGTACTAGTATTTCCCAAAACCATAGTGATGTTATTAAACTAATAATAGCCATAGTACGCTTATCCCGAAGTTGGTGTTGAAATGATGCAGTTGTACGCAAATATAGCGTGTATAAGCTGAAGATGCTCCAATACAATCCATATACAAAGGCATCATTACAAGTAAGCGCTGGCATGGCTAGTTTGCCAAAAGGCAGCTGAACAAGTCGCGTAGAATAAAAATGACTTGGAGAAGTTCACTTAACAGGACATTGACGTTGACTTGTAACTCAAAACGAAATTTGAGTACTAGCCACTTAAAAGTTACTATCTACGCTATCATTTTACCCAGTGCTGACAAATTGTTTATCGTATGTAACAGGTAGTAATTATCATTTCGGGGGTTTTTTGTTGGTACAGTTTATGCGTTCTTCTTGCCTTCTTTTAGCATTTTAAGGTATTCTCTTTTATCCTTATATGAAGCTTGTATAGTGGTAACACCAAGTGCTTCATTGATAAGCTATAATGCCAGTTATTTACCATGTAACAATAAGGTCTTAATGTGTAAGAAAAGTACCTTTTGTACATTTGCTGCATAGAGCTTTGGATCATTCTTCTCCTCTTCTGAAGGGTAATATACTGGTAAGTATGTAATCTCAACATAGTTTGTGAACTGCGTAAGGCAGAAAAATGCGTGTTCAACGGCACCAATAGCATCTAGAGTTGGAGAAAAATGTGTGCAAGCATATCTACCAAAAATAATTATTTTCTGTTAGAAAGGAGCTAATATTATTACCTTGTGGCAATTGGTTTAACTGGATGACCACCTACAAATGCACCACTTCTGAATGGAACTGAACTAGGTTAGTAGAATACAATAACGATATTTTTTCAGAGCTATTAGTTCACAGAACCAGACTTCAAATTCTCGACTCCATGACGTACTGGTGTATTCTCCGTTTGTTGTGGTGCCTTCTGGGAATATAACAAGAGGTCTTCCATCTAAAAATAATGCGTCATTACAAAGTTTCTACGTGACAAACTTGAACATGTTACAAACCTTTGACCTTTCCGCGAGCAGTAATCTGTTCTGTTATGCTGGCACCTTTAGTAGTAGCTTTACCTCCAGCACGTCTATTCTCATCAACGTAAATAGATCCCCAAACATCTGCCAAATATCCTATCAACCATACTTTGGAAACAGCAGCCTTTAATGTCACGTGTCAAAAATAATTGGTTCTTCAAAACAAAAATAGAATTTATGTACCTTTGACACGAATCCAGGTACCACTTCAGCAAGTCCCATCATGAGAAGAATATCCCATTCAGCCGTGTGGTTCATTACTATTATATTTGCACGTCCATGTGGACCATCGCACTTGTGATTAGGTTAGAGTTTTTTTGTAAGAGCAGAATGATGCATACAGACTTATCACCATGTTCTTCGATATGAAATACATAGCGCAGCCACAGGCGCACCAGTGGTGATGATATGTACGAGAAATACTTTCTACGCCATGCTGGTATTCTAGCGACAAAATAAGGCTTTCGAACAACAATGATGGACTTTCAAGCCGTTATTATACGCACCCTTTGCTAATATCGCAACCAAGCATAACTACGCGTATGTAGGTGCAATACCAACAGCATAATACAAATCCAGCCATGAACCGTATTGGTAAGATAAATATAGTACAAATAATAATCTACAACATTGTTATGGCATCTACAAGCCTACAGGCGTTCGACTCACCTTAATCACCTCGTAAAGCGTCCATCCATGAGGCTTGAACCTAACAAACGGGTGGAACCTCTCAGGGAGGCCTTTCTTGTTTGCGACTTTGATTGGGTGTTCCCGTGGTATATGTGACATCCTTGGTACGTTTTCACGTTAACGAACGCGTTGTGAAGTGTGTCAGGTGTTTTGTTGTGGTTTAAATTAAGTCACTTGTTGAATTGTTTTTATTTGCACACAATTGTACATAACAAGCCATGCCCATTAGCGGTATATTTATTTTAAACACCAAAGGCGACACGCTGATAACAAAATTTTATCGCGATGATGTGACGTGCGTATTTGTACCTATTAGTGTTATAACAGTGTTGTAAGCTATTTTGCAAAATACTGACTTGTACGTAAGGACATTTCGTGGTGCAGCTGAAGTATTTCGTTTAAAGGTGGTAACATCAAAGGACGTGCGTTCTCCGGTGCTCACAGTAGCAAATACGACCTTTTGCCACATCAAGATCGGAGATCTGTTTGTTGTAGCTGTTACAGCTTCAAACTTAAACGTTGCAATGGCCTTCGAAATCTTGTATCGTTTTTCGAATATCTGCTACCAATACTTTGGGCAAAAGTTTACGCACACTGAAATCAAAGCAAATTACTCTCTTGTCCTTGAAATACTCGAAGGTGAGCGAATGACGCTAATTACGGGCTTATCGAAAGTTTTTTTGTACAAATCAAACCGTTTTTATTGAAAAACTTTGTATTTAGAAATTATGGACAATGGATACCCTCAGACATCTGATATTGATTCATTGAGAGCTCTAGTACTACAAAAAAACAAATTAGGTGGTAAAAAGGTAAATGACAGACCTGTCGATTGGAGTGACATAAAACTGATTTATTCGTTTTTACTCATTTTTGATTTTTTTTTAGATTAAAGAAAAAGACCTTCATAGTCGTATTTCTCAAGCAACTGGTGCTATACCTTGGAGAAGAGAGGGCATAGTTTACACTAAGAATGAGTTATTCATTGACGTTGTTGAGAGTATTGATTTATTGGTGTCACAAGATAGTATGCTTTTCTCCTTCACTTAATTGTTTAAATTTAATGCATTTTCTGACCTCTGTTATAGACGAGATTTTGAATGTTGCTGTCGCTGGACAAATTTTAATGCGTACTCGCTTGTCAGGTACACTTTTTTCTTGGTTTTACTGTTTTCTTCATAATTCTCTTGTCTGATCCTTTGTAAGGCAAACCTGAATGTATATTTGGTATGAATGATACATTGACATTGAATTCTGAACAAGGAAAAGCACATCGTGAGCAATCTGGTGCAATGTATGAGTTTCCGTGGTTTTTTTTGGAATTTTGAATGAAAAATGAACTAAAAATGTTTTGTAGGCCTAGTGGAGGTGTAGAGCTTGATGATGTTACATTCCATCAATGTGTTAACCTAGCAAAATTTGAAAGCGAATCAACTATTAGTTTTATTCCTCCAGATGGAGCCTTTGAACTCATGAGGTACTGGTTGTTGAAAGAAGTTTTTACCAAATTTGAATCTATTTCTAAAGTTTTTTTGTTTAGATACCGCTATACAGAGCTTGTCAAGAAAAATTTACCTTTCAGAATAATTTCTAATATAAGAGAAGTTGGAACGTACGTTGAGGAATAGTTTGTTTGTGTTCAAATATGGAAGAGAATATTTAATGATGTTTTACTTTAGAACAAAAGTTGAAGTACAAATCACTGTCAAGTCTACATTCGATAGCAAGACTGAGGCTTTGAATATTACAATATTTGTACCAACACCAGATAACACTGCCATATGTAGATGCCAGGTTGTTCAGGTGCGTAGTAACAAAGAAAAAACGAAAAAAGAAAAATTGCCTAAATTTTCTTCTTTTTTGACATACTTGATTTAATCATCTATTAGGGTCCAGGTAAAGCTAAATATAAAGCAGAAGAAGGAGGTATTGTATGGAAGTACGTTACTACTCTACACCACGCATATTTGAGTCCATTGAACAACTTTTATTAAATTGTTATGATAGGATGAAACGGTTCCCTGGATGTCGTCAGTTTGTAATGCGTGGCGTTGTCGAACTTATAAATACAAATAATAGTGATGAACGTCGTGCTTGGTCACGACCACCAATTAGAATGACATTTAACGTACCTGGATTTGCTGCTTCTGGGTTACAAACAAAGTTTGTTAAAGTAATCGAAAAAAGCGGATACCACACAACCAGGGTACGCTACCTTATTTTTAATCTTTTCATATATTTTTTGACACATTGATTAACTATATGCTTAGTGGGTGCGATATTTAACAAAGTCAGGAAACTATCAAATCCGAATGTAAGAACAAACCAAGAAACTTTACAAAAAAAAAAAAAGTGTTTAATGTACATTGTGAACGCGAAAAACACGTGGTGGTATTTGCTTTCCACGTGTATAATAATACAAAAAAGACTGTATTCTAAAAGATGTTTGTAAAATGAATGGTTCAAACAATTCCTAAAGTAGATTTTGGTGAAAGAACAAAACCACAAAAGCCACTTTTGGGTAACTTAAGAAAAAGAGTCGGTTAAGACATTTCTACAACTACAATTGTATAAAACGCACTATGGCTAATACAGGCGCAGGATCTGCTACTGATTTACGTTCTAAAGCTGGCTCAGCACAAAATTGTAACGACTTGAGTCTTGTAGACGCTCCTATTTCGAATCTGTTCCCTGTTGTCATAAACAAACAAGATATGGAACGTTTTATGCTATCTAAGGAGCAATTGGCCGATTACAAACGCGACGGTTTTTTAAAGAACATACAAGTACTCCCTGTGCCTTCGTTATATTGTATTTAAGCATGTGAATAGGTATTAACCGAGTCACAATGCGACAAAATGCTTGAAGCGCTAGAAATTCTAAAAGACCCAAATCACCCTTCCTTTCCGCTTTGGTACCTTCAATACACCGTAAACACAAACTCTAATGACATGACAGGCACGAATTTCACGCTAACGAAACGGGCGATCCAAATCACGTGTTATTCCATGCATTAGGTAACTATCACGTGCTAGTACAGTTCGAGGTTTAATGGTATGTTGTAGGTGCTTGGAGAATTTCTGAGCTGTTTCATGACATCATACGCCATCCAGCAGTTACTGTAGCTGCTTCTCAGTGTTTTGGCGTAGACGATGGTTCTAATGAATGTCAAAAAGTTAGGTTTTGGCATGACCAGCTATTCTGTAAACCACCAAAGCATGGTGCAATTGTAGCATGGCATCAGGTATGTTTTTAAGAGCGAGTCTATTTTTAAGAATAAAGTAGGATTACTCGTACTGGACAAGAACTGCTCCAATGGCGCATTTAACTGTTCATATTGCTCTCGAAGATCAGGTTAGTAAAAAGAGAAGCCCAACAAATGCAGTGACGTATTGTATAGACATTAGAAAACGGGTCTCTCCACTACGTTCCCGGTTCTCATAATTGGCCATTACTTCCAGGTTTGTTTTGAATTGAAATGGTAGTGTTATTTATCTTATTATAGTTACTTCGAGACACTTTGATAATATGGACTCTATCATGACTGTACTCGATGAAGATCAAAAGAAGCAGTTCAAAACTGTACCAACGCTACTAAAGGTAAACAAAGCTAATGACAAGACCGAACAAAACTTTTTGGTTGCCATTTTGTTAACCAGTTTACAGACCCTTGTGTGTAGGTTGATTAATTTATAGTATAATATATACTTGCTTGTTGTAATCAAGTTTTGATTATTGTTTTCTTTAGAAAGGTCAAGCATCAATACATCATCCTAAACTTGTTCATGGATCTTGGGGAAACAAGTCAGATAAACAAAGAAGAGCTACTGTTGTGAATTTATTCAAAGATGGTGTTACATCCGTTACAGATGACGTTCTCTTAGAAGGTGTACCAGTCTTCAAAAAAGGCAAAAAACTAGAGGTATAGTTACTCGTCACTTTCTTTTTCAATGAATAGGAGAAGTTAATTAATCTTATTTTTTTTAAGGGTCAATTCTTTCCGTTGGTTTTTGATCCAGCTCGTGTTGCTTAGATATAACAGACTTTTTTACCCAACACTCTATATAATAGTTTACAGTGTATAACCATTTACTTGTATCTCTAGTCAAATACTTTGCCATTACTAAATTTTTTGTCACAATTTTCTTATTGTCCAGATACTTATTTTGGATTACACGTCCTCTTTGGTGTTAAGCTTAACATGTGTTTTGTTTATTTTGAGCTACTCCATACACGAAATGGTTTTAGATTTCTTTGATTATTGTTTGTTGGTAAATTAAAGGTGTCACCTTGAATTGGCAGCGTTATCTGCACTGACACTGAATGGGTTAAGGAATATTATGGCCTTTGCGATATTTTGACAGATATTCTGAGCTATGAATAAGCGTCAAATTGCTCGTGATAAAAAAGAGGCAGATCCTAGTATAGAAGTACGTGTTATTGGGTTGTTGAAATTATGTTTGTTTTGTGTTTTGTTCTTTTACCAAATTGTAGGTCGACTCATTTTGAACAATATGCTCACTTGATATCTAATAAAGAATGTTATGATAGACACTTTACAGACATTGTTGTCTACAGTTACAGTAGCCAATTGGCTATGCCTGAGGTAAAAATTGACGTGGCAACTAATTATGCCAACAAAAGCTAACTGTCTTTCTTTTGTAGAAACTAGAATGGATGAAGATGATCTCTTGGAAATGTATTGTCAACATCGTTTAAAAGAAACCCATCAACTTATATGAAAAACCTACAACAAACATACCTGCTCTACGCAAACAACCCCAACCACTTCTTTCGTCATAATTTGTCCACAAAAAGTCGTTTATTGGTCCATCATGCGGTACATCATCATCTCGAGAAAGTGCTCTTATATCACCTAATGTATCTGTAGAAGGACTAAGGCCGCCATGAACGCAAAAATACGTATCACCAATGATAGCTACTGTACAAAACGGTTATTGAATTCAAACAACAATAAAGTCCAAGTACCCAGAGGAAGAGCATTGAATGCCGAGCAAAACATCTTCCATATTGATTTATCATATAGTTTGGTACATGTATCATAGAGGCCGTACACCTGTGTTACCTGCAACGATTCATGACTGCCTCGTAGCATATGTATTTGATGAGGATACTTGAGCTTCAAAGCAAATAGTAGTGTTATCACACGGATTGAAAAATGACCTCTTGACATAAATGTAAGGAAGGTAATTGTAGATAAACAACCATTGGTGAACACAAAAGAGCATGTGTTTTTACATTACCTGTTGACATAGTTCCCCAAGAAAAGAAAGTTGACATCTGGAGGCACACCCTCTATTTTAAATATCTCGAGCAAGTCTGACAAATGTCCTTGAATATTACCAACAACAGAGATGGGTGCATCAATAGTGAGAATATTATCTTCTTTTAAGAATACTTTCCTTGCTTGTGTTGCAATGATGACAAGTGTTTCAACTCGAATTGGTTTGTGACACATGCAAGCATGTATAGCTGATGTCAAGATGGAGTCCATACAGTAAGATAACATAAACCTAAATCGTGGCTTATAGTTCATCTACGATGCCGTTAACAGTAAAAGAGAACTCATGCTTAAGCATACACTTGTGACGTTTGTTTCACTGTCATCAATTGGAGTAAGATCGTATTTTTAAGCATAAACGTCCAAAATCGATTGTTACTCACCACGTTATGCATATAAACGCATGAAGCGCTCAAACAGCATAAATGAGTGTAATTTAAATTAGTTGTTATTTGAAGAAACGTTTCCAACGGCAGATACTGTAAATGTGGAGTTGTCATGATGCCTTCGACCCAGAAATAGATCACTGACATTGAACAGTTTAAGCCACCATTGAGTCAAACTTTTTCGACCAAGCAAACAGTGTCAATTTGTTCTATTTGGTTTCATTGTTTTTGTGAAGGTACGAAAGGACCTTTGAATCTTGGAAGATGTAAAACGATCATAGATCCTTTTGTTAGTCACCAAGAATTGAAATATGACTAGTATGAGTTGTACTTGATGATGTTTCAACCATTGAGACAGAAAAGATTCACTAAAACGATTTACTACAAGCACCAATGTACCTTGTGGTCCTCTTTCAGATTGGGTAGTTGTCCTACATGTGGCACTATATATGACGAAAATTTAAAACCACAGGAATGGCCCAGACATTTGCCTCTAGACTAATCACGTGTACACCTTTGAGCAAAATAAGGAACATTTTGAGAATGTTAAGGTATGCTTGGTTTTTGTTGAACGTCAGTTTTCTATGGGCGGATCATGACAGCACATTTACAGTATCTACCATTGGAAACGTTACTTCAAATAACAACTAATTTAAATTACACTCATTTATGCTGTTTGAGCGCTTCATGTGTTTATATGCATAACATGGTGAGTAACAATAGATTCTGGACGTTTATGCTCAAAAATACGGCTCTTAAGCAGATTGATAACTCCAAAACATACAATATATCTCTGTCGACTGAATAAGCTACAAGTCCTTTGTGAGCATTTAAACTGTCTCAATAGTTATTAGAGTGTGGTGTGATGCGTTACAGAAAGAGTAAAGCTCATATTGTTAGCACAGTGGGTGGTAGATTTTCTGTATTTCTATGAAAAAACTCATTTTTTTGTATGCCAAACTTACTACCTCACGTGATTAATTAATGTCGCATTTTATAAGTAATTATTAATCTGTGCACCTTTGAATACTTATGGTATGTTTAAAAGGGATTTAAACAAAAAATACAATTTAACTGCTTGAAAAGTATGTATACGCATTAGTAATGCTGTTAAGTTAATTTGTGTTGATTTATAAAACTATAGCAATTCAAACTTTTTAAAACAACACACAATTAGTGCGAATAGAATAGCTTGATATTCTTGTGGCTTAAACCACCATTTTGGTGTTTTTTATTTTCTTAGCACCACGCTTGTAACCCTAATTTGAATTAGGGCTGTGACACTAACCCTATTTTGTAATTAGGGTTTATTCTGCAATGACATCTTACAACAACCTACACATGCTGATCTAACAACAAAAGTATCTGTAACCCATAAGACAAGAATTTAGATCTAAACAGTTGTGTTTGAAGCTGCACATACAGTACGTTTTATATGAAACCCTACTTTGAATTAGGGTTAGACACTGTTTGGTGATTAGGGTTAGGGTTTATCCATTGTGACATCCGTGTGATCCATAGTTGCACTCAGTTTGATACCAACAAAAGACTTATGTATTGTATTTATTGTACTGTTTTTGAGTTTGTTGGTACCCTTTGTACATGGGTACTTGATGAATGTGGACATTAGCAATGTCAGAAAATAAACTTCAGCTTTCTGTGAACACAAAAAAAGGCTGCGGATGCTGCTCAAATTTGAGTAAAAAATTGTCCAAAATTCCACCCGCTTGTACTCCTTGTGTGTAGTCGCTTGTGTGTGGAGAGTGGATATATGTATGAAATGACTGGCTAACTATTTGTGGTGTTATTCAGTCGATAGAGATATGTGTACGCTAGTAGAAACATGTTTGTAACTGTTTTTTGAGAACATCTTTCATTACTCATACTAAGACCAACACGTGTCGCCATTAACAGACTTGTAGATGAATCCAAGATTTAGGTTTATGTTATCTTACTGTATGGACTCCATCTTGACATCAGTGATACATGCTTGCATGTGTCACAAACCAATTCGAATTGAAACACTTGTCATCATTGCAACACAAGCAAGAAAAATATTCTTAAAAGAAGATAATATTCTCGCTATTGATGCACCCATCTCTGTTGTTGGTAATATTCAAGGACATTTGTCAGACTTGCTTGAGATATTTAAAATAGAGGGTATGCCTCCAGATGTCAACTTTCTTTTCTTGGGAAACTATGTCAACAGGTAATGTAAAAACACGTGCTCTTTTGTTCATCAATGGTTCTTCATCTACGATTCTCTTACATTTATGTCAAGAGGTCAATTTTCAATCCGTGTGATAACACTACTATTTGCTTTGAAGCTCAAGTATCCTTATCAAATACATATGCTACGAGGGAATCATGAATCATATTTAACACAACGTTATGGCTTTAAAAACGAGTGTATCAAGAAATATGATGAATCAATCTGCAATTTGTTTTGTTCTGCATTCAATGCTCTTCCTCTGGGTACTTGACTTTATTGTTGTTTGAATTCAATAACCCCTTTGTACAGTAGGTATCGTTGGTGATACGTATTTTTGTGTTCATGGTAGCCTTAGTCCTTCTGTGGATACACTAGATGATATAAGAGCACTTCCTCGAGATGATGATGTTCCATATGATGGACCAATTTGTGACTTATTGTGGAGCCATTATTGCGAAGATACACTTGGCTGGAAATTGCCAAATAGAAGTAGTGAGTTTTCTTTATCATTCTTTATGACGGCTAATTGTTACCCAGCAGAATTCACATTTGGAGAAGATATCACAGAGCAGTTTCTAAACAGAAATAACTTACAGGGCATAATTAGATCACACGATTTGGTGATGGAAGGATATGTAAATGTCCATAACAACAAACTACATCACATATATAGTGCTTCGAGCTATTGCAATAGGTGTGATAACAATGGTACGAGAATTTGACACAAAACAAACTTGTTTTTCTAATTACATACCTGTCTCTATTTAGGTGCTGTTCTTCGTATCATGGAAGACTTGAGTGTACATCCACAATATCATAAAATAACTAAAGAACAACGGATATCATTTCAGAAAGTTGTAAGCAAGGTAGACACCAAGAATAGTCCAACAAACAAACATCCAAAACCATTTCGTGTATGGAGTAGATCAAAATAAATACCTACGAAAACCACAACACCAAAATAGTTTGCGCTCCATAATTGCGTAGGGTGAGACCTTAAGCAAGGTCACAAAAGCACAAGTAAACTAGAGCCAGATTATGTAAGCACTCCACTTTTAAAACAAAATTATTTTGATGTTGAAAATAGTTTTTTATGATTGACGCTTGAGTAAATAGTAGCCATACATACTGTGAATAATATATAGAGAGTATGAAACATTCACCAACAGTGATGTAGCCTACAATGACTCTAAAAAATAGTTTAATTTTGTGACTTTTTAAGCATTGTTTAGCTAAGTTATACTTATTGCACACATTATCAATTATGTTTTCATCACTTTGAGTAGGTGTCAATGGTAGTATTTAATAGCCTCAAAGCATGTTATTGAAAAGTAAACGCACAATAAAGTGCGTCAAATGTGGGAGTTTGTTGAATGATATTTGATGAAACAAAAGGTTTACTATTCTACACTGATGTTATATGTTATGTTCTACACTTTTCTTCATTAGAAAATGAGTATATGGCATAGTGGTGCCACTATGATCAATTGTAAAAATACACATGCCAATAGCGTTTGCACCAAAAGTACTCACTTACTTTTTTTTTTTTCCCAAAGTTATCACACAATCAATTTTACATCTCAGTTATTGCCACCGATATACTCACATGCGTTGCAAGTGATGTATTTTAGCTGGCACGTTTATGTGTTGTTAAAAATGGCCCAGTTTTCTACAGCTGGAATTTTTCGTAAAACCAATATTAAAGGCTAGGGCCAAAACGGTCCAAACCGTGACTATGTAGAAACAGAAGTATATGATCTGTTTATATAGTTTAGAGAATATCGATGGCATTGCCTGGCATTATACCTTTTTCTTGCCTTTTTGTTTGAAACAGCGTTTTATGCTTGGAAACGCATATTCTACGCACGAATAACGCTTGTATAGTATTGTTCTTTGATTTTAAAGAGCAATTAACTTTTTTAGCCACTAAACGCTGTAAAACACTTATAACTTCAGTTCCTACATATTTGGAACAATTAAAAGGCTGTGTAATGTGCAGGCATCATGAAACCGTGTTCAAGGAGTTTATGTTGCTACTTTCCTTTTAAGGCAAAAAGTTTTTGCTTTTAAGTAAGTACTTTTTTCCGTGCTTACAACGTAATTTTATGCTCTCACACTCCTCTACCTTGTTTAACAGCATCTTTTAAAGCCGATAAGCATGTGTGGAATGCTTACGTAATCTGGCTCTACAAAGGCAACAATCATTTACATCAAAATTTATTCTATTTTTGATAAATTTCATAAAACCCTTTTGTACAGTGTGCAGGCTATGAGGTTAATTCAGCCATAATTAAGCCTAAGTGAGAATTACGATTGTGAGTAACACAAAGTCAAAAATCTTTTATACGAGGTGACCAGGGTTGAGAGGAAATGTGGCGGAAGAGATGTCATACCTGAAGATCTCGTTCATAACGTATAGTCCTCCATCAGATTGAGCGAGAATAAACACGTGTGAAAACTTGAAGGGAGGTGCACCATCAAGCTGCCAAGGTATTAGTAAAAAACGTACGAGATCTAATGCTAGCAAAGCTATTGATAACATACTGAAAGGCTACCACTGACAAACGCGCATAGTGTTCCACCAGGTGTCTCTTGAACGTCCAAACTCACTAGTTTGTGAGCAATTTGTTCAAAGGAGAAGGACTACAATGGATTCTTAGAGTATGAACGGTTTTGTAGCGGGAAATTGATGAAAAAAAACTTACTGTTGTTAGCTTTTCTATTATTGCTTTTGAGCCTTTAAATACAGCTCCTTCGAATGATAGCGTTGAATTCTCCCTCTAAATACAGTAAAACAGAGTGTTAGCCTATTTTTGCTTACATAAAGAGCAGCAAGAGCTCCACGGTTACTAGCGAATAGCTTATAGTATTTTACAGCGAAATCACGAGCAATGGCATTGTTTTGTGGACTTGTCATGTAGTGCTTATGCCAATTAACCAAAAAACTTAACGTTTTCAGTTCACTTAATTACTCTCGAGAAACTTCTTTTTAGAAGCTTCTAGAAGATCAAGCATGTAATCAAATATTTTCTTTGCACTGAACAAATCTTTTCAAGAGCAAAAATATGCTCGTGTATCATGCAGAAGGTGTGAAAAATAACGGACATTGAAACTTTGAATTTTTGTTTTGTTATGAGTGCCAAGGGCACTCATCCATTTTTTGTCTGTACTTGTACTATCTACAACAAAAGTATATCCACCTCCACCCCAATTTATAGGTCTTTCATCTGAAGGAGAAGCAGGAACGACCTCAATAGCCGAAATCTTAGGCGTCCAAGCAATACCTTGAAGCTCAACTACCAACACATTATCTGTCACTTGCACAATGAATGTCTGGTTAAACGCAGCATTTTTACCAACTGAAGCGAATATATCAAAATTATGAAGCCTATAATCACGTGTTGGTAAGAAAAAAACAGAACAAAATCCAAAACAACGAAGCAATTCACAGAATAACACCAAAAAAAAAAAGTGCGCGTACACATAAGTGTCCTGTAATATGACATTTTGCACACGTTTTTCCTCAATGTCATGTAATAACTCTGCAAAATGAAGCGTTACTCTATAATTACCATCTTGTAACGCCATGTAATACTTTAAGTTTGTTTTAGGAACATTTCCCCATCTCTCTGATCTGTAAAGAGCATCATCTTCAGTACCTACGCTTAAACCGATTAAAAAAAAACCAACATGCGACATCTCCTGACATACCTCTAATATTGACACTATGAGATACAGCCCAAGAAGCCCCTAGGTCATCGCTAAGTAGAGAACAAGAGCTTGTGTAAATTTTTGTGACATCAACAAAACAAGTGACGTGTCAGGCGAAGAAAAACTCTTGTGGCGGCGTACCAGCGTTGGAAACCCATGATCTCTGTTTTTTATTTGTCATGTGCATATCTGCAGCAAAAATACGACCATCCCTGGTTCTATAGCCTCTACCACCACAATTAATGCGAATAACGCTGTCTAGAATTGATGTTTGTTACAAAAACGATTATAACTGTTAAAACTACTGATTTAGGCGACAATACCTTCATCCAAGGCTAGCGTGAGTTTCTTGGCTTTAATACATGGCAAATAAGTAACGCTTAGCCACAATATTAAAATAACGCCCAGAGACGTGATGCCCATAGTGCGTTAGAGGTACTCACAATAGTAGTAAAGAAATTAAGATCAATTAAGTACTAAGAGAGTACTTAACCTACTGTTGTTTCAGTTTCAGTCCAGAGCTAGGTACAACAAGCTCATTGAAGAACCTTGAAATTGCACTATCACGTGTTCAAAAATGTGACCATATTCATTAAGAAACAAAATCCACGAGCTTCCTGTGATAAAACGGCATCAACTTATTTGCAACACATAAATCACATACTGTATCTGGTGGTATGATTATGAACATCCTTTGGTGGCTCTTACATACAGTACAATACGAAATCCTTAAAAATAGGAATTTTATCCTGTAATTCCCACGTTGTGGTTTTAAAGTTTGTTTGTATGATTAATGCATATAATCGAAAGTAACCTTGCATGGACTAGTATAAAGACAAATGCTTTGCATTGGATTTACAAAGAGATTGGTGTATCTAAAATCTTTACATTTTGTTTTTCAATTGGATAAACCTTTACGGATACATTCCATGGATATGCATATCTGACATGACCTCCAAGCATAATAGGTGGTTTAAGCCAACCGTGTAAATGTATAGTTTGGTTAAAATCACAAATATAAGGGTATACCTTCATGTCTGTGGTGAAAACACCTGCCTGTTGAAAAAAAAAAGTTAAAACAAGCTATTTCTTAGAGTCACGTGATTTACCATGTGCCATGAACCTGAGTCTAAAGTATGCACAATGTTCGCAGGCCCTTTTGAAGTATCTATATAATCACCTACGGAGTACACTACATTGCCAAAATCACCTTCAATCTACACCACAACAATTAACCACAAACTCCAAACTAAGAAAAAGCGAAAGAAAAAAAACTAACCAGAAGAAAATTGTTTTGAGTTTTCCTAAGAAATTGGAGTGCCCAAAAAGACTAGAGTAGCGTATTTGGATACGAAAAAGAAAGGAAAGGGGCTTATACAAATGAAACTTCTTTGTGTGTTTTTAAAACGTACAATAGCACCAGCGTATTTAATATCTAATCCCTTTAGCGTATTTGTTACCCACTCATGCATCTCCATCTTATCATTGCCATAATTCTTGTATGTAAACTCTTTTACTTCCTTCGGGTCAACAATACCAACGCCAAAGAATGGAACTCTAATAGGTACGCTCTACGAAGGCCTGTAAGCAAGCTCGCAATTATTTTTTCGAAAAAACAAGAAAAAAAAATTGAACTAGCGTCGCTTCGATAACGCACGTGCTCGCGGAAAGGACTGTCACTTCCTTCTATATCTATTACAGTAGAATTCGCATATCCATGAGGATCTGCCCAATAGTATGTCATATTTGAAACAGTACCATAAGGTATCATCTCACCATGTCTTTTACAGGAGGTTAAAACAAGGAGGAAAGCAAAAGTGGGAACACTCTATCTAATGGACATTATGGTACCTAGTTGGGTAGTTTGTAGTGCCCATACCAAAGACAACGTGGTCTGTAGGGTATTTGGCTATCTGAGTCTTCACGTATTCTTAAAACAACGTTAAACTGATTTTCACGCTAAAAAAAGTACCTAGAGGGAATGTAACCGAATAATTGTTGGCAACTACAGCCGCTACATCTCCTATTGCCAACAGTTCATTAAATGCATTACTAGCCACCACAAAAGTGACAATAACAAATAAAAAAGTCTCCACAGCACGTGTCATTGTGACAAAAAAAGTTGGTTTGATGCGCTAGTTAAGTCTCTTGTTGGAAGAATCAAGACCAATCATAGACCGGCCTTAGCCACCAACTTTATCGACAAAAACTATAATTACGTCTTCAAGTTATTGCTGCGTGCTTCATAACGTTAGAACTCAAATTCACTTTTGTTTGCCCTGAAACAGCTATTTTGTTGTTGCATAGCCTAGTTTTTTAAGATGGTTTGTGTACAGGCAACCCCACTAGAGTACACAAGCTAGCCTATCGATGTATCTGTATGGAATACTATATGATAGTAGGAACAGAATCACATGCTTGCTACTGAGCAAGATTTACCTTTGAACAGTAGCGTAACGTTAAATTGAAAACCCTGTTGCCTATGATTGGCGCAAGCGAAACTACGCTCGTACTCTTACTTGCACAAGCACTGTTATAGTTCTTGCATAACAATCTCATGATCAAGTATCCTAGATAAGCAGCTTCGCATTTTTATCGCATGCTCAAGCACTGCTGGTAACAAATTGGTAGTTAGTTCTCTTAGTTGGTTCCTACTTTTACAAGGAACCAATGCTGTTCTATGAACCTCTATTTTTATAGCTGTGGCCACAACCGCTCTTGTAGTAATAACAACAGACAAAAGGTAGCTATGGTTTTTTTTTGTAGTTTCACCAAAATCAAATCTGTCCACATCACCATTCGCTGTATTAAAACTACACTATGGTTTTTAGATCCTAGTTACACAGACGCAGTTCTTTGTTTTAGGTGAAATCAAAATGTAAGCGAAATTAACCGCGTTAAGTGAAAATAATTTCATAACAGGAATTTTCGAACAATATCTACGACTGTAATAAAAAAAATTGTGTACCCAGAATATTATTTTCTAGCGTTTAAAGATTATAAAGACGTGGTTTATTTTCTAACAAGATATATTTAAATGATACTTTACAGATTGGGTTTTTTTTTACATTTTACACTTTTCTACAATTTTCTCCAAAAACGGTATTCAGCTCATCTTAGTTCTGGTCCACATTGCATTTGGTGCGCGTAGTGTGTTTTTGTAAAAGTAGTTGGGTTTACTTTATTTTGTCTTTGTATTTGCTTGATTCTCTTATGTACCAACGTCTTCTTCATCGTTTGCTTTGATTTACAAGCAAAGGAACAGAAGTTTCCGCCTTTGGCATTGAAAATTCTTTTAGAGCAGCAAGAGCATGTATGAAACACGTAAGGGTCTTCTGATATGCGTTTCGAAGAAGTAGCAGGTGATTTTACACGCTTCATGATTGTTTTACCCGGTTTCGGTTTTGGCGACGTTTTACGTGGTGATCTTGTCTTCATTGTAGTCTGTTTGTTGAGGAGAAGTTGCATATTGTGTTGTTTCGTTGTGGAATTGATGAAATAGCAGTTTCAGGAATGAAAATTATCGAAATTTCACCCTTTTCAAGAAAAAGGAGGCGAGTTTTTATTTCAACTTGTCTCGAGCTCAACCGATATTTTGTACCTTCAAAAGCAAGTATAAGGATACCAAAGTAGTATGGAATGGGATTATAAGTTCTACCGACCCAGACAATCACGTGGCATGAATTCAACTGACAGAAACTAATCTCTGAAAAGAAATTCTAAAGCTCACTTCCATAACAATGCTCAGGTTACGGGTTTCGAAAACTGCGTGTCAAAAACGCTATATTACGCGTAGTTATTGTCAGCAGTCCACAGTGAAAGGTTAGTCTGAACTTCGCGTGACAATTACCCGTAAGATTGTTGTGTTAACCAATATCTAAAGGTAAGGGCGCATTTAACTATGACACAGCTGAGCTCGCTAAATTACGTTGTCCAATAACTAAACAACCGCTTGAATATGATCCAAAACGCAATGAATTGGTAAATAAGACTAATAACATTGCATACCCAGTGCGTTACTTTAAAATACGTTAAAACAATCTAAATCCTAAAGATTCGGGACGGCATACCAATCTTACGCCCAGACGAAGCAGAGCACGTCTAATCAACACATAAAAACGAGAAAATCCTAAAAACCAATCAACAGTGCACACAAGCACGCCCAACAAACCCGGAAACAGGAAAAAAATGACAGCTTGACATGTATTCACCGTAACGGACAATGACGGGTTTATTTTACAATTTTTTTTTGAAATGTTTCATGCGTTGTAAGATTTGGAAGGAACAAAGGCGGGCTAATAATTTAGCCACACCAAGTCTTCCCCAAACTTCTCGAAAATCACGTCATAAAATCTCTTTATCTCTCGTTAAAGTCATCCGATATTCATTGTATCTTTTTTCTGGAATAAAGTATTAGAGAATAAGATACTTATGGTTTGGTGGAGTTGGGGGCAAGGGAGAAAAATGGAAAGACATTGATTAAAAAATTGTAAAAACGTGAAGTTTTACGTACGAATTCGTATTCGTCAGTGAAGCTGCCGACAATGTCTGTGAGGTTTTCGAATAGCTTGCTTACGTAGAGGTTAGGCAATGATAATGCCATATCTCTTGGTGTTGCCCATGTCAATACAACGCGTTCTTTTGTTTGTTGGAACCTTAAAAACTCAAAGTCAGCATACTTAATTTTACAAATCGTTTTGTTTTTTCTTGGAGTCAAAAATCTTTTTCTGTTGCATACCTAACGTGACATCCAAGCTCAGTTTGAATATCCTTTTGCCATACTCCAATAGGAATAGAAGTTAATGGTTTGCCTAAACATCATTATGAGAACAAAGGCGAAAAGGGGTTCAGTTGCATAACAAAAAACTCGAGTAAACCATACCAACAATACGCTTCAAAATGACACTATTTTTCCTCGTGTCAGCAAAGTTAAGGTATGCAGAATCAGCTCCAAATTTTGAAACTATTTCGTCATGGATTTCTTGTGCTTTATCAATCTCTGGGAATGCAACCATAAAGTACTTACTACAGAGACAAGAAAATGAGAAAAAACAACCCGAAAGAAACGAAGAGAGAAAAAAAAAACCAAAAAAATCTTGTTTCATGTCATCTGCAACGTACTCATCTGAAGTGATTGTAACAGGTGGTTTATGTGGTTCTAAGAGTGCTGAGATCTTTGCGATATCTTTTCCCCATGTAGGAATCTGCAAGCAAAATACAGGCGCTTTGTAAATTTGCTCTTTAGGTCCACTGATTTTTCTAGTAAAAAGCGCTGTATTGAACACGCTTGGGATACCGTTTGTGAAGATTCTATTAATGCCACTACGTGTAGTAAACTTTGCAGTAATAAATCTAAAGTCTTATGAGATTACGGCCATATAAAAAGAAATACAATGCAAACCAAAAAAGGCAAAAAAAAATAAAGTACAAATAAGTCGCGAGTGTCACTCTTACCTGCTGCATGTAAGAGGTCGGAAACCAACTTTAAACTCAGAAATAGGTCCAAAGTGATCTATCAAACGTTGCTTTAAAGCACCAACAGTAGGCCAAAATGACACGCCATCAAAAACGACATCTACCCAATCAGGTGTATCCATAGGACATCCTTTCTTCTCTATAGCTTTAAAGCCCAATCCAGCTGTAAAAACACGACCTCTAATTTGAAGGCCGTTTAATTTACGCATAGCAATCATACAATCTCTACGCTTATAGAATTCCACTCTGAACCTAAAACGAAGCGTCAGTCACTGAAGAGAAAAAAAATACAAATAAAAAAGAAGAAAAGTGCGCTTGTATTAGGTTCATAGCGTACGTATTGACTGGAAATAATGAGCTGGAAGTACCACGGACTTTTGTAAGCTTATATATCTGATGAATGTTAGAATTATTGCGCTTGAAAGGTGTTTCAAAAAAAAAACAACAAAAAAGTGTCACGCACCTTTGGTAAGTGTAATTCGGACAAAACCTCTTGCATGTCTTTGTAACTGAGTATATCTGAGCTAATATCAAGCCTGTTGTCGTAAACAATTAGACTTTCTGAGCACACTTTTTCTTTACGGAGCGCTAATGGGTGTGTTAGCATATTAAAACTCGTTTTGATCACGTACCAACGTCGCTTTTGTTTTCCCAACAGCTTTGCCATACTTTTGGTTCAAAATTTAGTTTCCACTTCCTACGAAGCTGTACAGGTTAGCCACGGAACATAAACGGCGAGGAAACATTTCAGAAATTGAATGAATTTTACAACAGGCTTACTTGTCTTGTACGAAGCTCTTTCACCTTGTTGGTGTAGCCAGGGCCTGATTTCTTCTTATACCGACCAATACTACTGGATAATCTTTGAATATCCTTTTGTTCCTTTTGCCTGGCGACAGCGACGCGTTTACGAGAGGGCATGATCAAAAATAACCGTGTACAATGTTGTAATTTACTCGCAATGACCCAATTTCTGCAAAACAGCAACTATAAACACTCTAAACGGCTTCAACTGACAACCACTACATGCAAAACTACGACTCGTGAAGATTGAGCAAGTTTTGAGACATTTCACATAACTCAAACATTTTGTTTGTTTAAAGTTTAGTCCTTACAACGACGTTCGCGGCTAGTACTTTACACAATATCTTTGTTTTGTATAATAACATCACAGGTTATGTTTCTTTTTTTTCTTTCTTTTCGGCTTTGTCAACAACTTCAATAACTGCAACTACAATCTTCTAGATGGCTGGTTTCGCAGCTTCAATGATCATTTCAGCCATAGTAGTGAACAACTCATCAAGGTGTTTGCCAGTAGCAGCAGATGTTTCAATATAAGATACTTCTTCCTTATTAGCCAACGCCTATTTAAAACAGAAGTCAGACTACTAAACAAGGCACACAGTTCCGAAAATAAAAGAAAAACAAACAACAGAACAACAAATAATTTGAGAAATTACCTCTGCTTGTTCTCTTGTAATTACGCGATCTCCTTCTAAATCAGCCTTGTTTCCAACCAAAATTAACTGTACGCCTTGCTTGGCATACCTCTTTACCTCCGTAAACCATAATTCAAGTTGTTCGTAGCTCTCTTGACTAGTAATATCGTATACAATAACAACACCTTCTGAATTTCCGTAGAAAGAACTGGTTATTGTCCTAAATTTTTCTTGGCCTGCTGTGTCGTGCTGGTGGTTCGTTAAGGGTTTTTTCAATAGAAAAAGCGCGTGTAAGCACAAGTTTTGTCAAAATTATACGAAAAGTTGTCCGTTTTTCTGCATTTTAAGTTAACAAGGGCGTTGTTTGGAAAGGATACAAGCGTAATTTTCACTTTTTGCCTGTCAGCAACTTCAATTATTTTTGTTTTGGATGCGCTAACGTCAATGCCATCTGCAGGAAATTGATTATCCTATGGAAGTAGTTGGTTAGTTTTAAATTAACGGTTGTTTGCCACAATAAAACTCAATAATAAAACTGACAAGCGTGTCACGCACCGTGAACTTTACCAACATGCTAGTTTTGCCCACACCTTTGGTTTGTTAATTAAAACAATTTATTCCTTATAATGTTATGCACCTGGATGGCCCACCAAAAAGAACTGCTGGTGATGGCTATATGCTCAGTTAATCCTTGCAGCGAACTTAGGGACTTACTCGTGGTTACTTTGATCTGAAGAGCCCGAACCAGACTCACTGCAACACATTCCCCCCATTGTAAATAAACCAAGCTTTGTAAATGGATTTATATACTACTAACCTCGTTAGGTCGATATCAAACAGCTGAGGTTCTTGAGCTCCAAACAAGGGCGTGTGCATACTATGTACGTAGTACGGTTCACGAAAGTTTTGTAAAAGGAGTGAAAGGTCATTGACACAATTTAGTGTAAAAAAGCGCTCAAGTAATTGCCTAACGTACAGTAAGCGGGGTTGCGTCCACCAAATGCTACTAAAGCCTAAAAATATTCGCGAAATTTGACTTTTATGCAAATTGTTGCCAAACTGCAACTCACAAGTTTTTAAGGCAAAATCACGAAAAAATACCACCGCAAACTATGCTGTCAATACTCTAACGTAATCGCTGTGTTCCTTTTCAAAAAAATAAAAAAAAACGGTTCAAATCATCACATCTGATCAGAATACTATCGCGTTTTGAGTTTATTGACACTTCACAAAGATCAGAATAATGTCTATTGTTTAGCACGAAGGTGTTTAGCGAATTGCTCAACAACATGTTTGTTTGCTTCTGCAACTGGCTTTTTATATGGGCCATCAATGGTAGTGTTATCACTAAACGCAACATTAGTTAATTGTTTCCACAACAAGCAGCGTAAAACCTAAAAACCAAAAAGTTCTGAGAAAAACAGAAACGTACGTAGATACATCCTTTGTCTCGTTCTTGGATACAAGTGCTTGCCAGTAAGCGTGGGTCTCTTCGACTACTTCAATAGCGAATTTCTAGATTCAGTGAGCATAGAAAGGCGCATGGTATTGTGTTTAAATTACCTTTGGTTGAGGTTGGTTATCATACGCAAAGACATTTTGTGGTTTGCCGTCAGGGACCTTGTAGTCGCGCAAGAACTCGAATACTTGCTTCAATTTTCCTGGGTAAACCTTTTCGACATCTTCGAGCTCTAAATCTCAAACAGTGAGCAAAAACAAGAAAGGTTTTCCCGTTTTATCAATAAAACAAGAGAAAATAATGTACCGTTAATTTGGCTGGCCTTTGGGTCGTTGACGTCAATGGCAATAATTTTCCAGTCAGTCTCGCCTATATTTCATTACTTTCGGGCAAGTTGCGAAAGTATTTCTGCAGAATAACAAAAAAACTGCATACCTTCGTCAATCATAGCGTAAACGCCTACTACTTTGACGGCAATGGCATCGCCAGTGTTATGTTGTACGTCACCAATCTCGCAAACGTCCAAAGGATCGTTATCACCTACAGTAGCGGTAAGACAACGTAAAATCGGGAAGTAAACAGAAACATATTTTTAAAAGACTGAGCGTGGCGTTGAGAACAGCAATAGTTGTGTTGCACATTTGACCTTTGCTCATGATTTGTTTTCGTTGATTGTAAGCTGATAAATTAAAGTTGTACCTTTAGCTTTAGTGCCCTCATGGGTCTTGGTTGGGTCCTCCCATGTTTGTGGGATAGCACCATAGTTGAATGGGTATTTAAGGGCTACGTAGCGCAATTTTCCTTTCTATCATTGTTATTTTAGCTGTAGAGGCGTAGGGTACCTTAGTATCTTGCTTGATTGGGTTGAAAGGCTCGTCACGGCTGATCTCGAGTTTTGGTTGTGTAGTACGTGGAATCTCTACAATCATGGTGGCAACAGCATTGGCTTTGTCTAACCAGCAAGGAATATCATGGAAAGGCGAAACAACAGCTCCGTCAGCAGAAACTGATAATACATGTCAAAACAACGCTTGTAGGGCATGGTAAGGCAGTACCGAAAAATTGTCTCCACTCTAAAGTGCCAAAGTGTCCAACAGTTGCTGTAGTGTATTTTTGTGCCATATGTGGTTGTAATCGGTAATTGAGACTCGAGATAAGGTAGATTAATTAAGTCATTTTTACGCTCCTACACTTTTCGCAATTTTAAACACAATTGTTGGTACAGTGATCGTTTTTTAAAAGGTGTCGCTGTTTTTATATCCATTTTGAGCATGTGAAACTATTAATTAGTTGAACGGTTTTCTGTAGTGAGAGAGGAACACGTGAGTTAGGTGAAAAATGTTGTTTATTTTTACTTTTTGTACTTTATTTTTCCGATTTACCACCAGAAATTGCTGTCATTAAAGAAGTTATCTCTTCGTCTACCAAACGGATACATATCTTGTTGTCTAAATTGAGGTGCCCTTCTTACTTTAGGAATTGTTACACGTATATTACCTCCCTTGTCTAAAAAAATCAAAGATGTCAGCCACAACTGTTAAATTTTGGGGCATGCCAACCCAGAACGTACATGTTGCTGTTATTTCTGATGCATTGCAATCATCGGGTACATAATATGACTTTGTAAATGACCCAAAGCGCCCTGAACCAAGACGTAACATCAACTAAACAAAACCATTAACCAGCTGTTTTGGTGAGTCCTTTATCAGTACCTCATCATCTTCTATGTCGTCTATATCGTACATAGATCCTTCCCTAACTTGTCTTATTTTCTGTTTCATAAGTGCTATATCACGTGGGGTAGGTCCACGGAATCCCTACATTAAACGTCAATGAAAAACAATGCCGAAAAGAGACTCACCTTAATTACAAGTGTATCGCCCTTTTCTGTCAATGTAATTGACATATCTTCATCCGATACACCTGGTACATATCCTGTAATAACATATGCGCCTGTCTGTTCTCTAACCTAAACTCATCGTTAAAACTAAAAGTGGTCTAACTATGCAACTTACACTGAGTTGTGGATCTAATTTCAACTTTCTCCAAACATCTTCTGTTGGCGCTTTATCTTGCTTTGCTTTTTCTGGCTCAACTTCATCAGTGTCGGGTTTATCAGCAGTTTTTTCCGCTTCAGCATCCTCCATTGGAGTATCCTCTGGTTCTCCTTGACTTTCATGCATTTCGACATCTTTATTGGCCTCTTCAGGTTCTGCAGTGTCACTACCTTCACTAGACGATGAATCAGATTCTTCTAATTGTGCTCCTAGATCATTCAATCTTTTTGTGAGACTATCAACATCTTTAAGGAGCTGTTGGATATTATTAACTTGTTTCTTTCTCAAAGGCCTAAGATTCGAGCTTCCTAGGACCAAATTAGACATAGAGCCATCTTGGTTAGGTGTGCGTACCAACAACTTCATCAAGTTGTAGTAGATCGCGCATGAGAAATTCGGAGTAAGCCAAGCATTTCTTCTGTAATCCATCAACAATTTTTTTGCCTTCTTTAGGTTTCTTCCACAAATCTTCTATTCTCTCTTCGTTCAAGTTTTGAGTGAGATGTTCAATCTTTGCTTGAATATTTGATACATCTTCTTGTACCCTAAAAAAATAGAAATCAAAACATAACTCGAATTGCATAGCTCAAAAAAATCACGTGATTTGTATTTTTAGCTAACCTTGTAATTTTTAAGACTTTTTCTTGTTCATCTTGTTTTTCTGCTTGCCAAGCTTGTTTATCCATACTTTCTGTGAGTTGAGTGCGCATTTTCTCTTCTTTCTCTTTTCTTTCTTTTTCTTCAATTTCTCTTTTCTTCATTTCTGCTTCCTTACGTTTCAGTGTTTCTTCGAGTTTTTTTTCAACTTCTAACCTCTCTTTGTTTTTTCGAAGCAACTATAAGCCGTGTCAGTCTCATTCTGCAGTGCATTGAAACAAGGAGTAAAGGGTTTAGTCCTAGTGACTTACCGCTAGCTCTTTACGATGTTCATCTACTATGGCCTCCTGCTTCTTACGTTGTTCTGCTTCTTCTTGCATGATCTTAATATGGTTTTCGATGCTTTGAATGTGTCTAAAAAGGAGGTAAGTACAAATCGAAGGTAGTGTATAACTAACCGCAAGATGGCGTTCATGTGCTTTGTATCGTGGTGACACATATCGCAACCCAGAAAACCATCAACCTTCAAAGCTACATCCTTCCAATGTGTTGTCAATCGTGTCGCAAGATCAGCATCTTGCTTTTTTTTAAGTTCAGCTTGCTCTTCTTTCCAAGCATAGTATGCAGTAATAACATCGTCAACAACTTGTTCTGATAAATCTGACGTGGGTGGTAAGATGGAGACACTTGATTGACACTTGTTGTACCTTCAACATAACCGTTGGCATCTTGAAATGTACTATGTACAAGATTTCGAACGAAATCAGCTGGAAAGTCTTTTGGATGTAGAAAACCCATCTGAAGCGTCCATAAGTATTCCCTTTAAATTTATTAGCGCTATAAGGCATAAAACGTCGAAGAAAAAACGACCAACCTTGATGACCCCTCGACTTGTCGTAGAGTGAGAACGTTAGGATTAGTTTTATCTAATGCTGTTCTTACCAGAGCAACAATTTCAGAAGCCTTGTTAACTCAGTTAGACGTCATTTGAGTAAAAACTCGCTTCAAGTTTTTTTTCTGTTTGAGTTTTTCGGATTTTTATTGTTTTTGGCTCATTTTTCTTACCTCGTCCAAGTATTCTGATACATCTTCTTTAGGGAACGCCGGTTGCATCCATCCTTTGTTATACTTTACATTATTCCAAAAGTCTAAGCCGTTTAGATGATTTTGAACCGTTTTTTATGTTTACCCTCGTAAGAGTCCTTTACTGACAGTTTAGACGTTATAAACTTTGCTGGTCTTGCTCCAAGAATTTCTTGTAGCGTTGCTTTCTCCATTTTTCAGTTTTTGTACAAGGTCAATGGTAAAAATGAAAAAAATCCTAATTTCGGCGGAATTTCAGTGAAGTTTTACTAGAAACTATGTGTTAGGATTACCAATGGATAGTAGAAGAGAACATTGGAGGTAAATTACCTGTTTTTACGTCGTTATGAATATGGTGGTAACTTAGAAAAGGAGATAAAAAAAGAAAGAAGAAGGAGATTTGATAAATACGTGTTAAAGTTCTAACTCAGTTGACTTTCTTCTATCAACTAACCAAGGAAAAATAACTATAGATGATGTTGGGACGAAGACAAAAAGATACGTGAAAGAGATAAAAATCAGGGATTCGACGGGCACGAAATAACTCTTGTTTTTGGAAAGGTATTGTTTATTGAGACAACACGATGTGTTGGTGTTTACCACCACCATCCCCAGTTTTGACGTGTTGGAGGGATTTCACGTTGGAAAGCACATCTGCTCGCGGATCTAGTGCAAGTGTATACATTACGGCCTGTGGTTGCATCGATGCGCGCAAAAGAGAATGGACGGGTGAAGAGTCCAGCAGTTCCTACCCAGAGGTCGGAAGGAGTAACAATTTCGTCTCTTCCGTAAACACAACGAATGGTTGCTTGTGCTGCGTCTGGTCCACCAAATCGGCTTTGAGTGTAGAAGACCTCAACAGCTGTAAAGGCATTTCCGTTAAGAGTAGCTTTACAAGCTCCAGATGAAAGGTTGATAGTTGGTACTTGAGAGGCGACACATGCAAGCATGGCGAAGCATATAAGGATAGCAGCGTTCATTTTGAGTAGTTGAGAGCTGTTGTTGATCGTGTAGGATATTAAGATTATGATGAAATAACCATGTTTTCAGCAATACTCCTTTTCTCCCCAGAAAGTTACGAATAATTTTGCATTGTGTAGCAAGTTTACGACCTACATGTTATTGTGTATCCTTTTAATTGGTTTTTACATTATCTTCACCATGTTTACGAGCTTGAATACGGCGTATTGCAATGAATAATAATAACACAGGCGTGAGCACATACCTTTTGAACTATTTGGTGTTCTAGCAATTGTAAAGAAACCACATTTGTTTTTACGGAGTTTTTTTAATTGTGAGTATATAAAACGTTGGTAGGATGTGTTCGCATAGAAGGTGTACGTACAATTCACTTTAATACGGCGTAATTAATTAGTCCATATTACTACCGTCAATTGTAAGGACATGTATGGATAAAGGAATAAACTGGGCTGACCCTCTTTATACCCAACAACAATAGTATTGTTTTACTCGTAGAACAATAACTAGCAAATAAGGAATGTCCAAATTAGGGTGTACACTGCTTAAATTTGGCTAAGAATTCTTCTGAAGCGGACTCAAAGCGTGGTGGAGGTGCACTACAAGAGTAGCTATTCCTGGTTTTGGAGTGGTGCTTGTTTGTTTTAGTAAAAAAACAGCGGAGAAATAAAGTAAAAAGCAGATGTGCTTTGGATTTCGGCACTAATCTGTTCTGTATTAGTATCCGATAAAACTAAGCTAAAATTCAGCACTACTCTTGGTATTATCTAAAGTACCAGCGGATGGTCCAATCACACTAAAGTAAACCAGTCTCAGCTTTTTATGGATACAGCTCATCATCTCTCCGTAATAATCACGCTGTAATTCGTACAAACAAACTTTATCTCGTTGTTCGTAACAAAAAACAAATTAGGCGTAACAAATTTTAATAAAAATCCCTGTTGACCATGACAACATCAATATCGCTACATTTGCTACCTATTCCAATAGTTCAAAAGTCGATTCACACGAAATAAAACGCAAACCGTTAAACAATCATGAAATCACGTAAACACCACGCTACTACGCGTCAATTACCGTGTGACAATGTCAGCCGGACTCAGGAGCAGGTGCTAGCAAAAAGACATACCACAAAACAAGCTAAAAGCCAAAAGGAAGACACAAATGCATGACAGAGCAGAGTACAAAGCTAAACAAAGTTATTGATGAAGGTTGGCAGTTTGACAGCTGAGCAAATTTCCTTCCGAAATTGAGCATGTCTCGCAGCCAAACTGGGTGTTCCAATACAAATGCAGTGTTTGAGGGGTTGGTAGTAAGTCAGTGCAATAGTCTAGCGAGTGCAATCATGTCTGTCGCTGTCCAGTTTTCCGTTGAATTTGGGTTTCCCGGCCGTTGAATAGCTACAAAAGTACAACAGATAGGTTAGGTAGCTCATTTATAATATTTGTTTTACTAAGAGCCATAATCAAATTAGTTTATTTTGAAGCCAATGACATGAGATATTGTGCCATTGCTGCTCCAGTGTTATTTACAAGTTTTGTTAAACCACTATCTGGCTTCTCAAGAAGAGATTGTGGAGTTCCCATTTCTAGAATACGACCTAATGTAAAACATGTTACGTAATGAACAAATAATGAGTATGTTTTTGTGTTTATTACCTTCTTCCATGACGATTATTTTATCTGAGTCCATCACTGTGTCAAGACGATGTGCAATAGTGATAACTGTACATGATTCAAAGACTGACCGGACTATTGTCTTAGA
The DNA here is from genome assembly GCA_038496445.1 of Trichosphaerium sp. ATCC 40318. Lineage (NCBI taxonomy): Eukaryota > Discosea > Flabellinia > Trichosidae > Trichosphaerium > Trichosphaerium sp. ATCC 40318. The sequence goes on from JALMLS010000612.1 coordinate 564,470, forward strand.
AGAAAGTGAATAAAGTAACAAAGAAGCGTAACAACATACTTGTATAAGTCCATCTGTTTCTGAATCTACAGAAGCTGTAGCTTCGTCCATTACAAGAATTTTAGCATTCTTCAAGATAGCACGTGCCAAACATATCAATTGTCTCTGACCTACACTTAAATTCTTTCCATTCTCAGTGACAGGGCTACTCAATTGTTTTGGCAGAGCAGCAACGAACTAAGCACGAAATAAGCCACAATGATCATAAGCATTAAAGGACTAAACGCTCTTACTTGTTTGAGTTTGACGTGCTCTAAGGCCATCCATATAGAGTCATCTTCATACTCGTTAAAAGGGTCAATATTATCTCTTATATCACCAGAGAAAAGAAATGGATCTTGAGGAATTATTGCAAGCCTTGATCGAAGATCACGCAATCCTATTTTTGAAACATCACATCCATCAATCTAAATCAAATTAGTATCATAGCCCGACCCTTCATACACCAAAATTGTACTTACTGTTATTTTCCCTTCGCATATTTCTACAAGTCTAAAGAGTGCATTTGTTAGACTGGATTTACCAGCACCTGTACGACCAACAATACCAACTTTTTCACTTGGTTTGATTTCAAAAGTAAGATCTTTTAGAACAGTGTCTAGGTCTTCTCTGTACTTCATTGACACATGAGAAAACTCAATTCTTCCTTGTGAAGGCCACGAAAGAGGTGGTTTATGTTTTTCGATACTCAGTGGAGCTTCAGGAGCGACCTCTAAAGAGAAGGTGTTTAGTCATTATGATTGAAATGTTTTGATTTAGAAGTACCTGTCATTGATAGAATGCGTTCCACTTTGTTCATATTAGCTTCAAGCATGGTAAAAGCACGGACAAACCACTCAAGATCGCCATTTAAGGTTATTGACATTGATAAAGTAAGACCAATAACACCCAAGTCCATATTGTCTAAACAACAAAATCAATAAAAAACTGTAAAAAAAAAGCGCATAGATTTGAAATGCTTGGTGTAGCGCTCCTCACTGTTAAAGTGATGGCTGTTTTAATGGAAATTGGGTAAACGGCATTGCTGACAATGTATTAGTGCTAGAAAACTTACGTCTGAGAAGCCAACAGAGTAGTGCTACGCAGCATATTGTAACATTGCTGATAAACCCAATTCTAATACCAAGCCTAAAAAACAGAATTAAATAAGAAAGTTTGTCATTGTGAAGTTTTTCAACAAGTTAGAACTTATTTGTACCATCGTATTGTTCCAATATTATAAAACTCACACTTCATGTTTTGTTCTTGTAAACATTCATTTTCCTGCTGGAAAGCATTTCGTTTATTAAAAGCTCTAATTGTCTCAAGACCCTGTATAACCAATAGAGTTAGCTAGTTTCTAATACAAATAATGGCATATAACGTACGTCTATTGTCTCAGTGAATTGTGAAAACACAGGTGAGCTTGTTACGCTTTTTAATCTACCAAGTTCTCTGCAAGTACTTCTATAATACTGCTGAACGAGATAATAAACATAACCTGTTGGATGAGCATTAATTTTTTTCTGGACATTCACTCAACCATGTGCGTACTTATTGGTATCAAAGGTATAATGAACCAAGGAATAGAAATTGCAATAAGTGTGATTGTACCAGCAATGAAGAAAGCGCAAATTAACCTATTAAAACTCGATGTTAGTTTGTGGTAGCCTTCAAATAAACGTTCAAAATCACGTGCGTGTCAGACATTTGATTTGGTATACTTGCATCTACAGCGTTTTGATCCTTTGATAATCTATTCACAATACGACCTGTAGGTGTCTTAAAGAACCATCCCATAGGAGCCCTTAAACAAGTGAGGAAAAGAATTATACACGTTAAATAGTACCTTATTACAGCGTATAATAGGTTATCATGCAATTTTTGTGCTATATCTAGCGTACTTTTTGACCATAACAACTGTCGTATAGCAAGGGAAACGGCACTTGAGATTGCGATAGTCATGTAAATTCCAAGATAAAATACAAGACCAGGATCTATGATTAAGTGACATCAGTATAACTTACTTTTTTGAGAAAACCATATGAGTCTATATAATATACTAACCTGGCTTGATCTTTTCATCACCCCACATAGCAAGCCACCATTGCGTCAATGCTTTAGATGCAGTGAACAGAACAGAAGTAACAATCAAAATTAACAAAATAAACCAGCTGTTTGAATCAACCACATAAGTCTTGTACACCTTAATCGGGGTGAGTTTTCAGTTAAATAGACATCAACATTCAAACACTTACACGCCATGATACAGCTCCTTTCTCCTTTTCTTCCTTTGAAATGAGTTTTGCTCTGTGTTCATCAAATGCATTCTTTGGTTCAAAGTCTTCTGAGGTTGATAGGGACAACTGCTTCTCTGCAGGAATTTCTTCATCAATGCTCGTCTTTAAGGATACGAGTACGTCTTCTGGTCCTTCGTACGCATTTTTAACTAATTCGCAGTCCGTTAGAACAAAAAGGTGTCAACGAACTTACCATCTTCCATTTTAGATAAAAGAGATGCAAAATCAAAGCCACTTGAGAGTAACGATGTGTATGTTCCTTGTTGTTGAATAACACCTTTCTCTAGTATGTATATTCTGTAGCTAAAAGTTAAAACAAGGAAGGAAGAAATAGGCTACAAAACAAAGTACGCACTTATCAACTTGTTCGAGGTATTGTAATTGATGTGTAACGAGAACTCTTGTTTTGCCTTTCATGGCTTTTTTAATGAGTTCGTTGAATATGTGTTTGCCTACATGTGCATCTACGGCGCTCAAAGGATCATCTAAGAGGTATATATCGCTATCGCTATACATGGCTCGCGCTAGAGCAACACGTTGTTGCTGGCCTTGAAAACATTGTAAACACATTGCTTTTTTAACTATGTACGCACCACCGCTTAAGTTGACTCCTTTTTCACCAATCTCGGTGATATCACCGGCAGGTAGCATATCTAAATCTGACACAAGAGAGCACGCTTTAATAGTATTGTCATACTTTCTCTGATTAAACTCTTGGCCAAAAAGGACATTATCTTGTAATGTTGCATTACGAATCCATGCCTAACAAATATGTAAGAAAAATCACGTGCAAAAAAATTATATCACATGCATGTTGTGAAACGTATGCTATAGAACCATCAACCATATAACTGCCTTTACCAGTTATTAACTCACCCATCAACGCAGAGAGTAACGTTGACTTGCCTAAGCGTTGATGTCAAAACAAGTATTGGGTATTGGATGATCGTACCAGCTCCTACTCTACCAATAATAGCAACTAGTTCTCCTTTTTTAACTGAAAGAGATATATCATTTAGCGCAAACGTTGGTGAATCTGAGTTATCGCCAATCTTATGATCGAAATCTTTCTCCAAATCTTCAAGTTGTTTACTCTCCTCAGAAGTTTTTTCTTTAAAGGTACAGAAATTTAATAAACAGCTTCGAGGGTTATCATTGCGGTACCTTCGTTACCACCTTCACGTTCCCAATGAGTAAATGATGCATTGTTAACAGATATTGCAATGTCATCTTCATCGTTTGGTCGATTTTGGTCAACAATTTCTTCTCGTTTTAAATAAGTGTTTACACGCCTTTACTTCGTTGTTAGGTTGTATTCTTTGAATAGTATGGTCTTACCTTGATGAAATCATAAACTCAGAGGCACTTCCAATAAGTTCAGGAAGTATAACAAGAGGATAATTGATAAAATAAAAGAGACCCATAGCTGGAAAGATGATAGCTGATGTCAACTTATTGCCTATTAAGTGTCAACTTGGCAAGTGATTTATTATAACCATAACGTACCCAGTAAAGCGTATACAGCAAAAGTACCAATAGATATAAACATAGAAGTTGTCAAAAGTATGAAAATAAGTACAGCTAGAGTATAACTATAGCGTTTAAGTTGTGCGCTTTCTTCTTTTCTAATTTTTGAAATTTTCTCTTTAATATGATCTTCCCAACTGAATAACTTCACGATTAAGATACCTACATCAAAATTGAGACGCTAAATTAGTGGTAAAAGATTAGAAATACCTTGTAGAATCTCAGTAAGCTTCTTGATACGTTTATCTTTGAAAAACATAACCTTGTCTTCAGATTTAAACAGAACATATATGAGGTATGCGTTCACTGGCAACACAATACCAACGATAGCAAGACCAGTCAAACTCGCAGGTCCTAGCCAAATATACAATAGAACAAAAGCGACTAATTTGAAGTTGTGTAAGCAGAAAATCACGTGACTGATTCAAGATAGTGTACGTACTAGTTATTTTAAATGTCATTGCAAAAGCATCAACACTGTACCAAACAGCGTTGGCTATCTTGTTCGGATCAAGGTTTAGTAAATTTGAAGCAATACCATGTGATACGTTACTCAGTCTCAGAGTTTTTCTATATACAATAGAAGCTACAACTGTGCGAACCTGAAAAAATTTAGAAAGGAACAAATGGTAGCTGTTTTTATGTACATTCACAGACAGCCTCTGCAGTCTCCAGAAACAATTTTGGTCGCATATTTCCCTCAGGGCTCTACCAAAGAATAGTGCAGCAACAAAACCTAATCCAACAAGCATCGAGTTGCCCTGCATAGCAGTGAGTCACAGATGAAGTACTACTAAAAACTTGACTTACGCCGTTTTGTAAGTACAGCAAAAAGACATGTAATAGGTATGGTTCGCCCAATTTCGTTAAATCTGCTATAACAGCAAGTGGTAGAGTTGGCCAAAGCACACGTGACCTGTTTTAATATTATTTTTGAGAAAACTACACTAGGAGTACCCAAAAGCTGCCCATAGCGCATAACAGAATGCATAATCGCTACTGCAATTGCCGTTAGACGAATTCGTTGTAAGTGATAGGTTTAACGTGCTTTGAGTGCGAACACTTGTCCCACACTGCCTCGAATTTATCTGTGACATGTTTAGCGCGATCTCTGTCTGATAAATCGTCTAAATCTTCGTATTCTAAGGGTCGCTTGTAACCGAGTTTGAGTAGTGGGTTAACCTTTATGAACGTGTAAACATGCTACACAAGCTGAATTTCAAACGATTCGGTACCCATGTGAAGAAAATGATTGAAAATAGCCCTGCTTCTTGTTCTGGCTTACGCCTGTAGGTTTGTTGTGTTACAGGTAGGTGTGGTGGTGCGCTCATGTAATTGAGGTTTAAAAAGGATGATGGTATTTGGCTAATCTTCACTGAATGTTTCTAAGGAAATTTTAAGTATGTTTTGTAAAACCGTTCGTCACTTTTTGAGAACTGTTCCAACAATATGTACAGGTACGTCGTAGATTTATATTTAAGTAGAACTAATTTAATAATAGCGCTGACGTAGTCACTCGCATTCAAGGTACACATCCACGTGGGTCCGTTTTTGTAAAAGGAAAATGGTGGCTGGAAAAAACTAAAACCTAGTCACTAGTTGGCGCTATACTATAATAGGCTACTCACTCTATAAGTTGATTAAAATGTGAAGAGGGTACTAGTGAGAATGGGCTCTAAAACCACGGCGAATTGTGGTAACTACCGTTCGAAGCTAGCTTAAAAAAGGCATTTACACTTGGAAACAATCAATTTAGTGAAAGTTGTTTTTGGTTGTAAAGTGCAATAAGGGATTGACAAGTTGTAGCAGTGGCCACATTTAAGTGCTCCAACACGTTCTTTACAAAGAACCATTGCCGAAGGTACGGCTGGCTAACAGAGAACTAACACATTTGTGCGTTACACTGGTATGTGCAACGTTAATATCGTGGACTCCTTTAAGTGCCATGACACCTTCATCTGTCACTGTAGTGTATGAAAGACCAATAGTATGAACACCAGCAAGCGTTTAATTCCTTCATCTGTTACATTTGTAAATGAAAGGTAAATCTCATGAACACCTTTGAGTGCCTTGACACCTTCATCTGTTACTGAAGTATATTCCAGATTTATGGTATGCACACCACCAAGCTCTTTTATCCCTTTGTCTGTTACAATTGTGTTTCTGAGGTTAATTTCATGAACACCTGCAAGTGCTATTATTCCTTCATCTGTTACTCTTGTATAAGAGAGATCAATAGTATGAACGCCAGCAAGTACTTTAATACCTTCGCCCGTTACTGAAGTACACTCAAGATTGATAGTATGGACACCAGCAAACGCTTTTATCCCTTCATCTGTTACAGTTGTATATGCAAGGTTAATAGCATGAGCACCTTTGAGTACCTTGACACCTTCATCTGTTATATTTTGGTACGTCTAAGGTTAATCTCATGGACACCTTTAAGTGCTATGACACCTTCTTCTGTTACATAAGTGTACGAAAGATCAATGGTATGAACACCAGCAAATTCTTTGATAAGCTCATCGTTAAAATTACAATGTAGTATAATGTTCGTGTTTCGTAGAATACCGTTGTGTTTTACAACATCTTTTGTATGATGAGGTCTTATTATTATTCTTTTGTATCCAATAACATAATGAATGATAGAAGCGAACAAACAACACGTGCGACAACAATCAAATCGTGCAGTTGTTTGGCGTAGAATATGTACTAATATCTCTAATGGCAACGACAACAATCTCGATTTAGTGCTATGATAGTAGAGTCGTTAGTAGTAGTGGCTATAAATGAGACTAATTTTACCTTTCTGTGGGGGTTATGATAGGACATACTTCGTTATTCCTTTGCGTAGGCTAAACAAACTCCAACCTTTTCAAAAACTAAACTGTATTGGTCCACGGCGTTCAGACCACAATTTTTTTTAATAATAAATGATTTCATTGAAATAGACAAATTGCTTATAAATAAACTAGCAATGGCGTTGCCACGTAAAGGGGATTGGATGTGCGAGTATTGTGGTACAAATAACTTTGCTAGAAGACAGCACTGCTTTAAATGCCACAAGGGTCGCCATACCACATCAAACAAGGTATGTATACGCGCTGTCATAAGTACTTCGACGATAATGGTGATTAGTTTAAAAACGGACCACGTCAGTTAAACGAGTCATTGAACAGGGATTGGAAGTGCCATAAGTGTTGGGATATTCAGTTCTCTTTTAGAACGCACTGCCGTAAATGTGGTACAGAGCGACGCTCAGTAGAGCAGACTCAACACTTTTTGGCAGCACAACAGCAGGTGAAGCATTGCACTACCAACCCCTTTAACGATATCTTGTAGGCTACAAATCACGGACAATTACCTAACCCCCAAGTCGATACACACGCGTCAAGTATTTTTCAATTCATATTTCCATGGGTGAGAAGAACAACACAAGCATTTTGCAAAACTCACAATTGCTTTCAGGGAGTTTATAGTATTGGGTACTTTTTCAAAGCTCTATTTGATAGATACCCCTATATCTACATAACAAAATGCACATACGATGATGACTATTGGGCACTAAAGGATACTCCTATACACGAGCAAGGGTGGAAGTTATCACGTATGTCACAACAGAACTCTAAAAGTTGCATTAATCATATTTTTGTAAAATAAGGTATTACAGAAGGAGAAATACAGTATAGACTCTGCAATTGGGAAGAGAGAGGAGAACAAAGAAGAGAGTATTCTGAAAGAAATTTAACTTTTAATGAGATGTTATTGTGGTCTAACACTCTAGATAAGGGTGTACAATTGGCGTTTAGAGAAAAGTACAAACAATATTCATCCAGTTCATGGCTCAGTTTTCTGTGTTTGGCTCAAAACCTCAAACCTCTAACATGCGCAAGCCTAGATTATAATAACAAATGACTGAAGAACTATTATAAAAACAAATCTATGTACAGTAGACGGTAGTAAGCAGAACAATAAATTTATTAGAATAAAACATACAAACCAACAAAATCAAGAATGTCAAATCAAGTCCAATGAGAAAGCAAAGAAAATCCAAGTGTCTTAAAAGATAATAAAAGTCATAGAGATAGATCAAAAAATATCCAATACGGTACCCCTAGCACCCTTTGATCTTCGCGTATAACATAGAACCATTACAAATTGGGGTTCTTTGTAGAGGTTAGGAAAAAATGACGTTTAAGTGTAAAAAAAAAAAGCTATGGCGATACACAGACCTTCCAGGCGTACCCTTCCGGTGGTGTACCCTTTTGCCAAGCCCAAAAAGAAAAGTAAAAATGAAAAAGCAAAGAAGGGAAATGTAAGAATAAAGAAAAATGATTGCCACTCACCCAGTACTGAGATATGCGAAAAAAAGCGATGAAGTCCATGAAAGAGCAAATATCTGCCTAGCATATCACGAACTCAGGGCAACGATTAAGCAACCAAGAATCATCAATGCGGTCTTTTGTGAGCGTCCAATACAAAGCCAATCATCCACCGTACTACTTGAATACCTGTTTATCATTGCAAGCCACCAAAGATGCGTCCACAGTAATTAAACCACGTAAGAAATCATGGGAGTGGTGATCGTCACTTTTGGAATTCAATTACGTCGACCGTTAGTTTCCATTTTGTTGTTTGAGATGTGTTGTGCGTGCTGTAAAGTTGGTAAATTATGTAAGTTAAGTTTGTGTTTTCAAAAGCAATGAGTTCTCTTTTTATCAAGTTTATATAACATTTCAGTTAATCAAACCTTTCCACGAAATCTAAGCGAAAGCTACGCAAATTCCCAAGTAAATTTCATTGTAAAATACAAGTTCATTTTATTTTTTATTTGCTTCACGTTCTTCATTTTGTCTTGCGGGTAAACCAGCGGCTTTGTAAACGGAGTCAATAAAAGTCATATTAAGAATTGCATCTTTTGCGTCAGTTGGCGTTGCCGTTTCATCTCCTTTTACACGCTCAACAAACGCCCTAAGAATATCATTAATTTAGTAATTCTATTATAACGCCTTGTACCTCAGTTGATATTCGTAAGTAGTCATGCCATCATCTGTGTACAACATTTCTGTTCTGCTTTTTCCATCCTTTTTATAAAATGTAAGCTACTGTTACAGAACCAAGCACGTGGTACCTTTGGTGTAAAAGTAATTGAGTTCTTAGCATGTGCTACAATTAAACCGCTTGCTACAAGTGTACCATTCTCGCCCTTTACAACAACACGTCCAAACTCAGGAAACCATCTAAGAACACATCAATTTTCGTAGTCTCAGTTTAAGATTTGTACTTATTACTAAAGAAAGTGGCAATGACCTTTCCCGTAGCACCGCTAGGAAACTTAACATCAACTTCAATGCCTTTTTCAACACCTTCTGATATCAAACCTAGGTCTTTTGCGGCAGTAACCTCTGGCTCTTCTCCAGAGAAGTAGCGAATCATATTTGATGGATAACAGCCAGCATCCATAAAAATGCCGCCTTGAACATTCGTTATAAGATGTAATTAAACAATTTCCAAAAAAAACAAGGTAACGTAGACAGTTGAAAATGAAACGCTTTTTCTTGTACCAGCTAGTGATAAATTGAATCTAATGTCATCTTTTGGAAATAGTTTACCACCAAGCCAATTAGGCATTGAGAACTCTGTTTCGATGTATTCTATTTTACCTAAGGTTGCAACTTTAGTAAACACCAAAGTCCAAAGTGGATTTTCTTTCGAAATTTCCTTCAAAAACTGACTCACCCAGTTCTTCTGTTATGATCTTTTTTGCGCGAAGCGCTGCTGGGTGGTATCTATAGTGAAATGCTTCTACTAAAACAAGCTTTTTTTCGTTAGCAACTGATGTCATTTGCTCGGCCTCTGATGCGTTCGAACTCATCGGTTTCTCGCAGAGAACGTGTTTACCAGCGTTTAGCGCCTACATACATTTATTGTCTGTCAGTTGGCTGTCATTTTGAATACCTTTAACGTCCATTCACAGTGCAAGGCATTTGGTAGAGGATTGTAAACTGCGTTTATGTCATCTAACGACAACAGCTCATCATACGAGTCACAGACTACAGGGATTCTTGTAGAGGAGGTGAGCATTGCGTAGCATCGTTTGGTTTTTCGTTTTGGCGTACTTGTGTTTTGTTGCGTATTGTTTTGCCTTATTGACATCGCGAGCTGCCACAGCTACGACCACTACGTCTGGATTTCTGCTTGCTGGAGCGAGTAACGCACTTGGTGCGATGTTTGCTTATCGGTCTTTAGATGTAGTACATAGCTACGAAAACGTACCTGCACCGAGTATACCAAACTTTACAGTTGGAGAATCGACTTTTCTAACATCTGGAGATTCACGTGCTTGGGCTGCGTGTCTGTAGATCCCTCTGAAGCTTGGAAGAAACGACATATGGCCAGGTTTGGATTTCTTAAGCAAAAAAGGTTTTGTTTTGGCTTAGTTCATAAAAAACTGAGCAAGTTAACCAATGGCTGAAGCTAACGGAGCATCAAAATGGGAATATAACGTCCTGCCTGGCAACCCACCATTACAATTGCTTCTACTCAAAAAAACGCTTAAATATGCCGACAGATTGACAGATGTTGGTATTGAGCGCGTAAGACAATGTCTCATAAGCTTGACTAACGTGTTTACAGTTTTTTCATGATACATTAGACACATTTGCCAATAAAGAGTTTGATTTATCGCGATACGAACAATTTCCACCAGCTCAGATCAATAGGATACTTGAAGCGTACAAATTATTTTTTTCCCGTGCAATAGGCCTAAATCTGCCTTTGGAGAGCGTGCGTAGTGTCACAGAACGAAACTATGACTTTTAGACGTTAACAATTGTTTTTTAGATAGTTGAGGATCTCACAGCCGCAGGCGTTTCTCAAGATACCATTAAACTCATAGCAACAGTAATTTCAGCAAGAAAACCAGAAGTACTTTTCTTTGTCACTCAACTTCTAAACGCGACACTCACTCAATACCTAGATACTCAAAGCTCTCAGTGAGGACTGTAGCTCAATTTCAAACGCACATCTACAAGATTTTGACTGGAAACTTCATGTACGCTCTTAAACCAACATTAAACGAATTAATAGTAGTAGTTATGTATGGCTACTGATAAATTAAGCACAATGAGAGAGCCTTTGCTCATTATTAAGCTCGTTGTAAAAGATGTAAATGGAAAAGACAACCCAATACTATTGGAACTCTCTACTTCAGAGCTTGATGATCTCGTATCAAAATTTGATGTCATTAATGAAGTACGCTTGTATTTTATTTTTTTTGAACGCTCGCACGTGATTATTTCGTAAAACTAACCGTCATTTCAGGAACTAAGGAAAATCCAAGTGAACTGAGACTGTCAAAAAAATTTTCTCGAACTTTTTTCTTTTTTTTACGTATCTCCCTTCTAGTCGACTTGTATCTTAGCAAAACAAATAAAACACACCTTAGACGCCTGGGTATATTAATATCGACGTGTATACGCTTGCTACGGCTAAAATGGAGAAAAAAAATATGATTGATGTTTGAAATTTTAAAACGGTTAGCTTGTTGATCTAGTACGCTATTGGATACAAGGAAAATACTCTTTATCTAAACCAAGACATTTTATGTATTTCTTTGGTTTTACGAGCTATTTGAAGATAGATTTTTGCTGCTACAATCGAAATTCTTTAGAATTCAGATTTAAGGTACTGAGTGATTGGGGCTATGCATACTCGAGACTGATAGTTATGGTAAGCGGCAATTCAACCTACTAATTTTTAAACACCTCCAGAGCATCTGTGGAGAGTTAGCGACGCGCATTAGACGAACAGCGACTACGACACTTTTAAAGTTTTTGGCTGTCAATCACAAAAAAAACTGTTGAAGTTTTCACTTAACGCTGTCGGGTTACCCGACCTTTACAGTAAATGATTTCACAACATAGAAGTACGTACATATGTACAGTTTAGAAAACATGCCTACGTGGCAACAGATTGAAAGACACAGGGTTGGAAAAGGTACCTTTTAAGTTTGCCAAAAATCAATCAAATTGATCCATTTTTTAAAAACTCATTAACCATCAACAACAACTCTCTCATAATAACCTCAAGTTACCCTTAAATGTCAATCAACGTACAAAAACGTAGCCGTAAACGCAGTCGCCCTCAGGGAAAAGTAGTAGGAGAGATTGATCTAACTATCGACGACCGAGAGGTTGAGATAACACGAATGGCAAAATACATTTACGAGTTAGTTACGTATACGTATCGCCTAGAGGATATCCTTAAACAAGTCAATCACCGATATACGAAAGCTGTGGGCATTCAAATCAAGCAAGAAAGGCTCATGATAGAGTCAACAAAAAGCGCTGCGAAAAGTAAACAACTCCAAACCAAGCTCACAAAGGAGTTAAAAGGAGCCAATGATACTCATATCAACGCATTATCAATACATAAAGCCGCAAGCGAAAGGTTACGCAATCTTGGAGCAAAGTTTAACGAACTAAAGAATCAAGAAGAAAAGGATATCCAGGACCTCAAGCAAAAGCTACAAGATTCAGAGACAGAGCTTGAAAAGTGCGCTAAGGAGATCAACGCAATCATCGACAACCACAAAGAATACCAAGACAGACGAGTCCAGATGATAGGCGAAATGGAGGCTAAACTTGGTCGAGAGTTTACAAAGTACAATAAAGAAAGTACCGAAGCAATTGCGAAAAAAGAAGAGTTGAAACAGCAAACAAACACGTTGCATACACGAATTGGTCAGCTTTATATGCAGAATAAAGACTATTCTGATTCTGTTACAGCTTACATACACCGACTTGCGGATATTGTAAAAGTTCGTAAAGATCAATCTAGAGAACAAATTTGTAATGATATTTTCAATGTAGTGTTGAGTAATCAATCGTAACCAAAAATGTCTTGTAATAAAAGTTAACGTTTTCTATCTAATGACTTGGTTTTTGTGTGTTTTGTTTTGTAGCTATTTTCTCAGTTGAAGTGATTGAAAAATTAAAAAGCAAGCGGGAAGTAAAACAAGAAAGAGTAATCGGCACTGTGTATACCTTGAACAAACACGAAAGTCTTACACAACGTTTTCTTGGCTTAGTCTTTTTGTTTTTGCATAAAAGTAAAACGCGAAACTTCAATCAACATGGCAACAACTTGTACAGATGAGAAAAATAATGCTGCTCCTGGTACGCACACTCCTAGCGGTTTGCCTACACTTTAAAACAGTGAAGTTGCATTAGCACTTAATGCCTCCTAAAAGTAAACCAATGATTGTACTACAAAAGTATTTTAGTATTTGCTATTTTTACCTCACAAAACATAAACTACACTACACAGAAACATCTACGCCCACTTTTTGGGATAGCATACCTCACATCATATATACCATTTGAGTGCCAGGAAGGTATAAATACACCGCGTGGAGCAGCATAAAACCGGCTGTAGCAATTATTTAAGCTGTTTTTTTTTCGTGAATGCTTTAACATATAACTTTGATTTTTCAGTACGTCCCGTGGAGTGTGAATTGTTCAGGCGTAAATTAGTGTACATAATTATGTAAGGTTTTATATCTCGTCGAGGTTGTGAGCTTGAAGTGTTTGAGCATACTAACGATGTAACAAATCAATCACCTGATTTCCTCAGCTGAAGGTAATTGGTTATTAAGTACTTAGTGTACATAACCACATGACCAACTATTGTAGTAGATAAAGAAGTAAAATCGGCTGGAGGTTTATTGTTTAAGTTGCACAGCGTCACTTAACATTTTTTTCAATCAAACTCGAAATCATATTTTTAAACTTCAACAGCTGTCAACACACCTCCTCAACGCACTTCAAACGGTTGAACCCAAACTTCAAATCACACCTTACGACCTAACTCCAACAACGAAACGAACAACAATGAGCGACTCACGTCCTACTAAAAAACGCAAAACGACAGCAACACAGAGAATTGTAACATTAGAACAACTGCTAGAACTTGCAGAAGGATTAGCTAATATCAATCAAAACACGGATAGAAACGAACAATCTAAACGTCTTTTAGAAGCTGAGATCACCGCAATCAAAAACTCGGCTTTACCAACGGAGGCAATTCGATCACTTCTTTCAAGATTAGCGAATGACGTCAACAACAACAATTATCAGATCAAAACTGCTATTGCAAAAGAAATGGTCAAGCTTTGTAAAACGAGATATAAGACCAAACAACAATACCATGAAACCCATGAAAACGTCAAAGCTATGATGACAGCGCTTCTAGAAAAGCAAAGACTAGAAGAAGCTATCAAAGCATCAGCGGAACAAGAGGTCCATCAAGAATACCAAGCAATGGCAAAGAAGATTGACCCAGTAAAGAGTTATCTTGAAGTAAGTATCAATCTTAAAAACGAGCAAGTGAAAAAAGCAAAAGAAACAATTAAATTGTATCGTTCTGCAGAAAAGATGAAACTTGGCTATGAAGAGTACTTGACAGAATTCCATGAGAGATACAGTCGAGAGCTAAAGAATCATGATGTAGCATTAGGAAAGGCCAACGCCGAATTGAAACAAGCACAACTTGAGAACGCTGCAGTGGTAAACTTGAACACCCAGATGAAGAACGCTCAGGAAGCTGAGGCCAGAGGCTTTCAAGACTTCTTACAAACTTTGGCGAGTGAGCTTAATGTTGACCCTCAGCAAAAATTAGCATCATTGTTAGCTTCCGTGGAGACAACATTAGGCAATCTAAACCTTAAATAAGTTTAAATAAAGTTCATGCTTCGTTATCTATCTTCCTATTTTTTTCTTTCTTTTACTGGAACGCCTTGTTGTTTTAGTTATCCATACCTAGTTTTTCTACAAGTCCATGAGCGTTCTTTTTAACTGATTAGTGGTATGAGGTTGGCGTTATCTTTCAAACGAGGCGAGCTCTATTGGAAGTTTTGATCTTCTTTGAATTTATTTTACAACTATCTGTTTTTTTGGAACCAAAGGCGGAGGTTTCCTACCATAACAATGCTTCCATGAGCTTCTATATGTATTCTGATGTATTACACTAATAGAAGATGTACGACATACAATAGAGCAATAATCAAATTTTGTCAAGGCATCACTCCACATAGGTCCTTTTCTATTTTTACTAGAATAAAAAAATATAAGTCTTCCAAGCAACACAACTAATCTCGCTTTGTAGTTGTCATATTATATTTTAATTAAAGAAACAGTATCACGATATTAGTACCGCCGTAATTAGGTGATGCTCAATAACAACAGTACTCGTACAACTTCAAAAAAAAAAGATCAAAAAAAATTTCGTACTTTAATTTTATGAAATGCCTTCTAAGTTCAGGCATCTTAACTTGTGGTCCAAGACAACATGATACACATAACTCGTATACTTTGCAACACATATATCGAGTATTACACGACTTACACCTGACAAAGAGAGAAAGATTAACAAAAGGCTGAGACATTGAAGTGGAGAATAGAGAATTTTTGTTTTCGAGAAATTGTGACGTTGCATAGTTTGTTGAAGACGTACAAATATCTTGAGTCTTTTGCTGTGTGCTTACAACATCCTGTAGGGAACAACATGGTATTCCAAGAGCATGTATAGCCTTTTTTATTATTAGATATCGCTTGGTGTGTTTTATACGTGCCTCTATCGTCTGTAGACATGTATTTCCCTTGAGACGTGTGTTTGCAACGTTTTACCGTTTTAGTAGGTTTTAGGGTTGGCACTTCGTTGGCAGTCTCGGAGATAGGTATAGGATCTTGTATATCTGTTCTGAAGGGTTTTTAATTAGATAATTCAATAAATTGACAATCTTTGTACGTTGTAGCGTCTACTTGAGTGGATAGCGCGTTTCTGGTGACAATCAAGCCGACTAATGCCAAAAAAAATATAAACGCGAATGCATATCGCAATACGTATCTAGGCCACCTGGGTTTTCGCCATAGTCGACCGCGCATCACACGGTTCAACCATGGAAGAATAAAGCCTTAAAACCATTTAAGTGACACTTCGCTTTAGAATTGATTCATTGAGACGTAGATGCTTTTTATTCTTTCATAACAAGTAATCTGAAAGACTACTGTCGTATGCCCAAACTTGAAGGCTGTTCTTTGGTACTTCTTGCTGTTCTACGGTGTAAAGGCATTTTTATAAATGCTTCAACCTTAGTGAGCACCATTGCGCAACAGAGCTGTTGCTTATAGTCGATAGCCTTCCTTGTCTCGGTGATCTAGTCAATGTGCCCTTGGCGCGAAATCTCGGCATATGAGTCATTCCAGCAGAAGATAAGTCGAATGCAATGTCAAAAACAGGTATTCCATTTTTAATTTGACTTGCAATTACTTGGTGTGCCTGGCATCAATACTACTGGATAAGTCCCCCATAGAACTAGTAAAAAGTAAGTTTTAGGTATAATATGGCTATTACTTACCGAGAACGGCGGTTCTTGACGTTAAGAGCCATTCGACATTGTTTTCCAGACATGACATGTGTCATTCTCATTGATGGCAAATGAGCGAGGTAACGCTCACCATCTATATTTAATAGTACAGTAGTCTGATATACAGACGATCTCACACGACTAAGTACATCACAAAGCTCGTCAGAGAAGTTATGCCAAGTACGTTGGTCTCTAAAAGCAAAAAGTTCAGGATTGTAATTACAGCTTACAAAGACTGTGTTTACCTCCATTGCCATCCACTTCTGTCTGATATTCTACCGACCTCGCTAGAAGACATAGCCAGAGGATTACCGCTTTTTTGTATTTCTCGGGGAGAAATTCGATTTTCATCCCATTTGTCCATAAGCTTGTTTAATGTAGTTACCCACTTTTCGCACTCCTTTTGGTTTGGTGCACGTAATCGAAGCACTAAGCTCTCTGTTGATATCGAAAAATCCGTCTCTTTTCCAACACCTGAAGGTGGTTTTGAAACATGAAAGTCTGTGCCACTAACTCACGTGATTAGTGTTAAAAAAAACCAAAAAAAAATTGTTTTTACGTTAATAGGAGACTATGATCGAACAAGAATGGATAAACTTCATAAAAACCATACCTGAACATGTATGAAGCTTCTACAAAAAACTTGCTGGCTTTCTTTGTTGTCCTGAATAACTGAACGTTTAGTCTATCGTTAAACAGAAACCAATAACATATTTTTTTCTTCTTGAGGTCTGTGAGTACACCTTGATGTTCAAGCAACCTTGCACTATCAACTAACGCCTACAGAAAAAAAACCAGTGAGTGTTTTTTAACAATCAGATGTAAGTAATACCAGTTGTATAGGCATCATTTGATGAGCTATTAGAAGAACTTGTAACCTTTTATCAGCGTCGTCTTTTGACTTATTGATTGCAGCAGCAATCTTTTTAATCTCTTCAATTGCCTTTGTAAGAGAAAGGTAATCACTGTGAGTTTTTGGTGTACAATTTAACAGATCCTAATTTGGAAATAAGGTCCGAGAACAAAAAGTTAATAATCGCACTTGAACCAATAGTTTGTAGCGAGGTATTCGAGTAACAGGCTCAATAAGTAAGTCTTCAAGCATTAAATTACCAAAATTTTTCGCTTTGTCCTCTAATTGTAACGTGAGATGATCGTCTTTTAGTTGTTTTTCGAAAAAAAAAGCCTCCTCAAAATACCTAGGAATGAACGCATTTGTGGATTTTTTCGTAGAACCATAAGCGTATGTATCGCTTTACTGTAATTATTTACATATCTCTTCCAAGTTTGTAGGCACGCATGCCAAGTTTTACTACAAGTACACATTAGCCATAATCTATTAAAACTATTCGCACCCAAAAACGTGTCCAACTGTTGCAAGAGGTGGAATAGATTTTATACTACCAATGCATTGCTTTAGGGGTCTTGTAAAGGTTATTAGATAACTAACGTTAAAGTAATACAAAGAGGTCGATGTGTCATACTTGTAGAAATGTTCATCATTTGTATGTACAATTATAGGTAACATATCTCTACCGAATATAACATCAATGTCATCAAGCGTCACAAATCCTTCATTTATACGCTCTTTTAACGGCTCCAAATACTGCTCAATAACCTAGATAAACTTAGTTTGAGTTAAACATAAGCAACTGAGACGTACAACACGTAATCGAGTCAAAAATGATGCTTCTGTAACTGCAAGCTCTCGTAGCACATTTCGCCGGCGTTTAAGCTTCTTGCAGACTTCTAGCCCGTTATGTCTACGCACTAGAGATTGAACTGATACTATTGTTTTAAGCCACACATCATAACCAACATTACTGCCACTCTCTTTAAGAACCTTTTCTAAATGCTCTGCAACTTTTTTTGATTGCATTTCTTGTAGCACTTGATTGCAATGACATCTTCTGAATAATGCCTGTATAAATGCAATAGATACCCTGCTCTGCTTTATCTGTTCTTGAGCGTTTTGACGTCTTATGAAAGATTGCAGTAATACTACCCTTGCCAAGTATTTTGTAGTCAGTCTGAGGTAGTAGATCCATTTTGCGGGTTTGTAGAGTGCTACGACGTAACGGCGAGAAGATGTATACAAATGTAACGTCGAAAATGCGCTGTTGTGGTAGGATAGATTTGTGAACTGCTGGACCTGTTTTATAGCCTTCAGCGAGACACTTCGGTCATGTCTTTGTTTAGCCTGTCCATGATAAAATATTAGCTCTGTAGGCGTGAGCACTAGCCATCTGACGCGTATTAGTACATTTTGCAAGCTTATAGTGCCTACCTTGGCGTAAAAATCTTTAAAAAACCTGACTGAAGCTCTACGTGGTCTTGGAGAAGTACAGCGCCATCTGGAACCACAGGGAGCTTAAACAAAATTAGTCTTGCCTACAACTACTAATACATACCGGTTTAGCACGCCAACTTGCTATAGCGTTTAATATTTTATGGTTACTCATTAATGCAGCTTTTTCTACGTTTGATGCAGTTTTTCCAAATCTGGCTTACGAGTACTTGTACTACTGCACAATTTTATGGCTCCTCCAGCGAACTAACGCGATCGTCGATGGGTTTGAACTCCGATCAAAGTTACTTCTGTGAATGGAAAGTGCGCTTAAAGTAGGCATCCAAGCCAAATGTCATTGCTGACGTTTGTATTTGCAGCAAAACAATCTTTTGTATGTATGGTTTCCTCTTAAATTACTTTGTGTTGTGGTGCAAGTAGCTGACCTAAATTTCAGAGAACAAGTCGAAGTTTGAGCTTAAATAAAGAAGGGTTAGCCACAACCTATGTATATTCGGCTGGACAACCATTTTTGTAAGAAATGATCAAAGTGGCAAAATAAAGCGATAATTTGTCACGTGAAATTACGCCAACATTTTGTTTGAGCGGATGTCTAAGTGTCGTGCCAATACACTATGCTGTACCTACGCCCAGGATTTGGTTAGGTTCTACTTACATCAAGAGTGAAAAAAAAACTCCTTCTGTGCAGGTCATTCTACAATTATACGTACTGGCAATACTGATCTACACATGGATCCGCGCACACGTCAGTGCAGTAATTGTAGTGCCAGCGTACTCAAAACACAAAAAAACATTGTTTCGTATTTAATTTCCGATTCAAACAAGATCTCTAACAGAGATTGCGCTTTCAAACTACTTTCAAATAGCGTTGAGAATTTGGGAACAAAGGATTCCGACACCGAAACTTAAAAAACGTCAGTCATAGCCAAGTCCTGTGTTGAAATTTACCACAAAGCGCCATTATTTTCAATAAACCTCGTCGCGCCAAGCCTTCTACCGGTTTCGCACTATAAGTACGTATTTCTATGCAGTCGTATAGTCCTGAAAATACCTATGCTATCATTTTAAATATTCCCGCTGATAGAAATTCAGGTTACATTCCCCAAAACAGATTGTTAAAGCCAACAAGTAACAATGAATTCGAAACAAATGACAAAATGTGCTATCTGCGGCAAACTTGATACCAACACGGTAAAATTTGATAGTGCCAAATGTGGTAATCTGTTGCATCTCTTGAAACGGGAGGTACACGCAAGCGACGGTGATGAATGCGCTTGTAAATCTTGCTGCGATGCAGTTGAAAAATCAGCGTCAGATAACAGACCCTGTGTTCTTCCATCAGAAATAGAAGGTATAACCCTTCAAACCTTACGAAAATATTACGTTTTAAGCCAAAAGACGTGGCGAAGACGCAAAACTACTTGAAAGTTTTTTCTTCCCGAAGGTCACAGTTTTTGATTTTTTGCTGGCCAAATAACTTTCGAGCTTTCTCCCTTTAAAACCGCTCTACAAGTTTTTATTAACACGTACAACCTAGGAATGGGTTTATATGCGCTAAAGAACTATGTGACTAACGAGTTCATTACATACTATGGTGGTGAGAGACTTACCTTTGCAGAGCAAAGTAGGCTTCCAAGCACACGTCATTTATTGCGTATTACGAATGATAAATTCATTGATGGAGGATTCAACTACGAAGGAGAAGGTCACGGAGCATTTGCTAATACCGCAACTGGCACTGGAAAGTACAACAATGCTAGATTCTTTCTAGACTCAAAAAATTGGAAATGTCGTTTACGTGCCACTAGAGCAATATACGCAGGTATTAAATAGCTACCCAAAAGGGACCACTATCGAGGTGTTTTAACAGGGTGACTTATTAATTGAATTTAGGGCAAGAAATTCTCGTGTCGGGTTACGGACCACGACAACTTGGTTCAGAGCGTGCCTCGTGTAAAACAAAGAATAATAAAACAGAAGAATGGCAAGAAATCTTAGAAGAACGTGCTGCTCTTAAAGCAGGACCTGCATTAAACATAAGGCGTAGTTCTCGGGTAAAGAAAAGCGAGCAAACTCAAAATAAGAGAAAACGCGATGATGGACCACAAGCGCCTGAACCTGTACGTTAACTTTATCAAGTGTTTGACAGCTCTTGACTTTGTTGTAGATCGACTTTGAGACATTGCAAGGAAGTAAACGATTTGAAGAAAGTGATTCAAAGTTCTCTGTTGGTGATACAGTTATGTTAAACGACAGTGATAATGAAGTACGTTAACAATTATTGGTGATCGAGTTTTTTTTCTAATGGTTTTGTTCTTTTTAAAGCTTGCTATTGTTCGTGATATTGATAATGGTGACCAATATGTTGTACAACTTGAGGAAGGAGATATTTTATCTTGCGTTAAAGAATCTCGGTTACAATTGGTTACAAAGAAAAAATGGAAATTGCGAGTACGTACAATAGTAGCATTAACAGTAGTGGTCTTTGTTCAACCCAAAAAAAAAAACAACACAGAGTTGACTAGATTAATTTTTACAACAAGATTTTTTTGTTTGGCTTGATGAGTCTCCATTCTCAGCTTCTCATGTCTTTATGTTTTTCTCGTAGTGCTTTTAATAACCCTTCTTTGTTTAGGTACCTAAAAGTGAGTTACCTAAGGTTGGTGATACATATTCTATTTATTGGGATTTAAAGAGAGAAAGCTTTGAAGCAGTTGTTAAAAAGTATAATGGAGATGGAACATACTTTGTTAGATATACAGATAAGCTTCTTGGAGATATTTCAAATGAACCATTTGTACCTTTTAATTGGGAAAAGATAAAGTCTTCACCAAAGAAGGCACGTTTTTTCAAAGGATCACAAGCAAAGAAGAGCGGAAAGTAGAACAAAAGTAATTTTCAATTGTTCGAGGTCTCAAAAAAGCGTTGGGTTGCAGGTCTTACAGTGTTCAATTTTTACCTTAATAACCCCGATGCTGCTCGTATTTGTTGAAGCAACTCCTTCATCTAAATAGCCAATGAATGTCATGGCATACTCAGTAATAAAAGAATGTAAATAGATTAAATGAACAGTCTCATCAAATTCTGACTTGAATAACAAATGAACCACGTTAGAGAGTATATTGTACTAGTATAATATGTTGGTACCTAACGTTTCACAATGGTAACATCAGTGCTTACAAAATAGTGGTACACTATCCCAAGATAGTGGGTTACCACAATTTTTTTTTTCTCCTCGTGGTTGTGTTTAAATTACAAACGTTGGTCATATACAACAGGCCCTGTAGTATGCACTAGTATTTTTCCAGTTCAAATCTGGCGTGGCGATGGTGCTGCGATGGTGTTGGTCACTTGCTCCTGAGATGGCAGGGTCTTTTTGTATAAGGAATATAGCTGCGCCAGTGCAAAAGCTACTACCTCGATGACTCTGCAGTGCAGTACCACCATAGGCGTATATAGTAGCCACAGGGTAAACCAGCAAAGTCATGTGCCTACAAACGACGTAAATCATTCAACATTGAACTTAGTTGACTATCAGCATGTACAGAATGCTGGCGTTGCCTTTGGAGCTTCAGCATCATATATTTAATCTAGAAAATCATGTCAATACTGTATGGCCACTTTTATGTTGGCAAACGGCTACTACAAGCAGATTCAACTCAAAATTACTAAAACATGGCATTTATACAACGTGGTACACTCATACGCGTAAAAAGACTGCTGTAACATTCGTGAACGACTTGCGTGATGGCGTTTCAAAGTCATGGCATCCGAACGGACGTTTGGCTTCGGTTTGTTACTTTAAAAACGACGAGATTGAGGGAAAACATACAGTGTACTATGCAAGTGGCAGTGTTCATCGATGTATTCACTATAAAAACGGTAGGCGTCACGGTGACTTTCGGATATGGAACCAAAGAGGTAACGAAGTAATATGCCGGCACTACACTATGGGTTCGTACCGTTGAAATAAGTGATGCACATCTGAAACAAAAAACCACTTGCAACCCCTTTTCTAAGCCTATGATGAACTTGGTAGTATTTTTTGTCTGGGTATTGGCTTCTTAGTACCAATTACGTGTTGTTCTTTAGGATAAGACGCTTGGTATCTGACGGACTTATGTAGGAAACTATTACCTATTACTTCTAGAGACAAATAAAATGGAAACAGCTTTTATGCTTGATACTTTATTGTGGTTTCGTTTTAGTGAGCACGTGCAACTTAGAATTTGAGTGCCGATAATATTCCTTCCTAACGATTATAATTACCTTCCACGAGGGCGTCTTCTACCTCTTTTATTTTTTGAACGGTTATTGTGCCTTATAGTTCAGAGTGAGATTGGAGTTATAGGTTAAGGTTCACGCTTGTACCTTTTAGTGTAGTCCCTGTGATATCGTTTTTCCTTAGAGTTTTTTATGGCGTCATTCAATACAATTGTAAGTTTGTTTGTAGTTGGTCTATATTGAGGTATTAGATAAGGAAATAAGACTTGTGTGACTTGATTAATGTACGTTGGGACTTTGATCTTCTTGAAAAATTGTGGCCAAGTTTTAACTTTCATTATTTCCTTACATGCTTGCCACAGAGACTCTTTCATGGCATTAGAAGGTATACCACATCTGTAGTTATAATCGTCAAGAAGTTGATTAAGGCTCTTATTTGCAGGTCTACCATAATTATCCAAAAAATGAACTTGAAACATCAGAAGCTAGGAAAGAAGAAGAAAAGTCAGTGAAAAAAGTAAATACAACTTCTACACTTACTCTCATTGACACAGTGGTTGCATCAAACACCAATTGTAACCGACCCAAGTCTGGTATTGTTTCAGTAGGTATAGCGTATTTAGGGTGTTTTGCGATGATCCACCTTGATGGTTAGACGAAGACAAACAAACGCGATGAGCATCAAATTTCACTTA
This sequence comes from Trichosphaerium sp. ATCC 40318, assembly GCA_038496445.1. NCBI lineage: Eukaryota > Discosea > Flabellinia > Trichosidae > Trichosphaerium > Trichosphaerium sp. ATCC 40318. Next base: position 587,969 of record JALMLS010000612.1, read on the forward strand.
CTTGACGTTTCTATCAAATATCTCTAACAGAATCTTAAAATGTAAATCTTTCCAGTTCTTCTTAGACAAGGTTAAGTATATTAAGAACTCTCCAATGTTAGGAACTTCCTTCTTAATACGATAGCTTGGATCCTTAAAAAACTTTTCCACTGATGTGTTCACAATGGTAGACATCTCAGGGAATTGCTATTGACCAATCAGCTTTAAAATGGTTCAAATGAGCGACTACGAACCTTGGCATAGTATAATAAAATGTGATGAAACTGACAGTAACCCTCTAAAGCCTTTTCAGATAACTGACGAGAAACAACATTTCCACCCTTATCATTCATCAAGCTTAATATCATTGTATTCATAAGTTTTGAGATAACCTAATGCACTTAAGTTAGCCTTCATTTATGGGTCGAGAACTTTGTGTCAGGAAAATAGTACTTACCAATACAATACATTTAGAGAAGCTAGGCTCCCAGTCATTTGTAGCAAGGCGGATTTGCCCTCCAACTTCCTTTATCACTTTTCTGAACCAAGTTTTTGCAAACTTTGTTTGTGCGTGTTTAGGATTGATTACCAAAGGAAGGAACTTCTCCATTTTTGACTTCCAAACGGACAATCTTACATCTAAATAAAGCAATTTAGCTTTTGATAACATCTTTAAAACATCACGTGTGCATACTCAATTTATAAAATGCAGATCGAGAAATGAGATCAAGAGTAGTATCAATACCAGACAAGCCACCACTAACAAGGGTATTAACATAAACACTACAAACAAGTGAACTAGTGACGTACTCTTCATATTTTTTAAGTACTAGACCAATGCCGAGTGTATCTTCTTTGTATGATAACTTTGTGTGGAAACAAATAAGCTCACGACGTTCAGCTATTAACCCTCCAGCAATAAGGTTTTGGAAAGCCTTGTTTGTTTTCTTCATTTGTCGCAGCTCTTCAGATCTTAGTGTATCCAATAAATTCTAATTGTAAGAACATTAGCCAATATTGTATAGGAGCATGTGTGTACCATGACAAGTTCAAGAGGGAGCTCTGTTAAATGACAAACGCCATCATCACATGGTTTTTCCACCAAAATTGGTAGATCTTTTGTGAGTGTTTCAGTAGAGAGCGCAGGACTGTGAACTGGAGGGTAAGGACATTTGCCTGTGTGACTACATTTTTTACACTCAAATGCCTTTGTTTTTTCTTTGAAACTGAAGTTAAGTGAGTGTGATAACGGGAGGAAGGAAGAATAGTACGCTGCTATATCTTTTTCACTTTGCCAAATATATCTATCTGGGAGGCCGTAGTCTTGTGGAGCTTTATCGGCAAATAAGAAGCTTAAAATTTGTAGCAGAACAGCTTCCAATGTATACGCTGTGCTCCAACCAGAGTACTTCCCATACTTCTTCAAACTCTGAGAACATTCCAACTTTAGTATATGACGACAAGAATAATTAACGCACCTCCAGCATGTTCAAACAAATAAAGTTATTGAAATCGCCAAATTGGTTGGGGTGGTTAGGAACAAGAAAGAAAGGCCTTACTTTCGGAGGCTCTTGTGGATAGCGATGTGGAAAGATGAGCTAGAACGACAATCAGTATTACAGCTTGAACATTAGGAGGATTGCATAAAGACGCCTTTAGTTGTGTAAGTTTGAAAATTTTACAAGTTTTACTTTGCTTCTTTGAATGATGTTTGCCAGTTTTGTCAGCCGTTTTACCGGCAAAACCCAAAAACAATAACGTACTTCTAAGTGAAATGCTATACCAGCAAATTTTCCTGTTGAGGGCGTTATATTAGCATGCCATCTAAGTGAATGACATTAGTTTACTAGACGAAAAAGTTGTTCGAAAGACAGAATTTTAGCTAGTGCCAGCTTTGTCAAAAAAAAAAAATCAGTACATGAAAATGTTGTCTTCGAAAGGCTCTGCAGCAATACACATTGTATTACTCTTCTTCAGTTGCTTGTAGTCCCACATAAGCCTCTTTTTAGCGTATGCTTCCACGACTGGATCGACTTCCTCTTTTTTTATAGTAACCCAGCCTTTTAGAACAGGAACAGTCAAAAAGTGATGCAAAAAAAAAATAGGAACTCACGAATTACGCTCATTTTGGTTTAACTTGGCGAAAAATGATTAGTTTTATGTTAAGTTGTCAGTCGTGAAAATGCTGTCAATTTCCGATTTTTAAGAACAGACAGGAACGAATATAAACAAAAGTAACTCACAAGCAACCTCCGCATGCAACAGGTTCTTTTTTCAAAACAACAATTCAAATAATATTCAAGTAACCTTCATTGACACATTGCCATTCTCTTTGATTGTGTCAAAAATTAAGCGTAGCGTGTTCTTTAGTTTAAGGGAGTTGCAAAACTTTGGACTAGCGTTCATAAATTGCTATTACAAGCTCGTAAATGACTAACATGTGAAACCTTCGCCAAAAATTGAGAAATTGCGGCACTCATTTCCAAAGTGAAATCACTACATTGTGCTATGTTTTCTGACGCGTGGGCGTATGTTTGAGGGCTATCTTGAAGTATAAGAGAGTTTTAATAATTAATTTAAAGTTTGACGCACCTGATGAGTTTTCCGACGCTAATATTACCTTGAGGTGGCGCTTGTTTGTTTCTATTCGGTTTTCATTACCAAAATGCGATAACAGGTTACTTTAGGCGTATTCACGTTTACGGGTACAACATGAACAATACATAGAACTGTTTGGTGGTTTAGTGCATAATCAAACTTCAAGTTAGTCACGTGAAGTAAGTAACACGTGATTAATTTCCGGACATTGGACTCAGTAGCGCAAGAAGTTTCCTTCAGGTAGTGCGCCTTCAGGTTCTTGTAGAACGGAAACGTACAGTTTTCCTAAAATATATCATTGTCGCTGTTGTAAACGCAGCACAACGTTTATAAGATGTATTTAAAACGATCCGGCTAGTGCTGACAAGTGACATATCACGCAAACGACAAACGACATTTTTTCTTAAGTTACACTATTGTTTTCTGAACACTACCTACAATTACAAAATTAAGACATAGTAGTTAAACTACTCATTGTAAAGGTCGTGTATCTTTTTCTTAAGTCAATTCAGGTGTTCACTTTACCTTCAACCCACATATCTCAAGCAACAGATGGCACAAACTATTGGACCAGTGTTTATTAAGAGCAAAAATAGCGGTAAAGTCATAGATGTCTTTGGCGCCAGTGACCAAGACTCAACTCCAATAATTCAATACGAACAAAAATCAGAGGGCTTTGATAACCAACTCTTTACGTTCGAAAAAGTATCAGAACGCGATGGTAAACCAAGATATAAGATAGTATCCAAGTTCTCCGGGAAGGTAGGTACATAAAAAGTGAAGCAATACCGAACAAATTGTTCGTTGTTTCCTTCAAGGACTTTTTTCTTCGATAGTCACTTTTTAAAGTATTTTTGTAGGTGTTGGATATTTTTGATTCACAACTACAAAATTGTGTTCCTTGCATTGAATTCCAATATCACGGAGGTGTAAACCAATTGTTTTATATTGAAGAACACGAAGGGTGTACGTCAGTGGCAACTTACAAACACCAAAGTTAAATTTTTTTTTTGTAGCGAAAGTTCTTATAAACTGCAACTCCGGAAAAGCTTTAGACGTCGAAGGTTCATCAACCGATAACGAAGCCAGAATAATCCAATACGAACGTACCAATAATCCAAACCAATGCTGGGAGTTCATCCCTGGTGGTCCTAAGGAAGGTACTGAAGTATGTGTCCAAGATTGCGCAGTAAAGATTGAATATGTTCTTCCTGCTGTAATCAACGATGATACATGGTATCGCATTGAAGTTGTATTCACCAACAAGCTGCCTGTTACTATTTCCAACTGCTTTTCATACATCGACGTTGATGAGAACTCTCCTTTCCATAGCGAAAAGATGAAATCCGGTAGTACAGAAGGCGACTTGGATACTGTCAAGTTCGATTTTGGTTCAATAGCAGCCAACTCGTATGTTTGATTTTTATACATTGTTGATGTTTTGTCTTACGTCGTGATAGGTCCAAATCCAAGTTCTTCTCCTTTTCTTTTCCTAAGCTAGATGCAGAGATGCCAAAGAAGAATTTCAAGGGTATCTTCCAGCTCTCTCCTCACTATCAAGTCGACTACCTTAAATACGGAGGGGTATCAACAAAGATCAAAGTCACTGGCAAATAGAAGTAGTTCCACTTGTTAATCCACGCGTTACCTACAACTGTGAGCCGGAATATAATGCCAGCTGTTCGCGGTATGGGTAAAAACCAATAAAAAAGCGAGAAATTATCTCGGCTCTTTCTGTTTTTTTTGTTTTTTCGCTAAATTGTACTTGTACCGCAATATACACTATTGCAATGAGCTGAACGCTGTTGAATATTACAACAACCACCGATACAATGTGTTGAAAGAGTATGTTAAAGTGAGTCAATTGTGTTTTGTTGAATAGGTACCAAGAAATTTGTTATGTGAAAAGGTCAACGGTTTTTCTTATTTTTAACCTATAAACCATATCACACTCAGTAATAACCACCTATCATGGCAAAAACGCGCAGACTATCGGCAATGAATAAACTTAAACAAAAGGGCCTAGTAGAACCGCAAAAAGAACCGCCATTGGAAGAAATACTCGCTCCTAGTCTAAATAAGACGAATCATAAGCTATTCACGCATAAAGGCTTTAAATTCATTCGTCCTCAATGGTGTACAGTGCCACGATCATGGACAGTTGTGTATTTAACAGAAGACAGGAGAGAGTATATAATTAATAGACCAAATGGAACAGAATTTGTTCATGTATGGACTTTCGATAGATTTGGCGGCAAAAGAGGCTTTTACCGCTTCAACAACAATTAATTAGCGTTACGAAATAAAAATAGCTCAACAGAACAGAAGAGCGTCAAACATTACCCACTACGCCAGAGAGGACACTTTTCTCCAAGAAGAACGATACCGTAACGATTAATGCTGGCGCATCCAATAAACACAGTTTTATCGTAGGCTGTTGTTACAGATACATCAACCGACGCTCAAACATGCGTTTGCAAGAGTGTGGACGCATGTTACAATTTCTCAAACAACCAATCAAAACTCTCCTCAATGCTACCTTTTTCAAATGCTGAACACTCCATGAGTTGAACATGGCCAGGGAGTGTTTGTATGCTCAATAAATCTCGGATTGTGGAAGTTTGGATCGTAACCTTATCTTGTTTGTTCGCCAGAATAAGAAGCGGAATATCTTTCCGGTTGTTTCCACTTTTGACCACTTGTACGAAGCATTCTTCAGCTTCCTTTAGCCTCCTCTTATCCGAAGCATCTATAACAAATACAAGCCCATCTGCGAACATGCAGTGGTCTCGTTGTAGCTGGTGAGGATGTGACCCTATTTAGTATGTAATTCCAATTTTAAAATAGAACACGTGCCTACTATGTAAAACGTAACTAGGAGGTTGTGGAACACTATGTTTTGTTACGTCTGGGGCAGCATTTGGTCTATGGAAAAGCACTTGACTTTGATGCAAACAATATGCAAGCGTCTAGTGAGGTTTAATCAAATTATTTGGGGTTTTTTTTTGTACTGTTTTTCCTGCATTGTCTAGACCTAGTACAACTACACGCTTTTGTTTTGGAGGACAAAATAGTGTCATTAAACTACCCATGTCAGTTTATGGTCATGCAACTTGTTGCAGTTGTTGTCCTTTGCCGTTGACGGAAAATACTGACTTAGAAGTCTAAATGCTGACTTAGTTCTGATTGAACTTGTAGCGTGTCGAACACTTTCGTATGGCGCTCCGTGGGTACAACCATGAGGTATCTTCGCGCGTGTTGAGCTACAAAGAGAACCATTGGAGGCATATAGAAAGCTATATTAAAGCACTGCTTTCAAACAAAAGTATCTCCTTCACAGAGCTCTATACGCACGCATTAACGTTAACGGCTAAAGTTTATTGTAGTTTTAGCTTAGTTTACGATTGCTGTTGCCAAAAACACGCTGTGGCGCTGTTCAAAGATCTTTTGGATTCGTGGCAATCACATCTGTCAAATTTTAAAGCTTCTACAAATTATACGCATAACATTAGTCTAACTGCGTATGCGATGAGGTTTAACGCTCTTATTAACAGTTGTGTTTCAATTGAAACGGTAATTCAATCAATGTCTGCTAAAACGCGTTAAAAACAGCTCTTAGGGCTTCAGATACTTAGAAAAGCAGTATATCGAGCAATACATGAATTCTACCTTAAAAAGTACCAAGAAAACTACGCCATGCACTCTGTCTTGACGCAGTAATACTGACGTTCTTAAAAAACTAGATATTTTGTTCGGTCATGTGAGAGAGATCCTGTTTAAAGATGAAAAAGCAAGTCCTTTTTTTCTCATTTTTTTTTAAAAGTATCTGCTGTTTGACTTGTCTAATAGGTGCTGCAATGGCTTAAATCATTGTTGTCGGTGCCACAAGGTAATGTGTTGTGTAACATATGGTACTGGAGTTCTTCCAGCCGCTCATATTCTTTGAAGGTGGTATTGTTGATCCATTAACATTGAGACGTTTTGTTGGTCATCTCTATTTCATAGACAGGTACAAATCTAGCGGACCCCTTTCCTTTTGACCTGTTTGTATAGTCATCTTGCGAAGTTATGTCCTACAAGTAAGTTTTTGATACTAGCTAAAACTGTTTGGTAAAGTGATTTCTTCCGATTAGTGTTTGCACAGTTTGTACCCAATTTGTATCCTGCAATGTCATTAAATGACGAACTTATATGGACAAAAATGGAGCTTGATAAAATGAATCTTACAAATAATGGTTCCAAGGATGCCACACGTTTTCGCAAACGGACTTTTACTCAAATGGAGAGTATGTAACAATAATGAAAAAAATGTAAATATTATTAAGACAATGATCATGTCAACGCCTTTACGTTTTTAGTTACAGCTTAGATTTCTTCTTTATGAGCCCATGAGGTCCCATAAATCCATCAAGTGTTGAAACTGTATCAGAAAAGGCTTGTTTCTTCACCCATGCCATTGTAGGTGGATCAAACTTAAATTCGTCTACTGCCTTGAAAGCAAATTTCCTACTCTCTTCTAAAAGTTTATCTGGAGGAAAACATGCATCAATAACACCATCTTTGGCTGCTTCTGGTCCAGTGTATTTTTTGGCCAAGAATAGGACATCACGTAATACTTTTGCATTTGGTAATTTCGCCCTACCAACACATCAGCATTGCGTACTAAACAAAAAAAAAAGTTTGTTTCTTGCTGGCACATGATTTTTGGACTTCCAAACAAAATTTGACACGTGTCAAAATGTCACGATTTGCAATTTTGGATATTCTTACCGTAATACTTCAGGAATGCCTTTGGGCACTTTTAGTTTCAAAGCAACTACTGGTACGCGAGCCCAGCCTCGTTGACTGTTCATAAAAGCGTAATCATGACAAAGAGCAAATAAAAGCCCACCTAAATATTGTTTTACAATCGTTTACAGGTGCTTTAGAGTACGCACCACCTATGGCATGGCCATTTAGTACTGCAATAGTGATTACAGGCTAATCTTGGTTAAAAACAGTCAAAACAGGTTTACATCGTACAAATGTCAGCAACCGACTGAGCGTAGCGAAGAAGAGTTTAAGAAACTGAGTGTAAGTGTCTGAGTTTTGTTTGGAGAGCTACATGAATACAATGTCATAAATACAGCGTGAAACTACTTTTATAGCGTACCCAAGGTAGATTAAACCCGGTACAAAAGTATTTACCATTACCTGTTATTAGTAACGCGCGAATGCCTCTGTACAGGTTACTTTGACGCTATTATACAAGATGCACGTACTTTGACGCTATATTTGAAGTAACATAATCCAGTGCTGTGTTGATTGCTTTTAGAATTGGTAAATCAAGGCCGTTCTCCCCTTGTAGCATATGTAGCTCATAAACTGGGCCATTGGCGTATCTACATAGTGTCATAACATACTAGCGTTATATCCGCTTTAATACGCACAACGATAACTTAGGATCGCTCCAAGACTTTTCTAGCACACGTTCGCTTGTAGTGCTCATTGTAAAAATAAAGTGTCAAACACATTTCAACGAAAACCTAAAAACTGTTTTCGACATTTTTCCTGACCTTCAACGCTTCTTTGCTCATACACATAATTTGAAGTGCTGTGACTATCCCAATTAATATAACATGAGCTAGGAAATACATAGCATTAGCATCCTGTCAGTCAGTGCTTAGTGTATGTAACAAGACACCAAGAAATACAAAAAAATGTTCTTTTTATTTTCAAACAGTTTGGTTTTTTCTAAAAATGGAACGCTTTTACATCGTCACCAATCATATCAATATCTAGCTCTTGATCCATAGGCGTAACAGGTTTATAACCAGACCATTTAGGCATACCATGAGTATGTAAAGTGATAATCTTATGTACTTGCATAAGAGTCCAAAAATCTTCTCTTTCTCTTAAAATATCGGCCATAGTATAAAGTGTAGGTAATGGAATATACTCAACCGGGTGAACAACTGACACCACGTCATTGTCTCCACCATCTTGTTTTGCAGTATCTTTTCTATTCTCAGCTTTCTTCTCTTTAGGCTCAGCAACAACAGCAAGTTTAAATGTTTCTATTATTTCATCACCAATAGGAGTCTTTGCAAAACTTGAAATAAAACAATCGTATATTTCATCTGTTGGTACTAAACCCTTTTCAATCATTTTATCAATTGTTTGGCATATCTCATCTACCATACCAAAGTTACTATAAACTTGTATCAAAGCCTCATAAAGTTTTATAGATGGTCTAATTTTCATCTCTTCTTCAAAGCTTTCTTCAACTTTACTTATATTTTGTGTAGCATAATTTGCAAAAAGCAAAATACGAATAGGTCCAAACTCTGGCCAGTACCGCACTCTCATGTTTGGTACTTGCAATGATATAGCTCTCCATACACTGTAACAGTACTTATTGGACATTTTATAAGCAATAGAAAGAATATCAACATAAACAGGCTAAAAAGAAATTGTAAGTCTAAAACGTCAACTTTGCTTCTATGTATAGGTACCAAAGAGGCTTTTATATCCTTGATGTTTGTGCTCTTTAAATGATACAATAACATGTTTGTAAAATAACCTCTATATTGAACCTACAAAAGAAAAACAGAATAAGATACGAAAATGTAAAAGTTTTTTTTTTTAGGTTTTTACGTCATAAGATTCATGTAAATTGTCACAATCAACTTTTTCCCAGTAGTGTGCAAACTCTATGAGCCTTTTAAATACAAGAGCATCCTATAACATATTACAATACTGTGTGAAGAAAGTCAAGAACGGTATTGAATATTGTTTACGTAACGAAGAAAAAAAATTCCAGAACCATTACAGCGACAGTAGTTTTGCAGAAATACCTGAAAACAAAAAAATATGCTTTTTGAAGCTAATCTTCGTACCACTTTAATATCCCTCACAAACGGATCGATTCTGAGCCTATTCATTAGTCTGTCACCTGCAATATCAATAAACACAATAACTTACAAAAACTACACTCTTACCTCTCCCAATACTAATATCTAACAATGTATGTATATACTTCTCAACAAGCTTCTTGTCATTCGTATTACAACTCAACTGGAAGTCATGCATAAAACAAGTAACAAAGAGAGGCTCGTCAACCTGAATTTAAAAAAAGATTAAGAATTAAGTTTCTTAAAATCACGTGACAAGTCAAAAAAACAAAGTTTTACCTTTTTAAGTGTTGTAGCAAGATGTAATAGTTGTTCTGCATAATTATGCGTATCTAGCTCACTAAAGATCGTCTTCATCGGTAAGCTCCGTGGACATGTCATTAAATATACATCACAAATAGCTACAAGGTCATCTACAAGTTTACCTTCAATCATTTTGACGGCGAGTCTAAAAACAGTTACAACGGGTGATCAAAAAAATAAAAGGCAGTCGATTAAAATACTATCATACTTGCTGAATGCACTTGTTTTTGGTTTGTAACCAAGTGTAGCTACCTCTCTAAGTAGTTTCTGGGGTAAATCAATATTTGATTCCTCCAAACATAGATCAATAAGCTTATCAGTAAACCGAAAATCAATCCATACACCCTAAAACATGATAAGTCAACATTCGTTTGTCTCGTCTTTACTACGCACTTGTTTTCTGAAACTGTCAAGTGCCCCTTCAAGTTGCTTAATATCTCCGTGCTCAATATATTTGCAAACAATAGCGTTGGACATCTCAGGTCTTCAATAAAAAAATAAGTGCAAGAACTCCTTTTTTTTTCAAAAAGCTCGTACTTGGAGATGTCACTGCTCAAGTATTCAAGCGTAGATTGGTTTATAATTGCTTCAACAGTTTCTATACTCGTAGCAGCTTTTGCTGTAGCCAGTTCAATAGCGAATCTATCCTAACAACATATGTCATGCGAAAACAAGTGCAAAAGTCTAAGAACTTGTTTTCTTTCCAAAAAAAAAAAATATGTACGAACCTTTACTGATAACTCAGTTGCCACAGACATTTGGTAATTGTATAACTCCACAATGTCATTATCAGTTTTATCCGATAACGCACGATAAATAGACACAGCAATAGTATACAAGCGCCTTTTCAAGGGTTTAGACTGCTCACGTTTTTCTTCAACTTTAGACAAATAATCTTCCAATAAAGATGTGGGTTTCAGCTTGTCGGCTTGTGAGTTTGTAAGCGCCTACATTAATCAGTGTTACAGAAACTAATACTAGCGGCGAGATATACCTCTATTAGATAACGTTCAGCAACTTGACGGCCATGTAAAGCGTCTGTCTTCTCAAGGAAGCGTAAAAATGCCTCTGGCGCATGTACCAGTGATTCTAGTATGGCTTGGTACTCTTTAAGGTTCTCAGGCTTAAATTTAGCTGATTTATCTTCGAAAATTGTCTTGCACAGTTGCGTGGAGCCAGCAGCCGCGCGTATGAAGGCGTCGTAATCTGTTGCTGTAAATGATACTTTATGTTTCTGCAATGATGGTTAACCGCAAAATTTAAGCTATCCGACGCGTAATTAACGCATTACACGCCGTCAAAACAATATTTACCTTCGCCATTGCGTAAGCGTCACTCATAAGCTTTTTAGACGTGTAAGCAGCATCTAATATCGCTGCTCGAGCTAGTGTAGGTTTGGCACGAGCCTTACTACTTTTTTTGCTCTCCAAGTACCGGTATACATTGTAGTGCGTTGAAGCTGAAGAAGGGTCACCAGGGATAGGCCTCACTTTCCCAATAGAATCCAGTACACTATCGTTGATATCACCTGCACATAATTGAGAAAAGCCCTAAGCGCTTGTTTCATACCTCGGGCATATCTACGTTTAGCTGGCGCACATACACGTATTCTACATGGCACTTTGGGCGCCACAAAGCGAAACATTGCATAAATCAATGTCAAACTTTTTCTCGCAACACGTTTTTCTCAACAATTTATTTACACCTTTTTTTGTTCTACAAAAATTACCGTTAACGTCACTATTACTACACATCTTTACGTGGTTGTCTAGGTTCTCTAAAGGCAAAAATTAGAGTTTAAAAAAAATAGGAAAATGAACAATACCGTTTCATTGATAATGCCCACAACTCTTTTTCTTCTATACGTGGTTGTAAGTCTCTAAGTATTACTTGAACTTGATGAATTGGTTGTAGATTATAAGGTTGCTGTTGTATCCTAAACAAAAAAACTTTAGAAAACATTCCTTTTTCGTTGGATAGATAAAATCGTACTGTCGGATCTTTCCTATAACACCCGCCATCATCTTTAGTTTCGAAACATTCACTAAACCTTTGATGAAACGATCATTGGCATCGTCCATGAATGTGAGATCACTCAAGTGTACACCCCTAGAGAGTGTTATTTGGAGTTTCTAAGGAAAAAACAATTGATTGAACCAAAAAGTGCGTACAAGTAAGGTAAACAAGGTATATGCCCTCTTATGCATCTATCAAGCTCGCCACGGTACTTTTTGTACGATTCGTGATGTTCCAATTGAT